>CANJKZ010000511.1:0-670000 GCA_947471745.1 Closterium sp. Naga37s-1
GGAGAATGGGGCGGGGTGATGGAAAGCGGGAGAATGGGGCGGGGTGATGGAAGGAGGGAGAATGGGGCGGGGTGATGGAAAGCGGGAGAATGGGGCGGGGTGATGGAAATCGGGAGAATGGGGCGGGTGATGGAAAGCGGGAGAATGGGGCGGGGTGATGGAAAGCGGGAGAATGGGGCGGGGTGATGGAAAGCGGGAGAATGGGGCGGGTGATGGAAAGCGGGAGAATGGGGCGGGGTGGTGGAAAGCGGGAGAATGGGGCGGAGTGATGGAAAGCGGGAGAATGGGGCGGGGTGATGGAAAGAGGGAGAATGGGGCGGGGTGATGGAAACGGGTGAATGGGGCGTGGTGTTGGAAAGCGGGAAAATGGGGCGGGGTGATGGAAAGCGGGAGAATGGGGCGGGGTGATGGAAGGAGGGAGAATGGGGCGGGGTGATGGAAAGCGGGAGAATGGGGCGGGGTGATGGATAGCGGGAGAATGGGCGCGGGTGATGGAAAGCGGGAGAATGGGGCGGGTGATGGAAAGCGGGAGAATGGGGCGGGGTGATGGAAGGCGGGAGAATGGGGCGGGGTGATGGAAAGCGGGAGAATGGGGTGGGGTGATGGAAAGCGGGAGAATGGGCGGGGTGATGGAAAGCGGGAGAATGGGGCGGTGTGATGGAAAGAGGGAGAATGGGGCGGGGGTGATGGAAAGCGGGAGAATGGGGCGGGGTGATGGAAAGCGGGAGAATGGGGCGGGGTGATGGAAAGCGGGAGAATGGGGCGGGTGATGGAAAGCGGGAGAATGGGGCGGGGTGATGGAAAGTGGGAGAATGGGGCGGGGTGATGGAAAGCGGAGAATGGGGCGGGGTGATGGAAAGCGGGAGAATGGGGCGGGGTGATGGAAAGCGGGAGAATGGGGCGGGGTGATGGAAAGCGGGAGAATGGGGCGGGGTGATGGAAGGAGGGAGAATGGGGCGGGGTGATGGAAAGCGGGAGAATAGGGCGGGGTGATGGAAAGCGGGAGAATGGGGCGTGGTGATGGAAAGCGGGAGAATGGGGCAGGGTGATGGAAATCGGGAGAATGGGGCGGGTTGATGGAAAGCGGGAGAATGGGGCGGGGTGATGGAAAGCCGGAGAATGGGGCGGGGTGATGGAAAGCTGGAGAATGGGGCGGGGTGATGGAAAGAGGAAGAATGGGGCGGGGATGGAAAGCGGGAGAATGGGGCGGGGTGATGGAAAGCGGGAGAATGGGGCAGGGTGATGGAAAGCGGGAGAATAAAGCCCGGTGATGGAAAGCGGGAGAATGGGGCGGGGTGATGGAAAGCGGGAGAATGGGGCGGGGTGATGGAAGGAGGGAGAATGGGGCGTGGTGATGGAAAGCAGGAGAATGGGGCGGGGTGATGGAAAGCGGGAGAATGGGGCGGGGTGATAAAAGCGGGAGAATGGGGCGGGGTGATGGAAAGCGGGAGAATGAGGCGGGGTGATGGAAAGCGGGAGAATGGGGTGGGGTGATGGAAAGCGGGAGAATGGGGCGGGGTGATGGAAGGAGGGAGAATGGGGAGGGGTGATGGAAAGTGGGTGAATGGGGCGGGGTGATGGAAAGCGGGAGAATGGGGCGGGGTGATGGAAAGCGGGAGAATGGGGCGGGGTGATGGAAGGAGGGAGAATGGGGCGGGGTGATGGAAAGCGGGAGAATGGGGCGGGATGATGGAAAGCGGGAGAATGGGGCGGGGTGATGGAAAGCGGGAGAATGGGGCCGGGTGATGGACAGCGGGAGAATGGGGCGGGGTGATGGAAAGCGGGAGAATGGGGCGGGGTGATGGGAGTGAGAATGGGGCGGGGTGATGGAAAGCGGGAGAATGGGGTGGGGCAACGCAAAGCGGGAGAATGGGGCGGGGTGATGGAAAGCGGGAGAATGGGGCGGGGTGATGGAAAGCGGGAGAATGGGGCGGGATGATGGAAAGTGGGAGAATGGGGCGGGATGATGGAAAGCGGGAGAATGGGGCGGGGTGATGGAAAGTGGGAGAATGGGGCGGGGTGATGGAAAGCGGGAGAATAGGGCGGGGTGATGGAAAGCAGGAGAATGGGGCGGGGTGATGGAAAGCGGGAGAATGGGGCGGGGTGATGGAAGGAGGGAGAATGGGGCGTGGTGATGGAAAGCGGGAGAATGGGGCGGGGTGATGGAAAGCGGGAGAATGGGGCGGGGTGATGGAAAGCGGGAGAATGGGGCAGGGTGATGGAAAGCGGGAGAATAAAGCCCGGTGATGGAAAGCGGGAGAATGGGGCGGGGTGATGGAAAGCGGGAGAATGGGGCGGGGTGATGGAAGGAGGGAGAATGGGGCGTGGTGATGGAAAGCAGGAGAATGGGGCGGGGTGATGGAAAGCGGGAGAATGGGGCGGGGTGATAAAAAGCGGGAGAATGGGGCGGGGTGATGGAAAGCGGGAGAATGAGGCGGGGTGATGGAAAGCGGGAGAATGGGGTGGGGTGATGGAAAGCGGGAGAATGGGGCGGGGTGATGGAAGGAGGGAGAATGGGGAGGGGTGATGGAAAGCGGGTGAATGGGGCGGGGTGATGGAAAGCGGGAGAATGGGGCGGGGTGATGGAAAGCGGGAGAATGGGGCGGGGTGATGGAAGGAGGGAGAATGGGGCGGGGTGATGGAAAGCGGGAGAATGGGGCGGGATGATGGAAAGCGGGAGAATGGGGCGGGGTGATGGAAAGCGGGAGAATGGGGCCGGGTGATGGACAGCGGGAGAATGGGGCGGGGTGATGGAAAGCGGGAGAATGGGGCGGGGTGATGGGAGGGAGAATGGGGCGGGGTGATGGAAAGCGGGAGAATGGGGTGGGGCAACGCAAAGCGGGAGAATGGGGCGGGGTGATGGAAAGCGGGAGAATGGGGCGGGGTGATGGAAAGCGGGAGAATGGGGCGGGATGATGGAAAGTGGGAGAATGGGGCGGGATGATGGAAAGCGGGAGAATGGGGCGGGGTGATGGAAAGTGGGAGAATGGGGCGGGGTGATGGAAAGCGGGAGAATGGGGCGGGGTGATGGAAAGCAGGAGAATGGGGCGGGGTGATGGAAAGCGGGAGAATGGGGCGGGGTGATGGAAGGAGGGAGAATGGGGCGTGGTGATGGAAAGCGGGAGAATGGGGCGGGGTGATGGAAAGCGGGAGAATGGGGCGGGGTCATGGAAAGCGGGAGAATGGGGCGGGGTGATGGAAAGCGGGAGAATGGGGCGGGGTCATCGAAAGCGGGAGAATGGGGCTGGGTGATGGAAAGCGGGAGAATGGGGTGGGGTGATGGAAAGCGGGAGAATGAGGCTGGGTGATGGAAAGCAGGAGAATGGGGTGGGGTGATGGAAAGCGGGAGAATGGGGCGGGGTGAAGGAAAGCGGGAGAATGGGGCGGGGTGATGAAAAGCGGGAGAATGGGGCGGGGTGATGGAAAGCGGGAGAATGGGGCGGGGTGATGGAAAGCGGGAGAATGGGGCGGGGTGATGGAAGGAGGGAGAATGGGGCGTGGTGATGGAAAGCGGGAGAATGGGGCGGGGTGATGGAAAGCGGGAGAATGGGGCGGGGTCATGGAAAGCGGGAGAATGGGGCGGGGTGATGGAAAGCGGGAGAATGGGGCGGGGTCATCGAAAGCGGGAGAATGGGGCTGGGTGATGGAAAGCGGGAGAATGGGGTGGGGTGATGGAAAGCGGGAGAATGGGGCTGGGTGATGGAAAGCAGGAGAATGGGGTGGGGTGATGGAAAGCGGGAGAATGGGGCGGGGTGAAGGAAAGCGGGAGAATGGGGCGGGGTGATGAAAAGCGGGAGAATGGGGCGGGGTGCTGGAAAGCGGGAGAATGAGGCGGGGTGATGGAAAGCGGGAGAATGGGGCGGGGTGATGGAAAGCAGGAGAATGGGGCAGGGTGATGGAAGGAGGGAGAATGGGGCGGGGCGATAGAAAGCGGGAGAATGGGGCGGGGTGATGGAAAGCGGGAGAACGGGGCGGGTTGATGGAAGGAGGGAGAATGGGGCGGGGTGATGGAAAGCGGGAGAATGGGACGGGGGTGATGGAAGGCGGGAGAATGGGGCGGGGTGATGGAGGGCGGGAGAATGGGGCGGGGTGATGGAAGGCGGGAGAATGGGGCGGGGTGATGGAAGGAGGAAGAATGGGGCGGGGTGATGGAAAGCGGGAGAATGGGGCGGGGTGATGGAAAGCGGGAGAATGAGGCGGGGTGATGGAAGGAGGGAGAATGGGGCGGGGTGATGGAAAGCGGGAGAATGGGGCGGTGTGATGGAAGGAGGGAGAATGGGGCGGGGCGATAGAAAGCGGGAGAATGGGGCGGGGTGATGGAAAGCGGGTGAACGGGGCGGGTTGATGGAAGGAGGGAGAATGGGGCGGGGTGATGGAAAGCGGGAGAATGGGGCGGGGTGATGGAAAGCGGGAGAATGGGGCGGGGTGATTGAAAGCGGGAGAATGGGGCGGGGTGATGGAAAGCAGGAGAATGGGGCGGGGTGATGGAAAGCGGGAGAATGGGGCGGGGTGATGGAAAGCAGGAGAATGGGGCGGGGTGATGGAAAGCGGGAGAATGGGGCGGGGTGATGGAAGGAGGGAGAATGGGGCGTGGTGATGGAAAGCGGGAGAATGGGGCGGGGTGATGGAAAGCGGGAGAATGGGGCGGGGTCATGGAAAGCGGGAGAATGGGGCGGGGTGATGGAAAGCGGGAGAATGGGGCGGGGTCATCGAAAGCGGGAGAATGGGGCTGGGTGATGGAAAGCGGGAGAATGGGGTGGGGTGATGGAAAGCGGGAGAATGAGGCTGGGTGATGGAAAGCAGGAGAATGGGGTGGGGTGATGGAAAGCGGGAGAATGGGGCGGGGTGAAGGAAAGCGGGAGAATGGGGCGGGGTGATGAAAAGCGGGAGAATGGGGCGGGGTGATGGAAAGCGGGAGAATGGGGCGGGGTGATGGAAAGCGGGAGAATGGGGCGGGGTGATGGAAGGAGGGAGAATGGGGCGTGGTGATGGAAAGCGGGAGAATGGGGCGGGGTGATGGAAAGCGGGAGAATGGGGCGGGGTCATGGAAAGCGGGAGAATGGGGCGGGGTGATGGAAAGCGGGAGAATGGGGCGGGGTCATCGAAAGCGGGAGAATGGGGCTGGGTGATGGAAAGCGGGAGAATGGGGTGGGGTGATGGAAAGCGGGAGAATGGGGCTGGGTGATGGAAAGCAGGAGAATGGGGTGGGGTGATGGAAAGCGGGAGAATGGGGCGGGGTGAAGGAAAGCGGGAGAATGGGGCGGGGTGATGAAAAGTGGGAGAATGGGGCGGGGTGCTGGAAAGCGGGAGAATGGGGCGGGGTGATGGAAAGCGGGAGAATGGGGCGGGGTGATGGAAAGCAGGAGAATGGGGCGGGGTGATGGAAGGAGGGAGAATGGGGCGGGGCGATAGAAAGCGGGAGAATGGGGCGGGGTGATGGAAAGCGGGAGAACGGGGCGGGTTGATGGAAGGAGGGAGAATGGGGCGGGGTGATGGAAAGCGGGAGAATGGGACGGGGTGATGGAAGGCGGGAGAATGGGGCGGGGTGATGGAGGGCGGGAGAATGGGGCGGGGTGATGGAAGGCGGGAGAATGGGGCGGGGTGATGGAAGGAGGAAGAATGGGGCGGGGTGATGGAAAGCGGGAGAATGGGGCGGGGTGATGGAAAGCGGGAGAATGAGGCGGGGTGATGGAAGGAGGGAGAATGGGGCGGGGTGATGGAAAGCGGGAGAATGGGGCGGTGTGATGGAAGGAGGGAGAATGGGGCGGGGCGATAGAAAGCGGGAGAATGGGGCGGGGTGATGGAAAGCGGGTGAACGGGGCGGGTTGATGGAAGGAGGGAGAATGGGGCGGGGTGATGGAAAGCGGGAGAATGGGGCGGGGTGATGGAAAGCGGGAGAATGGGGCGGGGTGATTGAAAGCGGGAGAATGGGGCTGGGTGATGGAAAGCGGGAGAATGGGGTGGGGTGATGGAAAGCGGGAGAATGGGGCGGGGTGATGGAAAGCGGGAGAATGGGGCGGGGTGATGGAAAGCGGGAGAATGAGGCGGGGTGATGGAAAGCGGGAGAATGGGGCGGGGTGATGGAAAGCGGGAGAATGGGGCGGGGTGATGGAAGGAGGGAGAATGGGGCGGGGTGATGGAAAGCGGGAGAATGGGGCGGGGTGATGGAAAGCGGGAGAATGGGGCGGGGTGATAGAAAGCGGGAGAATGGGGCGGGGTGATGGAAAGCGGGAGAATGGGGCGGGGTGATGGAAGGAGGGAGAATGGGGCGGGGTGATGGAAAGCGGGAGAATGGGGCGGGGTGATGGAAGGAGGGAGAATGGGGCGGGGTGATGGAAAGCGGGAGAATGGGGCGGGGTGATGGAAAGCGGGAGAATGGGGCGGGGAGCGTAGGGAAAAGCATCGAGTGCCCATGTTCAAATATACCTTCCAGATCAACTTCAGATTGGTTCGCGCGCACCGAAAAGTTCGGCGTCCGCGATGACGGCCGTGCCTGCTGACAAATGCTAAGGAATCGCATGGATTCCTATAGGCGTAGAGAAAAACATCCAACGACCCAAATGTTGTTGCATATTCGGGTGGCCCATGTTCAAATACACCTTCCAAAGCAACTTCAGCTTGGTTCGCGCGCACGGAAAAGTTTGGCGCCCGCGATGACGGCCGTGCCTGCCGACAAATGCTAAGGAAGTGCATGGATCCCTATAGGCGCAGGGAAAAGCTTCCAACGACCCAAATGATGTATATTTGGGTAACCCATGTTCAAGAACACCTTCTAGAGCAACTTCAACTTGGTTCGCGCGCACGGAAAAGTTCGGCGCCCGCAATGACGGCCGTGCTTGCCGACAAATGCTAAGGAGGCGCATGGATCCCTATAAGCGCAGGGAAAAGCACCCGACGACCCGAATGTTGTTGCATATTCGGGTAACCCATGTTCAAGAACACCTTCCAGAGCAACTTCAGCTTGGTTCGCGCGCATGGAAAAGTTCGACGCCCGCGATGACGGCCGTGCCTGCCCACAAATGCTAAGGAAGCGCATGGATCCCTATAGGCACTGGGAAAAGCACCTGACGACCCGAATGTTGTTGCATATTCGGGTGGCCTATGCTCAAATACACCTTCCAGGGCAACTTCAGCTTGGTTCGCGCACACGGAAAATTTCGGCGGCCGCGATGACGGCCGTGCATTCCGACAAATACTCAGGCAAGCGCGTGGATCCCTATAGGCGCAGGGAAAAGCACTTACGACCCGAATGTTGTTGCATATTTGGGTGGGCCATGTTCAAAAACACCTTCCAGGGCAACTTTAGCTTGGTTCGCGCGCACGAAAAAGTTCGGCAGCCGCGAAAACGGCCGTGCCTGCCGACAAATACTAAAGAAGCGCATGGATCCCTATAGGCACAGAAAAAAAGCATCCAACGACCCGAATGTTGTTGCATATTTGGGTGGCCCATGTTCAAAAAATCCATCCAGAGCAACTTCAGATTGGTTCGCGCGCAAAGAAAATTTTGGCGCCCGCGATGACGGCCGTGCCTGCCCACAGATGCTAAGGAACCGCATGGATCCCTATAGGTGTAGGGAAAAGCATCCAACCACCCGAATATTGTTGCCTATTCGGGTGGCCCATGTTCAAAAACACCATCCAGAGCAACTTCAGCTTGGTTCGCGCACACAGAAATGTTCGGCGACGGCGATGACGGCCGTGCCTGCCGACAAATGCTAAGGAAGCGCACGGAACAACCTGAATGTTGTTGCATATTCGAGTGGCCCATGTTCAAATACACCTTCGAGAGCAACTTCAGATTGGTTCGCGCGCACAGAAAAGTTCGGCGCCCGCGGTGATCGCCGTGCCTGCCCACAGATGCTAAGGAAGCGCATGGATCCCTATAGGCGTAGGGAAAAGCATCCAACGACCCGAATATTGTTGCCTATTCGGGTGACCCATGTTCAAGAACACCTTCCAGAGAAACTTTAGCTTGGTTCGCGCGCACGAAAAAGTTCGGTTCGCACGATGGCGGCCGTGCCTGCCCACAAATGCGAAGGAAGCGCATGGATCCCTATAGGCGCAGGGAAAAACATCCAACCACCCGAATGTTGTTGCATATTCGGGTGGCCCATGTTCAAGAACACCTTTCATAGCAACTTCAGCTTGGTTCGCGCACACAGAAAAGTTCGGCGCCCGCGATGACGGCCGTGCCTGCCAACAAATGCTAAGGAAACCCACGGAACAACCCAAATGTTGTTGCATATTCGGGTGGCCCATGTTCAAATACACCTTCCGGAGCAACTTCAGATTGGTTCGCACGCACAAAAAAGTTCGGCGCCCGCGATGACGGCCTTGCGTGCCCACAGATGCTAAGGAAGCGCATGGATCTCTACAGGCGTAGAGAAAAGCATCCAACGACCCGAATGTTGTTGCATATTCGGGTAACCCATGTTCAAGAACACCTTGAGAGCAACTTCAGCTTGGTTCGCGCGCACGGAAAAGTTTGGCGGCCGCGATGATGGCCGTGCCTGCCGACAAATGCTATGGAAGCGCATGGATCCCTATAGGCGCAGGGAAAAGCATCCAACGACCCGAATGTTGTTGCATATCTGGGTGGCCCATGTTCAAAAACACCATCCAGGGCAACTTCAGCTTGGTTCGCGCGCACGGAAAAGTTTGGCGGCCGCGATGACGGCCGTGCCTGCCGACAAATGCTAAGGAAGCGCATGGATCCCTATAGGCGCAGGGAAAAGCATCCAACGACCCGAATGTTGTTGCATATCTGGGTGGCCCATGTTCAAAAACACCATCCAGGGCAACGTCAGCTTGGTTCGCGCGCACGGAAAAGTTCGGCGCCCGCGATGACGGCCGTGCCTGCCCACAAATTCTAAGGAAGCGCATGGATCCCTATAGGCTCAGGGAAAAGCCTCCAACCACCCGAATGTTGTTGCATATTTGGGTGGCCCATGTTCAAGAACACCTTCCAGAGCAACTTCAGCTTGGTTCGCGCGCACAGAAAAGTTTGGCGCCCGCGATGACGGCCGTGCCTGCCGACAAATGCTAAGAAAGCGCACGGAACAACCCGAATGTTGTTGCATATTCGGGTGGCCCATATTCAAATACACCTTCCAGAGCAACTTCAGATTGGTTCGCACGCACAAAAAAGTTTGGCGCCTGCGATGACGGCCGGGCCTGCCCACAGATGCTAAGGAAGCGCATGGATCTCTATAGGCGTAGGGAAAAGCATCCAACGACCCGAATGTTGTTGCATATTCCGGTAACCCATGTTCAAGAATACCTTCCAGAGCAACGTCAGCTTGGTTCGCGCGCACGGAAAAGTTCGGCGCACGCGATGACGGCCGTGCCTGCCCACAAATGCTAAGGAAGCGCATGGATCCTTATATGCACAGGGAAAAGCACCCAATGACCCAAATGTTGATGCATATTCGGGTGGCCCATGTTCAAATACACCTTCCAGAGCAACTTCAGCTTGGTTCGCGCGCATGGAAAAAATCGGCGGCCACGATGACGGCCATGCCTGCCCAGAAATGCTAGGAAAGCGCATGGATCCCTATAGGCACAGGGAAAAGCATCGAACGACCAGAATGTTGTTGCATATTCGGGTGACCCATGTTCAAATACACTTTCCAGAGCAACTTCAGCTTGGTTCGCGCGCACGAAAAAGTTCGGCGGCCGCAATGACGGCCGTGCCTGCCGACAAATGCTAAAGAAGCACGTGGATCCCTATAGGCGCAGGGAAAAGCATCCAACGACCCAAATGTTGTTGCATATTCGGGTGGGCCATGTTCAAAAACACCTTCCAAGGCAACTTCAGCTTGGTTCGCGTGCACAGAAAGGTTCGGCGGCCGCGAAAACGGCCGTGCCTGCCCACAAATGCTAAGGAAGCGCATGGATCCCTATAAGCGCAGGGAGAAGCATTCAACGACCCGAATGTTGTTGCATATTCGGGTGGCACATGTTCAAAAACACCATCCAGAGCAACTTTAGCTTGGTTCGCGCACACAGAAAAGTTCGGCGCCCGCGATGACGGCCGTGCCTGCCGACAAATGCTAAGGAAGCGCACGGAACAACCCGAATGTTGTTGCATATTCGGGTGGCACATGTTCAAAAACACCATCCAGAGCAACTTTAGCTTGGTTCGCGCATTCAGAAAAGTTCGGCGCCCGCGATGACGGCCGTGCCTGCCCACAGATGCTAAGAAAGCGCATGGATCACTATAGGCGTAGGGAAAAGCATCCAACGACCGGAATATTGTTGCCTATTCGGGTGGTCCATGTTCAAAAACACCTTCCAGAGCAACTTCAGCTTGGTTCGCGCGCACGGAAAAGTTCGGCGGCCCCAATGACGGCCGTGCCTGCCGACAAATGCTAAGGAAGTGCATGGATCCCTATAGACGCAGGGAAAAGCATCCAACGACCCGAATGTTGCATATTCGGGTGGCCCATGTTCAAATACACCTTCCAACGCAACTTCAGCTTGGTTCGCGCGCACGGAAAAGTTCGGCGCCCGCGATGACGGCCGTGCCTGCCCACAAATGCTAAGGAAGCGCATGGATCCCTATAAGCACAGGGAAAAGCACCCGACGACCCGAATGTTGTTGCATATTCGGGTGACCCATGTTCAAATACACCTTCCAGAGCAACTTCAGCTTGGTTCGCGCGCACGAAAAAGTTCGGCGCCCGCAATGACGGCCGTGCCTGCCGACAAATGCTAAAGAAGCGCGTGGATCCCTATAGGCGCAGGCATCCAACGACCCAAATGTTGTTGCATATTCGGGTGGGCCATGTTCAAAAACACCTTCCAGGGCAACGTCAGCTTGGTTCGCGCGCACGGAAAAGTTTGGCGGTTGCGAAAACGGCCGTGCCTGCCGACAAATGCTAAGGAAGCGCATGGATCCCTATAAGCGCAGGGAAAAGCATTCAACAACCCAAATGCTGTTGCATATTCAGGTGGCCCATGTTCAAAAACACCATCCAGAGCAACTTCAGCTTGGTTCGCGCACACAGAAAAGTTCGGCGCCCGCGATGACGGCCGTGCCTGCTGACAAATGCTAAGGAAGCGCACGGAACAACCTGAATGTTGTTGCATATTCGGGTGGCCCAAGTTCAAATACACCTTCCAGAGCAACTTCAGATTGGTTCGCGCGCACAGAAAATTTCGGCGCCCGCGATGACGGCCGTGCCTGCCCACAGATGCTAGGAAAGCGCATGGATCCCTATAGGCGTAGGGAAAAGCATCCAACGACCCGAATATTGTTGCCTATTCGGGTGGCCCATGTTCAAAAACACCTTCCAGAGCAACTTCAACTTGGTTCGCGCGCACAGAAAAGTTCGGCGGCCGCAATGACGGCAGTGCATGCCGACAAATGCTAAGGAAGCACATAAATCCCTATAGGCGCTGGGAAATGCATCCAACGACCCGAATGTTGTTGCATATTTGGGAGGCCCATGTTCAAAAACACCATCCAGAGCAACTTCAGCTTGGTTCGCGCGCACGAAAAAGTTCGGCGGCCGCGATGACGGCCGTGCCTGTCGACAAATGCTAAGGAAGCGCATGGATCCCTATAGGCACAGGGAAAAGCATCCAACGACCCGAATGTTATTGCATATTTGGGTGGCCCATGTTCAAAAACACCCTCCAGGGCAATTTCAGCTTGGTTCGCGCGCACTAAGAAGTTCGGCGGCCACGATGGCGGCCGTGCCTGCCGACAAATGCTAAGGAAGCGTATGGATCCCTATAGGCGTAGGGAAAAGCATCGAACGACCCGAATGTTGTTGCATATTCGAGTGACCCATGTTCAATTACACTTTCCAGAGCAACTTCAGATTGGTTCTCGCGCACAGAAAAGTTCGGCGCCCGCGATGACGGCCGTGCCTGCCGACAACTGCTAAGGAAGCGCATGGATCCCTTTAGGTGTAGGGAATAGCATCCAACGACCCGAATGTTGTTGCATATTCGGGTGGCCCATGTTCAAATACACCTTCCAAAGCAACTTCAGCTTGGTTCGCGCGCACGGAAAAGTTCGGCGCCCGCGATGACGGCCGTGCCTGCCGACAAATGCTAAGGAAGCGCATGGATCCCTTTAGGTGTAGGGAATAGCATCCAATGACCCGAATGTTGTTGAATATTCGGGTGGCCCATGTTCAAATACACCTTCCAAAGCAACTTCAGCTTGGTTCGCGCGCACGGAAAAGTTCGGCGCCCGCGATGACGGTCGTGCCTGCCGACGAATGCTAAGGAAGCGCATGGATCCCTATAGACGCAGGGAAAAGCATCCAACGACCCGAATGTTGTTGCATATTCGAGTAACCTATGTTCAAGAACACCTTCCAGAGCAACTTCAGCTTGGTTCGCGCGCACGGAAAAGTTTGGCGCCCGCGATGACGGCCGTGCCTGCCCACAAATGCTAAGGAAGCGCATGGATCCCTATAGGCGTAGGGAAAAGCACCCGACGACCTGAATGTTGTTGCATATTCGAATGGCCCATAATCAAATACACCTTCCAGAGCAACTTCAGCTTCGTTCGCGCGCATGGAAAAGTTTGGCGCCCGCGATGACGGCCGTGCCTGCCGACAAATGCTAAGGAAGTGCATGGATCCCTATAGACGCAGGGAAAAGCATCCAACGACCCGAATGTTGCATATTCGGGTGGCCCATGTTCAAATACACCTTCCAACGCAACTTCAGCTTGGTTCGCGCGCACGGAAAAGTTCGGCGCCCGCGATGACGGCCGTGCCTGCCCACAAATGCTAAGGAAGCGCATGGATCCCTATAAGCACAGGGAAAAGCACCCGACGACCCGAATGTTGTTGCATATTCGGGTGACCCATGTTCAAATACACCTTCCAGAGCAACTTCAGCTTGGTTCGCGCGCACGAAAAAGTTCGGCGCCCGCAATGACGGCCGTGCCTGCCGACAAATGCTAAAGAAGCGCGTGGATCCCTATAGGCGCAGGCATCCAACGACCCAAATGTTGTTGCATATTCGGGTGGGCCATGTTCAAAAACACCTTCCAGGGCAACGTCAGCTTGGTTCGCGCGCACGGAAAAGTTTGGCGGTTGCGAAAACGGCCGTGCCTGCCGACAAATGCTAAGGAAGCGCATGGATCCCTATAAGCGCAGGGAAAAGCATTCAACAACCCAAATGCTGTTGCATATTCAGGTGGCCCATGTTCAAAAACACCATCCAGAGCAACTTCAGCTTGGTTCGCGCACACAGAAAAGTTCGGCGCCCGCGATGACGGCCGTGCCTGCTGACAAATGCTAAGGAAGCGCACGGAACAACCTGAATGTTGTTGCATATTCGGGTGGCCCAAGTTCAAATACACCTTCCAGAGCAACTTCAGATTGGTTCGCGCGCACAGAAAATTTCGGCGCCCGCGATGACGGCCGTGCCTGCCCACAGATGCTAGGAAAGCGCATGGATCCCTATAGGCGTAGGGAAAAGCATCCAACGACCCGAATATTGTTGCCTATTCGGGTGGCCCATGTTCAAAAACACCTTCCAGAGCAACTTCAACTTGGTTCGCGCGCACAGAAAAGTTCGGCGGCCGCAATGACGGCAGTGCATGCCGACAAATGCTAAGGAAGCACATAAATCCCTATAGGCGCTGGGAAATGCATCCAACGACCCGAATGTTGTTGCATATTTGGGAGGCCCATGTTCAAAAACACCATCCAGAGCAACTTCAGCTTGGTTCGCGCGCACGAAAAAGTTCGGCGGCCGCGATGACGGCCGTGCCTGTCGACAAATGCTAAGGAAGCGCATGGATCCCTATAGGCACAGGGAAAAGCATCCAACGACCCGAATGTTATTGCATATTTGGGTGGCCCATGTTCAAAAACACCCTCCAGGGCAATTTCAGCTTGGTTCGCGCGCACTAAGAAGTTCGGCGGCCACGATGGCGGCCGTGCCTGCCGACAAATGCTAAGGAAGCGTATGGATCCCTATAGGCGTAGGGAAAAGCATCGAACGACCCGAATGTTGTTGCATATTCGAGTGACCCATGTTCAATTACACTTTCCAGAGCAACTTCAGATTGGTTCTCGCGCACAGAAAAGTTCGGCGCCCGCGATGACGGCCGTGCCTGCCGACAAATGCTAAGGAAGCGCATGGATCCATTTAGGTGTAGGGAATAGCATCCAACGACCCGAATGTTGTTGCATATTCGGGTGGCCCATGTTCAAATACACCTTCCAAAGCAACTTCAGCTTGGTTCGCGCGCACGGAAAAGTTCGGCGCCCGCGATGACGGCCGTGCCTGCCGACAAATGCTAAGGAAGCGCATGGATCCCTTTAGGTGTAGGGAATAGCATCCAATGACCCGAATGTTGTTGCATATTCGGGTGGCCCATGTTCAAATACACCTTCCAAAGCAACTTCAGCTTGGTTCGCGCGCACGGAAAAGTTCGGCGCCCGCGATGACGGTCGTGCCTGCCGACAAATGCTAAGGAAGCGCATGGATCCCTATAGACGCAGGGAAAAGCATCCAACGACCCGAATGTTGTTGCATATTCGAGTAACCTATGTTCAAGAACACCTTCCAGAGCAACTTCAGCTTGGTTCGCGCGCACGGAAAAGTTCGGCGCCCGCGATGACGGCCGTGCCTGCCCACAAATGCTAAGGAAGCGCATGGATCCCTATAGGCGTAGGGAAAAGCACCCGACGACCTGAATGTTGTTGCATATTCGAATGGCCCATGTTCAAATACACCTTCCAGAGCAACTTCAGCTTGGTTCGCGCGCATGGAAAAGTTTGGCGCCCGCGATGACGGCCGTGCCTGCCGACAAATGCTAAGGAAGCGCATGGATCCCTATAGACGCAGGGAAAAGCATCCAACGACCCGAATGTTGTTGCATATTCGGGTGGCCCATGTTCAAATACACCTTCCAAAGCAACTTCAGCTTGGTTCACGCGCACGGAAAAGTTCGGCGCCCGCGATGACGGCCGTGCCTGCCGACAAATGCTAAGGAAGCGCATGGATCCCTTTAGGTGTAGGGAATAGCATCCAATGACCCGAATGTTGTTGCATATTCGGGTGGCCCATGTTCAAATACACCTTCCAAAGCAACTTCAGCTTGGTTCGCGCGCACGGAAAAGTTCGGCGCCCGCGATGACGGTCGTGCCTGCCGACAAATGCTAAGGAAGCGCATGGATCCCTATAGGCGCAGGGAAAAGCATCCAACCACCCGAATGTTGTTGCATATTCGGGTGGCCCATGTTCAAGAACACATTCCAGAGCAACTTCAGATTGGTTCGCGCGCACAGAAAAGTTCGGCGCCCGCGATGACGGCCGTGCCTGCCGACAAATGCTAAGGAAGTGTATGGATCCCTTTAGGCGAAAGGAAAAGCATCGAACGACCCGAATGTTGTTGCATATTTGGGTGGCCCTTGTTCAAATACACCTACCAGAGCAACTTCAGCATGGTTCGCGCGCACCAAAAAGTTCGGCGCCCGCGATGACGGCTGTGCCTGCTGAGATGACAGCCGTGCGTGCCCACAAATGCTAAGGAAGCGCATGGATCCCTATAGGCATAGGGAAAAGCATCAACGACCCGAATGTTGTTGCATATTCGAGTGGCCCATGTTCAAATACAACTTCCAGAGCAATTTCCGCTTGGTTCGCGCACACAAAAACGTTCGGCGCCCGTGATGACGGCCGTGCCTGCCGACAAATGCTAAGGAAGTGCATGGATCCCTATAGGCGCAGGGAAAAGCATCAATGACCCAAATGGTGTTGCATATTCGGGTGGCCCATGTTCAAGTACACCTATCAGAGCAAGTTCAGCTTGGTTCGCGTGCACAGAAAATTCGGCGCCCGCGATGACGGCCGTGCCTGCCCACAAATGCTAAGGAAGCGCATGGATCCCTATAGGACCATATTCAAGTACACCTACCAGAGCAAGTTCAGCTTGGTTCGCGTGCACACAAAAATTCGGCGGCCGCGATGACGGCCGTGCCTGCCCACAAATGCTAAGGAAGCGCATGGATCCCTATAGGCGTAGGGAAAAGCATCCAACGACCTGAATGTTGTTCCATATTCGGATGGCCCGTGTTTAAAAAAACCTTCCAGAGCAACTTCAGATTGGTTCGCGCGCACAGAAAAGTTCGGCGGCCGCGATGACGGCCGTGCCTGCAGACAAATTCTAAGGAAGTGCATGGATCCCTATAGGCGTAGCGAAAAGCATCGAACGACCCGAGTGTTGTTGCATATTCGGATGGCCCATGTTCAAATACACCTACCAGAGCAACTTCAGCTTGGTTCGCGCGCACAGAAAAGTTCGGCGTCCGACGCGCGCACAGAGAAGTTCGGCGCACGCGATGACGGCCGTGCCTCCCGACAAATGCTAAAGAAGCGCATGGATCCCTAGAGGCGTAGGGAAAAGCATCAAACGACCCGAATGTTGTTGCATATTCGAGTGACCCATGTTCAAATACACCTTCCAGAGCAACTTCAGATTAGTTCGCGTGCACAGAAAAGTTCGGCGCCCGCGATGGCGGCCGTGCCTGCCGACAAATGCTAAGGAAGCGCATGGATCCCTATAGGCGTAGGGAAAAGCATGCAACGACCCGAATGTTGTTGCATATTCGGGTGGCCTATGTTCAAATACACCTTCCAGAGCAACTTCAGCTTGGTTCGCGCGCACAGAGAAGTTCGGCGCCCGCGATGGCGGCCGTGTCTGCCGACAAATGCTAAGGAAGCGCATGGATCCCTATAGGCGTAGGGAAAAGCATGCAACGACCCGAATGTTGTTGCATATTCGGGTGGCCTATGTTCAAATACACCTTCCAGAGCAACTTTAGCTTGGTTCGCGCGCACAGAGAAGTTCGGCGCCCGCGATGGCGGCCGTGTCTGCCGACAAATGCTAAGGAAGCGCATGGATCCCTATAGGCGTAGGGAAAAGCATGCAACGACCCGAATGTTGTTGCATATTCGGGTGGCCCATGTTCAAATACACCTTCCAGAGCAACTTCGGCTTGGTTCGCGCGCACAGAGAAGTTCGGCGCCCGCGATGACGGCCGTGCCTCCCGACAAATGTTAAGGAAGCGCACGGAACATCCCGAATGTTGTTGCATATTTGGGTGGCCCATGTTCAGATACACCTTCCAGAGCAACTTCAGATTGGTTCGCACGTACAAAAAAGTTCGGCGCCCGCGATGGCGGCCGTGCCTGCCCACAAATGCTAAGGAAGCGCATGGATCTCTATAGGCGTAGGGAAAAGCATCCAACGACCCGAATATTGTTGCCTACTCGAGTGGCCCATGTTCAAATACACCTTCCAGAGCAACTTCAGATTGGTTTGTGCGCACGGAAAAGTTCGGCGCCCGCGATGGCGGCCATGCCTGCCCACAGATGCTAAGGAACGCATGGATCCCTATAGGTGTAGGGAAAGGCATCCACGACCCGAATGCTGTTGCATATCCGGGTGGCCCATGTTCAAATACACCTTCCAAAGCAACTTCAGAGAGCAACTTCAGATTGGTTCGCGGGCACAGAAAAGTTCGGCGCCCGCGATGTCGGCCATGCCTGCCGACAAATGCTAAGGAAGCGCATGGATCCCTAGAGGCGTAGGGAAAAGCATCTAACGACCCGAATGTTGTTGCATATTTGGGTGGCCCATGTTCAAATACACCTACCAGAGCAGCTTCAGCTTGGTTCGCGCGCACAAAAACGTTTCGCGCCCGCGATGACGGCTGTGCCTGCCGAGATGACGGCCGTGCGTGCCCACAAATGCTAAGGAAGCGCATGGATCCCTACAGGCGTAGGGAAAAGCATCAACGACCCGAATGTTGTTGCATATTCGGGTGGCTCATGTTCAGGTACACCTTCCAGAGCAACTTCAGCTTGGTTCGCGCGCACAAAAAAGTTCGGCGGCCGCGATGACGGCCGAGCCTGCCGACAAATGCTAAGGAAGCGCATGGATCCCTATAGGCGTAGGGAAGCATCAATGACCCAAATGGTGTTGCATAATCGGGTGGCCCATGTTCAAATACACCTACTAGACCAACTTCAGCTTGGTTCGCGTGCACAGAAAAGTTCGGCGCCCGCGATGGCGGCCGTGCCTACCCACAAATGCTAAAGAAGCGCATGGATCCCTATAGGGGCAGAGAAAGGCATCCAGCGACACGAATGTTGTTGCATATTCGTGTGGCCCATCGTCAAAAACACCTTTTAGAGCAATTTCAGCATGGTTCGCACGCACGGAAAAGTTCGGCGCCTGCGATGATGGTCGTGCCTGCCGACAAATTCTAAGAAAGCGATGGATCCCTATAGGCGCAGGAAAAAGCATCCAACGACCCGAATGTTGTTGCATATTCGGGTGGCCCATGTTCAAAAACACCTTCCAGAACAACTTCAGCTTGGTTCGCGCTCACGGAAAATTCCGGCGCCCGCGACGACAGCCGTGCCTGCCGACAAATGCTAAGGATGCGCATGGATCCCTATAGGCGCAGGGAAAAGCATCCAACGACCCGAATGTTGTTGCATATTCGGGTGGCCCATGTTCAAAAACATTATCTAGAGCAACTTCAGCTTGGTTCGCGCGCACGGAAAACTTCGGCGGCCGCGATGACGGCCGTGCCTGCCCACAAATGCT
This sequence comes from Closterium sp. Naga37s-1, assembly GCA_947471745.1. Lineage (NCBI taxonomy): Eukaryota > Viridiplantae > Streptophyta > Zygnematophyceae > Desmidiales > Closteriaceae > Closterium > Closterium sp. Naga37s-1. The sequence goes on from CANJKZ010000511.1 coordinate 18,599, forward strand.
AAGGAAGTGCATGGATCCCTATAGGCGCAGGGAAAAGCATCCAACCACCCGAATGTTGTTGCATATTCGGGTGGCCCATGTTCAAGAACACCTTCCAGAGCAACTTCAGATTGGTTCGCGCGCACAGAAAAGTTCGGCGCCCGCGATGACGGCCGTGCATGCCGACAAATGCTAAGGAAGCGCACGGAACAACCCGAATGTTGTTGCATATTCGGGTGGCCCATGTTCAAAAACACCTTCCAGAGCAACTTCAGATTGGTTCGCGCGCACAGAAAAGTTCGGCGCCCGCGATGACGGCCGTGCCTGCCAACAAATGCTAAGAAAGCGCACGGAACAACCCGAATTTTGTTGCATACTTGGGTGGCCCATGTTCAGATACACCTTCCAGAGCAACTTCAGATTGGTTCGCACGCACAAAAAAGTTCGGCGCCCGCGATGACGGCCGTGCCTGCCCACAGATGCTAAGGAAGCGCATGGATCTCTATAGGCGTAGGGAAAAGCATCCAACGACCTGAATATTGTTGCCTATTCGAGTGGCCCATGTTCAAATATACCTTCCAGAGCAACTTCAGATTGGTTTGCGCGCATAGAAAAGTTCGGCGCCCGCGATGGCGGCCATGCCTGCCCACAGATGCTAAGGAAGCGCATGGATCCCTATAGGTGCAGGAAAAGGCATCCACGACCCGAATGCTGTTGCATATTCGGGTGGCCCATGTTCAAATACACCTTCCAAAGCAACATCAGAGAGCAACTTCAGATTGGTTCGCGGGCAGAGAAAAGTTCGGCGCCCGCGATGTCGGCCGTGCCTGCCGACAAATGCTAAGGAAGCGCATGGATCCCTATAGGCGTAGGGAAAAGCAAGGAACGACCCGAATGTTGTTGCGTGTTTGGGTGGCCCATGTTCAAATACACCTACCAGAGCAACTTCAGCTTGGTTCGCGCGCACAAAAAAGTTTGGCGCCCGCGATGACGGTTGTGCCTGCCGAGATGACGGCCGTGCGTGCCCACAAATGCTAAGGAAGCGCATGGATCCCTATAGGTTTAGGGAAAAGCATCAACGACCCAAATGTTGTTGCATATTACGGTGGCTCAAGTTCTAATACACCTTCCAGAGCAACTTCAGCTTGGTTCGCGCGCACAAAAAAGTTCGGCGGCCGCGATGACGGCCGAGCCTGCTGACAAATGCTAAGGAAGCGCATGGATCCCTATAGGCGTAGGGAAAAGCATCAATGACCCAAATGGTGTTGAATAATCGGGTGGCCCATGTTCAAATACACCTACTAGAGCAACTTCAGCTTGGTTCGCGTGCACAGAAAGTTCGGCGCCCGCGATGGCGGCCGTGTCTGCCCACAAATGCTAAAGAAGCGCATGGATCCCTATAGGCGCAGAGAAAGGCATCCAGCGACCCGAATGTTGTTGCATATTCGTGTGGCCCATCTTCAAAAACACCTTCCAGAGCAATTTCAGCTTGGTTCGCACGCACGGAAAAGTTCGGCGCCCGCGATGACGGTCATGCCTGCCGACAAATGCTAAGGAAGCGCATGGATCCCTATAGGTGCAGGGAAAAGCATCCAACGACCCGAATGTTGTTGCATATTTGGGTGGCCCATGTTCAAAAACACCTTCCAGAGCAACTTCAGCTTGGTTCGCACGCACGGAAAATTCCGGCGCCCGCGACGACGGCCGTGCCTGCCGACAAATGCTAAGGAAGCGCATGGATCCCTATAGGCGCAGGGATAAGCATCCAACGACCCGAATGTTGTTGCATTTTCGGGTGGCCCATGTTCAATAACATTATCCAGAGAAACTTCAGCTTGGTTCGCGCGCACGGAAAACTTCGGCGCCCGCGACGACGGCCGTGCCTGCCCACAAATGCTAAGGAAGCGCATGGATCCCTATAGGCGCAGGGATAAGCATCCAACGACCCGAATGTTGTGTCATTTTCGGGTGGCCCATGTTCAATAACATTATCCAGAGAAACTTCAGCTTGGTTCGCGCGCACGGAAAACTTCGGCGGCCGCGATGACGGCCGTGCCTGCCCACAAATGCTAAGGAAGCGAATGGATCCCTATAGGCGCAGGGATAAGCATCCAACGACCCGAATGTTGTTGCATATTCGGGTGGCCCATGTTCAAAAACATTATCCAGAGCAACTTCAGATTGGTTCGCGCGCACAGAAAAGTTTGGCGCCCGCGATGACGGCCGTGCATGCCGACAAATGCTAAGGAAGAGCACGGAACAACCCGAATGTTGTTGCATATTCGGGTGGCCCATGTTCAAAAACACCTTCCCGAGCAACTTCAGATTGGTTCGCACGTACAAAAAAGTTAAGCGCCCGCGATGACGGCCGTGCCTGCCGACAAATGCTTAGGAAGAGTATGGATCCCTATAGGCGTAAGGAAAAGCATCGAACGACCCGAATGTTGTTGCATATTTGGGTGGCCCATGTTCAAATACACCTACCAGAGCAACTTCAGCTTGGTTCGCGCGCACCGAAAAGTTCGGCGCCTGCGATGACGGCTGTGCCTGCTGAGATGACAGCCGTGCGTGCCCACAAATGCTAAGGAAGCGCATGGATCCCTATAGGCATAGGGAAAAGCATCAACGACCCGAATGTTGTTGCATATTTGGGTGGCCCATGTTCAAATACAACTTCCAGAGCAATTTCCGCTTGGTTCGCGCACACAAAAAAGTTCGGCACCCGTGATGACGGCCGTGCCTGCCGACAAATGCTAAGGAAGTGCATGGATCCCTATAGGCGCAGGGAAAAGCATCAATGACCCAAATGGTGTTGCATATTCGGGTGGCCCATGTTCAAGTACACCTATCAGAGCAAGTTCAGCTTGGTTCGCGTGCACAGAAAAGTTTGTCGCCCGCGATGACGGCCGTGCCTGCCCACAAATGCTAAGGAAGCGCGTGGATCCCTATAGGCTCATGTTCAAGTACACCTACCAGAGCAAGTTCAGCTTGGTTCGCGTGCACAGAAAAATTCGGCGGCCGCGATGACGGCCGTGCCTGCCCACAAATGCTAAGGAAGCGCATGGATCCCTATAGACGTAGGGAAAAGCATCCAACGATCTGAATGTTGTTCCATATTCGGATGGCCCGTGTTCAAAAACACCTTCCAGAGCAACTTCAGATTGGTTCGCGCGCACAGAAAAGTTCGGCGGCCGCGATGACGGCCGTGCCTGCCGACAAATTCTAAGGAAGTGCATGGATCCCTATAGGCGTAGCGAAAAGCATCGAACGACCCGAGTGTTGTTGCATATTCGGATGGCCCATGTTCAAATACACCTACCAGAGCAACTTCAGCTTGGGTCGCGCGCACAGAAAAGTTCGGCGTCCGACGCGCGCACAGAGAAGTTCGGCGCACGTGATGACGGCCGTGCCTGCCGACAAATGCTAAGGAAGTGCATGGATCTTTATAGGCGTAGGGAAAAGCATGCAACGACCCGAATGTTGTTGCATATTCGGGTGGCCCATGTTCAAATACACCTTCCAGAGCAACTTCAGCTTCGTTCGCGCGCAAAGAAAAGTTCGGCGCCCGCGATGACGGCCGTGCCTGCCCACAAATGCTAAGAAAGCGCAAGGATCATTTCAGGCGTAGGGAAAAGTATCGAACAACCCGAACGTTGTTGCATATTCGGGTGACCCATGTTCAAGTACACCTTCCAGAGCAACTTCAGCTTGGTTCGCGCGCATAGAGAAGTTCGGCGGCCGCGATGACGGCCGTGCCTGCCCACAAATGCTAAGGAAGCGCATGGATCCCTAGAGGCGTAGGGAAAAGCATCGATCGACCCGAATGTACCCATGTTCAAGTATACCTTCCAGAGCAACTTCAGATTGGTTCTCGCGCACAGAAAAGTTCGGCGCCCGCGATGGCGGCCGTGCCTGCCGACAAATGCTAAGGAAGCGCATGGATCCCTATAGGCGCAGGGAAAAGCATCGAACGACCCAAATGTTGTTGCATATTCGGGTGGCCCATGTTCAAATACACCTTCCAGAGCAACTTCAGATTGGTTCGCGCGCACAGAGAAGTTCGGCGCCCGCGATGGCGGCCGTGCATGCCGACAAATGCTAAGGAAGCGCATGGATTCCTATAGGCGTAGGGAAAAGTATGAAACGACCCAAATGTTGTTTCATAATCGGGTGGCCCATGTTCAAATACACCTTCCAGAGCAACTTCAGCTTGGTTCGCGCGCACAGAGAAGTTCGGCGCCCGCGATGGCGGCCGTGTCTGCTGACAAATGCTAAGGAAGCGCATGGATTCCTATAGGCGTAGGGAAAAGCATGAAACGACCCGAATGTTGTTTCATAATCGGGTGGCCCATGTTCAAATACACCTTCCAGAGCAACTTCAGCTTGGTTCGCGCGCACAGAGAAGTTCGGCGCCCGCGATGGCGGCCGTGTCTGCCGACAAATGCTAAGGAAGTGCATGGATCCCTATTAGCATAGGGAAAAGCATGCAACGACCCGAATGTTGTTGCATATTCGGGTGGCCCATGTTCAAATACACCTTCCAGAGCAACTTCGGCTTGGTTCGCGCGCACAGAGAAGTTCGGCGCCCGCGATGACGGCCGTGCCTGCCTACAAATGCTAAGGAAGCGCACGGAACAACCCAAATGTTGTTGCATATTCGGGTGGCCCATGTTCAAATACACCATCCAGAGCAACTTCAGCTTGGTTCGCGCGCACAGAGAAGTTCAGCGCCCGCGATGGCGGCCGTGCCTGCCCACAAATGCTAAGGAAGCGCATGGATCTCTATAGGCGTAGGGAAAAGCATCCAACGACCCGAATATTGTTGCCTATTCGAGTGGCCCATGTTCAAATACACCTTCCAGAGCAACTTCAGATTGGTTTGTGCGCACAGAAAAGTTCGGCGCCCGCGATGGCGGCCATGCCTGCCCACAGATGCTAAGGAAGCGCATGGATCCCTATAGGTGTAGGGAAAGGCATCCACGACCCGAATGCTGTTGCATATTCGGGTGGCCCATGTTCAAATACACCTTCCAAAGCAACTTCAGAGAGCAACTTCAGATTGGTTCGCGGGCACAGAAAAGTTCGGCGCCCGCGATGTCGGCCATGCCTGCCGACAAATGCTAAGGAAGCGCATGGATCCCTATAGGCGTAGGGAAAAGCATCTAACGACCCGAATGTTGTTGCATATTTGGGTGGCCCATGTTCAAATACACCTACCAGAGCAGCTTCAGCTTGGTTCGCGCGCACAAAAACGTTTGGCACCCGCGATGACGTGTCAAACATTATATATGTTGTAGTTGTTTAGGCTACAGTGGGTTAGCCTTTAGGGGGTACACAATTCTAGGGTTAGGTATGTGTACTCTCACTTCTTTCTAGTCCAACCACTTCTTCTTTCTAACATGATATTAAGAGCGTAGGTTTAGACCTAGGATCGCTCCTTAGGGCCCACCACACCGTACGACTGTCTGCCTACTAGCGCCCTCGTGCGCCCTACTGTCGGAGCGCCCTCGAGTGCCTCCCCCCAGCGCCCTCGTGCGCCCCTCTTTAACGGCCCCGTAAGGCCCCGCGACCCGCGACCCGCCCCTTAGCGACCCGCGCGCCGCCCCTTAGAGGCCCCTCTCATGGCCGCGTCGACCCTGCGCGCAGCCCCTTAGAGGCCCCGTCGGCCCCGTCGACCCCGCGCGCAGCCCCTTAGAGGCCCCGTCGGCCCAGTCGACCCCGCGCGCGCCCCACCTAGCGGCCCCGTCGGCCCCGTCGACCCCGTGCGCGCCCCCCTTAGCGGCCCTGTCGGCCCCGTCGACCCCACGCGCCGCCCCTTAGCGGCCCATCTCACGGCCCCGTCGACCCCGACAGCAGCCCCTTAGAGGCCCCGTCAACCCCGTCGACCCCGCGCGCGCCCCACCTTAGCGGCCCCGTCGGCCCCGTCGACCTCGTGCGAGCCCCCCCCCCTTAGCGGCCCCGTCGGCCCCGTCGACCCCACGCGCCGCCCCTTAGCGCCCCGCACGCGACAGCCACGGCCCCGCCAGAACCAGGCCGCCCGAACCGAGCCGCCCGAACCGAGCCGCCCAGCCCGAGCCAAGCCGCGCCGCCCGAACCGAGCCGCGCCGCCCTCCCCGTACTGAGCAGCACTCTCTGGACCGAGCCGCCCTACCTGAGTCGCGCTGCCTGCTGCTTTTAGGGTTCGCCTGCTGCTACTATACTGCTGCTCCTACTGCTACTATGGCTAGCCCTCCTGTGCTAGCTTTCGATGCTGAGGGCCGCCCAGTGAAGTTTGACACCTGGCTAGATGACCTGCACCTCTTCCTACAGCTCACTGCCAAGGAGGACATCTCACTGTACGATCACGCCCTAGGCCATGCCACTGCCCCTGCTGCTACTGCTGACAGCACTACCCGCTCACAGTGGCAGACTCGTGACGCCCACGCTCGCTTTGCTATTCGCAACTCCCTGCCGATAGATGAGCGCGAGCACTTTGGCCAGCACAAGACTGCACAGGCACTGTACACTGCTGTCGTTGCCCGCTACTCCTCACCTGCCTCTGCCGCGCTAGGCCGTCTCTCACTCCCCTACCTGTTCCCCGACCTGTCCTCTTTCCACACAGTCGCTGACCTCATCACGCACCTGTTATAGTCACAATAGGCTTGAATGTGCCTAAAACGAAAGATAGAGAGCACAGACGGATTTCTGCACAGCGGCTTCAAACGTTGATAGCGTTCTGCTCACAGCTGCAAATGACTTGATTCAAATTGTATATGGAGTGTCTTCACGTCGTCTACAATTAGCAATTTAGATTGCACGATTTGATAAAGAATTGACGACACAGCGTCGGTTTGAACGAACGGTACTATGGCAGCCACTATAGTCTTAGAACACAAGATAGAAAGAGTTACGAGTTGGGAATGACTCCCAGCTCCTACAAACCCCAAGAGCCGAGGTACAGTGATGTGGAACAGTGCCACACTGTCCCCAACCACGAAGGGTCTCGAAACTACCCTTCACTAGGGCCTACACCAAGTGAAATGTTACACTACACAAAGTAATGTAACTATCTTCAATATCTTGAGGTGTACCCTTTTTGGCGAGCTTCGAAATCACTTGAGGCTTGACACCAAGGCTCAGGCTCTTCATCACAAACTCATCCTTGAGTTCTTGATGGGTCTGCTGCACACACCTGCGACACGCCGAACGTTCGACACAGGACAAAATAGAAACCGCGCACGACAAAATAGAAACCGCGCGCGAGACACAAACGACCGCGTAACACGCGTCTAGCCATAACTCGCTATTGACTCGACACACACACTCGACATCATGACTCAACATTCACACACAATTATAAGCATGAAATATATATTATCCCATGCCCTCATACCATTCCATACACACACACATTCACGCACACGGACAACAAGCCGAGTGCAAACCGTAGGGTTGCACCAACAGCACCTCCGTACTAGTGAGGCCCGCTTCCGTGCCGCTATGCCCGATGAGTTTCTTGCCACGAACCCCCCCCCGCTCTGGCTCACTCTCTACCACCTAGTCACCCGCCTCCCTGACACTCTGCGTGCAGTCAGGGATCACTTCCTAGCTCGCTGCCCCACTGAGCTCACCATTGCCCTCCTCGAGAAGGAACTACTTGCAGCTGAGGCTAGCATAGTCGCTGTAGGTGCCTCTCGTGGCGACCCCCGCACCCCTTTCTTTGAGGGGTGTTCCCCTTCCCCCCTTCTTCCCTCTGTAGCCTCTGCTGCTGCTGTCGACCTCCTTGGTGCTGAGAAGGTCGGGACTGCGTCCGCTTCGAGCTGGCGCCGCAGCGGCAAGGGCAAAGGGGGCAAGGGAGGCGGAGGTGACGGCGGGGGAGGCGGTGGTGGGGGCGGTGGCGGCGGTGGGGGTGGTGGTGGGGCTGGAGGGACTAGTGGCAGCGGTGGGGGTGGTGGCGGCAGCGGCGGGGGAGGTGGCAGGGGCGGGGGCGGTGGTGGGGGCGGCGGTGGACGCGGCGGCGGCAGGGGAGGGGGTGGTCGAGGAGGTGGCGGCGGTGGTGGTGGTCGTGGAGGCACTGGCAGTGGCCAGAGCCAGCAGCACACTCCGTCGCCCCAGGAGCTCCGTGAGTGGTACTCTCAGCACGGGGGGGGGGGGGTGGTCTTACCTGCACGTACGTCATCCGCACTGGTGACCGCACTGGTCAGACGTGTGGGAGGGCGCACACCACGCAGCGCTGCTTCTCCTGCCTCGACGACGCTTGGCGTACTCAGTTCCCTGATGCCACTGAGCTGCCCCGCTGGGCTGATCTGATGAAGAAAAACATTGATATCTATGCTCTAGACTTTGATGCTATTCTCACTGCCATGTATGTGATGTCTAATAGTGGAGAGGGTGCTCAGTACCTGCGTGTTCCGCCCGACCCGGGCATTCGGACCAGTGAGGCTGCCGCTCTAGGTGCTAGTGCGTCTGTTGCCCTAGGTGCTGGTGAGGCTGCCACTCCAGGTACTCGCGTGTCTGCTACCCCAGGTGCTGGTGAGGCTGCTGCTCTAGGTGCTAGTGAGTCTGCGCCCCCTGGTACTGAGTCGACTGAGGCACTGCACACCTTCACACTGGACTCAGGTGCTTCTCGCTGCTTCTTTCGTGACCGCACTGCCCTTGAGCAGCTTGCTCGGCCAGTTGCTGTCTCCCTCGCTGACCCCTCTGGGGGTCCGGTCATTGCGACCTCCTCCACTGTCCTTCCTTGTCCTGCGGTCCTGTCGGGCACACTGTCATGTCTCCACCTCCCCTCGTTCTCTACGAACTTGGTGGCGGGTTGTGCGCTCCAGGACGGAGGTGTTCACCAGTTCACTCCTGCCTACGAGCGCGTGACACACTGCACGTGTGCTCGGACGGGCCGTCACCTGGCTACCTTCGCTCGGCAGCTGGGGTCGGACCTGTACACACTGACCACTGAGTCCCCTCAGGTAGCTGCGTCTGCGTCAGGTCAGCTGTCTGCCCCCTGCTCGTGTCGCTCTCTGGCGCACGAAACCGTCCTCTAGCACCACCGACTTGGTCACCCGTCCGTGCAGCGCCTTCGTGCCATGCACAAACGGTACCTTGTCTCTGGCCTTCCCAGGGTTCTCCCTCCCCTCCCACCCTCGCCTGCTCCTCCCTGTCTTCCCTGTGTCGAGGGGCGGCAGCGCGCCGCTCCTCACTCCTCCTCGTTTCCCCCGACGACTGCTCCCTTGCAGACGCTCCACATGGACGTGTGGGGCCCAGCCCGCGTCCGTGGTCAGGGTCAGGAGAGGTACTTCCTGATAGTTGTTGACGACTACTCGCGCTACACCACGGTCTTCCCCTTGCGCACCAAGGGTGAGGTCCCTGATGTTTTGATCCCTTGGATCCGCGCTTCTCGTCTCCAGCTCAGCGAGCGTTTCCACTCGGACTTTCCTGTCCTACGCTTGCACTCTGACAGAGGTGGTGAGTTCTCCTCCGACCTCTTGGCAGCCTACTGTGCCGAGCACGGCATCCGCCAGTCGTTCACGCTTCCGGCCTCTCCACAGCAGAATGGGGTTGCTGAGCGCCGCATTGGCTTGGTCATGGAGGTCGCTCGTACCTCCTTGATCCATGCGGCTGCCCCCCACTTTCTGTGGCCGTTTGCGGTCCGATACGCTGCGCATCAGCTCAACCTCTGGCCCCGTGTCTCCTTGCCGGAGACTTCCCCGACACTGCGTTGGACGGGAGAGGTTGGTGATGCGTCGCGTTTTCGGGTCTGGGGATCTCGAGCTTTTGTTCGCGATACGTCCGCGGACAAGCTCTCCTCCCGCGCTGTTCCTTGTGTCTTCCTTGGCTTTGTCCCGGACGCGTCTGGTTGGCAGTTTTACCACGCCACCTCGCGCCGTGTCCTGCCCTCTCAGGACGTCACCTTTGACGAGTCCGTGCCCTACTACCGCCTCTTCCCCTACCGCACTGCCCCGCTCCCCCCCCCGCCTCTCTTCCTCGCGCCAGGTGCTGCTATGGTAGACCCCCTCCCCCCTCAGGGTGCCGCTCCCTCAGGTGTGTCCCAGGTAGACCCGGTTGAGCCTGTCGAGGTAGCTGTCGACTCTCGTCCTGCCAGGGGTGCTGAGCCTGAGCGTGCGGAGCCTGGGGTTGCGGAGTCTGGGGGTGCTGAGCCTGGGGGTGCGGGGTCTGGGGGTGCGGAGCCTGGGGGTGCGGAGCCTGGGGGTGCGGAGCCTGGGGTTGCGGAGTCTGGGGGTGCTGAGCCTGGGGGTGCGGAGCCTGCGGGTGCTGAGTCTGGGGGTGCTGAGTCTGGGGGTGCTGAGTCTGGAGGTGCTGAGCCTGGGAGTGCTACACCTGGAGGAGCTCTCTCCTCACTGCAGCTGCGTGAGTGGTACTTACAGTACTGCAGCCTCAAGAGAGGTGCTTCTGGAGCTAGGAGTGCTGCTGGAGCTGGTGCTACTGCTTCCCCTCCTAGGCGGGAGCTGCCCTCTCCTCAGCGGCTCCGAGAGTGGTACGCGCGGCGCTGCAGTCTCCGGAGTGGCACTCCTAGTGTCGCTGGTACTACTGGAGGTGCTGCTGGTGCTGGTGCTGCTGACGCTGCTGGAGGTGCTGCTGGTGCTGGTGGTACTGCTGGAGCTGCTGGAGGTACTTCTGGTACTGGGGCTGCTGGAGCTGCTGGAGCTGCTGCTGGTGCTGAGGACCCGGGAGTTGGAGCTGCTGCTGGTGCTGCGGACCCGGGCGTTGGAGCTGCTGCTGGTGCTGCGGACCCTGGAGTTGGAGCTGCTGCTGGTGCTGCAGACCCTGGAGTTGGAGCTGCTGCTGGAGCTGAGGACACTGGAGTTGGAGCTGCTGCTGGTGCTGCGGACCCGGGAGCTGGTGCTGCTGGTGTAGCTGGAGACCCTGGAGCTGGAGGTACTGGTGGTGCCTCTGCTGGTTCTGGAGGTGCTGCGCGGCCGCGGCCGTACTTCGTTCCGCTCCTTCAGCAGGTTCTTGGTCAGCCGCCTCCCCCTAGTCCTGCTCCCTCCTTAGAGTGTCCTCCGCCTGTCCAGTCTGCCTGCCTCGCCACTCCCTGGTCCTTCTCCTTACACTGGTCCGACAGGCGGTCTCACTGAGCGTCGTGAGCCTGAGTCTCGTCCTGTGTCGCCAGAGTCTCGGTCTGCGTCGCCTGTTCGTGCTGCTCGCACTGGTCGTCGTGTCCCGCGTCAGCGTCCACCTGCTGTCCCAGGCACTCACCAGATGGCGCTTCGTCCTTCCACTGCTCCTCAGCGTGTCCCTCTGCCGTCTCCTCCTGCGTCCTCTCTTCCTGCTCTTACTGACCCGGAGTCTGACTCCCTTCGTGCTGCCAGTCCTACTGTCACGCGTCTCCTCGCCACTGTTGTCACTGACCCTACCTTTGAGTCCTCTGCTGCGTCTGCTCTAGTCGCTGAGTTAGTTGACTTTGCTGCCGCTTGTCGTCTAGACTACGCCACTAGCCTTGTTGCTGAGTCTGAGTCTGTCTGTCCTCCGTCCGTCGGGGGTGAGTGTGCTCTTGGCACGGACGTCCTTGAGGACAGGCAGGAGGAGTTTGAGTGCTTTGCCGCTGCTTTGCCTCATCTCGTGTCCATGCTGGTTGCCCCTGAGGGAGACCCGGATGCTCCAGACATCCCGACCCCGCGCTCTTACGCTGAGGCGATCGCGGGAGAGTACTCCTCTCAGTGGCAGACAGCCATGGACGCAGAGATGGCTTCTTGGAAGTCCACAGGCACCTACGTCGACGAGGTTCCCCCACCTGGGGCGAACATCGTCAGTGGCATGTGGATTTTCAGGGTGAAGCGGCCGCCGGGTTCTCCGCCTGTCTTCAAGGCGCGTTACGTTGCACGAGGCTTCAGTCAGCGAGAGGGAGTTGACTTCTTCCAGACCTTCTCCCCGACCCCGAAGATGACCACTCTTCGGGTTCTTCTGCACGTCGCCGCTCAGCGTGACTACGAGCTCCACTCTCTTGACTTCAGCACTGCTTTCCTACAGGGCAGCCTGCACGAGGAGATCTGGCTGCGCCGCCCACCTGGCTTCACTGGGTCGTTCCCTCCTGGTACCCAGTGGAGTCTCCGGCGGCCAGTCTACGGTCTCCGACAGGCGCCGCGTGAGTGGCACGACACACTGAGAACTACACTTGCGGCTCTTGGGTTCGCTCCTTCTACTGCTGACCCGTCGCTATTTCTACGCACCGATACTTCGCTGCCGCCGTTCTACATCCTCGTGTACGTCGACGACTTGGTCTTTGCCACTGCTGACACTACGGCACTCGCCCACGTGAAGTCGGAGCTGCAGAAGAGACACACGTGCACAGACCTGGGTGAACTGACAAGCTATCTTGGCTTGCGGATCACCCGGGACAGAGCACGGCGCACCATCACCTTGACTCAGTCACACATGGTGCAGCAGGTCCTTCAGCGCTTCCGCTTCACGTACTCCTCGCCTCAGCCCACTCCTCTGCCTACCAGTCACTCGCTCTCAGCTCTGCCTTCGGATAAGTCCGTAGAGCCGAGTGGCCCGTATCCAGAGCTTGTGGGCTGCCTCATGTACCTGATGACCTGCACTCGACCTGACCTTGCATACCCTCTTAGCATCCTTGCACGCTATGTCGCTCCTGGTCGTCACCGGAAGGAGCACATGGATGCCGCTAAGAGGGTGTTGCGCTACTTGTGCAGTACGTCGGGCATGGGGCTAGTGCTTGGAGGACGAGACCGAGTTGTACTCACTGGGCACTCAGACGCTTCTTGGGCTGACGACCAGGCTACTCAGCGGTCGTCTCAGGGTTACACCTTCAGCCTTGGCTCTGGTTCAGTTTCTTGGCGTTCTACACGCTCGTCTTCTGTTCTCAGCTCCAGTTGTGAGGCTGAGATCTACGCCATAGCCATGGCTGCACAGGAGTTACGCTGGCTCACCTACCTGCTGACCGACTTGGGAGAGCGGCCTCGTTCTCCTCCAGTCCTGTACGTCGACAACAAGGCTGCCATTGCCTTGTGTGAGGAGCACAGACTGGAGAACAGAACGAAGCATATCGCTCTGCGCTACTTCCTTGCTCGAGAGCTGCAGCAGCGCGGTCAGCTTTTTTTGCGTTACGTGGCCACTCGGGCCAACACTGCTGATGTGTTCACCAAGGCGCTTCAGCCTTGTGACTATCAGCGCTTCTGTACAGTTCTAGGCCTTGTGCCTACTGTGCCTCACTTGCTTACTTCTTGACTCTGCTTGTACAGTGATCTCTACATATATACCTGCATGTTTACTCTTGCTAGGTTGTGATCACTGTACCTCTTGTTCTATTATCAAACTGCATGTGAACTGGTCTTGTGACCACTTGCTTGTGCTCGGAATTTGTGTGGTATCCTTGAGATCCACCCTGAGCTTGTCTTGCTTTGCTTTGCTTTGACTGGTCTTGTGACCCCTTGCTCTCCCCCACTTCGCCTATCGGGGTGTGTCAAACATTATATATGTTGTAGTTGTTTAGGCTACAGTGGGTTAGCCTTTAGGGGGTACACAATTCTAGGGTTAGGTATTTGTACTCTCACTTCTTTCTAGTCCAACCACTTCTTCTTTCTAACATGACGGCTGTGCCTGCCGAGATGACGGCCGTGCGTGCCCACAAATGCTAAGGAAGCGCATGGATCCCTATAGGCATAGGGAAAAGCATCAACGATGTTGTTGCATATTCGGGTGGCTCATGTTCAAATACACCTTCCAGAGCAACTTCAGCTTGGTTCGCGCGCACAAAAAAATTCGGCGGCCGCGATGACGGCCGAGCCTGCCGACAAATGCTAAGGAAGCGCATGGATCCCTATAGGCGTAGGGAAAAACATCAATGACCCAAATGGTGTTGCATAATCGGGTGGCACATGTTCAAATACACCTACTAGGCCAACTTCAGCTTGGTTCGCGTGCACAGAAAAGTTCGGCGCCCGCGATGACGGCCGTGCCTGCCCACAAATGCTAAAGAAGCGCATGGATCCCTATAGGCGCAGAGAAAGGCATCCAGCGACCTGAATGTTGTTGCATATTCGTGTGGCCCATCGTCAAAAACACCTTCCAGAGCAATTTCAGCTTGGTTCGCACGCACGGAAAAGTTCGGCGCCCGCGATGACGGTCGTGCCTACCGACAAATGCTAAGGAAGCGATGGATCCCTATAGGCGCAGGGAAAAGCATCCAACGACCCGAATGTTGTTGCATATTCGGGTGGCCCATGTTCAAAAACACCTTCCAGAGCAACTTCAGCTTGGTTCGCGCGCACGGAAAATTCCGGCGCCCGCGACGACGGCCGTGCCTGCCGACAAATGCTAAGGAAGCGCATGGATCCCTATAGGCGCAGGGAAAAGCATCCAACGACCCGAATGTTGTTGCATATTCGGGTGGCCCATGTTCAAAAACATTATCTAGAGCAACTTCAGCTTGGTTCGCGCGCACGGAAAACTTCGGCGGCCGCGATGACGGCCGTGCCTGCCCACAAATGCTAAGGAAGCGCATGGATCCCAATAGGCGCAGGGAAAAGCATCCAACCACCAGAATGTTGTTGCATATTCGGGTGGCCCATGTTCAAGAACACCTTCCAGAGCAACTTCAGATTGGTTCGCGCGCACAGAAAAGTTCGGCGCCCGCGATGACGGCCGTGCATGCCGACAAATGCTAAGGAAGCGCACGGAACAACCCAAATGTTGTTGCATATTCGGGTGGCCCATGTTCAAAAACACCTTCCAGAGCAATTTCAGATTGGTTCGCGCGCACAGAAAAGTTCGGCGCCCGCGATGACGGCCGTGCCTGCCGACAAATGCTAAGGAAGTGTGTGGATCCCTATAGGCGTAGGGGAAAGCATCGAACGACCCGAATGTTGTTGCATATTTGGGTGGCCCATGTTCAAATACACCTACCAGAGCAACTTCAGCTTGGTTCGCGCGCACAGAAAAGTTCGGCGCCCGCGATGACGGCTGTGGCTGCTGAGATGACAGTCGTGCGTGCCCACAAATGCTAAGGAAGTGCATGGATCCCTATAGGCGCAGGGAAAAGCATCAATGACCCAAATGGTGTTGCATATTCGGGTGGCCCATGTTCAAGTACACCTATCAGAGCAAATTCAGCTTGGTTTGCGTGCACAGAAAAGTTCGGCGCCCGCGATGACGGCCGTGCCTGCCCACAAATGCTAAGGAAGCGCATGGATCCCTATAGGCCCATGTTCAAGTACACCTAACAGAGCAAGTTCAGCTTGGTTCGCGTGCACAGAAAAGTTCGGCGGCCGCGATGACGGCCGTGCCTGCCCACAAATGCTAAGAAAGCGCAAGGATCCCTTCAGGCGTAGGGAAAAGTATCGAACAACCCGAACGTTGTTGCATATTCGGATGACCCATGTTCAAGTACACCTTCCAGAGCAACTTCAGCTTGGTTCGCGCGCATAGAGAAGTTCGGCGGCCGCGATGACGACCGTGCCTGCCCACAAATGCTAAGGAAACGCATGGATCCCTAGAGGCATAGGGAAAAGCATCGAAATCCCGAATGTTGTTGCATATTCGAGTGACCCATGTTCAAGTACACCTTCCAGAGCAACTTCAGATTGGTTCGCGCGCACAGAAAGGTTCGGCGCCCGCGATGGCGGCCGTGCCTGCCGACAAATGCTAAGGAAGCGCATGGATCCCTATAGGCGTAGGGAAAAGCATCGAACGACCCAAATGTTGTTGCATATTCGGGTGGCCCATGTTCAAATACACCTTCCAGAGCAACTTCAGCTTGGTTCGCGCGCACAGAGAAGTTCGGCGGCCGCGATGACGGCCGTGCCTGCCGACAAATGCAAAGGAAGCGCATGGATCCCTATAGGCGTAGGGAAAAGCATGCAACGACCCGAATGTTGTTGCATATTCGGGTGGCCCATGTTCAAATACACCTTCCAGAGCAACTTCAGCTTGGTTCGCGCGCACAGAGAAGTTCGGCGCCCGCGATGGCGGCCGTGTCTGCCGACAAATGCTAAGGAAGTGCATGGATCCCTATAGGCATAGGGAAAAGCATGCAACGACCCAAATGTTGTTGCATATTTGGGTGGCCCATGTTCAAATACACCTTCCAGAGCAACTTCGGCTTGGTTCGCGCGCACAGAGAAGTTCGGCGCTCGCGATGACGGCCGTGCCTGCCTACAAATGCTAAGGAAGCGCACGGAACAACCTGAATGTTGTTGCATATTCGGGTGGCCCATGTTCAAATACACCATCCAGAGCAACTTCAGCTTGGTTCGCGCGCACAGAGAAGTTCAGCGCCCGCGATGGCGGTCGTGCCTGCCCACAAATGCTAAGGAAGCGCATGGATCTCTATAGGCGTAGGGAAAAGCATCCAACGACCCGAATATTGTTGCCTATTCGAGTGGCCCATGTTCAAATACACCTTCCAGAGCAACTTCAGATTGGTTTGTGCGCACAGAAAATTTCGGCGCCCGCGATGGCGGCCATGCCTGCCCACAGATGCTAAGGAAGCGCATGGATCCCTATAGGTGTAGAGAAAGGCATCCACGACCCGAATGCTGTTGCATATTCGGGTGGCCCATGTTCAAATACACCTTTTAAAGCAACTTCAGAGAGCAACTTCAGATTGGTTCGCGGGCACAGAAAAGTTCGGCGCCCGCGATGTCGGCCATGCCTGCCGACAAATGCTAAGGAAGCGCATGGATCCCTATAGGCGTAGGGAAAAGCATCTAACGACCCGAATGTTGTTGCATATTTGGGTGGCCCATGTTCAAATACACCTACCAGAGCAGCTTCAGCTTGGTTCGCGCGCACAAAAACGTTTGGCGCCCGCGATGATGGCTGTGCCTGCCGAGATGACGGCCGTGCGTGCCCACAAATGCTAAGTAAGCGCATGGATCCCTATAGGCATAGGGAAAAGCATCAACGACCCGAATGTTGTTGCATATTCGGGTGGCCCATGTTCAAATACACCTTCCAGAGCAACTTCAGCTTGGTTCGCGTGCACAGAGAAGTTCGGCGCCCGCGATGGCGGCCGTGTCTGCCGACAAATGCTAAGGAAGTGCATGGATCCCTATAGGCATAGGGAAAAGCATGCAACGACCCAAATGTTGTTGCATATTCGGGTGGCCCATGTTCAAATACACCTTCCAGAGCAACTTCGGCTTGGTTCGCGCGCACAGAGAAGTTCGGCGCTCGTGATGACGGCCGTGCCTGCCTACAAATGCTAAGGAAGCGCACGGAACAACCCGAATGTTGTTGCATATTCGGGTGGCCCATGTTCAAATACACCATCCAGAGCAACTTCAGCTTGGTTCGCGCGCACAGAGAAGTTCAGCGCCCGCGATGGCGGCCGTGCCTGCCCACAAATGCTAAGGAAGCGCATGGATCTCTATAGGCGTAGGGAAAAGCATCCAACGACCCGAATATTGTTGCCTATTCGAGTGGCCCATGTTCAAATACACCTTCCAGAGCAACTTCAAATTGGTTTGTGCGCACAGAAAATTTCGGCGCCCGCGATGGCGGCCATGCCTGCCCACAGATGCTAAGGAAGCGCATGGATCCCTATAGGTGTAGAGAAAGGCATCCACGACCCGAATGCTGTTGCATATTCGGGTGGCCCATGTTCAAATACACCTTTTAAAGCAACTTCATAGAGCAACTTCAGATTGGTTCGCGGGCACAGAAAAGTTCGGCGCCCGCGATGTCGGCCATGCCTGCCGACAAATGCTAAGGAAGCGCATGGATCCCTATAGGCGTAGGGAAAAGCATCTAACGACCCGAATGTTGTTGCATATTTGGGTGGCCCATGTTCAAATACACCTACCAGAGCAGCTTCAGCTTGGTTCGCGCGCACAAAAACGTTTGGCGCCCGCGATGATGGCTGTGCCTGCCGAGATGACGGCCGTGCGTGCCCACAAATGCTAAGGAAGCGCATGGATCCCTATAGGCATAGGGAAAAGCATCAACGACCCGAATGTTGTTGCATATTCGGGTGGCTCATGTTCAAATACACCTTCCAGAGCAACTTCAGCTTGGTTCGCGCGCACAAAAAAGTTCGGCGGCCGCGATGACGGCCGAGCCTGCCGACAAATGCTAAGGAAGCGCATGGATCCCTATAGGCGTAGGGAAAAACATCAATGACCCAAATGGTGTTGCATAATCGGGTGGCCCATGTTCAAATACACCTACTAGACCAACTTCAGCTTGGTTCGCGTGCACAGAAAAGTTCGGCGCCCGCGATGACGGCCGTGCCTGCCCACAAATGCTAAAGAAGTGCATGGATCCCTATAGGCGCAGAGAAAGGCATCCAGCGACCCGAATGTTGTTGCATATTCGTGTGGCCCATCGTCAAAAACACCTTCCAGAGCAATTTCAGCTTAGTTCGTACGCACGGAAAAGTTCGGCGCCCGCGATGACGGTCGTGCCTACCGACAAATGCTAAGGAAGCGATGGATCCCTATAGGCGCAGGGAAAAGCATCCAACGACCCGAATGTTGTTGCATATTCGGGTGGCCCATGTTCAAAAACACCTTCCAGAGCAACTTCAGCTTGGTTCGCGCGCACGGAAAATTCCGGCGCCCGCGACGACGGCCGTGCCTGCCGACAAATGCTAAGGAAGAGCATGGATCCCTATAGGCGCAGGGAAAAGCATCCAACGACCCGATTGTTGTTGCATATTCGGGTGGCCCATGTTCAAAAACATTATCTAGAGCAACTTCAGCTTGGTTCGCGCGCACGGAAAACTTCGGCGGCCGCGATGACGGCCGTGCCTTCCCACAAATGCTAAGGAAGCGCATGGATCCCAATAGGCGCAGGGAAAAGCATCCAACCACCAGAATGTTGTTGCATATTCGGGTGGCCCATGTTCAAGAACACCTTCCAGAGCAACTTCAGATTGGTTCGCGCGCACAGAAAAGTTCGGCGCCCGCGATGACGGCCGTGCATGCCGACAAATTCTAAGGAAGCGCACGGAACAACCCGAATGTTGTTGCATATTCGGGTGGCCCATGTTCAAAAACACCTTCCAGAGCAATTTCAGATTGGTTCGCGCGCACAGAAAAGTTCGGCGCCCGCGATGACGGCCGTGCCTGCCGACAAATTCTAAGGAAGTGTGTGGATCCCTATAGGCGTAGGGGAAAGCATCGAACGACCCGAATGTTGTTGCATATTTGGGTGGCCCATGTTCAAATACACCTACCAGAGCAACTTCAGCTTGGTTCGCGCGCACAGAAAAGTTCGGCGCCCGCGATGACGGCTGTGGCTGCTGAGATGACAGTCGTGCGTGCCCACAAATGCTAAGGAAGCGCAAGGATCCCTATAGGCGTAGGGAAAAGCATGCAACGACCCGAATGTTGTTGCATATTCGGGTGGCCCATGTTCAAATACACCTTCCAGAGCAACTTCAGCTTGGTTCGCGTGCACAGAGAAGTTCGGCGCCCGCGATGGCGGCCGTGCCTGCCGACAAATGCTAAGGAAGTGCATGGATCCCTATAGGCGTAGGGAAAAGCATGCAACGCATGGATCCCTATAGGCGTAGGGAAAAGCATGCAACAACCTGAATGTTGTTGCATATTCGGGTGGCCCAGGTTCAAATACACCTTCCAGAGCAACTTCAGGCGCGCACAGAGAAGTTCGGCGCCCGCGATGGCGGCCGTGCCTGCCGACAAATGCTAAGGAAGCGCATGGATCCCTATAGGCATAGGGAAAAGCATCGAACGACTGAATGTTGTTGCATATTCGGGTGGCCCATGTTCAAATACACCTTCCAGAGCAACTTCGGCTTGGTTCGCGCGCACAGAGAAGTTCGGCGCTCGCGATGACGGCCGTGCCTGCCTACAAATGCTAAGGAAGCGCACGGAACAACCCGAATGTTGTTGCATATTCGGGTGGCCCATGTTCAAATACACCATCCAGAGCAACTTCAGCTTGGTCCGCGTGCACAGAGAAGTTCAGCGCCCGCGATGGCGGCCGTGCCTGCCCACAAATGCTAAGGAAGCGCATGGATCTCTATAGGCGTAGGGAAAAGCATCCAACGACCCGAATATTGTTGCCTATTCGAGTGGCCCATGTTCAAATACACCTTCCAGAGCAACTTCAGATTGGTTTGTGCGCACAGAAAATTTCGGCGCCCGCGATGGCGGCCATGCCTGCCCACAGATGCTAAGGAAGCGCATGGATCCCTATAGGTGTAGAGAAAGGCATCCACGACCCGAATGCTGTTGCATATTCGGGTGGCCCATGTTCAAATACACCTTTTAAAGCAACTTCAGAGAGCAACTTCAGATTGGTTCGCGGGCACAGAAAAGTTCGGCGCCCGTGATGTCGGCCATGCCTGCCGACAAATGCTAAGGAAGCGCATGGATCCCTATAGGCGTAAGGAAAAGCATCTAACGACCCGAATGTTGTTGCATATTTGGGTGGCCCATGTTCAAATACACCTACCAGAGCAGCTTCAGCTTGTTTCGCGCGCACAAAAACGTTTGGCGCCCGCGATGATGGCTGTGCCTGCCGAGATGACGGCCGTGCGTGCCCACAAATGCTAAGGAAGCGCATGGATCCCTATAGGCATAGGGAAAAGCATCAACGACCCGAATGTTGTTGCATATTCGGGTGGCTCATGTTCAAATACACCTTCCAGAGCAACTTCAGCTTGGTTCGCGCGCACAAAAAAGTTCGGCGGCCGCGATGACGGCCGAGCCTGCCGACAAATGCTAAGGAAGCGCATGGATCCCTATAGGCGTAGGGAAAAATATCAATGACCCAAATGGTGTTGCATAATCGGGTGGCCCATGTTCAAATACACCTACTAGACCAACTTCAGCTTGGTTCGCGTGCACAGAAAAGTTCGGCGCCCGCGATGACGGCCGTGCCTGCCCACAAATGCTAAAGAAGCGCATGGATCCCTATAGGCGCAGAGAAAGGCATCCAGCGACCCGAATGTTGTTGCATATTCGTGTGGCCCATCGTCAAAAACACCTTCCAGAGCAATTTCAGCTTAGTTCGTACGCACGGAAAAGTTCGGCACCCGCGATGACGGTCGTGCCTACCGACAAATGCTAAGGAAGCGATGGATCCCTATAGGCGCAGGGAAAAGCATCCAACGACCCGAATGTTGTTGCATATTCGGGTGGCCCATGTTCAAAAACACCTTCCAGAGCAACTTCAGCTTGGTTCGCGCGCACGGAAAATTCCGGCGCCCGCGACGACGGCCGTGCCTGCCGACAAATGCTAAGGAAGAGCATGGATCCCTATAGGCGCAGGGAAAAGCATCCAACGACCCGAATGTTGTTGCATATTCGGGTGGCCCATGTTCAAAAACATTCTCTAGAGCAACTTCAGCTTGGTTCGCGCGCACGCAAAACTTCGGCGGCCGCGATGACGGCCGTGCCTGCCCACAAATGCTAAGGAAGCGCATGGATCCCAATAGGCGCAGGGAAAAGCATCCAACCACCAGAATGTTGTTGCATATTCGGTTGGCGCATGTTCAAGAACACCTTCCAGAGCAACTTCAGATTGGTTCGCGCGCACAGAAAAGTTCGGCGCCCGCGATGACGGCCGTGCATGCCGACAAATGCTAAGGAAGCGCACGGAACAACCCGAATGTTGTTGCATATTCGGGTGGCCCATGTTCATAAACACCTTCCAGAGCAATTTCAGATTGGTTCGCGCGCACATAAAAGTTCGGCGCCCGCGATGACGGCCGTGCCTGCCGACAAATGCTAAGGAAGTGTATGGATCCCTATAGGCGTAGGGGAAAGCATCGAACGACCCGAATGTTGTTGCATATTTGGGTGGCCCATGTTCAAATACACCTACCAGAGCAACTTCAGCTTGGTTCGCGCGCACAGAAAAGTTCGGCGCCCGCGATGACGGCTGTGGCTGCTGAGATGACAGCCGTGCGTGCCCACAAATGCTAAGGAAGTGCATGGATCCCTATAGGCGCAGGGAAAAGCATCAATGACCCAAATGGTCTTGCATATTCGGGTGGCCCATGTTCAAGTACACCTATCAGAGCAAGTTCAGCTTGGTTCGCGTGCACAGAAAAGTTCGGCGCTCGCGATGACGGCCGTGCCTGCCCACAAATGCTAAGGAAGCGCATGGATCCCTATAGGCCCATGTTCAAGTACACCTACCAGAGCAAGTTCAGCTTGGTTCGCGTGCACAGAAAAGTTCGGCGACCGCGATGACGGTCGTGCTTGCCCACAAATGCTAAGGAAGCGCATGGATCCCTATAGGCGTAGGGAAAAGCATCCAACGACCTGAATGTTGTTCCATATTCGGATGGCCCGTGTTCAAAAACACCTTCCAGAGCAACTTCAGGTTGGTTCGCGCGCACAGAGAAGTTCGGCGGCCGCGATGACGGCCGTGCCTGCCGACAAATTCTAAGGAAGCGCATGGATCCCTATAGGCGTAGCGAAAAGCATCGAACGACCCGAATGTTGTTGCATATTCGGATGGCCCGTGTTCAAATACACCTTCCAGAGCAACTTCAGCTTGGTTCGCGCGCACAGAGAAATTCGGCGGCCGCGATGACGGCCGTGCCTGCCCACAAATGCTAAGAAAGCGCAAGGATCCCTACAGGCGTAGGGAAAAGCATGCAACGACCCGAATGTTGTTGCATATTCGGGTGGCCCATGCTCAAATACACCTTCCAGAGCAACTTCAGCTTGGTTCGAGCGCACAGAGAAGTTCGGCGGCCGCGATGACGGCCATGCCTGCCTACAAATGCTAAGAAAGCGCAAGGATCCCTAGAGGCGTAGGGAAAAGCATGCAATGACCCGAATGTTGTTGCATATTTGGGTGGCCCATGTTCAAATACACCTTCCAGAGCAACTTCAGCTTGGTTCGCGCGCACAGAGAAGTTCGGTGCCCGCGATGGCGGCCGTGCCTGCCGACAAATGCTAAGGAAGCGCAAGGATCCCTATAGGCGTAGGGAAAAGCATGCAATGACCCGAATGTTGTTGCATATTCGGGTGGCCCATGTTCAAATACACCTTCCAGAGCAACTTCAGCTTGGTTCGCGTGCACAGAGAAGTTCGGCGCCCGCGATGGCGGCCGTGCCTGCCGACAAATGCTAAGGAAGTGCATGGATCCCTATAGGCGTAGGGAAAAGCATGCAACGCATGGATCCCTATAGGCGTAGGGAAAAGCATGCAACAACCTGAATGTTGTTGCATATTCGGGTGGCCCATGTTCAAATACACCTTCCAGAGCAACTTCAGCTTGGTTCGCGCGCACAGAGAAGTTCGGCGCCCGCGATGGCGGCCGTGCCTGCCGACAAATGCTAAGGAAGCGCATGGATCCCTATAGGCGTAGGGAAAAGCATCGAACGACTGAATGTTGTTGCATATTCGGGTGGCCCATGTTCAAATACACCTTCCAGAGCAACTTCAGCTCGGTTCGCGCGCACAGAGAAGTCCGGCGCCCGCGATGGCGGCCGTGCCTGCCGACAAATGTTAAGGAAGCGCATGGATCCCTACAGGCGTAGGGAAAAGCATCCAATGACCCGAATGTTGTTGCATATTCGGGTGGCCCATGTTCAAATACACCTTCCAGAGCAACTTCAGCTTGATTCGCGCGCACAGAGAAGTTCGGCGCCCGCGATGGCGGCCGTGCCTGCCCACAAATGCTAAGGAAGCGCATGGATCCCTAGAGGCGTAGGGAAAAGCATCGAACGACCCGAATGTTGTTGCATATTCGAGTGGCCCATCGGCTTGGTTCGCGCGCATAGAGAAGTTCGGCGCCCGCGATGGCGGCCGTGCCTGCCGACAAATGCTAAGGAAGCGCATGGATCCATATAGGCGTAGGGAAAAGCATGCAACGACCCGAATGTTGTTGCATATTCGGGTGGCCCATGTTCAAATACACATTCCAGAGCAACTTCGGCTTGGTTCGCGTGCACAGAGAAGTTCGGCGCCCGCGATGGCGGCCGTGCCTGCCGACAAATGCTAAGGAAGCGCATGGATCTCTACAGGCGTAGGGAAAAGCATGAAACGACCCGAATGTTGTTGCATAATCGGGTGGCCCATGTTCAAATACACCTTCCAGAGCAACTTCGGCTTGGTTCGCGCGCACAGAGAAGTTCGGCGCCCGCGATGGCGGCCGTGCCTGCCGACAAATGTTAAGGAAGCGCATGGATCCCTACAGGCGTAGGGAAAAGCATCCAAGGACCCGAATGTTGTTGCATATTCGGGTGGCCCATGTTCAAATACACCTTCCAGAGCAACTTCGGCTTGGTTCGCGCGCACAGAGAAGTTCGGCGCCCGCGATGGCGGCCGTGCCTGCCGACAAATGTTAAGGAAGCGCATAGATCCCTACAGGCGTAGGGAAAAGCATCCAAGGACCCGAATGTTGTTGCATATTCGGGTGGCCCATGTTCAAATACACCTTCCAGAGCAACTTCCGCTTGGTTCGCGCGCACAGAGAAGTTTGGCGCCCGCGATGGCGGCCGTGACTGCCCACAAATGCTAAGGAAGCGCAAGGATCCCTAGAGGCGTAGGGAAAAGCATCGAACGACCCGAATGTTGTTGCATATTCGAGTGGCCCATGTTCAATTACACCTTCCAGAGCAACTTCGGATTGGTTCGCGCGCACAGAAGTTCGGCGCTTGCGATGGCGGCCGTGCCTGCCCACATATGCTAAGGAAGCGCATGGATCCCTATGGGCGTAGGGAAAAGCATCGAACGATCCGAATGTTGTTGCATATTCACGTGGCCCATGTTCAAATACACCTTCTAGAGCAACTTCGGATTGGTTCGCGCGCACAGAAAAGTTCGGCGCCCGCGATGACGGCCGTGCCTGCCGACAAATGCTAAGGAAGCGCATGGATCCCTATAAACGTAGGGAAAAGCATCCAACGACCCGAATGTTGTTGCATATTCACGTGGCCCATGTTCAATTACACCTTCCAGAGCAACTTCGGATTGGTTCGCGCGCACAGAAAAGTTCGGCGCCCGCGATGACGGCCGTGCCTGCCGACAAATGCTAAGGAAGCGCATGGATCCCTATAAACGTAGGGAAAAGCATCCAACGACCCGAATGTTGTTGCATATTCACGTGGCCCATGTTCAAATACACCTTCCAGAGCAACTTCGGATTGGTTCGCGCGCACAGAAAAGTTCGGCGCCCGCGATGACGGCCGTGCCTGCCGACAAATGCTAAGGAAGCGCATGGATCCCTATAAACGTAGGGAAAAGCATCCAACGACCCGAATGTTGTTTCACCAACATTCACGTGGCCCATGTTCAATTACACCTTCCAGAGCAACTTCGGATTGGTTCGCGCGCACAGAAAAGTTCGGCGCCCGCGATGACGGCCGTGCCTGCCGACAAATGCTAAGGAAGCGCATGGATCCCTATAAACGTAGGGAAAAGCATTGAACGACCCGAATGTTGTTGCATATTCACGTGGCCTATGCTCAAATACCGTAAACCCCCGAATATAAGACCCTTGGGTCTTATGATAATCGGACTTGGGGGCTACAATTAAATGATATATATTTTATAAGACCTGGGTCTTAATACATGGTATTCGTTCTTAATAGTTCTATAATAAATTCATATGTGTTGTGTATATTTGTGTCAGTTGTACTTCGCAGCTTTGCAGTGAATGCGCGTGAAGGCGCGAATGTCACCACCTTCAGGTTTTTGCCATGTGGCATCACTCTCGCCACTGGACAGATTAGAAATCACCACATTGGTAGTGGCGAAAAGAAAACATTTGACCATGTTGACTGCGCAATACCCACGCGCAGTCATCGGAAGGGGAAAATTTTTTCTCTCTGAAATCGCTTCGATTTCAATACAAAAAAATGTCAAATGCTCCATTCTTCCTAAGGATGGGGGGGTCTTATAATGATTGCACAAGAATAGGGGG
This sequence comes from Closterium sp. Naga37s-1, assembly GCA_947471745.1. Lineage (NCBI taxonomy): Eukaryota > Viridiplantae > Streptophyta > Zygnematophyceae > Desmidiales > Closteriaceae > Closterium > Closterium sp. Naga37s-1. The sequence continues at coordinate 44,384 of CANJKZ010000511.1, forward strand.
GTATAACTAAAACGGATCAAATATAATACCCCCCTCCCCGTATTATAGACCCGGGGGTCTACTACTGGAGGGGGTCTTATATACGGGGGGTTTACGGTACACCTTCTAAAGCAACTTCATATTGGATCGCGCGCACGGAAAAGTTCGGCGCCCGCGATGACGGCCGTGCCTACCGACAAATGCTAAGGAAGCGCATGGATCCCTATAGGCGTAGGGAAAAGCATCCAACGACCCGAACCAATCAAAAGCAGTTGGTCGAACAGAATGTGAGCGGTAAGTACGGTAGCGGTTGAGGAAAAAGCAGAGTTCCTCATAGTGAGCCAATAGGCGCTGACCTTGTTGAGATATACAAACCTATTCAGCTGCATTTTAGTAGCTGTAACCCTTAACAAAACAGCTGTCACAAAAAAATACAATGAAATCAAGTATGGCACTTGCTATGTAACAAAACATCTACGTAAAAAAATGTAACACAATCGATGAGTAGTGATTCGTTGAAACCCATCAGGCAGTCGTTTGTTCAGAATAGAGAGAGCCAGGTGCCCGGCATGGACCATCCAGCAAGCGCGCCTTGATGAAGGCTCTGCCCGGCACAATCAAGCGAGGTATCTGAAGTTGGTGGGGTTCTCCTTGTCACGCTGCAGGTTCTCACGCGCAATCAAATCCTCAGTGCGCTTCTTGATCGCCTTATGTCCGGCTGCTCACACACAATCGCATGGTGCACACATCACGTTCCCCCCGTCAAGCAATCTCCTTCTGCAGCCAAGCGGGTGGCTTGGAGGAGCGCCTGGTACAACTCACTTACCTTGGCAGAAAATTTACAAGACAGCAACGAGAGTAAACGACTGGCGCAGGCGGGTAAGGTGTGTGAGGAGGGAGGGGCGTTACCTTGAACATGCGGCCTAGTTGCTCGACGCATTCGAGCACGAGCTGCTGGTGGCCCAGCACCTTGCGGCTCTTCATGATGCGCACAGTGGACGCGTCTATGGCGGCAGTGGCACCTGCTCGTCTCCACACACACACCGCCACAGAACACAGCATGGCAGCGCACCCGCCATGGGTCAGGAAGAGAGTTGTGAGACGCCTGTGGCATGGCGGCTGGCAACTGGGCCATGACAAGGGCAGCAACACCCAGACGGCATTCCACAGTTAAGCAAACACGAGAGGGGCGTGCAAAATACACCAGGCAGGCAGGAAGAGCGCAGACCTTGATGCGCCGCATCTTGTCTGTGAAGGAGGGGTTAAAAGCGAACACGTCGCTCTGCTCAATGGTCTTGCCGGCGGGCTTCTTCACGAGAATCTTGTACTTGTCGCAGGAGAGCGAGTGCAGCAGGCGCACTATATCCTCGTCCGTGAGGCGCTCAGACGCGTTGAAGAGCAGCAGCACTGCGGCCTGGTACGTGGTGACGATGAGCTCGATGGGCTTCGCTGTGAACTTGCCCGTGATGTTGCACGTGCCCTGCGAGTAGATACACATCAGCTTGCGGTGCTTGGTCTTCGTCTGGTAAAACTCCTTGAACACCTCCACACACCGCACCTGATGCCCCATGGCCGCCCACACCACACACCGCACACATGCAGTCACAAAGTCACATCATCAAAAACTTGCACATCAGCAGGGGGGGCCAACAAAAAGCATGTTCGTGAAGCTGGGACTTGTGGAAGGCGGGAGGGAGGCGGGAGGGAGCGCGCACCATTTCAGCGGGCAGCGCGAGGTCGGAGGACTTGTAGGAGGGCCAGAAGACGGTGGTGAGCACGGTGACGGAGAGGTCTATGCCCGGACTGTGCCCGGGGCTGTCCGCCAGATACTCCTCAAACGCCGCCTGCTGCTCCGGCGCCAGCGTCAGATCCGTCACCTGTAGGGGGGCAGACAGGGGGGCACACCCACATGCACGCACACATGCACGCACACATGCACGCACACATGCACGCACACATGCACGTACACAAGCTCACATTGGGCCTCAAACCCGGATGGCTGTGTGAGTAAGCAGTGCAAATGATAGGCAGCAGGAGTGCAGGGGGAGGGGGGTGCAGATGTGTGTGTGCGCGTTGAGGGAGACACGGACCATGCCCTCCATCTTGGAGGTGAAGTGGCCGCCGCACTGCTGCTTGAGCTTGGTGAGAATGCTGCGCTCGTGGTTGTCGCTCGCACTCTTGTCAAACAACAGCCGCCGCGCCAGCTTCTTGCTGCCACACGTGTGGGGGGGGGGGGGGGGGGGGGGGGGTACTCAAGAGGGGGAGTGAGCACTATGAGCAGATGGGGACAGCAGGACTTACTCAAAAGGCGATGACGGATGTGAGATGTCACAGACGCAGCACACATAGGTGAAACCACGAAGCGCATGCAGTAGGGCTAACCAGTGGCAAAACATGGATGTGGAGAGACGAATTGAACTGGCAATGAGTGTGCTTGCATTGCATGGAGGGAGCATGACATACCGGCAGAGCTCAGCAAACCAGGTCGTTATCACTCATGTACGCCAGCAGCTTCACCACCTGCTCAGGCAACAGAGCGGCGCGGGAAGGGCAGGCACGGTTGCAACCCGCAGGCAAACCAGAACAGACCAAGGCGACTTCTGAAGGGCCTCAAAGGCAAGCGTGCATTGCCAGAGAAGGCCACGTCGACACACACGGCATCGGGCAGAGAAGCACGATGGCGGTACCGCAGGGGGCAGGTGACTGGTAGAGCGGGGGAGCGGTGATGCAGGGTGTGTGGGGCGCAATGCAGGTGCGGGAGGGGAGAGAGGAGGAAGACACCCGAGAGGCAGGGCGCCCACCTTGGTGCGGATGGCAGCTTCCAAAATGGTGCAGTGCGGTTCTGGCTGGAAGGGCCTGCACAGGGCAGCACCAGGTCAGCTCCTGCGAACCGGAGGGAGGGGACGGGGAGAGGGAGGAAAGGGGGGGAGAGGCGATGGAGAGAATAGGAGGTGATGCAGGTCGGTTGGGGGGGGTGAAAGTTCAGGAAGTGGGAGAAGTACGGGAAAAAGGGGAAGGATGGGAGAGAGCAAGACAGCAGCAGAGGCAGTGGCAGAGAATGGCAGAGAATGGCAGAGAATGGCAGAGAATGGCAGAGAATGGCACGGAATGGCAAGGAATGGCACGGAATGGCACGGAATGCCCCCCCCACCTCTCTCCCCCGCCCCCCACCTCATCCGCCGCCACCATGCCCGCCCCAGCAAGCCCCCACAGCCCCCCTGCGCCCATCCCTGCGACCATACCTGCGCCCATGCTTGCGACCATACCTGCGCCCATGCCTGCGCCCACACCATACACAGTGGGCACCATTCCCCCACCCATCCCCACGCCTCCGCCCACGCCTCCGCCCATGCCCCCTCCCATGCCCACCCCCATGGCAATCCCACCACTGGAGGGGCGGGTCCCATCGCTCCCTGCACTCCCATTGCTTCCCTCAGCTCCCCCAGCGACCCCAGTGAACCCCCTCCCTGCGCTCCCTGCGCTCCCAGCGACCCGTGTGATCGCCGCACTGGAGTTCTGCCGCCGCAGCGAGAACGCGCACAGCAGCCCTGTCACACGCACGCGGATTTGCGCGCCCAGCGGCTTTCGCGGCGGCGAACATCTGCGACTCCTCGGCGAGCCAGACGGAGCCAGACGGCGTTGGTGCGACGCCCCTGCGAACGTCGCCTGGAATTCGTCGAGCGTGAGCGAATAGTAGGACGCCTGCCGCGCCAGTAGTGTCGCAGCCCACGGTGATTCCTGCAGGGACGGGAATGCGGGAATGCACTGCAGTAGTGGTGTGGGAGGGGGAATGGAGGGCCGCCACAGGCAGGGCAGGGAATGCGCAGCAGCAAGAAACAGGATATGATTGCAACGTCAGGGCATCAGCTGTGCACATACCACGCACGGGGACATTTGAGCAGTGATTACACTCACCAAACCACCCCTGCCACCTCTTCCGCCCTCTACACATCCCACGGTCCCCCATGGCACCCTTAACATGACGATGGAGCATGAAACGAGATGATCATGTGGATGATGGCGATGATGCCCGTGATAATAATGGTGATGGTGTTCATAAGCGTGGTAATTGTCATGACCGGCCTACTCGGAGCAACATGTGAGGCGCCTAAGTGGGTGAGAGCATTGGACGGACCTGATTTCTAGAGGCGCTCGAGGTCGTCCGCCCTGCCAGCCCCCCGCGCACCCCCCGCACACGCACGCGCACATGCAAAGGGGAGAGGGAAGAGTGTGGGAAGCGATGCGCGCGGATGAGCGGACCAGGCAAGTGGATAGGTGATGAAACCCTAAATTCGAAATACCGCTACAAAATAGTGGTTATGAGCTTGTGACTTTTGGCCGTCAACGCTGAAAACGGTATCCTATGGTGTGACACGGTACAACACTGCAAGGGCGGTGAGCGGTGCGCGTGCAACCCTTGTACGGCTGACATTCTGACCTGGCGACGCACGACCAGGCGACGCATCACACGACAAAGAAACGAGAAGAGAAGCAAGTTGCGGGGAATACGGGTGGCGCGAGGGACGGAGGTGATGGCGCAGTAAATGAGAGTGATGGGTCGGTGAATGGTGGGAGGAGGACGGAGGGAGAGGGGAGGGAAATAGAGAGACGACGAGTGCGACGAGTGCAAGGAGCGAAGCGACGCGAGAGGGAGAGGGGGAGCGGGGCATACCGCTTGTTGAGGTGGGCATGGGCCTTGTTGCAGACGCTGTTAGCGAAGCGGCGGCCAACACCGCACCGCGGATGGAGGTGAGCGCGTTCATGATCTTGGTGCGGCCGTCCACAATGGTGTTGAGCACGCGCAGAGCAGAATGCGCTCACACCCCCCTCGCTCGCTACAAGCGCCTACCCAACCCACCATCGTAGCACACGCACGCCGCACCCACACACGCACGCACGCTGTAACGTATGGCGTGGTGGTAGTTTTTCCGCGCACCCACACACGCACAACATGCACACGCTGGTAGGAGGTGGTTCGCGAAAGTTCGCAACGTTCTGCCGTGGCAAGGCGATTCGACGAGGAGCCGCCATGGTTGCGACGACTGACACGGCGATGGCGTCTCCCTCTCCGCTCTCACCGCGTGCTCCCTGCAAGCACCCTTGTTGCAAGCGCCGCCCGCCGTGCCACCACTCTCAAGCAAGTCCCTTCATCGCGCCTTGTCAGTCGTGACGCCCCTCTCCATCTGATTCGCCTCCTCTCCGCCTCTCCTCCCTGCCTTCTCCCCTCGTCCCGCTCTCCCCCCCTTCCCTCTCGCCCCTTTCACTCTCCCTGCCCGTCCCTCTCCGCAGGGTGGTGAGTGCGGAGCGGACAAGCGCGCGGGGATAGGTCGTGCGCTGCTCCGCATCAGGGCCATGCGCCCCCACGCGTGGAAATGATTCGCCACGCGGGGCGCGCCATGGCGGGCAGCGCGGAGATGGTGCGCGAGCTGGTGGCGGGGGGGGGGAGTCCGTGCTGCTCATGGGCGCACGGGGCGTGGGGAAGAGCAGGGGTAACGGGTGTTGGGGACGAGTGCGCGCGGAGGGTGGTGGAGGACACACACGAGCAAGGCGATCGCATGCGGTGGGGACATGGCCTCGCCCATTCCGCCTGCCCCTCACCTTACGCCCCATACCCCGACCTCCCTGCGTACCCTTGTTGCTTACCGCCATGCTTCCACACACAGGCCTTCAAGCAAGCCCACCGCTGCAACAACATGTGTAACTAAACTACCTGCTGCCGCGCAACGTCTTGGCTGGTATGGTACGTGGGGATGGTGGTGTGTACGTGCGTGCAGCAGATGATGATAGAGGCGGTGGGGAACCACATGGCACAGGGGGTGGTGATTGATGAAACAGAAAAACAAAAATGCGAGCTGCAGGGCTCGTGCGGATTGGACCATGCAGAATGAAAGCGTGCATTTAGAACGAGGTGCGGTGAACGGGGTAGGCCGGGAGGTTTCGGGGGATGGAGACGTACCTCGCGTTCTAGACGATTCGCGAGAGCGTGCTGTGTGGGATGGCGAGTAGCTTCTCCCCTTTAGTGCCCATCAATCCCGCCACCACCACTCCCCTTTTGAGCGTACTTCGCATTTACTTTAGCAACGATACGACTTTCCTTTTTGCTGTTAAAACTCGTCGCGCAGGCTAAGTCGCTCTAGTTGCGGTGAGTAAAATAAAAATCTTTCGGTATCTCAACTCAGGAAGCAAGAAGTAGCGGCTTGTGCTAATCGGCCGCGTTATGTGGTCCTCAGTAGCACTCCAGTTTCCAAAATTTACGATGGCGAAGGGGGCGAGCGAACACTGATTTGATTTCTTGTCACCATGAGTAAGATATACAAATGTTCCCTATCGATGGACGCGACGTATTTTCGCCCCTCGTCATTTCGGTGTGGTTCGGTTGGATCAGGTCCGCAGTTACAGCAAGCGTAAATGTACCTCTCTGGCAGCACAGCCACTTGCAACTTTTCATCGATTCTGGAAGTAGGCCAATACCCGCGGTGCGTCGCCGTGCTAAGGAGAGCGGATGGGGAATGCGGGACTAGCGCGGTCGGAAGGTGCTGATAGGCGGCCTATGCTAGGGGGTTTAGGACCAGGCGGCAGCCGTGACTGGTCGGCGTATATCTAGGCGCGGCGCGGCGGTATGCGGGGGATAACCGAGAAAACACCAGAAAAAGGACAGCGAATCAGCGGGATTTGCGGTGTGTGGGCAATGGCGGGGAGAACGGGTCGGGCGTCGAGGAATTTTGGGAAGAAAAAACGAGAGCGTCGCGTCGCGGCTGCGATAGACCTCAGCGGCGAAACCGTGGGTCGCGCGATCGCCGCGAAAGCGGGCGATTTTGCGCCCTTCTGCCCGCCAAAGAGCTTCCACACGCGCGCGATACACAGGCGCGTGGCGTGAATAGCGCGCGTCGAGGACTGACGGGTGGTTATGGCTCTCATGCCCATCGCCTCCTGCCATCGCCTCGTGCCATCGCCTCGTGCCATCGCCTCGTGCCATCGCCTGCGCCTGCTGCCACCTACTCTAGGTACGCGCCTAGAGCCTCCTCTCACCACTCCTTTCCCGCGCCCCCCTTTTGTCAAACATATGTTTATATATTATAGTTTAGATAGGCTTTAGTGGGGTACTCACTGTAGGGTACAACCCCTTAGGTTTCACTCTTGTACCAACCTTCTCGATAGTTGATCTCACCCTACTCTAACATGGTATTAAGAGCACTTAGGTCTTAGGACCTAGTTTCCTAGTGGGCCCACCGTTACCTCTCTTTTTTTTAGGGTTTCCCCTACCTGTCGAGCTGCCCCACCCGTCGCGCCGCCCTGCTGGCCGCGCGACGCGCGTTTATTTTCATTTTTCTTCGTTTTTTCTCGTCACGCCGCCCTAGGGCCCGGCCCCGCCCGTCGCGTCGCCTTAGGGCCTTCGCGCCGCCCACGGGAGCCAGTCGCGCTGCCCTGCTGGCAGCGCGCGACCCCGCCTGGCCCGTCGCGCACCTGTAGGGCCCGCGAGCCGCCCGTCCCTGCCCGCCGCGCCGCCCCTTTTTGGCAGCGCGCGGCTCGGCCCCGACCTCGCGCACCCCTACGGCCCTCGTGCCGAGCTCTACCCGCTATTGCGGCCCCGCCCTGCCCCAACGTCGCCCCCAGAGCAGCCGCCCCTGGCTCCTGCAGCAGCCGCCCCTAGTGCAGCCGCCCCTGGACTCTGAGCAGCCGCCCCTGGACCGAGAGCAGCCGCCCCTGGCCCCTGCAGCAGCCGCCCCTGGTGCAGCCGCCCCTGGCACCTGCAGCAGCCGCCCCTGGCACCTGCAGCAGCCGCCCCTGGTGCAGCCGCCCCTGGACCGAGAGCAGCCGCCCCTGGCCCCTGAAGCAGCCGCCCTTGGTGCAGCCGCCCCTAGACCCTCGAGCAGCCGCCCCTGGACCCAGAGCAGCCGTCCCTGGCTCCTACAGCAGCCGCCCCTGGTGCAGCCGCCCCTGGACCCTGAGCAGCCGCCCCTGGCCCCTGCAGCAGCCGCCCCTGGTGCAGCCGCCCGTGGACCCTTGAGCAGCCGCCCCTGGACCCAGAGCAGCCGCCCCTGGTCCCTGACACAGCCGCCCCTGGACTCCGTGCAGCCGCCCGCCGAGCGCCGGCCCTGCTCGCCCAGCGAGCGCCTGCTCTTCCCGCCACTGGTGAGCACCTGCCTTGTTAGCGCACTGCCTGCCTGCCTGCCTGCCACGCCTGCCCTGCCCGCCTGCCTGCCTGCCTGCCGGCCTGCCTGCCTGCCTGCCTGCCTGCTTGTCGGCCTGCCTGCCTGCCTGTTGGCCTGCCTGCCTGCCCGCGCTGCTACTGCTACTGCTACCGCTACTTCTGTTACTGCTGCTAGGCTGCTGCTGCTGCTACTGCTGCGATGCAGCTCCAGCGCCGTCCGCGCGAGTCTCTCACGCCCCAGCAGCTTCGTGAGTGGTACGGTAGTTGGGGTTGTGGCGGTAGCCGTCGTGGCTGTAGCCCTGGAGCTGGTCTGTTGGGAGCGTCTGGCAGTGGCCAGCCGCAGCTGCAGCGGCGTTCGCGAGAGACACTTACGTCCCGGCAGCTTCACGAGTGGTACGCTCAGAGTAGAGGGTCTTTGAGTCCAGTTCGCTGCCCGTACGTCATTCGCACAGGTGATCGGACTGGTCAGCCTTGCGGGACGCCTGGTCACACATAGTCCCGCTGCTTCGCCCGTCTGAGCGACGCCTGGCGTACCGAGTTTGGTGACGAGGCTAAGCTCCCCACCTGGCTGGAGCTGCTTGGACAGAGGGTAGATATCTTTGCTCTTGACTATGATGCTATTCTCACTGCCATGTATGCATTGCCTACTAGTGCCGACCGTGCCTGTTACCTGTGCGTACCACCTGACCCAGGTATAGACCTGCTGCTCTAGGTGCTGGTGGGGCTACTGCTCTAGGTGCTAGTGCGTCTCCTGCTCTAGGTGCTGGTGAGGCTGCTGCTCTAGGTACTGGTGAGTCTGCCCTCTCTGGTACTGCGCCTACTGAGGCCTTGTACACCTTCACACTTGACTCCGGTGCCTCTCGCTCTTTCTTTCGCGACAGCACCACCCTCACGCCGCTCAGTCGCCCGGTTCCAGTCTCCCTGGCAGACCCCTCTGGGGGTCCAGTCCGTGCGACCTCCTCCACTGTCCTCCCTTGTCCTGCTGTCCCGTCCGGCACACTGTCGGGTCTTTACCTCCCCTCGTTCTCTACGAACTTGGTGGCGGGTTCCGCGCTCCAGGACGCGGGTGTTCACCAGTTCACCCCTGCCTACGAGCGTGTGACACACTGCGCGTGTGCTCAGACTGGTCGTCACCTGGCTACCTTCACTCGGCAGCCGGGGTCGGGCCTGTACACACTGACCACTGAGTCCCCTCAGGTAGCTGCGTCTGCGTCTGCGTCAGGTCAGTTGTCGGCCCCCTGCTCGTGTTGTGCCTTGTCGCACCAGACCCTCCTTTGGCACCACTGCCTTGGTCACCCCTCGGTGCAGCGCCATCGCAGCATGCACCGCCGTGTCCTTGTCTCTGGTCTTCCCAGGGTTCTCCCTCCCCTCCCACCCTTGCCTGCTCCTCCCTGTCTTCCCTGTGTCGAGGGGCGGCAGCGCGCCGCTCCTCACTCCTCCTCGTTCCCTCCCACAGAGGCTCCCTTGCAGACTCTCCACCTGGACGTGTGGGGCCCAGCCCGCGTCCGTGGACAGGACCGCGAGCGGTACTTCCTGCTGGTCGTTGACGACTACACGCGTTACACCACGGTCTTCCCCTTGCGCAGCAAGGGGGAGGTCCCTGATGTTTTGATCCCCTGGATCCGCGCTACTCGTCTCCAGCTCCGCGAGCGGTTCCAGTCGGACTTTCCTGTCCTGCGTCTGCACTCTGACAGAGGTGGTGAGTTCTCCTCAGACCTCTTGGCAGCCTACTTTGCGGAGCACGGCATCCGCCAGTCCTTCACGCTTCCGGCCTCTCCGCAGCAGAATGGGGTTGCTGAGCGCCGCATTGGCTTAGTCATGGAGGTCGCTCGTACCTCCATGATCCATGCGGCTGCCCCCCATTTTCTGTGGCCGTTTGCGGTCCGGTACGCCGCGCATCAGCTCAACCTCTGGCCCCGTGTCTCCTTGCCGGAGACCTCGCCCACACTGCTGTGGACGGGGAAGGTTGGCGATGCGTCGCGTTTCCGGGTCTGGGGTGCTCGTGCCTTTGTCCGCGATACCACTGCGGACAAGCTCTCCGCCCGCGCTGTTCCCTGTGTCTTCCTTGGCTTCGTCCCTGACGCGCCTGGTTGGCAGTTTTACCACCCCACCTCGCGCCGTGTCTTCCCCTCTCAGGACGTCACGTTCGACGAGTCGGTTCCCTTTTACCGTCTCTTCCCCTACCGCACTGCCCCTCTTCCCCCCCCGCCGTGTTATAGTCACAATAGGCTTGAATGTGCCTAAAACGAAAGATAGAGAGCACAGACGGATTTCTGCACAGCGGCTTCAAACGTTGATAGCGTTCTGCTCACAGCTGCAAATGACTTGATTCAAATTGGATCTGGAGCGTCTTTACGTCGTCTACAATTAGCAATTTAGATTGCACGATTTGATAAAGAATTGACGACACAGCGTCGGTTTGAACGAACGGTACTATGGCAGCCACTATAGTCTTAGAACACAAGATAGGAAGAGTTACGAGTTGGGAATGACTCCCAGCTCCTACAAACCCCAAGAGCCGAGGTACAGTGATGTGGAACAGTGCCACACTGTCCCCAACCACGAAGGGTCTCGAAACTACCCTTCACTAGGGCCTACACCAAGTGAAATGTTACACTACACAAAGTAATGTAACTATCTTCAATATCTTGAGGTGTACCCTTTTTGGCGAGCTTCGAAATCACTTGAGGCTTGACACCAAGGCTCAGGCTCTTCATCACAAACTCATCCTTGAGTTCTTGATGGGTCTGCTGCACACACCTGCGACACGCCGAACGTTCGACACAGGACAAAATAGAAACCGCGCACGACAAAATAGAAACCGCGCGCGAGACACAAACGACCGCGTAACACGCGTCTAGCGATAACTCGCTATTGACTCGACACACACACTCGACATCATGACTCAACATTCACACACAATTATAAGCATGAAATATATATTATCCCATGCCCTCATACCATTCCATACACACACACATTCACGCACACGGACAACAAGCCGAGTGCAAACCGTAGGGTTGCACCAACAAACTCCCCCTCGGATTGTTGGCCTTAGGATATGTTGCTCTCTCAGTTCAGAGCCATCCCAGCCAGCTTGCAACACTTCCAATGCTGCTGCTCCACCAGCCTCTTGGTCATCATGTCAGCCGGCTGCCCCGTGGTCTTCACGTAGCGCAACTCAACTTCACCCGCGGTTACCATGCTCCTCGTCCAATGCCACTTCACCCTCATGTGCTTCGTGAGTCCATGCAACACAGGGTTCTTAGCAAGAGCAATGGCACCCTGGCTGTCACAGTACAGTGGGGTAGGTCCTTGCTGCTCCTCCCCCAATTCAGCCAACAAACGCCGCTGCCACACAATCTCCCGTACGGCACGGAAGAGTGCCATGTACTCGGACTCCACCGAGCTCAAAGCTTGGTCAACCTGCTTCTTGCTCTCCCAAGCTGTTGGGCCTCCACCAACACAGCATATGAAGCCTCCCACACTTGTCATGTCCTCTGGTTCTGATGCATATGAAGCATCCGAGTAGGCGGTGAGGAACAAACGCCCGGGTTCAACACCATCCGCGCCCTTTTGGCGCCTTTGTGCCGCCGCCAAGTATTGCAGCCCAACGGTCGGTGTTTGGCCAAGATACTTGGCCACCCTCATTCCAGCTGCTACCTGCTCCTCATTAGGGCATTGCACAACCCTAGCCAGCTGCCCGGTAGCAAACGCGACGTCCGGTCGGGTGTTTACCGCCGCATACATGAGGCTGCCCACCAACGAGTGAAACCGGCGCCTCTCCTCTTCACCAACGCTCTCCTCCTCTGGTCCCTTCACACACTTGAACCCAGAGGGAAAGGGTGTAGCCACATGGCCTTCACTCTGCCCAAAGTTGGCAGCCAATGCCTCCAGGTACTTTCGTTGATGCACCCGCATGCACCGCTTCTCCACATCTCGTTCGATGTGGAGCCCAAGGTAGAAGCTCACGTCACCAAGGGCCTTGCACTTGAACTTGTCTTGAAGCTTCAGCATCACCTCCTTCACATGGTCAGAAGAGGGTGAGAAAATGAGGATGTCATCCACATAAACCACCATGAAACTCCTCTGCTCCCCCTCGCCAAGCATGAACAAGGAGTGATCGGCCGTTGAGGGAGTGAAGCCGATCCCCTCCAACACTTCGCGCAGCTTCATGTACCATTGCCTAGGGGCCTGCTTCAGCCCATAGAGGGCCTTCTTCAGCTTCCACACTCTGCCACTACCATCATCAAACCCCTCTGGCTGCGCCATAAAAATCTCCTCCTCAAGGATGCCGTTAAGGAATGCCGTTACGATGTCCATTTGCTTTACTACCCATCCTTTGATGGCGGCTCCCGCGAATAGGGTTCGCAGCGTCGTCGGCTTCACCACAGGGGCAAACAGCTCCTTGAAGTCCACCTTCTCCTTCTGCTGGTACCCCTTGGCTACAAGCCTAGGCTTGTAGCGCTCGATCTTGCCGTCGGCATCCGACTTGATTTTGAAGAGCCACTTGGACGTTATCGCCGTACGCCCCTCCGGTAGCTCCACCAATTCAAACGTGTCATTCTCCTCGATGCTCTTCAGCTCACTCTCCATGGCCTTCTTCCACTCCTCAGCATCACTACTCTCCAAAGCCTCCTTGAGAGTTGCTGGTTCTCCCGGCATCTCCACCGGAGAGAAGAACGCGAAGGCACACTCCTCGTAGTCACTCTCCTCGTCGTCTCCGACCATCATTGCCGCTCCGGCCAGGGCTGTCTTGCCCTGCTTTCCCGGCGCATCATAGGTCAGCCTATTAGGGGGTTGAACTCTCCTCTTCCCCCTTCCTTCCTCCTCAGCTGCAGGGACTTGAAGGCCTTGGCGTTGCTGCGATGTGGCTCGAATCCGTGGAGCACTCGTAGTACGGGAAGGGAGTGACGGTGCACGCTCGCTCACTTGCTGCACCTCCTCCTCTTCTTCCTCTGCATCATTGGCCTCCTCTCCCCCATTCACAAGGGAGGATTGCCTTGTGGTTGTGCTGCCGCTGCTCAGCTCCAAAGGCAGCTCCACATGCTCCAAACCGGAACTCTTCACCTCCCCAAACCGCACGCCTAACTTCGCCTCATTCTCCGCCTTCCAATCCTTGTACATGAAGTTCTCCATGAACTTGCAGTCCCTGCTCACCAAGAACTTCTTGGTGAATGGGTCCCAAAGAAGCCATCCCTTGCTGTTTTGAGCCATGCCCAAGTGCACGGCCCACACCGCCTTGGCACCAAGCTTGTTGTGCCGAAGATGCTTAGGCACGAGCGCCATGCACATGCACCCGAACACCCGAAGCATATCCACCTTTGGCTTCCTTCCTAGCCACTCCACATAGGGCACCCATTTGTCTGCTCCCACATGAGTCAAGGCTCTGTTCTTGGCCACACACGCGCTCCGCACCGCATCAGGCCAGAAATAGTCGGGTAGCCCGGCTTCAATGAGCAACCCGCGTGCCGCCTCCGTGATTGTGCGGTTCGCTCGCTCGGCGATGCCGTTCATTGCAGGGGAGTATGGCATGGTGAGGGAGTGCCGAATACCATTCTTCTTCAGCCACAACCCAAACTCCTTGCTCAGGAACTCTCCCCCTCGATCGGTGCGGATTGACTTGACTAGACGGTCTTGTTGCCGCTCCACCATCGGAAACCAATCCGTCTTCAACGTTTCAGCCACGTCGCTCTTCTTGGCCAGCACGTACACCCAAGTCATGCGGGTGTAGACGTCGATAATGGTGAGAAAATACTCAGCTCCAGCAGCTCCAAGCTTCAGGGGGCCCACCACGTCCATCACCACCTCATCAAGCGGTGCCTTTGCCGTTGCCTCCGAACTAGGGAACGGAAACCGGGTGAACTTGGCTTGAATGCACGTCGGGCAGCCAAGCACCTCATCGGGCTCCCCCTTCACACGTATGCCAGCAACCATCTCATTCTTCACTAGCTGCTGCAAGATGGGCAGGGCCACATGCCCCATGCGCCGATGCAAGGTGAGCCAATCACACTCCCCCGTAGCCGAAGTTGGATTGGAGAATGCCGCGCTCGCAATAGCGCCCCACATACTCTCTCCGTAGTCCTCCTCCGCTGCTGCCTCTGGGTTCTCCTCACCCTTTTGCTGCTCCTTGGTTGCTGCACCACTCTCCTTAGGTTCACTAAACTTGCTGGTCCCTCCAGGTTTGCTCTTCTTGAGCTCATTCTCCTTAGCGCGACCGTTCGCGCCATCGTCGCTACCGACCGCTCCATCCTTGGTGCTGATGCTTGCTGCCACTTGTCTCTCCTTAGGCATAGGGACCACTGGGATCTGCCACATCTCGTTGTAGACATCCCTGTCCTCATGAAGGTCCCAAAGAATTCGATCGCCAAGCCTTGCGGTGTAGGTCTTGGCTCCCTTCGAGTTCGTGTCCATGCCGGCCTTTGCCAACCGCCGCACGGAAATCAGGTTTGCAGCAAGGCTGGGCACCCAAAGCACGTTCTTGAGGCCCACCATCTTCCCATCAGCACCCTTGAACATGGCCTTGCCCATGCCTTTCACCTCTGCTCGCTGCCCCAAAGCCGATGTGACATGCTTCACCGGTGACGGCTCGAGTTCGGTGAGCAAGTCCGGGCGAGGTGTCATGCTATAGGTAGCGCCACTATCAATCACCCAATAGTCCAGGGGGTGTAGGGTCACCTTCCCCACAGCTGCTGGCTCCTCAAAGCCTTCATCCTTCTCTGGACCAGCCGGTACTTGCGTCGACACGAAGTAGAATAGACCCGGGTATCGATCGTCGCTCGGGTCCTTGTCGTTGTCTCCGCTCTTCATGTTTGCAGCTCCGCCACCGCGACCGCCACGGCCTCCACGGCCTCGTCCTCTCCCTCCTCCTGCTCCTCTACCCTCTTGGCCTTGAGCAGGGGTCCAACCATCAGGGAGTTTGTAGCAGTCGCGCCACATGTGTCCGCTCTTGTGGCAATAGTGACACTCGCCGTCGAATCGGCCGCGACCGCGTCCGTAGCTCTTGTCGTCGCTGCCGTAACCGCCACTCCTGCGGCCTCCGCCGAAGTTTTTGCCACCAAACCTTCCTCCCCCTCGTCCTCTGCCTCTTCCTCGACCATATCCACGGCCGATGCTCGCTGCCCCAGCGCCATCCGCACTCGCCAACTCACGGCGGCGGAAATCCTCTTGAAGGATAGCTCGCTTCACGTCTTCAAGCGAGAGGCGGGGCAAGTTGCGATTAAGGTTGATGATGAGCGAGGACCATGACTCTGGGAGTAAGGCCAGCAACTTGGTCTTCTTTTGGAGCTCACTGTAGTTCAAATCAGCTCCCTCAAGCCGCGTCAACAAGTCGAAGAATTTCTGCACCCCTTCTTCAACCGCTTCGTCTTCTTCAATTCGTAGTGCCGCCATTTGCCGTTCCAACACCACCGCTACCGCCGCTGTTGCAGGAGCATGTACACCCTTGAGAGCAGCCCATGCCTTTGGTCCTTTCTCTGGTTCACGCTGGAATGGCTTGATGTGACGGATCTGACTGCTCCCCAACGCTTGCCCAAGTAAGAGATAGCCTTGTGCGCTCTTCCGCACCCACGGGCTCTTCTCCGGGTCGTTCTCGGGGCGCTTCTCCGTTCCTTCCATCACCTCCAGCAGGTCATAGTGGTCAAAGATGTTCTCCATCTTGAAGGACCATTCAGCAAAGTTGTCACCGTTGAACTTGTCAAGCCCAAACACCCTAGGCTCATCCCTAGGTGGGCCAAGACTTGGTTGCATGGGCGCCATGGCTGAATCACGGGGTTGGCCTTGAGCTTGAGCTTCTCCACTGCCACCAGCACCTCTGCCACCCCTTTCCTCAGGTCCAGACATTGTCGAAACTGCTCCAAGGGGCTCTGATACCACTTGTTATAGTCACAATAGGCTTGAATGTGCCTAAAACGAAAGATAGAGAGCACAGACGGATTTCTGCACAGCGGCTTCAAACGTTGATAGCGTTCTGCTCACAGCTGCAAATGACTTGATTCAAACTGGATATGGAGCGTCTTTACGTCGTCTACAATTAGCAATTTAGATTGCACGATTTGATAAAGAATTGACGACACAGCGTCGGTTTGAACGAACGGTACTATGGCAGCCACTATAGTCTTAGAACACAAGATAGGAAGAGTTACGAGTTGGGAATGACTCCCAGCTCCTACAAATCCCAAGAGCCGAGGTACAGTGATGTAGAACAGTGCCACACTGTCCCCAACCACGAAGGGTCTCGAAACTACCCTTCACTAGGGCCTACACCAAGTGAAATGTTACACTACACAAAGTAATGTAACTATCTTCAATATCTTGAGGTGTACCCTTTTTGGCGAGCTTCGAAATCACTTGAGGCTTGACACCAAGGCTCAGGCTCTTCATCACAAACTCATCCTTGAGTTCTTGATGGGTCTGCTGCACACACCTGCGACACGCCGAACGTTCGACACAGGACAAAATAGAAACCGCGCACGACAAAATAGAAACCGCGCGCGAGACACAAACGACCGCGTAACACGCGTCTAGCCATAACTCGCTATTGACTCGACACACACACTCGACATCATGACTCAACATTCACACACAATTATAAGCATGAAATATATATTATCCCATGCCCTCATACCATTCCATACACACACACATTCACGCACACGGACAACAAGCCGAGTGCAAACCGTAGGGTTGCACCAACACGCCGCTCTTCCTCGCTCCAGGTGCTCCCCAGGTAGACCCCCTCCCCGCTCCCGGTCCTGCTCCTTCAGGTGTGTCTCAGGTAGACCCTCCTCCTCAGGTTGAGGTCACTGGTGACTCAGGTCCTGCTGAGGGTGGTGCTGCTGCTGGGGGTGCTGAGCCTGGGGGTGCGGAGCCTGGGGGTGCTGAGCCTGGGGGTGCTGAGCCTGGGGGTGCTGAGCCTGGGGGTGTAGAGCCTGGGGGTGCGGAGACTGTGGGTGCTGAGCCTGGGGGCACTGAGGCGTCTGGTGAGCAGTCTCCCGGGAGCGGCCGTCTCCGTAGTCGCTCCGCTGGTGCTTCGCCGCTGCACTCTCGTCGTCGACTCCCTCTCTCCCCACAGCAGCTGCTTGAGTGGTACGCTGGCCGTCAGGGTCGCGCTGCTGGAGCTAGGGGCCCTGCTGCGGGAGGCGCTGGAGCTGGTGACTCTGCCACTGGAGTTGTTTCTGCTGGAGGTTCTGGAGCTGCTGAGGGCGCTGGAGCTGGAGGTCCTGGAGCTGCTGAGGGTGCTGGCGCTAGAGGTTCTGGAGCTGCTGGAGGTACTAGCGCTGGTGGCGCTGGTGGCGCTGGAGCTGGAGGTTCTGGAGCTGCTGAGGGTGCTGGCGCTGGAGGTTCTGGAGCTGCTGCGGGTTCTGGCGCTGAGGGTTCTGAGTCTGCTGTTGCGCGGCTTCCTTGGAGTAGCCGCCTTCGTCCGCGTGTGCCTCTCACCTCGCAGCAGCTGCACGACTGGTACGGTCGCCGTCAGGGTCGCGCTTCTGGAGCTCGGGGCTCTGCCGCTGGAGGTACTTCTGCTGTCGCCACTGGAGCTGGGAGTGGTGCTGGTCCTGGAGGTGCTCGTACTGGAGGTACTGGAGCTGCTGGGGCTGGAGGTGCTGAGTCTGAGGGTGCTGCTACTGGAGGCTCTGCGGCTGGAGACCCTGGGACTGGAGGTGCCGGTTCTGGGGGTGCTGGTGTTGGTGGAGCTGGTCCTGGAGGAGCTGGCGCTGGAGGTTCTGTAGCTGCTGGAGTTTCTGGAGCTGCTGGGGGTACTGGAGCTGCTGGTGCTGGTGTCACTGCACAGCCGCGCCTGTTCTTCGCTCCACCGTCTCCGTCGTCTCAGCCACTGCCTGACTCTGTGCTTCGCCAGGATCTTAGTCTCCCTTCGTCTACTGGTCTTCCGTTGCAGCCTGGTTCACCGCTGCCTGCTCCTTCTCCTTACACTGAGCAGCTAGGGAGTCTTACTGAGCGTCGTGAGCCTGCGTCGCGTCCTGTCTCGCCTGTCTGTTCTGGTCGTTCCGGTCGTCGTGTTCCTCGTCCGCGTCTGCCGGCTGTCCCCGACACCCACCTCGTAGTCCGTCGTCTTCCCTCTCCTCCACAGCGTGTTCTTCTGCCGTCCCCTCCTGCGTCTTCTTTGCCTGTCGTTGCGGACCCCGAGTCTGACCGGTTTCGTGCTGAGCACCCTACTGTTACGCGTCTGCTAGCCACTGTTGTTGCTGACCCGTCGTTTGAGTCTGCTACTACGTCTGCCTTAGTTGCTGAGCTTGTTGACTTTGCTGCTGCCTGTCGTCTAGACTACGCCGCTAGTCTTGTTGCTGAGTCTGAGTCTGTCTGTCCTCCGTCCGTCGGGGGTGAGTGTGCTCTTGGCACGGACGTCCTTGAGGACAGGCAGGAGGACCTTGAGTGTCTTGCAGCCGCTGCGCCTCATCTCGTGTCCATGCTGCTTGCCCCTGAGGGAGACCCGGATGCTCCAGACATCCCGACCCCGCGCTCTTACGCTGAGGCGATCGCGGGTGAGTACTCCTCTCAGTGGAAGACAGCCATGGACGCAGAGATGGCATCCTGGAAGTCCACAGGCACCTACGTCGATGAGGTTCCCCCACCTGGGGCGAACATCGTCAGTGGCATGTGGATTTTTAGGGTGAAGCGGCCGCCAGGTTCTCCGCCTGTCTTCAAGGCGCGTTACGTTGCACGAGGTTTCAGTCAGCGAGAGGGAGTAGACTTCTTCCAGACCTTCTCCCCCACCCCGAAGATGACCACTCTTCGGGTGCTGCTACACGTTGCCGCTCAGCGTGACTACGAGCTTCACTCTCTTGACTTCAGCACAGCTTTCTTACAGGGCAGCCTGCACGAGGAGATCTGGCTGCGCCGCCCACCTGGCTTCACTGGGTCGTTCCCTTCTGGTACCCAGTGGAGCCTCAGGCGGCCGGTCTACGGTCTCCGCCAGGCGCCACGAGAGTGGCACGACACACTGAGGACTACACTTGCGGCTCTTGGGTTTGCTCCGTCGATTGCTGACCCGTCGCTGTTTCTACGCACCGACACTTCGCTGCCGCCGTTCTACATCCTCGTGTACGTCGACGACTTGGTCTTTGCCACTGCTGACACTGAGGCTCTCGCCCACGTGAAGTCGGAGCTGCAGAAGAGACACACGTGCACAGACCTGGGTGAGCTGACAAGCTATCTTGGCTTGCGGATCACCCGGGACAGAGCACGCCGCACCATCACACTGACTCAGTCACACATGGTGCAGCAGGTCCTTCAGCGCTTCGGCTTCACCTGGTCCTCGGCACAGGCCACTCCTCTGGCTACAGGTCACTCGCTCTCAGCTCCACCTTCGGACGAGTCCGTAGAGCCGAGTGGTCCTTACCCAGAGCTAGTTGGCTGCCTCATGTACCTGATGACCTGCACTCGTCCTGACCTTGCGTACCCTCTTGGCCTTCTGGCTCACTACGTGGCTCCTGGTCGGCACCGAAAGGTGCACATGGATGCTGCTAAGAGGGTACTGCGCTACTTGTGCAGTACATCAGGCATGGGGCTCGTGCTTGGAGGGAGGAGCTCAGTTGTTCTCACTGGGCACTCAGACGCTTCTTGGGTTGACGACCAGGCTACACAGCGGTCGTCACAGGGTTACACCTTCAGCCTTGGCTCTGGTTCAGTTTCGTGGTGTTCTACACGCTCGTCTTCAGTTCTCAGCTCCAGTTGTGAGGCTGAGATCTACGCCACAGCCATGGCTGCACAGGAGTTACGCTGGCTCACCTACCTGCTGACTGACTTGGGAGAGCGGCCTCGTTCTCCTCCAGTGCTGTACGTCGACAACAAGGCTACCATTGCCTTGTGTGAGGAGCACAGACTGGAGCACAGAACGAAGCACATCGCTCTGCGTTACTTTCTGGCTCGAGAGTTGCAGCAGCGTGGTCAGCTTCGTCTGCGTTACGTGGCCACTCGGGCCAACACTGCTAATATATTCACCAAGGCACTTCAGGCTGGTGATCATCAGCGTTTCTGCACTATGCTAGGGCTTGTGCCCACTTTTCCTCACTTGCTGTAGGCCTTTCTTGTACTGTGATCTATATATATATATATATGTATATATATATACCTGCATGCTTGCTTTGCTAGGTAGAGATCACTGTGATGTTTGTGTTACATATATGCCTCTGCATGTGAACTGGCCTTGTGGCCCTTTGCTTGTGCTCAGTGAGTGTGGTGACGTTGTGATCCACCCTGAGCTTGCTTTGCCTTTCTTGACTGGTCTTGTGACCCCTTGCTCTCCCCCACTTTGCCTATGGGGGTGTGTCAAACATATGTTTATATATTATAGTTTAGATAGGCTTTAGTGGGGTACTCACTGTAGGGTACAACCCCTTAGGTTTCACTCTTGTACCAACCTTCTCGATAGTTGATCTCACCCTACTCTAACACCTTTTCCCGCGCCTCTCCTTTCCCGCGCCTCTTCTTTCCCGCGCCTCTCCATTCCCGCGCCTGCTCTTCCCGCGCCTGCTCTTCCCGCGCCAGCTCTTCCCGCGCCTGCTCTTCCCGCGCCTCTCCTCCTCCAGTGCAGCAGTGCGTGCATGCCTGGAGCTCCTCTCACCACTCCTCCTCCCACCCCTCTCATATAGCTTTGTGCAACACCATGCGGGCGTGGGCAGGGTGGCATGGCGTGTGGCATGGTGGCATGGTGTGCAGGTGGGCAGGTGTTGGGGCTGGGCAACTGTCGCAGCATCACGGACTTGGGGGGTGTGCTGCATAGCGGCGGGGTGCAAGGCGGTGCAGGAGGTGTGTGAGTGCGGTGGTGTGAGTGCGGTGATGTGAGTGCGGTGGTGTGAGGGCTTCACCGGCTGCGGCGTGGTCATATGTGCGGCTCTGCTCTCCAACTGCCTGTCAGGCCATCCACTCGCTCCACTTCTGGTTCCTTCAAGCAAGCCTACCCACACGCCTCGCTCCCAACCCACACGCCTCGCCCCCAACCCACTGCCCTCCACCTCCCTCTCCTTGCTCCACGTGTCTCGTTTCAATGCTTGAGAACCGCCTCGCTCACCTTAGGACCTTCCAAAACTGCACGCCTGAACATTCCCAGTTTCCCTCTTCTCCCTCCCTATGCTTGGTCGGTCCCACCCACAGGCGTCGGCTGAGCAGCAGCTGGTTGCTGGCAGCGCGTACAGCTCATGGTACCGTAAGCCACATGTACCATTCCACACTTTCCGCACTTGCCACTTGCACTCTGTCTTCACTCCCCGATCCCACACCGCCTCCACCCTCCGCCCAATGCGGCAAACACAGCCACCTCATGCGCGCCAATGCATGCCACCTCCGCTCCGCACCGATTCTGCTCCGTGCTGCTCTGCTGGCCGTGGGTGGGTGCAGGGAGTAAGCCTTAGGTACTGGTCTTAGGTCTATGTATGAAGGAGGGCGAGGGGGGGCTGAGTGATTGGGGGAGCGGGAAAAGGGGAGTGGGTGGGTGAGTGAGTGAAGGAGGATGAGCGGGCGACCGAGAGGAGTGGGTGAGTGAGTAGCTGCTGCAAGTGGCTGGTGGATCGCTCCAGCTACGTGTTGTTGTCCCTTGCTGCTCTGCTGGCCGTGGCTGGGTGGTGGAGGGGTAGCGACTGGTTGGGTGAGTGAGGGGGAGCGGCGAGTCATCGTGTGTGTCTGGAACAAAATGCATGACCTTCCTGACCTGACCCTATCCCTCTTTCACCCATCTCTCCCTCCCTCCGCCCATTCCTGATGTCTTCCTTGATTGTGGGCGCATGGCGGAATGCCCATTCCTGTTTCCACTCGCCTCAATCGACGCGTTGCTCATGGGACTGTGCGCGTGTGAGGAGGAGCATTGCTGCTGTTTTCAAGACCTCATAGGGGGTTTTAGGCGCTACTCAAATGACCCTCGATGTGAAAACCACATCGTCCCTCCTCGCATCAGGTCACCCAGAACCCATCAGATTCACGTTTCGTCTCTCCTGTGCCTTCCTCCTCCTTCCCTGCTCCCAGATGGACCCATGAGTGACAGGGGCAGCAGCGCACGACACAGCGCAGCTACTATGGCACCATCTGCTGCACCACTTCCCCTCCATCACCCAAGCTCTCTTACCCATACGTGTGTGCATGTGTGTGTGCGTGCATGTGTGTGTGCATGCTTGTGTGCGTGTGCGCATGTGTGGGTGGGTGTGTGCGTGAGTGCTTGCATGCGTGTGTGTGGGGGGGGGTGTGTGTGTCCGTGATTGTGCGCGTCCGTGATTGTGTGCGTGCACATCTTTTGGGGCCTCAGAGGTCTTCCACATATATACGTGCATGCGGCACACCATTAAAAGCTGTTCTTCCATGCAATCACCAACCAACACCTGCAGTATCTCATTCCTTTGAACTTTCGCAAGTGTGTGCTTTGAGGTGCCTCAAAGCAAATACTTCACAGGCTCTTCCCCTCTGTAACCAATGCTCTGTTCATCTCCACACCTTCCCTACTCGCACTCACATTCCCTTCACTCCCCTCCCCGGACCTCCTGTCTCAGCTTCTTAAACCCCCCCTCAGGTGTTTACGCCACCCACCTTCCTGGGCTGGGCAGGGCAGCAGGCGAGGCGAAAGCTGATGCAAAGTGTTGGCGCAACGTTCTTTCCATCAGCCCTTATAATCCGCCCACAAGCAGCACAGTTGAACATCCACCCACCCTCGCTTCAGTGCGTGAAGTTATCGGTGTTGTGGTTCTGTCCATTTCTCTATCTTGCTCAATGTGCATGCATGCATCTGTGCGCAGCACGTTGTGCTACCAGATTTTGGCAAATCAATCAAAGTGCTTTTTGAAATATAAAGCCCACCATCCCTTTGTTGCAGGGTTCGGTTGGCGAACCACTTGCTAGAGAACATTAAGCAACAGTCACGAATGCAAGAAAACAAGATACACACATCTTCAATTCACAGTCATGTGCAACCACCAGTGTGAAAGGAATGGAACTACAGTATGGGTTATGCTTTAACAAAGCAAGAGCATGGATGAAGTAAGGGGAGGTATGTCGGAGGCTACATGCAGCAGCAACCACAGGTTCCAGGCGGCAAAACTTAATCAAACCTCTTAAACTACACTACACATGATTGATTGCAGCTCCTCCCACCCAAGAACCCAACAACAGGCCTGGTCTGGTCTGGAAGTTGTTGACCTGGCCTTTGCTCTAAGACGTCCTGCCCTGCCCGTGCCACCTTGTACCGGTATGACACCCTCGGCTTCATCACCAGCGGCTTCTGCTCCCCTCCCCCCCCCCCCCACACACACATGCAGGCACACACACGGGCACAGGCAGGTACAGGCACAGGCACAGGCACAGGCACAGGCACAGGCACAGAGACATAGGCACACATGCACACAGACGCACAGCAGTGCGTTCAAAGGAAGCTCACGCGTTCCCTCACATCACATGTGTACTTGAGTGAGATAGGCAATTTAAATTACGCATCAGATTGTATGACACGGGAGCTGTGGCAAGAAGCACATGCGCAGAATCAAAGGAAGCGCACTGCATCGCATTCTCCTCTTGTACTGTACATACATCTCACTCGTCCATGCCATACCATGCATGTGCTCACCTGCCCATGCATGTGCTCACCTGCCCATGCATGTGCTCACCTGCCCATGCATGTGCTCACTGCCCATGCATGTGCTCACTGCCCATACATGTGCTCACTGCCCATGCATGTGCTCACCTGCCCATGCACAACGACTGACCTGGCCATGCACCGTGTTGGTGACGCGCATTGTGTGTGTCACGCTGCCGCCGTTGCCGGCCGGCACTACGGCTCCTGATGCCGCCTCCAGCTGCAGCTGCATGAACTGCACACGAGGCACGCACAAGCGTGGGGGGGAGTGGGGGAGTTGGGAGAGAAGGGCACAGCTCACGACACAATGGGACTCAGTGGGCTGACGGGCTGCTAGGCTGGCTCCTTGCCAGCGTGTGCAGAGGCGGGCACTAGTACAGCCACGCATGTACCTTGGCCACATGCACAAACAAACACACAAGCACACACGCACGCACACGCACGCACGCACGCATGCACACACACACACACACACCCACACACACACACACACACGCACACACACACACACACACACACACACACACACACGCACACATGCACGTACGCACGCACACACACGCACAGAGACGCACCTTGGGCACGGTGGCTTGGAAGCCAAAGCCAGAGAGGGGCAGGGCGAGGAGTTGGAGTCGGTGGCGCTGATGGTGGGGCTGCGCCTGGGGGGCTGCTGCCGCCCGCACTCCCCCCGCCGCCCTGCCTGCTGCCGCCACGCCATTGGCTGACGGCTGCCCTGTTGGCGCTGCTGCCCGCGCCGCTGCGTCGGGCGCCAGGTCAGCGCACTTGGAGCGGTACGCCACCTCATCCAGTGCTGGCATCTTGTCTGCCAGCGTGGCTCTGAGGAGGAGGAGGAGGAGGATAGGGAGTGGGAGGAGTTGGGCGTGAGAGAAAGGAGTGTGGTGTGCATGCATGCAGGCAAATGCTGTTGATTGTATGGTGTGTGGTGGGCGCAGCAACGGTGATAGAGGACAAGCATGAAGCAGACCAAAGTGCACTGGACAGAGTGTGTCCAATACGAGGAGGTGCGAGTGCAGGCAGATGAGGGGAAAGGCAGGCAACAACACAAGACAAGGCGACATGCAGCAGAGTCAGGAGGAAGGGGGAGTGGACGGGTGGGGTTTGAAAGAGTGTGGGAAAAAGGGAGGGGATGGATAGATGGGGGCGCAAGGAGGGGTGAAGGAGATATGGGTGGGACAGGGCGCAGGGCTGACTTGATCTTGTGGTGGCGGGCGAGCACGGCGCTGAACTCCACTGAGCGCTGCTGCACCTCCAACACCAGGCTGCGCCCCTGCTGCTCCTCCAACCACTTCATGCGCCTGTCATGGGCACAGGGGGTAAATGCGCAGGGGAGAGACGTGGAGTGGACTGGTAAAGAGGGGGAGTACCAGGGGAAACGGGGCGACTGTGATGTGAAGGTGGGAGAGGGAGGAGTGGAAGGCGTAGGGAGAGACCCAGGGGGAAGAAATAAGTGGTGGAGACAATGGCACAATTGTTGGGCACACAAGAGAGAATTGCTCCGAGGAAAGGAGTTAGAAGGAGGAGAGATGAGCATGAGAGATAGCGGGGTTAGAGGGCCGAGGGGCGCACTGGGAGCAGGAGGGGAAGCGGCAGGAGAGTTTGAGGAGAGCGACGAGGACGTAGGCGTTGAGGGTGGGCGTGGCGTGTGTGTCCTTCATGGTGGCCTGTATCATCTGTACCAGCTCGCCCTCCGCCACTCACCTGCCCCCCGCCCCACCATGCACGCACACACAGGCTGGTCCCAGGGAAGCATGCATGCATGGCAGGCACGGGGTGGTATATGGCGGGTGGGTGAATGGATGGACGGACGGGCGGACATATAGATGGAAAATTGGTGCAAGGGGGGTGCACGAGACATGAGTGGTTGGTGAATGGTGTTCATGTGTGTTGTGCTTCCGGTGAGAGACGGATCATTGCGTTTCAGCTGGAAACTCATAGCGTGGGAGAACTTCAAATGGTGGGGGAACTTGAGAATGCGGGTTCACAAGAAAGAGTGGCCGAGGAAGAAGGTCTGAGGACGATAATGGGTGCACAAGAGCAAAGGCGGACGAGGGAGAGGGGCGGAGGGAGGGCGGGAGGGAGTGAGGAGGGAGGGAGGGAGGGAGGGAGGGAGGGAGGGAGGGAGGGAGGGAGGGAGGGAGGGAGGGAGGGAGGGAGGGAGGGAGGGAGGGAGGGAGGGCGGGAGGGAGGGAGGGAGGGAGGGCGGGAGGGAGGGAGGGCGGGAGGGAGGGAGGGCGGGAGGAGGGAGGGCGGGAGGGAGGGAGGGTGGGAGGGAGGGAGGGAGGGAGGGAGGGAGGGAGGGAGGGAGGGAGGGAGGGAGGGAGGGAGGGAGGGAGGGAGGGAGGGCGGGAGGGCGGGAGGGAGGGAGGGCGGGAGGAGGGAGGGCGGGAGGGAGGGAGAAAGGGAGGGAGGCACCTGGAGGGGCGTGTGTTGGTGCAGCAGGGCGGAGTTGTTGACGAGCATCTCCCCGAACTCGCCCAGACACCACACCGCCACCGCGCCTAGACTCTCCTGCCGCAGGCGCGCTGCTGATGCCCACCACCAGGAGTGCATGACGTCATCCGTCACATACTCCCCCGCCTGGCGCTCACAGGCACGCAGAGCGGGAGAGAGGGAGGCACAGGCATGAATGCAGGCACATCCGTCACCCAAGAGCAGGCCGGAACGGTCACTCAAGGCGCGTGAGTCGCGACACAAGTACGGTGCTTCTCAGTCGAGGAAGGACAAGACAAAAGGTGCACCATGCAAGGAAGGTTCACGTGAAGAACAAAGGGTTGGTTGATGCGAGGGGAGTAGAGGAGGGGAGAGGGGAGGGCGCATACCTCGGTGATGACTCGCAGCATGATCTCCACATGGTACAGCTTGCTGGGCGCGTACCTGCATGCACCATGCCGTGCCGTGCACACACACCCCCCATGCACACACACCCCCCATGCACACACACCCCCCATGCACACACACCCCCCATGCACATACACCCCCCATGCACACCACCCCCCATGCACACCCCCCAACCCCCCCATGCACACCCCCCAACCCCCCCATGCACACGCACACCCCCATGCACCCACACACACATACACACGCACATGCACAGCATGCAGGGCACATTCACCACAGGTTGGTGATTTCAGGTGTCTCAGAAAGGCATGGCAGGACACATGGCGGACAGCACAATCCAAGATGAGGGAAGGCAGGCAGCACATGACACACAAAACGAGAGGTGGAGGGGACGAGGGAGAGGAGGGAGGGAGGAACGGGAATGGGGAGGGGAGGGAGGGAGGGGGTGAGGGGAGGGGCATTGTTGCACAAAGGCGCAGATTTTGAATGTAAGATCGGGCTTGAAGCACATGGCACAGAAAACGGGATGGGGAAGGCGGGCAGCACGTGGCACACAGAACGACAGGGGGGGAGGGGAGAAGAAGGGAGACGAGGAGGGGAGCAGAAGAAGAGGGGAGGGGGTGGGGGGAAGCGCACCGTTGCACGAGGGCGCAGATGTTGGAGGTGAGGTGGGGCTTGAAGTGGGAGTCAGCAGCACGCAGGTAGTCCAAGAGCTCGCGAGTGCGGTGAGCGCCTTGAAATTGCCCTCGTTCACCAGCGCACACACCAGCTCCAACGCCCTCCTCCTCATGGCACTGCCCCAGTCCTGCTCGCGCAGCCACACACATGCGGGCGTAGAAAAGGGTGTGGACAAGGGAGAGAGGGCGGTCAGTGACCTGTGTCAGGCCGTGACAGTCCACAGTACGAACGAGGAATTGACGGCGGGGTTGCATATGTGAGGGAAGTTAAGGGGTGGCGTGGGAGGGGTCAGGAGGGGTGGTGCGGGAGGAGGGCAGGCAGGAAGGGTGGTGCGGGAGGAGGGCAGGCAGGAGGGGCGGCGCTTGCCTTGACGCATTGGATGGACGATGGTGTTGCGATGGCGCTGCACGGCCTGTGTGTCCACCGCCACCACCTTGATCAGCGTGTTCAGCGCCACGCACCCGCCACGCTGCCATGCACGCCTGCACGCCTGCACGCACGTGTGCACACGCACACAACCATGAACAGGCGCTGCTGCTGCTGCTGCTTATATGGCTGCTGCTGCTGCTGCTGCTGCTACTATGGCTGCTGCTGCTGCTACTATGGCTGCTGCTGCTGCTTATATGGCTGCTGCTGCTACTATGACTCCTTCCCCTTCCCACTCCTCCTCCCGCTCCCTCCCGCTTCCCGCCCCCACTCCCCCCCTCTTCTACTCCTCCCGCTCCCTCTGCCGCTGCTCCTCCTCCTCCTGCTCCCGCTCCCCCTCCTGCTCCCGCTCCCCCTCCTGCTCCCCCGTCCCTCCCACCCCACCCTCCCACCCCCCCCACCCACCCTCCCACCCCCCCTCCCCCCACCTGGTGCTAACCTAGTGCTATTGCGGGTGCGGATGCTGCCACACCCCTGGACTGTGCTGCAGCTGCTTCACGAGCGAATGCAGCCGCCTGATCTTGAGCCCGCTTCCATGCATGCGTTAGCTCCAGCAGCTCCTTCGGCAGAAGGGCTGGGATCCCCCAATTCTCCCTTTGGTCTGTCGAGGAGGTCTCTTCGCTTCTGAGTTTGTTCCACCAACGCCTAACTACTGACTTGTTCCCCATTATCACGTCAACCTCCTCCCCCGTTAGAAAGCTTTTCACCTTTTCCTTTAGTGCTTCCACCTTTTGCAAACCCTTCGTATGCAAAACCATGCCGATGGCCGACCATGTAAACGCCACTTCCTGGGTCTTGAACTTGCCCCCGGAGTACGAATTTTTAAGAGGCATGGGGTGCCCCTTTGTACGAGGCTGACGTACGGAAATCTCCGAAAATATCTCATTTTCCCTGATAGTTACCCATGGGAACCTACTTTCCACACTCCCAGCACTTCCCCTTCCTGCCGATTCGTGCTGACGCTGCTGGTTCTCCCCTTCCCTCGCCCCTCCACTACCGTCTCTCCTCTTCCCTCCCTTTGCTGGCTGCTGCTGCTGCTTCCGCCTCCTCTCCTTCACCCTTTCTGCTATCCCTCCCCCCTCACGCTCTTCCCCTTCCTCTGTTGCCGTTGCTGCTACCGCTCCTGCTCTTGTATCTGCTGCAGGTGATGCAGCCGATTCTGCTTCGGCTTCGGCTTCGGATTCTTCAGAGCGGGGAGGGGAGTCAGGAGGAGATTGGAAAGAAGGAAGTACTCCTACTGCTCCTTCCCCCTGCTGCCCACTTCCCGGCCTCCTTCTCCCCTCGTCCTCGTCCTCGTCCTCGTCCTCCTCCTCCTCCTCCTCCTCCTCCTCCTCCTCCTCCTCCTCCTCCTCCTCCTCCTCCTCCTCCTCCTCCTCCTCCTCCTCCTCCTCCTCCTCCTCGTCGTCGTCGTCGTCGTCCTCCTCCAGCAGCACCACCTCCTCCTCCTCCTCCACCTGGAAGGGGAAGGGGTTGTGGAGGGGGAGAAGTTCTTTGGCCAATTTTCAAGCTCCTGTCCACAGCTGTTGCACACCTCGCATCTCCCCCTGTAATCCCTCACGTCCTCCCCACTGCCTTCCTCGCGCCCACCACCACCCCCTCGCCCCTGGCATTAGTTGGCTCACCTCGCCCTGTGGGTGGTGCTGCTCCTCCATCCTCCCCTGCTCACCTAAACCCTAAACCCCCATCCCACCTTCCTTCCCTATCGCCCTCCCCAACCACCTTAACCCAGCCCGGCCCCCCCATCCCCCTCTCCAACCCACCACGTACAGCTTTCCCTCTCCCGCCACCCCCCTTCCTCTCCCTGCTGCCCGACCCCCTATCCTATTCCCCCTCACTGAGCACACCTCTCACCACCTCCCTCGCAGCTCCCGCTCCCATGTCATTACAATCCCCATCCTGCTGCCCTCTGCTCCTCCCATAGCCCCACCTCCCGCCTGCTCCCTGCCGGATGGTCGAGAATGGGCCGGGCTGGGCCTGGGCACGGCGCAGTGTGCGCAGTGAGAGGACGCCCCTCTTTGACCCCCCCTTCTCCCAACCCCCTTCTCCCGCATCCCTTCTCCCCATTCCCCATTCTCCAGTCTCCCCTCTACCACCCCCCAATCTCCCACCGCCGTCTCCACTCTCCCCCGCCCCCCCCCCCCCCCCCCCCCCCCCCCCCCCCACCACTCCCACTAGATTGCTGAGCCCACCTCAGATTGCTGAGCCTCACAGAAAAAAGCAGTCACCTCACACTCGCGGCAGCAGCACCGCCTCCCGTCAGCCTCGCCACCTTCCTCACGTCACGCCCACCCCCACCCCCTCGCCCATGAAACCCCTTGGCTCACCTCGTCCTGCGTGGGGTCGTCAGTCGCATCCATCTCCATTGAAACGCTCCCCTGGCCCCCCCCCACCGCCCTCGCCCCCGCCTCCGCCTGCTGCTCCTGTTGCCCCACTGCCCCACTCTCCTCCGGCTCCTGCTCCTGCTGCAAGGGGAAAGAGGTGAGAGTGGGCTAGGGGGGTGTAAGGATGTGTGCTGTGAGGTGCGGGAGGTGAATAGATACTGGCAGATGAGGCGGATAGTCGTGGAAGGGCGGAGGGGCGTGGGTGTGAAGCAGTACAGGCTCCTACGAATACCTTCAAACAATGTGCCCAAACATCTCACCTGCTGGATGCACACGCACATCCCACCCGAGGCAGTGCCACCTGAGGCAGTGCCACCCGAGGCAGTGCCACCCGAGGCAGTGCCACCCGAGGCAGTGCCACCCGAGGCAGTGCCACCCTAGGCAGTGCCACCCGAGGCAGTGCCACCCGAGGCAGTGCCACCCTAGGCAGTGCCACCCGAGGCAGTGCCACCCGAGGCAGTGCCACCCGAGGCAGTGCCACCCTAGGCAGTGCCACCCGAGGCAGTGCCACCCGAGGCAGTGCCACCCGAGGCAGTGCCACCCTAGGCAGTGCTACCCGAGGCAGTGCCACCCGAGGCAGTGCCACCCGAGGCAGTGCCACCCTAGGCAGTGCCACCCGAGGCAGTGCCACCCGAGGCAGTGCCACCCGAGGCAGTGCCACCCGAGGCAGTGCCACCCGAGGCAGTGCCACCCGAGGCAGTGCCACCCGAGGCAGTGCCACCCGAGGCAGTGCCACCCGAGGCAGTGCCACCCGAGGCAGTGCCACCCGAGGCAGTGCCACCCGAGGCAGTGCCACCTGAGGCACGAACCGGTCACCTAATTGATTCCAACATCCCTTGCGCGTTCAGCCCTCACTTCACATTTCCCCACCCCATTCCCTTCTGCATTTAGCGCTCACTTCATGATTCCCCACCCTGGATGCCCTTCATCAAACCCTTCGCCCGGCAGCTGCAGTCCTCACTCACTCACCTGCTGGATGCACACGCACGTCCTCTCTGCACCCGCGCAGTCACGGCAGAGGCCCCTCTCCCACCAGCTGTCGGGCGCCCTCGCCTGGAGCACACGCACATGCCTCTTCTGTAATCCCTCCCCTCCTACTCGCGCCCTTACTCGCGCGCACGCCCACCCCCTCGCCCGTGTGTCCCCGTGGGCCGTGGCTCACCTGAACATGTGTCGCGGGGTCACGGGCATCAACCTTACTCTCCCTCTCCTCCGCCGCTCTCTGCAGCGCCTCGACCATCCTCTCCCTCTCCTCCGCCGCGCTCTGCAGCGCCTCGACCATCCTCTCCCTCTCCTCCGCCGTGCGTTGCATCCCCTTGATCGTTGCCTCCCGCTCCTTCACTGTGGCTGCAGCTCTTTTACCAACAAGTCCTGCGTCTCCGCCAGCTTAGCAAACTGCAGGAGCACATTAGAAAAATGGCGTACGAATCCTGAAATCAGGGCTCGGGTGCGATAACTTCGCATTCAGGCATCCGGAAGAAAGGGGAAGAGGAAGGCAGGCAGGCAGGTGAGAGGTCAGGTATGTTAGAGGGGTGGTAATGGGGGTAATGTTAGAGGAGGGTAGGTGAGAGGAGGGTAGATGAGAGGGAAGTAGATGAGAGGGAAGTAGTTGAGAGGGGGGCAGATGAAGAAGTAAAGAGGTTTTATGCCACTCACCGCTCCCTTCTCCGCAGCTGCATCTCGCAACTCCTCGACTCGCCGTTGCAGATATTTTTTCTCTTGCCTCAAACTGGTATGTGCAACAACAAGGGTAGGTGAGAGAGAAGCAGGTGAGAAGGGGACGAGTGTGGATGGGTGAGAGGGGGTGGGTGAGAGAGGGGTACGTGAGCAACCATGCCACACCAAACATCATACTTCATTCCCCCCTCCCCGTCTCATCCCCTTCCCCCACCTTCATGCACGTGCAGCATAACGGCCCAGAGTAGCATACTAGCATACCTGATATAACCTGTCACGGGCATACTCAAATGCCACTTCAGCAAGACTGGCCCGCTCCTCATATGCCTCCGCCTCGTTGGCGTAGGCTTGATGCAGAACAATAAGTTTGTTATGCCTATCGCCGCCCACTTCAGAGTATTCTGCCGATGCGAAGGGAACGTAGAAAGAGAGAGAGAGAGAGCTCGTTCCCCATGCCACTCCCTTCCTTATGCCACTCCTCTCCCCATACCACCCCACTCACCCCCCGCTACACCCTTCCACATGCCACTCCTATCCCCTGCCACTTCCCTCTCCATGCCACGCACCTCCTCACGCCACCCCCTACCCTCCCTTTCCCATGCCACTCCCCTCCGCCTGCCACTCCCCTTCCCTGTCACTCCCCTCCCGCCATGCCAGTCCCCTATCCCGCCATTCCCCTCCCCCTGCCACCCCCCACCCTATCCCACGCTCCATCCCTGACACCCCCCCCCCCACAGCCGCCCCTCTCCCCCGCTCCGTAGGCCACCCCCCTCTCCATGCCACCCCCCTCCCCATACTACTCCCCTCCTCTAACCACCCCGCTATCCCTCGCATCCCCTTCCCTTCCCCATGCCACTCCCCTTCCCTGTCACTACCCTCCCCATGACACCCTCTTCACCATGCCACCATGCGACTCCCCTCCCCATGTCATCCACCTTCCCATGCCACCCCGTTCCCCACTCACCTCCCCCTCAGATATACCTTTTCGAGCCTTTATCAACTTGTTTCGGATCTCGGTGACGTCCTTTTCCTGTATTTTTGTCCACTGCTTCTTCATCCATGTACGGAAATCTTCCCAGTCAAGCGCTGTGAATAGGGCAGACACGGAGTGAATGTAAATGCAGAGGGGGAGAATGTAAATGCAGAGGGGAAGGGGCTGCGGGCATGGAGCACCGTGCCAAAGGGAAAGGAGGGAGAGGTGGGGGGGGGGAGGGGGTGGGGGGGGGTGGGGGGGCGGCGGAGGGATGGACGGCCATGGTGGGGGGGGCTGTACGCACGGTACACCATGCCAAAATGACACGAGGGGCTGAGGGCATGGTGAGCAATGAAAATCTGACAGGGGGGCCTGAGGGCATGGTGAGCAATAACAAAATGGCAGGGGGGGTTGCGGGCACGGTGAGTCGTGACAAAATGACAGGGGGGCTATGGGAGGCGGCGCACTCACCACGTGGGTCGCTGGCGCTGCTGGTGCTACTTCTGCTGCCAGCGCTGGAGCTGCTGTTGAAGAAGACGCTGTCCTCGTCTTCATGCCCCTCATGGGCTGAGCGCTCCGCACTAGTGCTGCAGGTGCGGGCCTCCTCCTCATGCCCGTCATGAGATACTACAGCAGCAGTAGCTGTATGTGCAGCTGAATGTTCCCCGCCCCCGCCTCCATCCCCTCCGTGTACGCCTGGTGGGAGGAGAGAGGGGCATGGAGGGACGTACACGAGGTGAATGGCACGGAAAAGGAGGAAAGCACCCTCGCTTTCATAATCCATCTCCACCGTGTATGTCTGAGGGAGGTGAGGGGTATGGGAAGGCGGGCATGGGGGTGAGTGGCGTGGGAAGAATGACAGCACAGTGGGGAACAGCATGAGGGGAGAGAAAGCATCTTCGCCTGCAGATCCTCCGTGCACGCCCTGGTCATTGGGAGGAGGGAGGAGGGAGGAGGAAGGGGCAGACAGAACGGAGGTGAAGGGTGGGAAAACATCTCCGCGTGCAGATCCTCCGTGCACACTTGGTTTGGGAGGGAGGGTCTCAACACTTCAAATGAACGGCAGCAGTGGCACGCTCACTCACCTTGTGGGAGTGACGTGACAAAGCTGAAGCAGCAGCAGCAGTGGCGCTGAGGTATGAGAAAATGACAGGGCCGCTGAGGGAAAGGCGCACTTACCATGTGGGAGTGGGTGTGGGTCTGGCGTTGAGCTGCTGGTTGCAGGGGACTGGCGGTTGGAGCTGTCGGCGTTGCTGGAGCTGCTGACCGCGTTGCCGGTGCTGCTGCTGGCGTCGCCAGTGCTGCTGCTGGCAGGAGTGCCGTGCGTGCCGTGCTCCCCCTCATCCCTAGTGGGAAGAGCGGGGGTACTTCCGCCTCCAGCTCCGCCTTCGCCTCCACACTCTGTGGGGGGTTTGAAGGGGGAGTGGCGAGGTTGAGGGGGCCAGGGTGAGGGACAAGGTGATGTGTGCGGGTAAAGCAAGGCTTTAAGCCGCTCACCCTCATGCTTGACATCAACGGCACTGACAGCCACGACAGGTTGGTTGGCAGCAGTTGGGGAACGGAGAAGTTCCTTCCTACCCACATTCCCCTACCTTGCACTCTCACATTCCCCTACCCTTCACTCTCACATTCCCCAACCCTGCACTCTCACATTCCCCTACTCCGGACTCTCACAGTCCACTACCCTGCACTCTCACATCCCCCTCCCCTTCACTCTCACATGCCCCAACCCTGCACTTTCACATTCCCTTACCCTGCACTCCACATTCCCCTACCCTTCAGCTCATTCCTGCCTTTCCCCATTGATTTTATAACTGTAGCAGCTACAAGAGCAGCCCCCACAGCCATGCGGTGCAGTTTGAGACGACGCAAAATACATCACAGCTGACACTCGCCATCTCACCTTCACCTGATGGCAGCCCCCCCTCGCTCTGCGCGTTCCGCTGAATCATCGTCCCTCCCAGCTCGAGCAGCCGCGGCTCCACCTGCTGTTGAAGTTTATCAAAGGCCGCCTGGATCTGGTTTGTGAAATGAGGACAGGTGGGAGCGGAGGAGGTGAGAGGGAGCAGGGAGAGGGGCAGATAGGGGGTTAAAAATTTAGTGAGCGGAGCAGGTGAGAGGGAGAGCGGAGCAGGTGAGAGGGAGCAGGGGAGAGAGGGGCAGATAGGGGGTTAAAAATGATGTTGTGTGCTTTTCATCAACAAAGGTGCCCCTCCCGTGCAACACACACCCCTCCCGTGCAACACACACCCCTCCCGTGCAACACACACCCCTCCCGTGCAACACACACCCCTCCCGTGCAACACACACCCCTCCCGTGCAACACACACCCCTCCCGTGCAACACACACCCCTCCCCGTGCAACACGCACCCCTCCCGTGCAACACACACCCCTCCCGTGCAACACACACACCTCCCATGCCACACATACCCCTCCCATGCCACACATACCCCTCCCATACCACACATACCCCTCCCATACCACACACACACCTCCCATGCCACACATACCCCTCCCATGCCACACATACCTCCTCGAAATTGATCCGGAGTTCCTCAAAGTCATCCGCAGCAAAGTCCTCGTATACCTTCGGCGGGACGGGGTAGGCTTGAAGTAGAGCATTCAAGTGTTCCTCACCGTCTATTCTTCGGTAGTCCTCCTCTCCCCATGCCACCCCGTTCACCACTCCCCTCCCCTTGAGACATACTTGAAAGAGCCATTAGAAGGTCCTTCAGGCTCTCAACGGTCGACCGACTTTCCATTATTTTATCCCAATGGCCGACAATCCATGAACAAAAATACTCCGAGTCAAACACTGTAAATCGAGCAGACACGGAGGGGTTTTAAAAAACGGATGAAACCATGAAACAGGTATGTCCTTAGAAGCCACGAACGGCCCATAGCTAGAGAAAGGGTCGAAAATATAAATGCAAAAGGGAGGGGGCATGGAGCACCGTGTCAAAGGGAGGGGAGGGGAGGGGGTGCGGGGGGAACGGGGTGTGCGGGGGGGGGAGGGGGGGGGTGTGGCCACGGCTCGCCGTGCCAAAGGGCAGGGGGGGCTGTACGCACGGTGCACGGTGCCAAAGTGACAGATGGGGCTGAGAGAAAGTGAGCCGTGGGAAAACGACAAAGGGGGCTGAGGGCACAGTGAGCTGTGAAGAAATGGCAGGGAGGCTGAGAGCAACTGCGCATTCACCACCTGTGTTGGCACTGCTGGTGCTGCTGCGGTTGGCACTGCAAGTGCTGCTGCGGTTGGCACTACTGCTGAGTTCAAGAAGGAAAGAAGGAAAGCAGGGGAGAAGGAAAGCAGCTCCCCCAGAGTTCAAACGTCTATGCCTTACCATTGTTGGGTTGGGGAGAACCCAAAAGAACAAACAAAAGTGTCCGCCATCCGTTACTGACCAGCAGGTGAGGTCTGATCAGTGGCGTCAGAGTCGCCCTGACTGAGCAGGTGCAGGCTGGACGCGTCCGTCCCGTCCCTCCAACCAATCTCGTTATCTGCGGGAAGGCTGTTCCAGAGGGCGTCGGTGGCGCCCTCCCTCACTGCCTCGTACACCGACTGGAAGAGCTGCGGCAGCACCGCCCTCTCCAACACCTGACAGGTATAAGCGTTCAGGGATGGTGAAGATGAGGAAAACAGGGGTGGTGAGTGTCTCCAGAGGTCGTTGTTTGCGCCCTCCTTCACTGCCTGCGTTTGTGGCAGGTACGTGCATGGCATTTCGCGCGCACGTGGCAGGTGCGTGCATGGCATTTCGCGCGCACGTGGCAGGTGCGTGCATGGCATTTCGCGCGCACGTGGCAGGAGCGTGCATGGCATTTCGCGCGCACGTGGCAGGTGCGTGCATGGCATTTCGCGCGCACGTGGCAGGTGCGTGCATGGCATTTCGCGCGCACGTGGCAGGTGCGTGCATGGCATTTCGCGCGCACGTGGCAGGTGCGTGCATGGCATTTCGCGCGCACGTGGCAGGTGCGTGCATGGCATTTCGCGCGCACGTGGCAGGTGCGTGCATGGCATTTCGCGCGCACATGGCAGGTGCGTGCATGGCATTTCGTGCATACATGGCAGGTGCGTGCATGGCAGTTCGTGCATACATGGCAGGTGCGTGCATGGCAGTTCATGCGTACGTGGCAGGTGCGTGCATGGCAGGTACGTTTCAGTACATACATACACGATTTTGATATGTACGCACCTCTGCCACCTCCTCGTTGCTGGGCCAGATGTCCCTCAAGAACACCTCCTTGCCGTCCTTGTCCGTTCCGATGGTCTCTTGATCAAAGTCAATGACCACCTGAGAAGTGAAAGGATGAACGTGTGAGTGAGTGACAATGTTTGGGAGTGATACAAGATAAATGTCTGGTCTTGGCAAGTAACGTTTATATTAGACATTATGATTACGACCAGAAAGTACAGCAGGCCAGCAAACTGAACACTCACCGTGCCAGCGAGCGCATATGCCACGACGAGGGGTGGCGATGCAAGGTAGTTGGCTCGAATGAGAGGATGCACGTGCCCCTCAGAGGCACGGTTACAAGACTGCACTGTTGCTGCCACCAGACCTGTTGAGGAAGTGGGGGCAAGGGATAAGGGGTGGAGGGAAGAGAGATGGGGAACGGGGATACAGGGTATTTGGCTAGGGTGAAAGGATGAACATGGCCTGGCTCTCAGAGTTGCAACTACCAGACAGCACTGCTGCTGCCACCAGATCTATTATTCGGTCATGGGAGGATGAGGGGAAGAGGAGAGGGGCAACGGAAAGGAGGGATGAGGGGCGGCTTAAGTGAGAGGATGCACACATCCCTCAAAGGTGCGGTTACCAAAACAGCACCGCTGCTGCGACAAGATCTGATCATTTGTGGGGGAGGAGGAGGAAGAGACGGAGGGAATAGGTAAGGATTAGGGAAGTAGGGTTGGCTCGGGTGAGGGGATGAATGCCTCTAAAAATCGCACCGGTGGGTGAGATAGAAACAAAGGGAGAGCAGTAGGAATGGAGATAAGAATATATTGGTTGCGTCAAGACGAAGAACCCTATATTGCCTCTGTTTTTCACCAGATAGACCGAATTTGCTACGGTTACAGGGTATGTAACTGCAACGTACCGTTGCTTGAAATGGCCTCAATGACAGACTCTGAAATCTCTGCCGAGTTCCCAATGCACGTGGTGCAGCCATATCCCACCACGTGGAAGCCCTGACCCTCCAGAGCTGGCAGGAGACCACTGCACACATGGTGAGGAGAGAGGGGCAAATAAGGATGGAGAGGAAGAAGGAAAGAGACAAAATACAAGTCAGACAGCCGCGCCCGTAGCCCACCACGGAAACCTATGCCCTAGAGAGCCGGGAGGACACCACTGCAAAACAACTGCAAAGCAAGGGAGGAAGAACAAGAAACTGAACTATCCATGCCCAGCCCTCCCTCACCTGGCCCCAAGGTACTTGGTGGCGTCGTTGCACCCAGGGAGGGGGCAGGCTCGTCTTCACATACGGATTTCCCTAGAGCCGCCTCCCACTCACCTTCGCCGCCACGACGGCTGCTGCCTGCCAGCATCACTGACGGACTGCACGTGCACCACCACCTCTTCCCCACCTCCACCTTGAGGAGTCTCACGTTACCCTGCATCCCTCACGAAACCCCTTCCTAAAGCGTTCACTAAAATCCTTCAACTGCAGTGCACCTGAGAAAACCCTACCGTATGAGCCGCCCTGAACCCCAAACTCCTCTCACCTGGCCTCAAGGTACTTGGTCACCACGTTGGAGGCAGGGGCGAGGCTCGTCTTGACGTAGGGCTTCACCTGGAGCCCCCTCTCACTCGCCTTCTTCGCCACCAGGGTTGCTGTCAACATTTCCGCCGGGTTGAGCGCGCTGGTGCAGGAGGTGATGGCAGCGATGACCACGGACCCGTGCTTCAGCTGGATTTGCACCCCTTCCTCAAGAGTCACCGGCACACTCTTTCCTTGCTGGTCCAAGAGGATGCCGAAGCCCTGTGGAAGGGAGACCGAGAGAGGGGGATCGGGTGGTAGAGACAAAACAATACAGTGAGCCACTGGCAGGGAGGTTGAGGCATGAGAGAAGAGGTTGGATTGGTTGGTGCGGAGGCGATGGCAGCAATGACAACGGAACCATGCTTCAGTTCGGATTCCAATCTTCCTTTAATATCACCTTCACACTCTTACCCCGCTCGGCCTTGCTGTCGAGGCTATGCAAGCACACCAGTCAGAGTGTACGAGGCAGGGAGCCTTCAAAACATGCTATTATCACACAAAAGCCTTGCCTTTGAACGGACGGTGTTGCTGAGGCATTCATCCCAGCCCGACTTCATGGTCTTGAGTTTGACAAATCTGTGCGGCCTGCAAAGAAGTAAGCAAGGCAGGCAACCGAACAAGACCATTGAGAAGAGGATGAGAGAAGGACGGGAGGAAAGGGAGTTCGGGGGCTGTGGGGAAGGGGAAAACTTGAGAAGGAAAGCAGCTGTAGGAGGAACAGAGATGTAGAGCAACAACGGCATGGGGAATATTATTGCCCATCTGCGACCGGAGAACCATGGCTTACCAGTAGGGTCTGCAGGCGTCGGGCCCAGAGATGCGTGGCCCGCAGACGCAGGGCTCCACAGTCGCAAGGTCCAGCTGGAGGTGGGTGGAATACTTGGGCTTGGCCTCCGCCTCTCCAGCCTGGGGGTGAAACCGACGACAAGGCAAGGATAGAAGGGATCATACGCATGAAATTCAGATGCAGTGCTCTACAATAACAAGGTAAAGCGCAAGAGACGAAAAGTACTTGCACGTGGCACATGCACCCATGTGCATTTAGTCAAATTAAAACACACCACATTCGTTGCCATGTGAAAGCCAATGGCACGGTCTATGAATATGTGGTAGCACACCAGGTAACATCAACTCACCGTGGCGTGATCCATGAAGAGGTGGTTGGCGCGCATGTACGCCTCAACCTGCTCCACCTTCGCCTCATCGCGCCCCGTGGCCCTCAGGTGCTGCAGCGTCACCGAGTCCACCGGGAAGAACCCCATGGTCGCCCCAAACTCCGACAGCAGGTTCGCCACTGTCGCCCGGTCCGCCACTGACAGCTCCCGCATCCCCTCGCCATAAAACTCCACGAATGAATTCAGCATGCTGGGTTTCATGCACGTCATAGCCACATCCGTGGCCGTGGCTCCCGCTCGGAGCCTTCCCGTGAGGTTGACGCCCACGACTTGGGGGAGGTCCATGCGTATGGGCTCCCCGCGCATGGCACCTTTGGCTCTAGACCAGCTCTCGCCCCAGCCGAGGATGCCGAGACCATGGGTCAAGGTGGAGTGGGAGTCGGTGCTGACGACGCTGTCAGGGTAGAGCAGCCCGTCGACCTCCACCACCACCTGCGCCAGGTACTCCTGATTCACCTGCAGTTGGGACATCACAATGAAACAACACAGTTGCCTCAAGAGTCAATGCCGACGACGCTGTCAGGGTATAGCGGCCCCTTGACCTCCAGTATAACGCAAGAACAGTTATCACAAGTCAGTATATCGTGGCGTTTTTCTGTTGCACGGGAGTTGATGGTTGTAATGCGCCCCAAAAGTAGGCCGCAACGCAGAGACCCTCAGGCACTAGCAAAAAACTGACCTGGTGCACGATGCCAGCGCCAGGGGGGACCACAACAATCTGTCTGGTGGCCGTCGAGGTTGAATCAAGGAGAGCGAGCAGCTCAATGTTGCGCTCGATCGCGCGCTCCATGCTGAGGCCCACCGGGTGTTTGATCACCAGATCCACCGGCACCTGTGGGAAGGAGGGGGGGAAGAGGAGGGGGAGGAGAGGAAGGGACGGGGGTAAGGGACAGAACCGGCTCTGAGTCACTTCAGAAAGGCTCAGCACGTTAAACGTTCGGCGTAGTCCTCTGCACCGAGTGGTCAATTACCAAACCTACCGGCAGCTGGGGGAAGGAGGGGAGGGGGAGGAAGGGGGAGGAGAGGACGGAAAGGGGTGGAAGGGACAGAACCGATTTTGAGGCGCATCAGAAGGCTCCGCGCGTTGAGCACACTTGCATCGTCCACGTGCACCAAGTGGTCAATCCACATGCAGCGGGTTGGGGGCGAAAGGGGTCAGCAGATGACATCTGCTCTGAGCAGCAGAAGGACTTTTTGCAGCAGGACATTTGACTCAGAGCAGTATAACCGCGATTCGAACAAGAAAGAAACATGAATTGTACGTGAGTGAATGCATGGAGAACAGCATGAGGCGTGCACAGTTTTAAAATGCACCTGAGGGTCGATGGTAAGAAGATTGCAGCCGGCCTTCCTCAACGCGTCCTGTGTCGCAACGAGGTCCACACCAGCAGGAACGCGAGTGAAGTCCTGATCAATCAATACAAGGACATAATATGTTATTCACATGTATGACATGGTTCACTTATGGAAGGGGGGGCGGGCATGAGAGGTCAGCATGTGGTTAGGCTTGAGAGCACCTCCTGTGGATGCCTGGGGGGTGGGGAGAGAGGGGAGCATAAGCGGGGCAGCGGGAAGCACGGGAAGCAGGGCAGCATGGTGTAAGGAGAGTGGAAAAGTGCCATGCGCTCGCAACCAGCGATGCCGCGTGCCGCATCACGCCCCCCTCCCTTACGCGACGCTACGTCGCTCTTTGCGCCTGATGCGATCCTACGCCGTCACGGCCCCCCTCCCCTTGCGCTAAAGTTCCAGCGCCCCTCCCCCCTTCCTAAGGTCAATTCCGCCTCTCACGGCCCTCCCCTCTCTCCCACGAATGCGCCCACCGTCGGGACGGCCAGCGCGACCGTCGGAACGGCCACGTTGACGGGCGTGACCTAAATCGCGGACGGGCGCCACTGCCACAACGAACGCGGGCGCTCGTCGTGACCGAATCCGCCGCCGCCACTGCATTTCGCCGACGCGGAACAATCCGCCGCCCACGCGACCTGCTTTCGTCGCCTCTTGCCGCAGCTCCTACCACTTTCACCACCACAGCTCATGTCGCGGCCTCACACCCTTGCGACGTACCATCGTCACCGCCGCTCTCAACTCTGCGGTCACGACTACTAGCCGCCGCCAACTCACCCCTCACTCCCACCGCCCCCTCCTTTCCCCGCTCTCCTCCTTAAGCCCTCCAGCCCTCCTCTCCCCCTCGCTTCCGCATCTCCCCTCGCTTCCTCCTCCTCAGGGCACTTCAGCCCTGCTCCCCACTCGCTTCTTCCTCCTCAGGGCACTTCAGCCCTGCTCCCCACTCGCTTCTTCCTCCTTAGGGCACTTCAGCCCTGCTCCACACTCGCTTCTTCCTCCTCAGGGCACTTCAGCCCTGCTCCACACTCGCTTCTTCCTCCTCAGGGCACTTCAGCCCTCCTCCCCACTCGCTTCTTCCTCCTCAGGGCACTTCAGCCCTGCTCCCCACTCGCTTCTTCCTCCTCAGGGCACTTCAGCCCTGCTCCCCACTCGCTTCTTCCTCCTCAGGGCACTTCAGCCCTGCTCCCCACTCGCTTCTTCCTCCTCAGGGCACTTCAGCCCTGCTCCACACTCGCTTCTTCCTCCTCAGGGCACTTCAGCCCTGCTCCCCACTCGCCTCGTTGGGCCTTTCAGCACCCTTCGGCAACCTCACCTGCAGCACCCCTTAGCTTGCTTGCCTCCTCACCTGCAGCACCCCTTAGCTTGCTTGCCTCCTCACCTGCAGCACCCCTTAGCTTGCTTGCCTCCTCACCTGCAGCACCCCTTAGCTTGCTTGCCTCCTCACCTGCAGCACCCCTTAGCTTGCTTGCCTCCTCACCTGCAGCACCCCTTAGCTTGCTTGCCTCCTCACCTGCAGCACCCCTTAGCTTGCTTGCCTCCTCACCTGCAGCACCCCTTAGCTTGCTTGCCTCCTCACCTGCAGCACCCCTTAGCTTGCTTGCCTCCTCACCTGCAGCACCCCTTAGCTTGCTTGCCTCCTCACCTGCAGCACCCCTTAGCTTGCTTGCCTCCTCACCTGCAGCACCCCTTAGCTTGCTTGCCTCCTCACCTGCAGCACCCCTTAGCTTGCTTGCCTCCTCACCTGCAGCACCCCTTAGCTTGCTTGCCTCCTCACCTGCAGCACCCCTTAGCTTGCTTGCCTCCTCACCTGCAGCACCCCTTAGCTTGCTTGCCTCCTCACCTGCAGCACCCCTTAGCTTGCTTGCCTCCTCACCTGCAGCACCCCTTAGCTTGCTTGCCTCCTCACCTGCAGCACCCCTTAGCTTGCTTGCCTCCTCACCTGCAGCAGCCCCCGCTCCCGGCTCGCGTGCGACCTCACCTTACGGAGAAATGTGGCTACGAACCTGCAGGATGACTCGAGCTGGCTTGAAGAGGATCTTCTCTTGGTGCAGGGGATTTTCAGCCCAATTCAGGATCTTCTCCACGTCCTCCTTCGTGACGTGGTCATTGTCGCAGTTGCGAACGGCGGACTCCAGCATGTACTTGACAAGAAATGGCAGTTCATCTGCAAGATAAAAGGTAATTACTTAAAACGAGCTAATGGAAAGATATTCAACTGGAAACTGAAAACAAAGAATCAACGAGGTACCGATGCGAGAATCTTCGAGTTGGGGGAGGCTGTAA
Organism: Closterium sp. Naga37s-1; assembly: GCA_947471745.1. Lineage (NCBI taxonomy): Eukaryota > Viridiplantae > Streptophyta > Zygnematophyceae > Desmidiales > Closteriaceae > Closterium > Closterium sp. Naga37s-1. The sequence continues at coordinate 87,640 of CANJKZ010000511.1, forward strand.
TATGAGCCAAACGAGCCGCCTTTGGGGTTTGGCAACTCTTTTAGCACGTGCTCGAACAGATTCGTCATGGTTCTGCAGAAAAAAACAAATCAGGAAAGTGTCAATCAGTAAGGAAGGAACGAGCAGGAAGGGATCCAAACGACGCTAATATTATCACGGTTATTCGTCATAATTCTGCGGTGTGTGCTTGCTGCTGGCTAATATTATCTCTCATCATGCAACGGATGATCTAGCAGGAAGCTTCATGAGTTATCTAAGATGGCGCTCACCTGTGGCGCGATGGATCATAGACGGAGCAGCACCGAAATCCACGTGCTGAGCCTCAAGAGTAGTTCCCTGGGTGAGGATGCAAGCGGTCTCTAGTGGAAGTACATCTAAGTGAAAATCTATGGCAAGGTAGTCTCCTAGTGAAATTCACGTAGATCTGGATCTGGACACCAGTGGTGCAACACACCGAATAGCGTCGTGCAGGTAGATCTGAGTCACGATGCGTGATTACTAGTCTCCAAAAGGTTAGTGTGCTGTGGCGTGGCGTGGCAATAGGAGGGGAAATGTGGTGGGTGTTGGAGTGATCTGCCGTGCAAGCTTGCTTGCGTGAAACCGTACAAACTCCAAGAGAGGTCAACATCGTGGCGAATCCAGAGAGCTAATCAAAAGAGCGAAGCGCGCGTTGAGCTGGCGTGCTGCCGCGTTAGCAGACTAATTCCGAGGAAGCTTTGTGGCAGCGTGGTAAAATCGACGGTTCAGTGCTCGATAAAAGTGAGTGGGGTAGCGTGTATAGTTCGGTTGCTCCGTTTCGCCAATGAAAACAGAACTTCACAAAAGTTCACTTTCGAGTTAGTCGAAGCGGTACGGTAATGTTCTGTGCAATCCGAAGCGGTTATTTTGCTTCACCCCCCAAAATTGTGAACTCAGATTTTTTCGTGACTCAACCAACTAGATTTGGATACAATCTGTTCAGTTCGATCCCCACCACTTCTATTTCAGCGTCGTCTCGCGAAGTCACGGACGAGGCGCGGGCGATGGACGGACGGACGAGGCACCTCCCCGCTCGCGCCTCGTCCGTGCTGGCGGAGGTGCGCGCGTCGTTCAAGGCGCCTCAAAAGGCGGCGACGTTGGTTGGAGGCGCGCTCTCCGCCGCCACGGACGAGGCGCGGGCGGGATGCACGCGTGCTGCCTGATTCATCCGCGCGGAGGCGCGCGGGGAGGTGAATGTTCAGCACAAGGAAAGCAAGACAGTTGCGACTGTGATTTTCTGTGCGCGCGGAGGAGCGCGCGGCGCTGCCCTTCGCCGCGACGAACGACGCGCGGTCGAGGTGAGGTGCGCGGACGAGGGGGGTGCGGGAGGAGAGGGCGCTGTGGGGATGGGGGAGGTGGTGGGGGGAGGGCGCAGTGGGGAGAAGGGGAGGTGGGAAGGGGAGGGCGCAGTGGGGAGGGGGGAAGGTCGGGGAGCGGAAGGCGCAGTGTGGACGGAGTACGGTGGGGAGGAGAAGGCGCAGTGGGGAAGGGGGGGAGGTCGCGGCGCTGCCCTTCGCTGCGTCGGACGTGGGTGCATGTTTGCCCTCGCTCCCACACCTTTCCGCTTCCTGCTCACGCACTCTTCTCCCTCCCGCCGACCCCCGTTTTCCGCCATTTTCCCCCCTTCCTGCCCATCACACCCTCTCTGCCCGCCTCTCTCGTGCCCACTTCCCCCCACCCGCCTCCCCCTCTCTATCGGTCCTACCTGCTGAGCACGCCGGTTGCCTCCCCCTCTCTATCGGTCCTACCTACCCTTTTCCCAACCCCTTCTGGCCCTTGCCAGAATGGCTGCAGCACACACAAGAGTCGACGTGCCACGGCGTTTGAGCAACCAGGGCGTGTCCACCCGCCACCTCTCTCCCCACTGCCTGACCCCACTCCCATCCATTACCCCCCCTCCCACTGCCTGGCTACCCGATCCGCCCCTAACCCCCTCCAGGCGGGTAGCAGCAAGCACAAGATGCAGCGTACCGAGGTGCTTGTACAGCAGGGGCTGAACCCCCCAATTGACCTCCAGGCTCTGCTGCTGAGAGGGGAGAGGCAACCGGCGTGCTCAGCCTGCAGGCTCTGCTGCTGCGAAAGCCTGCAGGCTCTGCAGAGAAAGGAAGTGGTAGAGAGGCGGAACTGAGAGAGGAGGCGGAGAGAGGGGGCAATCTGTGGGTGTAGCCTTGCGTGGAAATTGAAGCACAGTGGGCAGCTGCCAGTGATGGCGAGGGCAAACAAGCACAGCAGCTACCCGTGGTGGCGAGGGAGGGCGAAGATATGAGTCCGCGGGGGGCAGCAGTGCTGAATGTGGCGAGGCGGGGGTCGGGAATTCTATCAGTGTCAAAGACGTTCCTCAGGTGAGTGCAGTGTGGGGGAAAGGACAGGTGAGTGCGGTGTGGGGGAAAGGACAGGTGAGTGCGGTGTGGGGGAAAGGACAGGTGAGTGCGGTGTGGGGGAAAGGACAGGTGAGTGCGGTGTGGGGGAAAGGACAGGTGAGTGCGGTGTGGGGGAAAGGACAGGTGAGTGCGGTGTGGAGGAAAGGACAGGTGAGTGCGGTGTGGGGGAAAGGACAGGTGAGTGCGGTGTGGGGGAAAGGACAGGTGAGTGCGGTGTGGGGGAAAGGACAGGTGAGTGCGGTGTGGGGGAAAGGACAGGTGAGTGCGGTGTGGGGGAAAGGACAGGTGAGTGCGGTCTGGGGGAAAGGACAGGTGAGTGCGGTGTGGGGGAAAGGACAGGTGAGTGCGGTGTGGGGGAAAGGACAGGTGAGTGCGGTGTGGGGGAAAGGACAGGTGAGTGCAGTGTGGGGAGGGGCAAGTGGGTGCAGTGTGGGGGACAGGGCAGGTGAGTGTGATGTGGGGCAGCCCTGCCAGCCTTGTGTGCGGCGAGATGGGGTCGGGCAAGACCATGCAAGTGCCACTTTTTGTACATGAGAAGGTAGTGCATACTTTTATATCATTGTCATTCACCTTGGCATGACTGAGGACGGTATGAAATCCTTCCTCTCCCCTCCCCCTCCCTCCCCTCCCCTCCCTCCCCTCCCCTCCCCCCCCAAACCCCCCTTCTTTCCCCCCAATGCAGGTGCCTGAGACGGGGTTAGCATCCGTACTATCCTAGATTTACAATCGGAAGAAATGGTTTTTAGTACCATGTCTGCTCAGGTCACGTTAGTTCCACATACATTGTTAGTAGCAGTGCATCAGCTTTTCTGTGAATAGTGCAATAGCTGACGCGTGAGCAGTGCGACTGCTTTTGCGTCAGCTGTGCAACAGCTGTTGTATGTGTAATCACTTTTTGTATGAGCAATACAACAGCTTGCAGTGTGTGTGAGTGTGCTGTGCAATAACTTCTGGAATGTGTGTAGTGCATCAACAGTGCTATACAGAATAATTCTGCAGTGCAGATTCACAACGACCTAAAATCTTTCCTCATTTGTTACACCTAAGCAGCCTAATGTTTTGCGCACGGTAAACACATTTAAGAATGAACAATGTATTCAGCTGAACACAGTGCCCTTCCTCAGGGAAACTAAGCAGTTACTGCTCCTCTTGTCACCACGACCCCTATTGAGCTGTTCACATCCCCTGCTGCAAGCAACAACCTTCACAGCTGCGAGAGCCGTTGCTAGCGTGCTGTGCCGTCCACCTCCGCAGGCGGGGTGAGGCCCATTTGACTTCGGGCAGCGTCCCACCCTCCATCATCTGAGCACTCACCCACAGGGGCGCTTTGGACGTTGGGTGGCGTCCCACCCAACGCCCTCCACAGCCCCTGCCATCACTCCACCCAATGCCGCCCTGCCGCCCACCGTACTGCCCGCCTGCAGAACACAAGCGAAGCAAAATCAGGAGAAAGTGAGAGAGGCAGAAGAGGGCAGGTACAGAGGGACGGAAAGAGGGAAGCAGGCACGCACCTGGAGGCCCCTTGTGTGACGAGAGGCAACGCGGAGGTGAGGATGGATGTCGTGGTTGAGGGGCGGGCACGGGTGCGGGGCGTCAGCCTGTGTGTGTGGCGGCACGCAGGTGCTGGCAGGCCGTGTGGCCTGCGCTGCTGTGTTGTGCTCTAGCACGTAATGGCGCTTGGGTCGACACACCACATGCACTCGCGCTCACACGCATCGCCCTGTCAGGCACTCTGCCCCGCCACACACGTCGTGAAGCGCTGCCGGGAGGGCACGGGGAAAAGGGAGGGTACGGACGGAGCAGGTGTTAAGAGGGGATGCATGCGGGAGAGGGGAAGAGGGGGACAGGCAGAGGGCGGGTGACGGGACATACAGCATAAAGGGCTTGAGCATTACTCAGTTTTTTCAAGGGTTACAAATTTCAGAAAGTGACCATCGCCCCTTTGCTGCTAGGAGTTTCCCTACTGCTGCCCTCCTCCATGCGCACTGATACGCGAGCGTAAAGCTCGACACAACTAACAAAAAATGTTGGTTCGGGGTAGCAATGTGTTGTTAAGGGGGGGGGGGGGGGGGGGGGGGGGGGGGGGGGGAGGGGAGGGAGGAGGGAGTGTGGTGTTGAAGAGAAGGGAGGGAGGCAGCGGGACGGTGGAAAGGCGACGGCAAGACAGGTGAAAAAAGTGGCGCTCACCGAGGCAGAGAGGAAGCAGCACCACACTGCCCATGTCCACGCCAGTGCCAAGTGGCCTGTGTGGTGTGGACCGTGGCAAGTGCAGTGAGTCAAGGCTCAAGTCCATGGCCTGCGGTGCGTCACTCCACTCCAGCACCAGCTGCTGCAGCATGTGCACTCTCTCCGCCTTTTGCGCCACCCTCGCGTCAAACGACTCTCCACTGCCCCCTGCTCCTCCCTTGGCCCCCCTGCCTCCACGCCTGCCTTGCCCTTGCTGCTGGCATGGCAGCACCACTGGCAGATGCCCTGGGGACGAGGTAGGAGCGGAGCAATACGCTACGACGTAGCAGTAGCACCTGCACCCTAAGGATGCGGGATGGGGAGCGGAGGAGGAGGACATGGAATTCACAAGACAACGTGTCAGTAGACGAAAATATACATACACATGTCTGGAAATCACGGATTGAAAAGTAGCAAGATTGAGAGAATGCATACGAGAGGCAGCATGAGAGAAAGGTAGCAAAAGAGAAAGACAGCATCGACAGCTAACACAAACTAAACATACATTTGGAAACTGGCATAGCTGTGGATGGAATGGGACAAGGTGGGCGTTGCCTGAAGTCAGGTGAGCGCGTTGCCTGACCTGAGCGCGTTGCCTGACCTGAGCGCGTTGCCTGACCTGAGCGCGTTGCCTGACCTGAGCGCGTTGCCTGACCTGAGCGCGTTGCCTGAGGTGGATGGCGTGCATGAGGTGCGCGCGTCGAGCCCCATGTGGGTGAGTGCCGCCCGCCCACCTGGCACAGTCCTCCGTGCCGTCCCCCTGCACCGCCTCCGCCGCGCCTGCACTCCACCGCACCCTCCACTCTCCGCCCCACCGCCAGCAGCCTGCACGGGTGCCAGTGCAGGGTGAGGGGGAACACAAGGTGGTGGGGAGCACACATGGCGATGGGGAGCACAAACGGTGGAGGGGAGCACAAGCGGCGTGGGGGAGAGCATGGGTGTCATGCACAGCGAGCACAAGCAAAGAGTGCTGTCAGTAGAACCACTCTTGAGTCTCTGCAGTGGACCCACTCCTTCCAGTTGTCTGCCTCCACACGCCGTGAGGCGCTGCCGGGAGGGCAGGGCGGAAAGGGAGGGAACATAGGAGCGGTGTTGAAATCCCAGGTGCGCCCTCGTCTCTGCGCCTTCATCCCAGGTGCGCCCTCGTCTCTGCGCCTTCATCCCAGGTGCGCCCTCGTCTCTGCGCCTTCATCCCAGGTGCGCCCTCGTCTCTGCGCCTTCATCCCAGGTGCGCCCTCGTCTCTGCGCCTTCATCCCAGGTGCGCCCTCGTCTCTGCGCCTTCATCCCAGGTGCGCCCTCGTCTCTGCGCCTTCATCCCAGGTGCGCCCTCGTCTCTGCGCCTTCATCCCAGGTGCGCCCTCGTCTCTGCGCCTTCATCCCAGGTGCGCCCTCGTCTCTGCGCCTTCATCCCAGGTGCGCCCTCGTCTCTGCGCCTTCATCCCAGGTGCGCCCTCGTCTCTGCGCCTTCATCCCAGGTGCGCCCTCGTCTCTGCGCCTTCATCCCAGGTGCGCCCTCGTCTCTGCGCCTTCATCCCAGGTGCGCCCTCGTCTCTGCGCCTTCATCCCAGGTGCGCCCTCGTCTCTGCGCCTAAGGTGCGCCCTCCAAGCAGTTGCTGGCACTGGACTGGCATGGGAGGAGGCATGCAGCACAGCCATCACCTGGCGTGGCCGGGCACAGTCAGCCATCTCGTGGCGTGGCCAGCCACAGCCATCACCTAGAGTATCTGTTGAGGGTCTGTGCCCCCAAGTCGTGAGCCCCATTCATGTTGCTCGCTTCTCTGATTTCCTTTCACTGTGATCTTGTTCTTCGCAATTCCTTTGCAGTCCCCCCTGCTAATCAGCATCATGCTGGTTCATGGGCTCGTTGGGCAATTTCAGTCGGTAGGGCAACTTCAGTCGGGCAATTTCAGTCGGGCAATTTCAGTCGGACAACCTCAGTCGGGCAACTTCAGTCAGGCAACTTCAGTCGGTCGGGAAATTTCAGTCGGGCAATTTCAGTCGGTAGGGCAACTTCAGTCGGGCAACTTCAGTCGGTCGGGCAACTTCAGTTGGGCAATTTCAGTCGGTCGGGCAACTTCAGTCGGGCAACTTCAGTCGGGCAATTTCAGTCGGTCGGGCAATTTCAGTCGGGCAATTTTAGTTGGTCGGGCAACTTCAGTCGGGCAATTTCAGTTGGGCGATTTCAGTCGGGCAACTTCAGTCGGGCAACTTCAGTCAGGCAACTTCAGTCGGGCAATGTTAGTCGGACAACCTCAGTCGGGCAACTTCAGTCGGGCAACTTCAGTCGGGCAATTTCAGTCGGTCGGGCAATTTCAGTCGGTAGGGCAACTTCAGTCGGGCAACTTCAGTCGGTCGGGCAACTTCAGTCGGGCATCTTCAGTCAGGCAATTTCAGTCGGGCAATTTCAGTCGGGCAACTTCAGTCGGGCAACTTCAGTCGGGCAACTTCAGCCGGGCAACTTCAGTCGGTCGGGCAACTTCAGTCGGTCGGGCAACTTCAGTCGGTCGGGCAACTTCAGTCGGGCAGCTTCAATCGGTCGGGCAATTTCAGACGGGCAATTTCAGTCGGGAAATTTCAGCCGGTCGGGTAACTTCAGTCGGGCAACTTCGGACTGGCAACTTGAGATTCTCATGCGGGCATGCAAGTGCATGTGTGGGCGTGCAAGTGGGGTCGGTGCTTGTGCAACTGATAGCCTCTCCCACTCATCCCCCTCGCCCCAACCATGCATGGCCATGCGCTTATGCGCTTATGCTCCCGTGCTCTCACACGCACACGCACACGCACACACGCACGCATGTGGCGGGCGCGCAGGTGTCCCAGTATCCTGAATGTGCGCCTGTGGCCCAATTAGAACGGGTGAGGGACGTGGGAGCGAGGGGTGTGGGATTGAGTGGACTGTGGTTGTAAAGGGTGAATGGTGTGGTAGCAAAGGTGAGTGAATGGTGCATCTCACGCAACCATATCTGCTGCCTTCATCCGTGTGACTCAGCCATTTTTCAGCACCACCCGCACCACTTGCACCCAGCCATTCACATGTGTGTGTGCCTACCTTGTGTCTGCCCGCCTCTCTGTGCGTGCAGGTGTCGCAACGAGGCTACGGGGTGCTGCTAGGTGCGTACCCTCCACCTGCCACCCTCCCACCCACCCCACCCCCCTTGCACGTGCGCCGCTTACCCCTCTATGTTTCTCCCCGTGTGTGTGGACCATTTCCCAGCTTCTCAACTCGGCGCGGGTCTCCCTTCCGCGCATCCCCTGCCACGCCCTGCTCACCTCCGCCCACTCACTAGCCGCCGCATCCCCCTCCGCACCGACTGCTGCGCCACTCCGCCAAGCGCAGCGCGCTCGCCCCCGCGGGCGGTGGGCGTGGCGCGCAGCTGGCGAATCCTAACTGGCGCTGATGAAGGCCTCACAGGCCGAAACGCATACGCCTACTTAGTACTTTTACTTTGAGACCTATCAAGTCCTTTTTTCATACCTTTTTCCTAGTCCTACAGAGCAACCCACCATACTTAGCTGAAAGTTTTAACGGCGACCACACGGTTGGCTTGCTGCGGTTCGAATCCTTCCTACTCCACTCCGCCAAGCGCAGCGCGCTCGCCCCCGCGGGCGGCGGGCGTGGCGCGCAGCTGCTGCACGGGGCGCGGGCGAGGCGGATCCGGGGGCGTGGCCGCTGGTAACCGCTGCGGGAGATGGTGCAGTCAGGGCGGGCAGTGGGAGGGTGGGCGCGCGCGGGTGAGTGGCAATGGAGCAAAGAGGCGGGTGATTAGCAGTGGTGCAGTGAGGGTGGGTGAGTGAGGTACCGTTCCCCTTCCTCCCCTCCCCTCCGCCCTTCTTCCCTCTCCCAAACCTCCTCCTCCCTTCCCCTTCCCCCCTTCTTCCTGGAGGAGCCCAGACATGAACCGCTTCAGTACTTTGCTCCCCTTGCTTGCTTTTCTATGCTCTCACTCGCCCGCGTGAAATCATTGCCATGTGGGCCCTATCTGCCCCCTCTTTCTCTTTTCCCAGGGATGCCAAAACCCCCTCTTTTCCCCTCAACCCCTCTTCCTGTCACCCCCTCTGCACGCACGCATCTGGACGGGACGTGAATCGCATCACTGGGCTGGATTCCTCCCCTCTCGCCTCTCCTCACTCGTTCGCGGGCAGAACCAAGTTGGCCGGCCAGCTTCCCTGAGAACTTGGCGCGCACCGGCCTCGTGAGTCTGTGGGTTCACTTGCTGCATGCGTGCGTGTGCTGGTTTAGGCTGACTTGGGTTGACTTGCATGTGTGTGCTCTGCTTCATTTGACTTGACCTGACTTGCACGTGTTTGACTGTGTATACTCCCTGTATTGCTTTTCCCTTTCTTCTCAATGTCCAACACTCCCTCCTCACTCACTCTCCCGTCTACACTCCATCATCTCCCCAAATTCTTACCCTCGATCATCACTTTCTCTCTCCCCACCAGCTTCCTGGGCTATAACCACTTCCAAGGCCCGCCTCCTGATTCCTTCTTGCAGCAAGCTCATCAATCTTCAAGTGCTGTAAGCCACACACTCACCTGCTGTGGGCCACTCTCCCACCCCATGCCGCTGCATGCGCCCACCAGTAATGTTTCTGCTCCTCCCTCATTTCACCGTCCTGCTATCGCCTGCATCTGGCCGCCATCTTCCCTTCCCCATCCCTTGCCCGTCTGTCTATTAAACCCCACACCCTCCTTATTACCCATCCCTTCCCATCCCCCCCTCCCTCATCCGCCTAATATCTCTTCTCCATTCCTCCTCCCGCTCTCCCAACCCCCTTTACCCCCTGTGTTTGACCACCCCCTTCATCCGTCCCTTGGCACCCTCCTTAACCTTCCTTATCCCTCCTTATCCCTCTTTATCCCTCCTTTTCCCTCTTTATCCCTCCTTATATCCTTTTGGCCCCCCCCTCCCTCCCCGTTCTGTGTACCCCCTAAACCTATCCTTCTCCATCCGCCTCCCTCCTCTCCCAGTCCCCTCTACTGCCTGCATGTGACCACCGCCGTCAGCTGTCCCTAACCCCCCACCTTACCGCTCCTTACCCCTCCTTACCCGCCTTATATCCCTCCCCTGTTCATCCCCCTCCCCTGCCCAGTTCCCACTACCGCCTCCCTGTAACGGCTGGCTTCCCTCCCTTGTACGTCGCCCCCTCGCTCCTCTCATTCTCCTCCTCCCCAACAACCATTTCCTCCCCCCCCCCCCACTCCCCCTCCTCCCCTCATCCCCTCCTCCACCCTTCCCCAGCATTGGTGCAGCCGTGGCTGTGGCAGTGCCAAGGGCGAAAGAAGGGGGAAGGCGACGGCACTGCTGCAGCTGCTGGCTCAAGAGAGGGGATGCGAGAGGAGTGAGTTGGAGAGCTTACGACCATTCCGGGTTACCTGATTCACGACGGCGAAGGGTGTGCGTGCGCGGACTTTGCGGGGCTCCAAAGAAAAACTCATTAGAAATTTTAAAACGTCGTGAATCTGAATATCATACCGTATCAATAACACACAACCACCCACCCTTTCATCTGCGGGTTGCTTGCATAAAAGGGCGCGACGTTGTTTCCTCCCTCGTCATTCTGGTCCAAATCGGTTGGATGAGGTCCGCAACAGTGGTCGGGTTGCATGTATATATGCGCAACCATGGCTGGCGCTGTTAGGATAAATGATCTGATTAGTCTAACCTTTCATATCTACCGTAAGTTATTTTTGTCTTCACCTGCGTGGATTTTCTCGCGTTTCGGGTGGTGAAATTCAACTGCTTCCTGACTCTGGCAGCAACCCTACAACATAGCTATACTACTGAAGCGCCACCAATCACCACTCTACCACCTGTGCCACCCGTGCCAATAGCTCACACCATCTCATCCTATGCCAATGGTCACATCACAAGCCCACCACCTATGGCCATGAGCCCACCAGCTTTGCTCACAAGCCCTCAACTATGGTCACAAACCCACCAGCCCTAGTCCCGAGCCAACTGCCCTGGTCCCGAGCCACCTGCCCTTGTCCCGAGCCACCAGCCCTGCCCTGGCCCCGAGCCACTAGCCCTGCCATGGTCACGAGCCACCAGCCCTGCCATGGTCACGAGCCACCAGCCCTGCCATGGTCACGAGCCACCAGCCCTGCCATGGTCACGAGCCACCAGCCCTGCCATGGTCACGAGCCACCAGCCCTGCCATGGTCACGAGCCCCTAGCCGTGGTCACGAGCCCCTAGCCGTGGTCACGAGGCGACGAGCTTCTTGAGCCTCTCAGCGACGGCGGTCATCTCGGGGCGCAGCTCCTCCTCCCCAATGCAGAACTTGGCGATGACGGCGATCTTGAGCGCGCTGTCGCGGTCAAAGCTGCTCTCCAGCGCCGAGTCGATGAGCAGGTCGATCTCGGGCTTCTTCTGGTCCAGCAACGGGAACACCCAGCTGGTGAGCGGCTGCCCCGTGTCTGAGACCGCACGCTTGCCCGTGATCAGCTCCAGCAGAAACACCCCAAAGGCGTACACGTCTGAACTCTGCCGCAGCAGCCCTGGCGGGGAGGGGGGGGGGGGGGGGGGGGGAACAGAGGGAAGAGAAAAGGGTTGTGAGGGGGGAAAGGGAGTAAGTGGGGAAAAGGTGGTGACTAAGAGCTCATGCAGTGCTGGAAACAGGGGCACCTGTGGATAGAATTGCTGGCAGCAATGCCATTTCTGCATCACTGTGTGTCCGTCAGCTACTCACCGCGCAATCTGTGCCCCTAGCACCTGGTTTTGTGCGTGGCACCTGGATTTGCACATGGCACCTGAGCGTGTGAATGGCACCTGAGCGTGTGAATGGCACCTGAGCTTGTGAGTGGCACCTGAGATTGTGCGTGGCATCTGGTTGTGTGCGAGGCATGTGAGAGTGTGCGAGGCATGTGAGAGTGTGCGAGGCATGTGAGAGTGTGCGTGAGGCACATGAGAGAGTGAGGGAGGCAACTTAGAAAGTGCGGGGCACCTGTCTCCATGTAGTCGGGGTCGAGGTATCCCAGGGTGCCCATGACGCGAGTGGACACGTGCGACTTGCCCGCCTCCTGCTCCTTGCACATCCCAAAGTCGCTCAGCTTCGCCGTCCAGTCCTGCCAGCCCCACCGCCAACGCCGCCACCCAGAGGCACGCAGGGAGGAGGGGAGAGGGATGTGGTGAGTGAGGGGTGGCGTGGTCAAGAGCACTCAAAGGCAGGAAGGATGGACAGAAGTTTTTTAGAGTGATGCATGTTATCAAGGGTGATGGCAAGAGGAGGAGACAGCATGCAGCAGGCAGGCGTGAAGTCTCTCCCAAACTCCACGAGAATGTGCAGTGGGGCCTACTGCTCGTCTCCCCATCCCTCCCCCACCCTCCCACCTCCTCTGCACGGTCATGGCACCCGTCCTCCCTTCAGCCACCATCAACCCATCCGCACACCATCATGAAAGGTGATCAGCCTTGCTTGCTCCACGCCCGCCCGCCCGCCCACCACCTTGCCACCTTGACCAAATCTCCCAGCCTCACATCCCACTTCTACAGCATCAACCTCCCCCAATCACATAGCTCCCATGCATACCACTCACCCAGGCGCACATAGCTCCCATGCATACCACTCACCCAGGCGCACATAGCTCCCATGCATACCACTCACCCAGGCGCACATAGCTCCCATGCATACCACTCACCCAGGCGCACATAGCTCCCATGCATACCACTCACCCAGGCGCACATAGCTCCCATGCATACCACTCACCCAGGCGCACCCTTCCCACTAGTGCATTCCTCCCCACCTTCCCCCGCCCATATCCCTCTCCTCTCCCCCCTCCCCACTTGCACTGACCGCATCAAGCAGCACACCAGCGCCTCAACCTTCACCCCAACACCACCCAGCACCTTGCCAGCTTGCCTGAATCTCCCTCCCCACCCCTCCCCTTGCGCTCACCGCATCGAGCAGCACGTTGGAGGGCTTGAAGTCGCGGTGAATGACGTCGTTGCCGTGCAGATACGCCAGCCCGTCTCTACCTTAACCCCCTCCTTCCCCCCCCCCACCCCTTGAACTGACCGCATCAAGCAGCACATTTGAAGGTTTGAAGTCGCGGTGAATGACGTCGTTGGCGTGCAGATACGCCAGCGCCCCCTCACCCCTCTCCTTCCCCCCTCCACCTTCCCCCTCCTTCCCCACCCCTCCCCTTGCGCTCACCGCATCGAGCAGCACATTGGAGGGCTTGAAGTCGCGGTGAATGACGTCGTTGCCGTGCAGATACGCCAGCGCCTCTGCTGACTGCCACGCCACGCTCACCCGCCGCTCCCACGAAAACGGCTCCTGCCCCGCTCGCTTGCCTGCCCGCATGCACGGAGTGGGGGAGAAAGGGGAGGGCGACAGCGCGGAGAGGGGACGGAGGGGTGGGTGTTGGGCGGGGGGGGAGGCGAGTGGGAGAAGGCAGTGTTTGCAAGGATGCGGGGAAGGGATGAGAGAGGACGGGTGGGGGGAGAGTGTGAGGGAGGGTGGGAAGGGGAGGGGGTGTGGGGAGAGGGGAGCGGGAGTGAAAGAGAAGGGTTGGGTGGACAGGGGTTGAATGACGGTGAACGGGAGGACCAGTTACATGGTGAGGCGAGACTGCTGGTTATGGGAGTGCGCGTGTGGAGGGAGGGCCCGGGGGGAAGAGGGGTTGGGTTTTGAGAAATAAAAGCTGGGAGAGAAAGGTATTGGAGGGAAGGAATCAGAAAAGCGGCTTACGGTTGAAGAGGGCGGATTCAACGCTGTCATTGGCGTAGTAGTGGTAGACGAGCAGGCACTCGCCCTTCTCCTTGCAGTACCCCACCAGCTCCACCAGATTCGCATGCCGCAGCCGGTCCAGTATCAGCACCTCCGCCTGTTGCGCCACGGGCACCCAGGTGCGCACGAGGTGGGGAAGGAAGAGGGAAGGGGTGAAGATGGGAAGGGGAGGAGAAGGGGGTGAGATTCGCATGCCGCAGCCGATCCAGTATCAGCACCTCCGCCTGCCCATGCCATCACCACCCACCACCGAGCGCCGCACAATGGGCGGGGAGGGGGGAAGGAGGGGGGAGGGGAGGGGGATGGGGGATGGGGGAGGGGAAGGGAGGGAGGGAGTCGGGAGTGTGGGGGAGGATATCAATGGATGAGAGAGGGAATGGATGGAGGCGTGAGGGAATGGATGGTGCGTTGCTCTGTGATGAAGTGCCACCGTGTGGGGATGGTGTGGGCTGCATAGATAGAGAAACGTTGCTTGAGAGAGAAGCGGAGGCGAGGGGAGGAAGAGAGGCGAGAGACGATACATCCTCGCTCACCCCGCTGGCAACGCAAGGGCAGGGCCGCAGGCAGCAGCAAGCACCCACCACCCATTGCCACGCATCCCCCAAGCCTGCGCATACCACCTAAGCCAGGGTGCACCACCCGTGCGCGCACCCCCCAAACCTGTACACATCCCCCAAACCTGCACACACCCCCCCAAGCCTGTGCGGAACCCCCAAACGTACGCGCACCCCCCAAGTATGCGTGCCAAACAAGAGGGCACGCCCCAGAGTCTGCGCGGACCCCCCAAGCCTGCGCGCACCCCCCAAGCCGCGCGCCCCTCCAAGCCGCACGCACCCCCCAAGCCGCACGCACCCCCCAAGCCGCACGCACCCCCCAAGCCGCACGTACCAGCCACTCGTCGACGCCCTGCTGGCTCTCCGCGCTGAGCCGCTTCACCGCCACGTCGACCGCGCGCCCGTCGAGCTCCGCGCTGCCGCGGTACACCATGCCGAAGGAGCCCTCGCCCAGCACGGGGCACTTGGACGAGAAGCCGTCGCACATGTCGCGCACCTCGCGCAGCTTGAACTTGCGCAGCGGCCGCGCGCCCTCCGTCGCCGTCGACTCGACCGCGTCCGTGACGCGCGCGTCGACGTCCGTCGTGGTTGGCACTTGCGAGTCTGGCGCGGCGCGATGATGGGCGGCACGGTGGGGGATGAAGAAGGGACAGATGGGGATAGGGGTGCGCGGAGGGTGGGACGGGAGATGGCACGGTCAAGCACACGAGGGCGCACGAAACACGGAGTCGCAGCCAGCAGTGAAGCGGAGATCGAGGGACGGAGATGGCAGCCGCATGTGCCTCGCGCGACACCCTTCCCCGGTGCTCGCGTTCTAGCGCTGTTTAGATCGTTCGCGCCGCGGCGTCTTACAGTACCTTGCACTGTAACGGATTTTCCTGTCGGCTTCTGCGAAACTGCGTGGTTGCTCGCCCCCCCCGCGTCGTTCTTGCCGGCCACCTCCACCGACACGGCGCACCCCATCGCGATAACGAACGACTCTATAACCGGTACGACGGCACACCGGCTGCGTACGAGTGAGAACGGCGCAGGCACGGATGGCTAGCGCATGCCGCGCGTTGGGTGCTTCCGTTTCAGAGCTGGCTGATCCGCTAAAAGCTAATGCCTTTAAAGTTAAGTTAATATTATCAATAGCTACGTCGTACCTAGTGGTATAAATAGAACACTAGCTACCTAAGTCGATTGACTAAGCGGTAACAGATGGCAGCAGAGGCGGCATAACCTAACATCGTGCTGCAATGCAGCGATCCGCGGGATTGGGATGGAAGCTGAGTGAGGTGACGCACACGACGAGCATGACGTCATGGCGCACGCACGTCTAAATAACTATCGTCGCTACCCACGGCGCCATAGACGCCTCATTGGACTGTACTGTTGGGCCGCCAAGACGCGGTGAAAGCTGAGAGGTTGGGTTGGGTTGGGTGTTGCTGTGTCTGCTCTGCTGGGCTGGCTGACACCCTCTCATGATATGATGGGCGTGGTGATGGTCTTGCTCGCACTCTCACTCTTCCTCCTCGCACTCAACCGAACCAAACCGCCGCTTAACTGCCAGCCAGACCACCCCCCGCTTTCGCCTGTGCGCGACTGAGAGGAAGCGCGAAAAGCCCCGCTGTGGTCAATGCTGCTGCCTCGCACGGCCAAGCCCGGAGCAGGCGAGACGCAGAACCTTCTGGTCGGTGCTATTCGCGAAATAGACCTCTGCGATACGTGCAATGTAGAACTAGAGCTCGGAACGGCACTGCTTACATCCGTCGTGGCAACCTTAAATGCATGGTATTGCAAAAAATATATGAGCTTTTGCCATGAAACTTCTCCAGAGAAACTTATGTACTATAAATTCCAGAAATTTTATTAGATAATTCTTGATATTTTCATTTTCACGAACGTGTTTCTTATGCAAAGAGCAGCAGGAAAGCACCACATTTGAATTGGGGCTCCTTGCTCTGGCGAAACCTGGTGTAGCAACGCTTCACACAAGTAGAAAGAGTGTTTGTAGCGAGAGCGAATGTGAAAGAGGCTCAACCCAGCATCGCAGATCCCACTGTTGCCCACATCCACGCCAGTCGGCTAGTTACCTCGACTAGGTAGACCGACTCGCACCTCCTCTTCCGGCCGTACGTAATTGCCGTTGTGTTATCTCCATCGCAACACGAAAAGGTTTACAGCGGAGCTCGCGTTTCGACTGAACGGCGAACAAAAGGACACTTCGCACATCCTAGTGGCGCCGCGGAGCGCACCATGGCGCACTGGAGCCCGTACGACAACAATGGCGGGTGAGATCCCGCCGCCTTCCCCCTCCACCATTCGCGCCGGGAAATTCGCGAATTCTCGATCCGTGCTGCGTTTGCACGGTGTAAAGCTGCGAGATCTCTGCGGTAGAAGCGGATGGTCTGTAGAGTTTCCGCCGTTGCGGCCATACGGAAGCCAACTATGCGTTCCGCGTGTGCGAGACGCTATTCTGAGGCGGTGAGAGCGCTCCACGTGCGCTCTAACCTTCCATTCGTCAGCTGCTCTCGCTCTCACCTTCCTGAAAATATAGATTCAAGTTCATGCGAACCGACCTCGTCCAACCTTCATCTTTCCTGTCGCCCCATCAGCCCATCCGTCCCATCCACCAATCCTCGCTTCTCCGTCCGTCCATTCCATCCGGCCATCCATTCGCCCATCCTCCCTTCCTTCCTTTTTCGCCGTCGCCCATCCGTCGAATTCACCCTTTCCCCCGTCTGTCGTCTGCCGTTCCCCGTCCCCCTTCCCCCTCTCCCCTCTCCCTCCCCCGCAGCACGAGCATGGCGGTGGCGGGGAGCGACTTCGCGATAGTGGCGGGCGACACGCGCCTCTCCACGGGCTACAGCATCTACACGCGCTCCGCCTCCAAGATCTTCCGCATGTCAGCCCCGCGCCCCCCCTCCCCGCTCCCCCGCCCCTCGCCCCTATCGCTCTCTCCCCTACCGCTCCTATTGCTCCCCCCTCCCTTTCCGCACTCCCCTTCCTTCTTCATCCCCCGCTCCCCCCGCACTCCCTGCTTGCATGCTCGCCTGCTCGCCTTGTCGCTGATCGATGGAATTCAGGAGGAATCTTGGGGACTCGTTTCTCTCTCCTTCCTTTTCTGCATCTCTCGCCTCTCTGCTTCCCTTCTCGCCCCCCTTGCCTTGGCCCTTCTCCCCCAACCCCTCATGTGCTGCACCTTTCCCCCTCCCTCCCCACCCCGTTTGCCTTACGCCCTCCCCACCCTGTTTGCCTTACGCCCTCCCCACCTCTCTCTCATCCGCCCTCCGCCCCTTACCCCCCCAGCTCGGACCGCTGTGTGCTGGTGAGCTCGGGCTTCCCCCCTCACCCAACCTGCCCTGCTCCTTCCCCTTTCCCCCACTTCCCCTGCACCTCTCCGCACGCCCGTTGCCCCCAGCTCGGACCGGTGTGTGCTGGTGAGCTCGGGCTTCCAGGCGGACCGGCGCATGCTGCAGAAGGTGCTGCACCAGCGGCATGAGGTGCGCAGAGAGTGGGGGGGAGGGGAGACGTGAGAGGCGGGCATGGGGTGGGGCATGGGGGGATGGATGGGCGTGGGGTGGACGGGTTGATGCTGCAGAAGGTGCTGCACTCGCGGCATGAGGTGCGCGGAGGGGGGGCGGCATGGGGGGACGGGCATTTGGGGGCGGGCATGGGGTGGAAAGGTTTATGGTACACGGAAACTGGTGCATGAGGTGCGGGTGATGCAGTGTACGGGAAGACCTAGGAGGAGGGGACAGCCAGGGCCACAATGGGGGAACATGCGGACGGGCAGACGATGCTTGCTGCATGCCGGTGGGGCACTCAGAGTATCTGACATCGAAATTTGAAGTGTGCAAGGGAAACAGCTTTCCCACCTAACTCTGCTCATACCTCCCTTCTTTCCTCTCTCCTCCCCTCCCTTTTCCTCAACCCCCACCCCTCCCCCGTGCCTATCAGGTGTACCAGCAGCAGCACAACGAGGAGATGGGGTGTGAGGCGATGGCACAGCTGCTAGCCAACACGCTCTACTACAAGCGCTTCTTCCCCTACTACACCTTCAATGCGCTCGCCGGGCTGGATGCTAACGGTGAGCTGCTGGCCTGGATGCCAATGGTAGGCTGCTTTGCATGGCACTGGGACCACAGCTGCTAGCCAACACGCTCTACTACAAGCGCTTCTTCCCCTACTACACCTTCAATGCGCTCGCCGGGCTGGATGCCAATGGTGAGCCGCCCAGCCCCATGTGGCACGGGGACAGCGCGTGCTGCCCATGCACCATGCACCATGCACCATGCACCATGCACCATGCACCATGCTCCATGCACCATGCACCATGCACCATGCTCCATGCACCATGCACCATGCACCATGCTCCATGCACCATGCACCATCGCATGCCATGCACGCCATGTCTGCTGCACGCTGCTCTTACCATACTGTTCTTTTGGTGTACTCAAAAGCACTTGCCTCCCCTCCTCAACTCCCCACTGCATGCCCTTGTCACCACCGCCTCCCCCTTGCACGCACCACCAGGAGTGGGGTGTGTGTATGGGTACGATGCGGTGGGGTCACACGAGAGGCTGGGGTATGTGTGTGGTGCACGGCACGGGGCTTGCTGCCCATGCCGCATCATAGCCACTTGACTCCCCTCCTCATCTTCCCACTCCATTCCCCCGGCATCACCCCTCTCCCCTTCGCGCGCGCGCCCACAGGAGTGGGGTGTGTGTATGGGTACGATGCGGTGGGGTCACACGAGCGTCTGGGGTACGTGGTGCATGGCACGGGGCAGCAGCTCGTCGTGCCCGTGCTCGACTCGCAGCTCAAAGCCGCCAACCCCCTCGTGCTGCCGCCCCAGGTGCGCACCGCACCGCACGGCCCTACTGGATCCAATAGTTGAGAATGGTCAATAGTGCTGTTGCCACACGTGCGCACTTCTCGTGCGCGCAGCACAGCTGCAGGGTCGGAAGCCCACTTGTGTGCGCGCTTCCCGTGCTTTGCCTTGCCCTCTGCTCTGATTGTTCGCGTGTGCTCATAACAACATCCCTTTTTCTCTCACCTTTGCCGCGCGCGCTTCACGTGCGGTCTGCCCCGTGGCTGTGCCTGTGCCTGTGTGTGTTGGGCCATGTGCTGTGCGGTGCAGCCACTGGCAACGAAGCTATCACAGGAGGAGGCGGTGGACCTCATCAAGGACACCTTTGCCTCCGCTGCAGAGCGCGACATCTATACCGTGCGTGCCCTCCCCCCTGCCCTTGCCCCTGCACCCCTTAGTCAACCCGCCTGCTGTTTCTCCCTTTAGAATGAAGGTTGATACACTCCCTTTCTCCTCCCTTCCTCCCCCCAACTCATGTGTCAATGATAAATGCATATGGTATGCCATTGCATTGTGCACATCTTCTCCGCCCGCTTTCTGCCGATTGTGCGTGCATGTGTGTGTGGGTGGGACGTGCAGGGCGATGCATTGGAGATTGTGGTGATTGACAAGAATGGAGTGCGGCGGGAGATCATGGACCTGCGCAAGGACTAGTCAGTCCGGCACCACTTCTGCTGCTTGCTGTAGATACACTAGATTCATTAACGTGTATACCATATACGGTAGTCAAAGATGAAGGACAAAACAGATTTTTAATACAAGAGCACGTATTCCTCGGCTCAGTCCCTGTGCCAACGCACCCTGGCTACTCTAGGTTCGTCTGACTCTACTCAGAACGTATGGATGAGCTGAGCACAGATGAACGTTTGAATGCACCTCCATCATCCTCCTCTCCGCTGCAGGCAGCGCAATGCAGCGCGGACGGTCGCCATGCGCGCGTGCGCGCGTCACAGCAGCCCCAGGAGCGCCAGAAGGTTGTTCCCCGCGGGGTCCGCCACGTGCTCCACCACGTTGCGCCACGGCCCGCTCCCCGTCACCACCGCCTGCGCGAAATACCCTGCGCACGCCGCCATCGCCACGCGCCCGTGCTTCAACTCCGCCGTCCGCAGCGCGCGCGTCTCCGCCTTGGAGCGCCCGAGCCGCGCGAAGTTGAAGAACGGCCCGCCGGGATACGCGGGGCGCTTGGAGCCGCCCAGCAGCCGCTCGAGGCCGAAAAACGGCGTCGTCGCGCCGTAGCCGGGCGCTGCCAGGGCGCGCAGCACGGGAGGGACGGACGCACGGCGTGGCATGAGCTCCGGATGAGGATGATCGCACCCAGCGGCCATCGCGGGCGCATCAAACGAGTCTACACTGGCATGGCACGAAAGCACATTGTAGGCTTTACGGCGGAGCTGCAAGCGTGTTTACTCCGCGCGGGTGCGACTCACCGTAGTAGTCCTGCGCGCGCCGGTGCTCCGCGAATGCCAGCAGCGCCGTCTGCGCCACGAAGATCGCGTAGGGGTCAGCCCAGTAGTCGAACGCGCCGAGCGGCGGAACGACGCCCGAGCGGAACCACTCGACGCCCGTGCGCGCGGGGATGACGCCCAGATCGCCCATCATCTCCGGCGCGACCATCCCCAGCGCGCCCAACATGGCCCAGCGCGCGTGCACCACCTCCGCGTACGCCAGCCATCGCGGCGACACGAACGCGCCCGCCCCCTCCGGATCCGACAGGCCGAGCGGATCGAATCCGTAGTCGCCTGGCAGGCTGCGATGGCGCAATGGAGGCGGCTCGTAGGGTCAGACGCACGTGAGGGAAGATATGCACTCAGTCTAACAGTACGCACAGAAAGGAGCAACGCCGATTCCATGCGGGCAAGTGGGGACTGACCTTCCGTCAAGGTAAGTCAACGACTGAGACGAAGCGAACCAGGTTGGCCGATCATCCTGCACGGCCGCTTAGTGAGGACGGGCATTAGGCACCCTGTTTGTAATGCAGCGTAGTTCCTAGTCGTTCTTGCATGCAGCCTTACCTTATTCGAGCTTGCTTTGGCGACTATTCTGGGCCCCCTGCATGCTTGGAGTGGTATCCTGCTCGTTCTAGCACCGAGCTGCACTGGACGGAGTGTCGCTGGCGCGGTTGACAGTGCGCAAATTGACGCCATTATTAGCAGCAAGCTTGTGGGTCAGAATTTTGAAGACGAGGTATGATTGGGCTGACAGACACGCTGGTTCTACCGGAAAATTGTATTATACTTGAATGATAGACGAGCTTGTTGAATTATTAGGTAAATGAACGTTAGATTAGTTTGTTCCGTGGCACTCCATGACATCGGCAGATGTTTGACATTCCTTGGCATATGGGCAGTAATATAATTGACAGTCCTGGAATATGGGCTCCTTGGCATCCAGTTGCCGCAGACCGTACTACGTAATTAATGCACAATTTTGAGTTTGTAATTGAAAAATCTCACATCTTTACATTTATATTGAGAATAAACAGCTTAGTGCAGCTTGAGGTTGGTGAGGATGTTGTTGTTCACGGGGTCGGCCAAGTGGTCGAGCAGGTTCTGGTACGGGCCCACGCCGGTGATCCACGCCTGGAAGAAGAAGCCGAGGGCAGCGAGCATGGCAAGGCGGGAGTTCCTGACCTCCTTGGTCTTGTAGGTGTGCATCTCAGCCTCGGTCTTGCCCAGGCCAGCGAAGTTGAAGACCGGGCCGCCGGGGTAGATGGGGTCGCCGGAGCCGCCGAGCACCTTCTCAAGACCCAGCAGGTACTGCTTGGAGCCATAGCCGGGCTCTGCAATTCAAAAAAAGCAAAAAAAGTGTGAGTACTGGTATACCGTATAATAGACAGGGGGGGTACGTGGTAAAGTGTACAAGAGAAGACAGTTGGTCCGTGGTAAGAGGGAGCTTACTGTAGTAGTCCTGAGCTCTTCTGTGCTCGGCGAAGCCGATGAGGACGATCTCGAGGACGAACAGAGCATAGGGATCGGCCCAGTACTCGTAGCCGCCAAGAGGAGGGATCACACCGGACTGGAACCACACAATCTTGGGGCCAATGCCGTAGCTGCCGAGGATCTCGGGAGCGATCATGCCGGCAACACCGAGCATAGCCCAGCGGCCGTTGATCAGCTCGCCATAGGTGAGCCACTTGGGGTCGATGAAGTTGCCTGCACCCTCAGGGTCGGACAGGCCAAGGGGGTCGAAGCCGAAGTCGCCGGGGAGGGTCCCATCGAGGTAGCTCAGGGACTGGGGGGAGGCGAAGTAGGTCTGGCGAGTGGGCTGCAAAAAACATGCGGGGAATGCGAGGGTAACAATGTCAGCTATACGATCGTTAACTATGGAGGAACAAGAAGAGCAGGCGTTGTGGCTCGTAAACTCTGAGCTAATGTGAACAACTTTTCACCTTCTCAAGGCTTGCACGAGCAACGAGCCTCTGGCCGCGCACAGCAGTGACGGCAGGGACAGCGGAGCGCAGAGCCTTGCCGGCGACAAGGCGTTGGCGGGTAGCCTCGAGGGCAACCGGCGCGGAGGCGAGGGCACGGGTAGCAACGGCGGCCATGGCGTCAGAATCCGAGAATGTGGATTCTAGGGTCAGACACAGACAGCACTGCAGAAGGTCGGAGGAGAAAGGGATATCCTGGAGGGCTGATGGGAGCAGCGAGGTGGAAGGGGAAACGGGGAGTGGCGGGAGGAGATTGGGGGGGTCACCAGCAGCGAGCCAGTGCTGGATAACGTCGATTCGCCCAGCCAATGGGAGGAGTCGATGGAATGCGAAAACCAATTACTCGCCACACGTAGGATTCGTTTGAGACCACTCGGGCAACCTGCTTGGCATTGACACAATCGCGTGTTGGGAAAACTCATGCTCAGGATTGCAGCGCACGAAACAGTTACCGAGCGAAAGTTTTGACGAAACTCCCGAGATGAGATACTGATGTTTGCTGTTGATTAAAAATCGTACACCAACACCAAACCCTAAAAATAAATGGTATGATCCATGATGCCAGTATAAACATGCACATTATCTTCAATATATGAACGTGTCACACAACAGAATATGAACCACATTGACTATTGTTTCTCAAATGACTCCCCAATATCGTCAACATCCAATTGTGACAGTATATGATTCGTGCAAATGATCCTAGGGTTCACATCACATCATTGGAGAAGTGACATATGGTTTAGTAGTAGTATTGATTCACATTGATGCATTTCATAGGCACCGTGGAGCGCATAAGCTTCATACACTGCATATGATTGTACACTGCATGTCTCATTAGCAGTGTGTGCAGGCAACAACTCAACCTGCCTGGCAGGGTAGCATGTGAGGAGGTTCTCTCTACACCAAGGTTATGTTGGAAACAATCAGTCTTAAGCGCCTCTGTCGTGTCGAAACACCAAGACACAAGCGAAGCAAAGCATATCGAGGCACCAGCGAGTCAACCCTCGGAGGTTGAAGTAACTGCTGGAGGTTACGCGAAAGTCAAAAGTCAGCGACCTTTGACCTAACAAGTACAGCGCGACAGCAAGGACACACAACTGACTCACTACAGAGCAGTTGCCCGAGTCGTCACTGTATCGAACCGCAACAGCAACAGTAAAACAGTTATAACCGTATCCTTTCATATCCCTTGTACTCTTATATAATCTTGTATCTCTTTGTTTTAATCAATCTACTTTGCCCTCACATACTAGCGCAAGGTGGTTCACAATACTTCATTAAACGCTTCCGCTATTACATCAGTCCTAATCAGAGTTCATCCCTGCAAAGATCCTAAAGGCTTTTCTCAGCCCAACATGGTATGAGAGCAGTCAGGGAGAATTCAACCTCTACTAAATTACCGACAACATCAACAGGCATGGCTACACAAAAGGAAAGGAGCCCCTCCAACGGCTCCCAGGGTACTACTCCTACTCCACCTCCTGCCTCTGGCCTACAGACAGAGGAGGGCACGGCAACAAGACCCAGGGCAACATCCACCGAGACTCCTGCGAATCAACCTGCAGACTTCGACCAGAGCATGATGGAGAAATTCTTCTCCTTCATGTCTTTCTATGAGCAACGTCAGCAATCGGCACCTGCGCAGTCACACAACAGCAACAACAACGGAGCAACTCCCATGAGTCTCGACGGCTCATCATACGCACGAGGAAATCAACAGCAGCAGCCTACCTTTGCTCCGTACGAGCGCGGGTCCATCAGCTTTATGCCACACCCGCAGCCTTCACCTGGACAAGAAAGGTCACTGGACGCATTACAAGTTCAGTCGCAGTTCGCGCACGTTCTGAAAATGCAGACGTCAAAACCTTTCGATGGAAAGGATTTCTTCACCTGGTCGTTTGAATTCGAGTTAATGATGGAAGGCGCGCAGATACTTGGCTTCTTCGACGGGTCCCTGCCATACCCAACAAACGGCACACAGTATGAGAAGCAGCAGTACACCTATCAGTCGATGATGGCGTACACGATTCTACTGAGAAACATCACCCCGACTCAACAGCAGAATATACGGTCTTACCGGGGTTACGGCAACTCCGCGGAGCTCGCGTACAACCACTTGAAGAGCCTGTATCAAGCAACAGACAGCGTAAATCAAAGTCGGTTAATGGCGCAACTGACAACGGTCAAAATGAAACCAGGCGAGAAAGGAATGGCGTATATCAGCCGATGTCGCGAGTTGCGCGACAAGCTTCTTCGATGCGGGGGATCGATTTCTGAAGACGCCTTCGTGACAGTCATCATTGGCGGCCTCGGTCCTCAATGGCGCGCCACAAAGGCCATTTTCCGAGCCCACGGAAGAATCTCCGAAGTAGCACTCTGCGCCGAAATCCATGCCGAGCAGCAAGACATGGACCTGCAAGAAGAACGACACAAGAAGAAGACATCAGCACCGGAATTTGCATTCCACACTCAGCGACGCTACAACAACTACAAACAACAACAACCGAAGCCCGTACCTCCATTCTGCCACATCTGCAAGATGTCAGGGCACCCGCGCACGCACTGCCCGAATCGACAACAGTCAACTACACCGCAACGGCAGCTTCGACCCTCAAGCAGCCAAGTGGCATCGACGCAGGCGAACCCCACGAGCCAGTCGCAATCGTCAACAACACCACCTGCACAAGGAGCAAGGAACATCGTCAGCTGCATGGCAAAATTGACCGATTCCTGCATCACCGAGTCACCGCCACACTACTCACCGGAAGAACAACTCGACAACACCACACCTCGCCGGGAGTCACTTCAACCGAATCCAACGTACGCAGCCATCGCCCAGAGCGAGCCATCCGGGAAAGACACCTGGTTCTTGGACAGTTGCTGCGGACAACACATGTGCTCCTCAGGACGCTTCGTGCAGCAGGAATACCAACTCCAACACGAAGTAGTCATCACCGTCGCCAACAACCAGAACCTGCGCACACGACGACAAGGAGTGGTTCAACTTCAGTCACGAGAAACAAACGTGATACTACAGATGTCAAAAGTTCTGATAGCAGAAGGACTTGGATATAACTTACTCAGCGTCAGCCAGCTGATGGCGAAGGGCATCCATCTCGAAGCAGACAGCACCACTCAAGAATTCAAGTTGTACCACGGGAGAGGAGGCCTTTACATCGGAAAGGCGGTCCTGAAAAATAATGTCTTCGTTCTTGATTTTGTTCCAGATCTCGGCACAGCAGACAGCGACGGCATCGTCACCTTTACTTCCTGGACCCACCCTCCAGATCTTGATCCAGACTTCAGCCCTGGCGGCTTCTGGTATTCTCACACCATCCCTGAGGCAGAAAGAACAAGGGCATTAGCAACAATACAACAATCGGCAGCAGCAGAGACAACATCGGCAGCAGCAGAGACAACATCGGCAGCAGCAGAGACAACATCGGCAGCAGCAGAGACAACATTGACAGCAGCAGAGACAACATCGGCAGCAGCAGAAACCACATCAGCAGCAGCAGAAACATCAACGGTAGTAGCAGGAACGTCAACACCAATCGTTGGTCCTTCAACAGCACCGCTCCTCGTCGACGACACACCACCAACGCCCGCGCAACAACTACACCCAGCATCACGAGAAGTTCATCGAAGCGCCAACTTCACCGCCAGCTTCTACTCCAACTCCGACCTGTACCGACGATCACCCGGACATCGCGCCGACGAAAGCACCTGGCACGCAAGGATGGGACACCCAAGCAACACAGTATTAAACAATACGATAAGAGCAGGAGTACTCGACAAGGACTCACTACTACTGACCGATGGAAGAGAACTTCAACGAGTACGTGGAACGTGCTTCACCTGCCCTGAAGCTGACTTACCGCATCGACCGTTCGCGTCTCACCATACCCCAAGCGCACCAGCGTACACACCACTCGAGAAGGTGTACAGTGACATCCTGTACAACCGCGAGCCGGGACAGAACGCGTACAATTACACTATCACGTTCATCGACGCCGCGACACGTTACGTCTGGCACTTGAATCTTCCAAGCAAGGATATGGCGTTCGAAGCGTTCGTCGCCTGGCTCCCTGTAGCGGAAAGAGAATCGGGCGTCAAGCTAAAGAATTTTTAGTCAGACGGAGGAGGAGAATACACCTCACAGAGGTTCAAGCAATACTTGGCTGAAAGGGGAATCAAGCGGCTCATCTCCCTTCCCTACGCCCATCAACAGCAAGGTGTAGCAGAGAGGATGAACAGGACTCTCCAGAACACCATGCGGAAACTGCTACGTGGCATGCGGCTACCTAACCACCAGTGGCCCGAAGCAATGGACCACGCCGTCATGCTGCACAACTTGCTCTCGTCATCATCGCTCCCGAACAACGCATCACCGCACCTGCTGTGGACAGGAAAACTGGGCAGCACAAAAATGTTAAGGGTCTTCGGCTGCATGGTACAGTACCGGCCCCCATCTGCACGAGCCGGCCGATTCTCTCAACGCGCACAGTGGGGACTACACCTGGGCATCGAAAAGCATTACAACGCATGGAAGATTTTCGACGTCGAGACAAAAGAAACAGTGGTAGCACGTGATGTCATTTTCTACGAAAGACTCACACTGCCGACGTACCTTGCCAACCTGGACGAAAACCGAGACCTCACAGGTGGCTTTCGTGGAGACCGAGCCTTCGCTTCGGCAGAAGACGAAGCTGACTGGGACGAGCAGAACGTGGAAGGAGCCTTGGAAGAAGCCGGACCCCTCCCCTACTGCTCCGTTGACGTGCCAATGGACGACGAAAACCCACGCGAAAGCATCAACGCCGAAACATACTACCACTTCGCTGACAACGGTTACGTTACACCTGCACAAGTCAACACTGACGAAGCAGAACGTGTAGGACCCAACTTCGTACCTGATCCAGAAGCGGGAGACGAAGCAGTTTATCCCGCGGACATGTCACTCCCCCGCTACACACAGAGTGGACTCTGTCAAAACATATGCATAATTGTATCTAGGCTATATTGGGGCTAGCCTTAGGGGGTACACAAATAGTCTCGACACTCTAGTCTTGTACCCCAATCTTCACCTAATCATCACTTTTCTCGTTCCCTAGCTAGTGATTCTAACATGGTATTAAGAGCACAATGCTCCTTAGGACCGATTTTTTAAAAAGGGCCCACCACTACTATTTCGATCTACTGCCCGAGTCGCGCCCCTAGGAGAAATGCGAAATTCGAAACCGTGCTCTAGGCGAGACGGTTCCCTAGACGCGATTTTTTTCCCCTCCTAGTCACGTGCGACCCCCCCCTGAACGCGTAGGCCCGTCGCGAAGCCCGTACAGCCCACGTAGGCCCGTCGCGAAGCCCGTACAGCCCGCGTAGGCCCGTCGCGAAGCCTGTACAGCCCGCGTAGACCCGTCGCGAAGCCCGTACAGCCCGCGCCAGGCCGTCGCGCAGCCCGTACAGCCCGCGCCAGGCCGTCGCGCAGCCCGTACAGCTCACGTCAGGCTCGCACCCAGCGCATAAAGCCCGCGCCAGGCCCGCACGCAGCCCTTACAGCCCGCGACTGGCCCGCACGCGGCCCGTGTTACTGTTACTCACTGCTGCTGCTACTGAAGCTAGTGCTGCTACAACTAGTGCTACTGCTGCCACTGCTACTACGGCACTTGCTACAGCTACTCTTGTCTGAAACTACTCCAGCTACAGCTAGTGCTACTGCTGCAGCTCCTACTACTACACTTGCTACAGCTAGTGCTACTGCTGCAGCTCCTACTACTACACTTGCTACAGCTAGTGCTACTGCTGCAGCTCCTACTACTACACTTGCTACAGCTAGTGCTACGGCTGCAGCTCCTACTACTACACTTGCTACAGCTAGTGCTACTGCTGCAGCTCCTACTCCAGTGCTTACTGCAGCTGCTCCCGACTGAAGCTACTGCTGCTACAGCCCCTGAAGCAGCCGCCCCTGGTGCAGCCGCCCCTGGACCCTCGAGCAGCCGCCCCTGGAACCAGAGCAGCCGCCCCTGGCCCCTGAAGCAGCCGCCCCTGGTGCAGCCGCCCCTGGACCCAGAGCAGCCGCTTTGCACGCCCTCGCGTGCCCCTAGCGTACCGGCCCCGCCCCACTAGCCCGCCCTTGCTGGCCTCGTGCGACCAGGCCCCGCCCTAGCTAGCTCGCCACCTCGTGCCCCGTGCGGACCGCCCCACTCTGCCCTGCACGCCCTCACGTGCCCCACCTCGAGTAGCCGCTGCCTAGCCGAGCCGAGCCGCCCCACCGAACCGCGTCACCCGGCCCGAGCCGCGCCGCCCTACCGAGCCGCGCCCCTGATTCTGTCACTGCTACTGTCGCTACTGCTGTTTCTGCTACTACTACTGCGACTGCTCCTACTGTCACTATGGCTAGCCCTCCTGTGCTAGCTTTCGATGCTGAGGGCCGCCCAGTGAAGTTTGACACCTGGCTCGATGACCTGCACCTATTCCTACAACTCACTGCCAAGGAAGACATCTCACTGTACGATCACGCCTTAGGCCATGCCACTGCCCCTGCTGCTACTGCTGACAGCACTGCCCGCTCACAGTGGCAGACTCGTGACGCCCACGCTCGCTTTGCTATTCGCAACTCCCTGCCGATAGATGAGCGCGAGCACTTTGGCCAGCACAAGACTGCACAGGCACTGTACACCGCTGTCGTTGCCCGCTACTCCTCACCTGCCTCTGCCGCGCTAGGCCGTCTCTCACTCCCCTACCTGTTCCCCGACCTGGCCTCTTTCCACACAGTCGCTGACCTCATCACGCACCTCCGTACTAGTGAGGCCCGCTTCCGTGCCGCTATGCCCGATGAGTTTCTTGCCACGAACCCCCCCCCGCTCTGGCTCACTCTCTACCACCTAGTCACCCGCCTCCCTGACACTCTGCGTGCAGTCAGGGATCACTTCCTATCTCGCTGCCCCACTGAGCTCACCATTGCCCTCCTCGAGAAGGAACTACTTGCAGCTGAGGCTAGCATAGTCGCTTTCGGTGCCTCTCGTGGCGACCCCCGCACCCCTTTCTTTGAGGGGTGTTCCCCTTCCCCCCTTCTTCCCTCTGTAGCCTCTGCTTCTGCTGCCGACCTCCTTGGTGCTGAGAAGGTCGGGACTGCGTCCACTTCGAGCTGGCGCCGCAGCGGCAAGGGCAAAGGGGGCAAGGGAGGCGGAGGTGACGGCGGGGGAGGCGGTGGTGGGGGCGGTGGAGGCGGTGGGGGTGGTGGTGGGGCTGGAGGGACTAGTGGCAGCGGTGGGGGTGGTGGCGGCAGCGGCGGGGGAGGTGGCAGGGGCGGGGGCGGTGGTGGGGGCGGCGGTGGTCGTGGCGGCGGCAGGGGAGGGGGTGGTCGAGGAGGTGGCGGCGGCGGTGGTGGTCGTGGAGGCGCTGGCAGTGGCCAGAGCCAGCAGCGCACTCCGTCGCCCCAGGAGCTCCGTAAGTGGTACTCTCAGCACGGGGGGGGGGGTGGCCTTAGCTGCACGTACGTCATCCGCACTGGTGACCGCACTGGTCAGACGTGTGGGAGGGCGCACACCACGCAGCGCTGCTTCTCTCGCCTCGACGACGCTTGGCGTACTCAGTTCCCTGATGCCACTGAGCTGCCCCGCTGGGCTGATCTGATGAAAAAGAACATTGATATCTATGCTCTAGACTTTGATGCTATTCTCACTGCCATGTATGTGATGTCTACTAGTGGAGAGGGTGCTCAGTACCTGCGTGTTCCGCCCGACCCGGGCATTCGGACCAGTGAGGCTACCGCTCTAGGTGCTGGTGAGGCTGCTGCTCTAGGTACTAGTGAGTCTGCGCCCCCTGGTACTGAGTCGACTGAGGCACTACACACCTTCACACTGGACTCAGGTGCTTCTCGCTGTTTCTTTCGTGACCGCACTGCCCTTGAGCCGCTTGCTCGGCCAGTTGCTGTCTCCCTCGCTGACCCCTCTGGGGGTCCGGTCATTGCGACCTCCTCCACTGTCCTTCCTTGTCCTGCGGTCCCGTCGGGCACACTGTCAGGTCTCCACCTCCCCTCGTTCTCTACGAACTTGGTGGCGGGTTGTGCGCTCCAGGACGGGGGTGTTCACCAGTTCACCCCTGCCTACGAGCGCGTGACACACTGCACGTGTGCTCGGACGGGCCGTCACCTGGCTACCTTCACTCGGCAGCCGGGGTCGGACCTGTACACACTGACCACTGAATCCCCTCAGGTAGCTGCGTCTGCGTCTGCGTCAGGTCAGCTGTCGGCCCCCTGCTCGTGTCGCTCTCTGGCGCACGAGACCGTCCTCTGGCACCACCGACTTGGTCACCCGTCTGTGCAGCGCCTTCGTGCCATGCATAAACGGTACCTTGTCTCTGGTCTTCCCAGGGTTCTCCCTCCCCTCCCACCCTCGCCTGCTCCTCCCTGTCTTCCCTGTGTCGAGGGGCGGCAGCGCGCCGCTCCTCACTCCTCCTCGTTTCCTCCGACGACTGCTCCCTTGCAGACGCTCCACATGGACGTGTGGGGCCCAGCCCGCGTCCGTGGTCAGGGTCAGGAAAGGTACTTCCTGATAGTTGTTGAAGACTACTCGCGCTACACCACGGTCTTCCCCTTGCGCACCAAGGGTGAGGTCCCTGATGTTTTGATCCCTTGGATCCGCGCTTCTCGTCTCCAGCTCAGCGAGCGTTTCCACTCGGACTTTCCTGTCCTGCGCTTGCACTCTGACAGAGGTGGTGAGTTCTCCTCCGACCTCTTGGCAACCTACTGTGCGGAGCACGGCATCCGCCAGTCGTTCACGCTTCCGGCCTCTCCACAGCAGAATGGGGTTGCTGAGCGCCGCATTGGCTTGGTCATGGAGGTCGCTCATACCTCCTTGATCCATGCGGCTGCCCCCCACTTTCTGTGGCCGTTTGCGGTCCGATACGCTGCGCATCAGCTCAACCTCTGGCCCCGTGTCTCCTTGCCGGAGACTTCCCCGACACTGCGTTGGACGGGAGAGGTTGGCGATGCGTCGCGTTTTCGGGTCTGGGGATCTCGAGCCTTTGTTCGCGATACGTCCGCGGACAAGCTCTCCTCCCGCGCTGTTCCTTGTGTCTTCCTTGGCTTTGTCCCGGACGCGTCTGGTTGGCAGTTTTACCACGCCACCTCGCGCCGTGTCCTGCCCTCTCAGGACGTCACTTTTGACGAGTCCGTGCCCTACTACCGCCTCTTCCCCTACCGCACTGCCCCGCTCCCCCCCCCGCCTCTCTTCCTCGCCCCAGGTGCTGCTATGGTAGACCCCCTCCCCCCTCAGGGTGCCGCTCCCTCAGGTGTGTCCCAGGTAGACCCGGTTGAGCCTGTCGAGGTAGCTGTCGACTCTCGTCCTGCTAGGGGTGCTGAGCCTGAGCGTGCGGAGCCTGGGGGTGCGGAGCCTGGGGTTGCGGAGTCTGGGGGTGCTGCGTCTGGGGGTGCTGAGTCTGGGGGTGCTGAGTCTGGAGGTGCTGAGCCTGGGAGTACTACACCTGGAGGAGCTCTCTCCTCACAGCAGCTGCGTGAGTGGTACTTACAGTACTGCAGCCTCAAGAGAGGTGCCTCTGGAGCTAGGAGTGCTGCTGGAGCTGGTGCTAGTGCTTCCCCTCCTAGGCGGGAGCTGCCCTCTCCCCAGCGGCTCCGAGAGTGGTACGTGCGGCGCTGCAGTCTCCGGAGTGGCGCTCCTAGTGTCGCGGACCCTGGTGCTGGAGGTGCTACTGCTGCTGGCGGTGCTGCTGGTGCTCCTGGAGGTGCTGCTGGTGCTGGTGCTACTGACGCTGCTGGAGGTACTGCTGGTACTGGTGGTACTGCTGGTGCTGCTGGAGCTGCTAGAGGTACTCCTACTACTGGAGGTGCTGCTGGTGCTGAGGACCCGGGCGTTGGAGCTGCTGCTGGTGCTGAGGACCCGGGTGTTGGAGCTGCTGCTGGTGCTGCGGACCCGGGTGTTGGAGCTGCTACTGGTGCTGCGGACCCTGGAGTTGGAGCTGCTGCTGGTGCTGCCGACCCTGGAGTTGGAGCTGCTGCTGGAGCTGAGGACCCTGGAGTTGGAGCTGCTGCTGGTGCTGCGGACCCGGGAGCTGGTGCTGCTGGTGTAGCTAGAGACCCTGGAGCTGAGGGTACTGGTGGTGCCTCTGCTGGTTCTGGAGGCGCTGCGCGGCCGCGACCGTACTTCGTTCCGCTCCTTCAGCAGGTTCTTGGTCAGCCGCCTCCCCCTAGTCCTGCTCCCTCAGAGTGTCCTCCGCCTGTCCAGTCGCAGTCACAGTTACCGCCTGCCTCGCCACTCCCTGGTCCTTCTCCTTACACTGGTCCGACTGGAGGTCTTACAGAGCGTCGTGAGCCTGAGTCTCGTCCTGCGTCGCCAGAGTCTCGTCGTGCGTCACCTGTTCGTGCTGCTCACACTGGTCGTCGTGTTCCGCGTCAGCGTCCTCCTGCTGTCCCAGGCACTCACCAGATGGCACTTCGTCCTTCCACTGCTCCTCAGCGTGTCCCTCTGCCGTCTCCTCCTGCGTCTTCTCTTCCTGCTCTTGCTGACCCGGAGTCTAACTCCCTTCGTGCTGCCAGTCCTACTGTCACGCGTCTCCTCGCCACAGTTGTCACTGACCCTTCCTTTGAGTCCTCTGCTGCGTCTGCTCTAGTCGCTGAGTTAGTTGACTTTGCTGCCGCTTGTCGTCTAGACTACGCCGCTAGCCTTGTCGCTGAGTCTGAGTCTGTCTGTCCTTCGTCCGTCGGGGGTGAGTGTGCTCTTGGCACGGACGTCCTTGAGGACAGGCAGGAGGAGTTTGAGTGCTTTGCCGCTACGTTACCTCATCTCGTGTCCATGCTGGTTGCCCCTGAGGGAGACCCGGATGCTCCAGACATCCCGACCCCGCGCTCTTACGCTGAGGCGATCGCGGGTGAGTACTCCTCTCAGTGGCAGACAGCCATGGACGCAGAGATGGCTTCTTGGAAGTCCACAGGCACCTACGTCGACGAGGTTCCCCCACCTGAACATCGTCAGTGGCATGTGGATTTTCAGGGTGAAGCGGCCGCCGGGTTCTCCGCCTGTCTTCAAGGCGCGTTACGTTGCACGAGGCTTCAGTCAGCGAGAGGGAGTTGACTTCTTCCAGACCTTCTCCCCGACCCCAAAGATGACCACTCTTCGGGTTCTGCTGCACGTCGCCGCTCAGCGTGACTACGAGCTCCACTCTCTTGACTTCAGCACAGCTTTCTTGCAGGGCAGCCTGCACGAGGAGATCTGGCTGCGCCGCCCACCTGGCTTCACTGGGTCGTTCCCTCCTGGTACCCAGTGGAGCCTCCGACGGCCAGTCTACGGTCTCCGCCAGGCGCCGCGTGAGTGGCACGACACACTGAGGACTACACTTGCGGCTCTTGGGTTCGCTCCTTCTACTGCTGACCCGTCGCTGTTTCTACGCACCGACACTTCACTGCCGCCGTTCTACATCCTCGTGTACGTCGACGACTTGGTCTTTGCCACTGCTGACACTACGGCACTCGCCCATGTGAAGTCGGAGCTGCAGAAGAGACACACGTGCACAGACCTGGGTGAACTGACAAGCTATCTTGGCTTGCGGATCACCCGGGACAGAGCACGGCGCACCATCACCTTGACTCAGTCACACATGGTGCAGCAGGTCCTTCAGCGCTTCCGCTTCACGTACTCCTCGCCTCAGGCCACTCCTCTGCCTACCGGTCACTCGCTCTCAGCTCTGCCTTCGGATGAGTCCGTAGAGCCGAGTGGCCCGTATCCAGAGCTTGTGGGCTGCCTCATGTACCTGATGACCTGCACTCGACCTGACCTTGCATACCCTCTTAGCATCCTTGCACGCTATGTCGCTCCTGGTCGTCACCGGAAGGAGCACATGGATGCCGCTAAGAGGGTGTTGCGTTACTTGTGCAGTACGTCGGGCATGGGGCTAGTGCTTGGAGGACGAGACCGAGTTGTACTCACTGGGCACTCAGACGCTTCTTGGGCTGACGACCAGGCTACTCAGCGGTCGTCTCAGGGTTACACCTTCAGCCTTGG
Organism: Closterium sp. Naga37s-1; assembly: GCA_947471745.1. Classification (NCBI taxonomy): domain Eukaryota; kingdom Viridiplantae; phylum Streptophyta; class Zygnematophyceae; order Desmidiales; family Closteriaceae; genus Closterium; species Closterium sp. Naga37s-1. The sequence continues at coordinate 121,855 of CANJKZ010000511.1, forward strand.
CTCTGGTTCTGTTTCTTGGCGTTCTACACGCTCGTCTTCCGTTCTCAGCTCCAGTTGTGAGGCTGAGATCTACGCCACAGCCATGGCTGCACAGGAGTTACGCTGGCTCACCTACCTGCTGACCGACTTGGGAGAGCGGCCTCGTTCTCCTCCAGTGCTGTACGTCGATAACAAGGCTACCATTGCCTTGTGTGAGGAGCACAAACTGGAGCACAGAACGAAGCATATCGCTCTACGGTACTTCCTTGCTCGAGAGCTGCAGCAGCGTGGTCAGCTTCGTCTGCGTTACGTGGCCACTCGGGCCAACACTGCTGATGTGTTCACCAAGGCGCTTCAGCCTTGTGACCATCAGCGCTTCTGTACTGTTCTAGGCCTTGTGCCTACTGTGCCTCACTTGCTTACTTCTTGACTCTGTTTGTACTGTGATCTCTATATATATACCTGCATACTTACACTTGCTAGGTTGTGCTCACTGTACCCCTTGCTATATTATTAAACTGCATGTGAACTGGTCGTGTGACCACTTGCTTGTGCTCGGAATTTGTGTGGTTTCCTCGAGATCCACCCTGAGCTTGCTTTGCCCTTCCTGACTGGTCTTGTGACCACTACTTGCTCTGGCTATCCCCCATTTCGCCTATGGGGGTGTGTCAAAACATATGCATAATTGTATCTAGGCTATATTGGGGCTAGCCTTAGGGGGTACACAAATAGTCTCGACACTCTAGTCTTGTACCCCAATCTTCACCTAATCATCACTTTTATCGTTCCCTAGCTAGTGATTCTAACAGACTCCAGATACTCGGGCTCGTCACCGCAGTCCACGGCACGGCCATTCCTAAGGAGCCTGCCACAGTTCAGCAGGCTCTGGGGGGGGAGCATAAAGAAAAATGGCGCGAAGCCATGGACAGGGAATTAAAGGCACTAGAGGAGCGCAACACTTGGAAAGTCGTTCCCATCAGTGTGGCGCGGAACAAAACGATTCTCACCGGAAAGTGGGTTTTCCGAGTGAAAACAAAAGCAGACGGTACCATCGACAAATTCAAAGCACGCTGGGTCGTACGTGGCTTCGACCAAGAACATGGACGCGACTTCACCGAGACATTCGCTCCGGCCAGCCGACATACCTCACTGCGAATTCTCCTCGCGATCGCCGCCATGAAGAAGAAGAAGTTGCGACAAATCGACGTCGCAAACGCATTTCTCTACGCACCTGTCGACGCAGAAATCTTCGTCGAGTTACCGCACGGCTCCAATGGAGAGCCGAATCAAGTCTGTCAGCTGCTGAAGTCGCTCTACGGCATCAAGCAAGCTCCTCGGCTATGGCAACAATACCTGCACGCTCGCCTCATTCGCATCGGCTTCAAACAACTACCGCATGATCAGGGGATGTACCGGCTCACGAAGAACACTGACTACATCCTGTTAATCGTCTACGTAGACGATCTACTTTACATCGGCTCGACCGACGGCATCACAACCTGGTTCGAAGGGGAGCTGCAGAAAGACCTCACGCTCACGGTCTCAACTACCGTCACACAGTATCTCGGTCTCAACATCCGAGAAGAGGTAGACGCGATCTACCTCAGTGCCGCGAAATACGCCGACACCATCGCCAAGCGCTTCGCACTCACACCGACCGCCATCTCCACACTGTACCGCTACACGACAGGAAACAACAAGGGAAGTTCCGCTCTACTTAAGCCCGCCGGCATACGCGACTACCAAAGGAAACTGGGCTGCCTCCTTTTCGCAGCTGTCACCTGCCGCCCGGATCTATCGTATTCTGCAAGTCAGCTCGCCACCTACCTCAAGAAGCCTGAAGCAGAACATCTAGCGGAGCTCGACCGTGCTCTTCACTACCTCGTCAGCACCCTGACGATCGGCCTAACTTACTACAAGAACGCAACTACACCGCCCAAGTTAATCGGCTACGTTGACGCCGATCACGCTGGCGACTCCGACAACAGGCGTTCTCGCACCGGCTACATCTACCGCCTCGAACCTATCGGACCTATCTCTTGGCAGTCGAGCAAGCAGGAATTAATCGCCCTCTCGTCAGCTGAAGCAGAATATATCGCACTCTGTTCAGCCACCAAGGAAGGACTTTACCTTCGCGAACTGCTGGAAGAAGCGAAACTGGCTCAGTTACCCAGCTTCACCCTGTTTTGCGACAACCAGTCGGCAATTCGCATCGCCAACAAGAACGGCTTCGCGAACAGGACGAAACATATCGCCCTGCGATATTTCTTCGTAAAGGACGAGATCGAGAAAGGAAGGCTCGAGCTGTCATACTGCCCCACGTCCGAAATGGCAGCTGACTACTTGACCAAGAAGCTCGGAAAGCAGAAGTTCGAGTACTGCATGCTGCTGACTGGACAAAGCCACGTCACCAGCAGCGACACTCCAGAAGCGAAGGGGAGTGTTGGAAACAATCAGTCTTAAGCGCCTCTGTCGTGTCGAAACACCAAGACACAAGCGAAGCAAAGCATATCGAGGCACCAGCGAGTCAACCCTCGGAGGTTGAAGTAACTGCTGGAGGTTACGCGAAAGTCAAAGGTCAGCGACCTTTGACCTGACAAGTACAGCGCGACAGCAAGGACACACAACTGACTCACTACAGAGCAGTTGCCCGAGTCGTCACTGTATCGAACCGCAACAGCAACAGTAAAACAGTTATAACCGTATCCTTTCATATTCCTTGTACTCTTATATAATCTTGTATCTCTTTGTTTTAATCAATCTACTTTGCCCTCACATACTACCGTCATCACCCGGATATAAGACAGTGTTGAATAGTAGACAGGGGTTGTCTACTATACGGGTGTCTCTTATAAACAGGCTAGCCTCATTATAAGACACCTATTTGTGTGTATGAGATAAGACATATATGTCTTATAATCGAAACTTCAATAAATTATAGCGAAAGTTGAAGTACCGCGTACCTTTTTACCCTTGCGAAGCGCGAATTCTTCCACGCGCTGACCCAGGACCTACCAAATTTGCCCCTGCAGGTGTTCTCCATAACGTGACGTCTCGGGCAGAGGTTATCGAAGTGGCACCTTCGCAACATCCACACGCATTATGAGAAACTCTTTTTAAAGAAGTACGGAAAATATTTCTAAGTAGTTTAAAAAGTTTCCATTTATAAGACTTATAAGACACCCTAAACCATCCCGTTTACAAGATAACTCAAGCATTTTTGCCCGTGTACGAGATAAGACATATATGTCTTATATCCGGGCGATGACGGTAGTGCAAGGTGGTTCACAATACTTCATTAAACGCTTCCGCTATTACATCAGTCCCAATCAGAGTTCATCCCTGCAAAGATCCTAAGGGCTTTTCTCAGCCCAACAAGTTAAAGCCGTGGCCCAACTATCAACTTCAACTTCAAAGTATTATAGCTTGGAAGAGGTTGACCCAGGCAGTTCAGAGCCGAGAAGTTTGTCCTCTTCTGGTTTTCCAGTTTTTTCGTCCAATAGAATTCAAGTTACTCACATGCCATTTTTGTCCCCCTACTGTTCCTAAGAAGTTGCACCCCGCCTTTAAGCTTACCTAGCACACAATCCGCAGCAACCCTGGGCTCATTGTTTGGTGCAAATGATCCCATGGATTTCTGTCTCCAAGACAAGTGATCCAACGAACATAACATCCACTATCATTAAGCAACCGCATCGATTTACATTACCAATGCACGAAGTAGCAGCAAGGTAATATAGCACCATCACCCACCTCACCACAACATATGGTAGTTAAACTGTACAAGAAACAAGTGGGAGTCCAATGTACAAGGCCATGCTCATGGCAGCATATTGCCACAAACCCGACCCGAGCCACTGCTGGCCCCGACTAGCCCAGCCTAGCCTCCATCCCATCCACTCGACTCACATCCCATCCCATCCCTGCGTCGCACACTGCATCACAGAGCACCAGCCAGTGAAGGCAACAAGCAGCACACCATGGAAGACCAGCGTCTATTTTCAGCAGACATGGCAGGGAGGTGGCCTGGTCAGCCAAAGACCACGGCTCAGGAAGCAGTCGGGCAGGCAAGGAGCGGGCCTGAGCAGGGAGGGAGAGGCAATCAGCAGAAGAACATGCCCTTCCTGGGAACAGGCATGACCACCGGCAGCGGCACCACAGGCGGCGCCCCCCCCACTCGAGACGACCCACTGGAGCTCCCCGTGCCGCCCGACCCCGCCACCTCGCCGCCCCCTGCCGCCCGCCCGGCCGCCGACCCACTCTCGGACCCGCTCCCCCGCATGCTGCCCGAGATGCCCTCCAGGTAGAGGCGCGCGCGCGTGGCCGCCAGGTCAGCATAGTAGGCGGGCGGCACGAGGGAGACGGAGCGCGTGCAGCGCGCGTAGGTGTAGCAGAGGGAGTAGCAGAGCGCCTGCATGCTGTCGGCTGTGAAGCCGTTCTCGTCCCACAACACCCGGTAGTGCGTTGGACGGGAGGTGCCCTGGGGAGATGGGGGAGGGAGGGTGATGAGGGGTGGGGGATTGGGAAAAAGCAGGGGAGGAGAGATGAGAGGGAAAACAGAGGCAGAGAGGGGAACCAGGAGTTCTGAGTGCAGAGCGCCTGCATGCTGTCTGCTGTGATGTGAAGCCGTTCTCGTCCCACAGCACCCGGTAGTGCGTCGGACGAGAGGTGCCCTGGGGGAAGGGGAGGGCAAAGTAGCGGGCAGTGGTAGGAAGATGGTTGATTGAAACTTTATTCGACGGAAAGGCAAGCGAGGGGGCAGAGCGAGTAACAGAGCGCCTGTATGCTATCGGCCGTGAAGCTGTTCTCGTCCCACAGCACCCTGTAGTGCGTCGGACGCGACGTGCCCTGGGGTGAGGGGAGGAGGAGGGTGAGAAGGGGGGGTGGGATTGGGAAAAGGCAGGGGAGGAGAGATAAGAGGGAAAAGAGAGGCGGAGAGGGGGCAGAGGGATTCAGAGTGCTGAGGCCTGCATGCTGTTGGCCGTGAAGCTGTTCTCATCCCACAGCACCCGGTAGTGCGTCGGGCGCGATGTGCCCTGGGTGGGGAGGTACAGAATGAGGATGCGGAAGAAGGGGGTTGAGAAAAGGGTGATTAATGGCTCGCTTTGGCAAAGGTGGAGCGGCTGACAAGTGGAGAGAAAGTCGATACCAGTGGCACGCAAGAGAAGGGGGGGGGGGACGGGGTGTGAGGAGGGCAAGAGGGCAGAGGCAGAGGTACCAACCTGGATGGAGGCGTGGGAGTTGAGGAAGAAGTCAAACTCCCTGGGGTGGCAGATGACCGAGTCCACCACCGTGCCCGGCATCACATTGCCGTTATTGTCGCGGTTGTTGTCCGCGGGGAACAGCCGCGTGTGGTGCCGCTTCTGCACCACCACGTAGGTGATGCGCGGACTGTAGCTGCCTGTGGGGTCCATGGCCCGACACGCTGCTTTTACTGCCTCCAGCTCGTACGCCAGCACCTGGAGAGGGATAGGAGGAGGGGCAAAGGGGTAGGGGGAGAGAACGGTTAGGTGTGGTGATGCAGGCAGGACGTGTGTCGCTCGCACCGCCTCCAGCTCGTATGCCAGCACCTGGAGAGGGGTGGAGAGGGGTGGGGTGCGGTGCAACAGGAGGCTCATGTGCCGCTTCTGCACGACCACGTAGGTGATGCGCGGGCTGTAGCTGCCTGAGGGGTCCATGGCCCGGCATGCTGCCCTCACCGCCTCCAGCTCATAGGCCAGCACCTGGAGTTGAAAGTAGAAGGCGGGGAGATGAAATCGGGGAGAGAGGTAAAAGCGTGGTGATGTGGACAGTTCATGTGTCACATGCATCCATCGCTGGTATCTGGATCACAGGGGGCTCACGCACACACACACCGAGTCAACTCAAGACAAATGTAAAGAGACTATCAGACAGCACCGCACTGCACCGCACTGCACGCGCACCTGGTAGAACTGCCCCTCGCTGACGCCATCTCGGAAGAAGATGATGCGTTCGGGCTTGCGCTTGGCGGTCTGATAGAACTCCATCAGCAGATCCCGCACCAGCCCGCCCGCCTGCATGCTGCCGTCCGCCCCCTGCCTCTCCTCGTGCAGCCCCTCTATCATCTCCTGCCGGTGCGCCTGCGTGCGCAGCAGGCACCCATACCGGTTCGCACACGGCCAGTCCTGGGGGGGTTGAGCGAGAGAGAGGCGGGGAAAGGGGTTGAGTGGAGCGTATGAGTGGGCTTAAACGTCCCCCCCCCGCCGCTCCTCGTGCAGCCCCTCGATCATCTCCTGCCGGTGCGCCTGCGTGCGCAGCAGATACCCGTACCGGTTCGCACACGGCCAGTCCTGAGGAGACAGGGGGAGGGCGGGAGAGGGAGAGGAGGGGGTGAGAAACAGGAGTGGGGAGGGAGGTGCTGGGTGGAACCGATTAATAGCGCCTTCTCAGTCAATTCAGAAGGCCCCTCCCCCGTCCCTTTCCCTCCCCCCTCCTTTTCCCTTCCCCCTCACTTTCCCTCCCCCACCCCCTTCCCCCCCAACCCACCCGAGACGCCACGACAGCAGCGATGGAGGGCGACGAGTCATCCCCCGGGCTGGGGTGCGTGACGTCAGCGCCAAAAACAATGGTGGGGCGCTCGGCCACCATGGGCAGGCGGCCGATGCTCTCCGACTGCAGCAGCACGTTGCGTCCCCCTAGCTTCACGTTGATCTTCAGCACCAGGTTTGCCAGGTACTGTGACTGGCACCTGGGAGGGGGTGAGGTGTGAGAGGGTGGTGATGCAGAGGGGTGGAGTCGACTTGAAACACTGCGGCAGCACGTTGCGGCCGCCCAGCTTCACGTTGATCTTGAGCACTAAAATCGGCAGGTACTGTGACTGGCACCTGGGGGGTGAAGGGGTGAAAGAGGCGAAACAGGGGAAGCGGGGGAAAGGGTGGAGAGAGAGGGTGGTGAGGGGTGGGAGGATGGGGACTGTAGCAGCACGTTGCGGCTGCCCACCTTCACGTTGATCTTCAATACCTGGTTGGCCAGGTACTGTGACTGGCACCTGAAAGGGAAGCGGGGAGGGGGAAATGGTGCGTGGTGATATTAGGGGGGTGGAGGCCACACAACACAAGAGCTGCTGACTCCTTTGTGGGCATGTTGAGAGACTCGTTAAGAGCCTTGCCTTGCCACTGTGTCAAGAGAGCATTCCTCTGGTGGTTCACATCACATGTATCAGTCAGAGCCTCCCTCCTTCCAAGCAACGCACACTCACTTGTGAGCATGGCTCGCAAGGCAGCATTGAGTGACGGACGGCGTTGAGGTGCGTGTCAGCGATGGGCTTGACCTGACCTCGTTGTAGAACGTGCCATGCCGCCACCACCAACTCCCCTGTCCCACTTGTGCGCATGGCTCACAAGGCACACTCACTCACTTCTGAGCGTGGTTGACGAGGCAGCACTGGGTGACAACATTCAACTGAGTCTCAGAAATCAGCTTGATCTCGTTGTACAACGTGCCTCGCCATGCCACCACCACTCTCGCTGACTCACTCTGGTGCCTGAGTGGTTAGGCACATGCACTTTTGTGCGTGCATGGTTCACACAGCACACTCATTCACTTCTGAGCATGGTTCACAAGGCAGCATTGCGTGACAACATTCAGCTGAGTCTCAGCGATCAGCTTGATCTCATTGTAGAGCGCGCCCCGCCAGGACATGCCATGCTGCCCCATGCCATGCAACCACCATTTCCCCTGACTCACTTGTGCGCGTGCGTGGTCAGGCACACTGACTCACTTCTGAGCATGGTTGACGAGGCAGCACTGCGTGACAACGTTCAGCTGCGTCTCAACGATCAGCTTGATCTCGTTGTAGAACGTGCCTCGGCCCGCCATGCCATGCCACCACCACTCTCGCTGACTCACTCTGGTGCCTGAGTGGTTAGGCACATGCAGTTGTGGGCGCGTGCAGGAAGCACTCACTTCTGGGCGTGGTTCACGAGGCAGCACTGGGTGACCACATTCAGCTGCGTCTCAGCGATCAGCTTTATCTCGTTGTAGAACGTGCCTCTGCCCGGCAGAATCACCACCGCCAGCTGCAGCCACTGCCCGGGCGGCACCGCTCGGCTGCTAGCGTCCGCCAGCTGGCGCATGACCGCCTCCACTGACTCCACTCGGCCGGTCAGGGGTGGCACGACTGGGCGCGGCTCCATCTGATGGGGGGGGGGAGGGAAGGGGGAAGTGGAGGGGGGAGAAGAGAGACGGCGGGAGAGGGCTCCTGAGGCAACTCAAAAGGCACCACAAGGTGGGGCTTTATCTGATGGGGAGAATGGGGAAGGGGGAAAGGGTAAGCGAGGGCTTTTGCGCTGACACTATTGAAACCATAATACAATCACACCAGGTCTTGTTGACTTGCATCTACCCGTTGACCCACAAAACCCCCCCCGACTCCCACGTTGACTCTCGTTGACTCTTGTGGACTCACATGCACGCCCAGCTCAGCGCAGCGCTGCACGAGGGCATTGACCATGCTGCACGTGCGCAAGACCATACTGGCACTCCCATTGACTGCATTGACTCCTATTGACTCACATGCACGCCCAGCTCAGCACATCGCTGCGTGAGGGCTTGGCCGAAGCGCTGCACGCCCATGGCGTCAAGATAGGGCGCGAAGTTGATGATGGTCCAGTGCGTGATGCGCGCTCCGTCTATCAGCCTCTGCCCGCCCATCATGTTCCACGCTCCAAAGCGCGGCACCACCTGCGCAGGGAGAAGAAGGGTGGGGAGGGAGAGTGACAGGGGAGAGAGGGGAAGTGAGTGGGGAAAAAGCAAGACAGGGAGAGGGAGTTGTGGGGAGAGGGAGAGAGGGTGAGGGAGGAAAGGAAAGGAAAGGAAAGGAAAGGAGATAGAAACTGTGGATTACAATGCGAAAGATAATCATGTCAACACATCTTCCCCCCCCCATTCCCCTTCACTCTCTACCCCTCATCTTCCCCCCCCCCCCTTCCCCTGCCTTTTCTCTGTCTCTGCACGCAAAGGGATACGTGACAGGCAACCCATGAAAGCCCCCCCCATACCCCTGCCTGTCAGTGCACGCGCGTCCTTCTTATCGCGGTACACGAGACAGGGCGGGTCCAGCAGGCGGCCCTTCACTTACCCCACCCCACCCCACCCATACCCCCACCCACCCCCCATACGCCCCCCCCCCCTGAGAGAGCACGCACGTCCTTCTTATCCTTGTACACGAGGCGGGGTGGTTCCAGCAGGCGGCCCTGCACTTACCCCACCCGTTCCCCCAACACATACCCCCCACTACCCCCATACTCCCCCCCCTTTCCCCTGAGCCCACGCACGTCCTTCTTGTCCTTGTACACGAGGCGGGGCGGGTCCAGCAGGCGGCCCTGCAGGCGCGTCATCTGGGGATGCACCAGCATGCCGAACTCACGCGCGTACGGGTCACTGCATGTGGGGGGTGGGAGAGTGGGCGGGGAAGGTTGAGGGAATGCGAAGCAGGGAGGGAGGAGGGTGACAATGGCGGATCATCTCGGGATGCCGCGGCACGCCAACGGAGCGGAGGGGCAGAGAGGGAGGATGGGAAGGAGGAGAGGAGAAGACAAAACCAAGGACGAGAGGGAAGATGATGGTGGGTGGGTGTGAGTGGCTGCACCCGCACTCCCCCATGAAGAACGACGCCCCACCCCACTTGCAGCACTCACTTGGGGTAGTCGTTGCGGGTCACCATGCTGCCGATCTCCCCCGCGCGTACATCCGGCCTTGTACATGTGAAGCGCAGCAGCGAGCTGACCTGCTCCTCGTTCAGCTTCGGCCCGTACCGCTGCCCGCCGATGATGTGGCACACCTCCATTGGCAGATAGCTCTTGCCCCCGCCGCCCGCCATGACGCACGGCAGGTTGGGGTGGCGGATGGTGTAGCCGTAGGCGGAGCGGAAGTAGGCCACGAGAGACGTCTCGCCCTGCCCTTCTATGGTGAAAGTGAGGGCGTGTGCCGGCTCGCGAGTTAGGCCTTGAATGCGGTAGCTGCATGGGGGAATATGGGTGGGGGGAGAAGTGGAAGGGAACGGGAAGAGAGGGGCGGCACTGAACTGAAATGCATGGGGCAATAAAAGTGTATGGGGCATGGCAGGGCAGCGCAGGGCAGGTTGGGGTGGCGGATGGTGTAGCCGTAGGCAGAACGGAAGTAGGCCACCAGAGACGTCTCCCCCTGCCCCTCGATGGTGAAGGTGAGGGCGTGTGCCGGCTCGCGCGTGAGGCCCTGGATGCGGTACCTGCATGGGGAAAGGGAGGAGGGCTGGGTGGATGGGCAGAGCGGCGGACGAGCGGAGGGACGGAGGGGCAGTAACGAGACAGGGAGAGGAAGCCGGGATGGGGGAAAACAGCTTTCCGGGCGGGTGAGGAACGGGCCAGGGAGTAGGAGAGGCACTGACCGGCGGGGCGTGTCGCGGTGGGTCACCCCCACTTTGATCCCATGCAGCGCACGCTTCAGCTTCACTCTCTCCCCATCGCTCAGCGACGCGTTCGGTGCAAACCCGCCTCCTCCTCCCCCTCCCGGCCCCCGGCCACCCCTCCCCCCGAACCCACCCCTCCCCCCACCTCTCCCGCCGCCTCCCCCGCCGCCACCACGCCCCAGAAAGTCGGCGGCAAAGGTGAGGAGCGGCATGTCGTGGTGGAAAGCGGTGGCAGCCATGTCGACGTTGAGCGCCAGGCCCTGCTGGGAGAAGCGCACCGACTGGAAGAAGCCGCGGTAGGCCGTCACCCCGCCGCCCAGGGCTGTGCTGCCCAGCGAGGCGGAGTAGAGCGAGCGACCCACGGGAGTGAGGCTGGTGAGCAGTCGCTCCCTCAGTGCCACGTCGAGTGCCTGGGGGTGGGTGGGAGGGGGAGAGGAGGAAGGGAGGTGATGGATGGAGAGAAAGGGGCAAGGCCGGCCCAAGAGGTGATGAGGACAGGGACAGGGTCAAGGGGGAAAAGAATTGATGCGAATTGGCAGCAGCAGCAGCATCAGAGCAGCAACGCACTTGGGGGATGTCGGCCTGGCGCCCTTGCAGGAACGAGGCCATGGACGACATGGGGTACTGCTGAGCTAGCTTCACCGTCACCTTCACCCTCACCCTCACCATCACCATCACGTAGTCGACTAAAAACACACCTGCAGCAGCACTTGCGGAATGTCGGCCTGCCGCCCCTGCAGAAAGGAAGCCATGGATGACATGGGGTACTGCTGAGCTAGCTTCACCGTCACCTTCACCGCCCGCTCCCTCCGCTCCCCCCCTCCGCGCCCGCCCCTCCCGCCCCCGCGCCCAGCACCACTGCTACTACCTCCCCTCCCCCCGCCTCCTCCGCCGCCTCTCCCGCCCCCTGCCCCTTCGTCTTTATCGGGCAGCACCACACGAAACTCCTGGCTGTCAAACGGCAGCGGGCGGGCAGTGAAGATGTTCTTCATGCCGTCGAAGACGGGGCGCACGGGGGCGCTGGGGGCGCCGCCAGGGGCGGGGGAGACGAGCTGCGCGCTGTAGGTCTCCGCCAGCTGGCGGATGGCTGCGCGCATGACGCCCTTGGAGGCGAGCGCGGGGGAGAAGTCCACGTCGTAGTGGTATATTACCAGGTCCTGGGGGGGGGAGGGAGCGGAAGGGAGGGACGGGAGGGGAAGGAAGGGGAACGCGTGGGGCAGTGGGTTCCTGAGCGCATCAATTGACGCCCTTGGAGGCCAAGGCGGGGGAGAATTCGACGTCGTAATGATAGATGACCAGGTGCTGAGGAGGGGAAGTGAGGGGAGGGAGGGGAGGGGACGGGAAGCAAGGGAAGGTGCGTGCGGAAGAGTGGATTCCGTGGTGCGCATGACGCCCTTGGAGGCCAGGGCGGGGGAGAATTCCACATCGTATCGTAGTGGTAGACCACCAAGTCCTGGCGGGGAGAGGCTGGACCTGCAGCGAGCGTTTTGCAGTTAACAACGTTGAAATCGGAAGGGGCGTGTGGCCATATGGGCAGAACCAGGGCGGAAATTCGAGCAAAGGATGCGAGGGGGAGGGAAAGAGAGGAGAGAAAGACGGGACGGGACGCATGCAGGGAAGGAGGCGAGGTGGGGCGCGAAGAACGCCGGTCAAGCACAACTCGCACCCCCTCATTACATCCCCATTACCTACACGCTCTCTCCCACTCCCCGCCCCTCCCCCCTCGCGCCCCTTCTTGCCCCCGCCCCCCCGCGCGCGCGCGCACCTGGAAGTCGATTATGAAGTGGTTCGCCAGAAGCGTCACGGGCCGCCCCTCTCCTCCTCCCCCCTTCCCCACCCCCCCCCCCTTTCCCCCCGCCCCATCCCCGCGCGTGCGCGCACCTGGAAGTCGATTTTGAAGTGGTTCGCCAGCAGCATCACGGGCCGCCCCAGCTTGCCGAAATCGGGCCGCGCCGCCGCCACCAGCGCCCTGCTCGAAACGCCCGCGGGGCCCGCCATCGTCACCGCCACGCCCGCCGCTGCTGCCGGCAGAGCACCCGCTACGGGGGCGGGCACAGCCTGTACAGGGGCAGGCGCAAACGCAGCAGGTGCCGGCGCGCGCGGAGCAGCAGCGGGCATAGGCGCGGGAGTAGGGGCAGCGGGAGCGGGGGTAGGAGCGGGGGCACGCGCGGGTGCGGGGGCGGGGGCGCGCGCAGGTGCGAGGGCGGGGAAATCCGCGGGTGGCGCGGACACGCCCATCTGCGCCATGCCTGCGGTGATGCCCCCAACTCCCCCCGCTCCTTGCGCCTGCTCTCCGCGTCCTCCCCGCCCGCGCCCCCCGCGTCCGCGCCCTCCGCCTGCGCCAGGGGCTCCCGCTCCCCCTGGTGCTCCTGCGGGAACGGGCCCACCTCTTCCCCCTGGCGGCGCGCCCCTCCCCCCTCCGGGTGCGCCCCTCCCCCCCCGACCTCCTCCTGCGGGAGACGGCGCGCCTCTGCCCGCCGCGGGCGGCTGAGACGTTGCTGCTGACGACGGCGGTGCTGCGCTGCACGCAGGGAGGGAGGTGAGTGACAAGGGCGGACGAGACCGGAGAGACGGAAGCATGATGACATGTTTCTTATTACCCATCTCCTAGAATCTACCCAAACGAGCAAGACATAGCGAGTCACGACAACAACGGCGAACGAGATTTCTTGCTAAACAACAAGTAAGAATTAGAGTAAAGATGGCGAGCTGGAAAGGGCGAGGAGGAAGCCTAAAAGGCGCTGCGAGCGAGCAGTTTACCTGGGCGCGCCAGCTGGCCCTTCACCGCCACCTCCGCCTGCGCCTCCGCCTCGTTTCCCCTTCTTAGGACCCATGAACGCGAGTAAAGGACTGCTTCAACGATTAGGAAACGTAGATAACGAAATATTGCTCTGCTTCTGCAAGAAAGATGAGGAAATGAGGGCGAGAATGGCAAGTGCTGCTGAACGCGTACACCTCACTTGCCTCTGACAAGGACGGTCGCCTAAAATGTCTGTCAGCCAAAGAATCTCCCCGCCCGCCGCACGCACAAACATCGCATGTGCATACATGCTAGGCGAAAGCAGGGTGTACGATCGCTATGAAACAACCCCGATATAAGCTTGTGAATATATACAAAACATATAAAAAATACACGGGCTTTGACACAAAGAAAACTCAACTATGTGTTGAAAAAAGAAACAGTAACTAGTTTAGACCATTATGTCATGTCACGCCATGTCATTATTCTTTATCGTTATATCTGTATAGTATATGTAACTGGTCTTGTGTCACTGTAATCAGGTGAGTAATGATAGGACTCTCAGTCGCCAGGAGTGACTGTGCTGCCTTTCGCCATTATAACAGGTGTCGACGAATTGTGGTTGGTCCTTTGCACGTCGGCCGAATGTCACACCGCTCGTACCGAATGCTTCGTCTCCTATTGGCTGACCTATTCGCGCTGTGACAATGACGAATAGAGTCGTAGTCAGGGCGCAGGTGAAGAGCCAGCCAGGTTTGCCAACACAACACCGAAATCGCGTACAGTTCGCACTGTCGCAAGTTGCAAGTGCGACCGTCCCCGCTTCCACTCTACGACTCCGTGCGATTTCTGTCGAGTCGTTCACCCTGGCTTCCGCGACAAGTTCACAGGTGATCACTGTTCAGACACAGTAAGCGAATCGCAGCAGTCGCCCGCAGCTTGCTTGTGTGCAAATCGCCCCTCCCCTACCGCGTACCGCCAGCAGCAGTACCCTTCGTTCGGTCCTACCTGCGAGAAACCGAAACCACATTGACTCGATGCGCGGTCGCCCGCCAATCACACGGCAAATCCCCCTCTTCCTCAAACCTGATTCTCGTCGCCCAGCCAGCCCCAACCCCACCAGCTTCTCCCCTCTTGCACCCCTCACACATACCATGTTGCACCGCTCAGCAAACCCCTCTTTGCAAACTTACCGTCTACGCTTTCCTCTCCCTGCCTCCCACCCTCCCCACCGCCATAGCCAAATGATTGATTCCATAGTTTCCTTCCCTCACGCCACTGTGCTCCTGAATGTGTTGGTCTGACGGACGGTTGCTTTCTAGGCCTTGTCATCTGTGGTGCAACTGGCTCCAATGTCTACTGTCTTCCGCATTCATAAAATCGAGTATCCTTGCGCAGGTGCATCGTGCAATCATAGTCTAGCTCTGTCTCTCGCCGTTGTCGTAGCGTCCGAAGAAGCAGCATGGTTCGGTAGTGGATAGAATACGCTTCAAGCTCTTGCGTTTCCTACAAGTTCTGAGTGTGCACCACCGTCGTGACGCCATAGGACCGTAGCGTAGACTATAAGTGCGTGCGAGTCGCGCACATATTACCCAGCTCGGCTTCGCGGACTCACACGAGGCGCCGCGATGCTGATTATAGACAACCAGCCAGTTCCGCGCAATCTCGCGGTACGTGCGCTTGACCCATACGGGAGCGCGTCGAAGAAACTGAGATGGGTCGACACCTAAACCTGCTTCCGCTCTTTCTCTTGTATCTCGCTCTCGCCGCTCCAGTCCCACGCCTGTCCGTCGCTGCGCGCGCTTTATTCCGGCCTCGTCGCGTTCCGCTGCACGGCTCGTCCCGTTCGTTCCGTCGTGATCGTTGCAGCAATCGTCCATGGCTCACCTCGTCTGCATCACTTCTCCCGTGTCCCTCGTCTCCTCCCTTCTCCAATACCACTCAATCCCCTCCATTTTCCCCCTCCCACTTCCTACCCCTTCCCTTCTCCCCCCCTCGCCCCCCTTTTTTCTCCCCTCCCTCCTCTTCCCCCTCCTCCCCTTCTCCCCCCTTTGCCCCCTCCCACTCACCCCGCCCTCCGCCGTGCGCCATTTCCGCACCGCGCAGGGCACGGCGCTGCTCCGTTACCTCCTCACGCATCCGAGCCTCGTCGCTGGCTCGGATGAGTTCTTTCGCCGAACCGGCCGCTCAGGCTCGGAAGCCGGTCCTGTCCCTGGTCCATTCCGTGCTAAGCACGATGAAGGAGAGAATTTTGCGCGGCCCGGATGCGGTAGCGACGATCGTTTGTCCGACAGTCATGCTGCCGGCCAGCCGGCAACACAGTCAACCCTCAGCACCCCACCGGCAACTCTTCCCTCCCCCGCCACTCCTTCCGCGCATCTTGGCGCAAACCCTGGGGGATCACGCTCCCCCAGCTTGGCTGCCGCGCGTGCAGCGGAAAAGCTGAGATGCGCGGAGGCGCAGGGAGGCGCAGGGGAGGGGGAAGTGGGGAACCTGCGGAACGCAGGTGGCCGTGACGGCGCCGCGTGTAACGGCGGCGTTAACGGTAGCGGGATCTCGGTGTGCCGAGGGCGGGAGGGCGGAGGGGGCGAGTGGATGCGCCGGCAGCGGGACCTGCTGGGCGGCGCGGGGAGCCGCTCTCTCGGCGCGCCACGTGGCGAGGAATCTACTGCTGACACGTGTGATGCTGGCAGTGATGCGCTTCCCCGCGCGATTTGGCGCAGTTTGAGTGCGAGTGTGCTTAAAGCGCGTGATGCTGCAGCGGGGATAACTGGTGGATATACTGTTGGTAGCGGGGCTGCTGGTAACGGTGATGCTGGTAGCACTGCTGATGGTTGTGAGCGCAATGCCGCGCTGCCGCTGGAGACGGCCACGCCTCCGCCTGCCTCCACTCGTGCAGGCGAAGAATGCGCGGCAGGCGCGGCAGCACCAGCGGAGGAAGCGGCACGGAATGCGGAGGGCGGCTTGTTCGATCGCCTAAAGTGGCACGGAGAGGGGGACGGAGCGCGCAAGCTTGGACCGGGGGAAGGGGCCCGCGCACAACTAGAGGGGGGCGGTGGGGCGGGAGATTGCGGGAAAGAGGGTGCAAGGAAGGCGGACGGGGGTGAGGCGCAGCAGGGACGGCCGGAGCGGCTGGTGTACGTGGCGCAAGCGGAGGTGGCAACTGCTGACGTGGACCTGGTTGACGTGATAGGCACGGACGAGATGACCACGTGTGTGGCGGTGGCGCTGCGCCATCCGCGCACGGGGCGCACGGCTCTGGCGCACGTGGACGCGTCGCTCTGCACCCTGCGCGCTCTCGCCGCCATGCTCGCCTCGCTGCGCCTCGCCCCTCACGACCCTACTCCCCTCCAGGTATGACATGGCAGTGCAGGCACATGCACGCTTATGTGGTGTGACATGCATGCATGCGTAATCTCTGCATGCCTACAGGCACCATGCCTCTTTGCTGCCCTCCCGTGTGCTGCCTCCCCTCCTTGCCGCTCCCTGCTGCTGTCCCATCCTCATTCCTCCCCGCCTCTCCTTTCCTCTCCCCGTCCTTCCCGTCTCCAACCCTCCGTCCTGCCCCCGTCCGCCCTTGGCCCCCTGTCCCCATTGCCCATGTCCCCCCATGTCCCCCCATGTCCCTCCGGCAGCTGCACCTGGTGGGCGCGTTTGACGACGACCCAGGGCACACAGAGAGCATCCTCGCCGCGTGGGAGGAGCAGCAGGAGAGGCAGCAGCGGCAAGAGCAAGAGAAAGCGCAAGGGCAACAGCAGTCACAGCAGCAGGGCTACCTGGAGAGGAGCAGCAGCGGGCGGCAGTCAGGGTGCAAGCGCAGGCGAGCCCTCAGCCCTGCAGCCAGTGGCGGGGGCGACAGGGCCATGCGCGCAGGAGCAGAAGAGACAGCAAGATCAGGAGCAGGAGAAGGAAGTGCCGTTGGCAGTGCCTGGCCGCACAGCGACCCGTCGAGCCCCGTGGCAACAGCGTCGCCATGCCAAGGCACAGAACCCATGCATACTTTGCACCTGGATGGCAACCCAGACCACCACCACACGCCTCTGCACCACTCTCCACCGCACCCTCCGCCGTCTTCTCTGCTTCCTCCGCTTCCCACCGCCACCCCCAACGGTCTCTACTACAGCCTTTCCCGCGCGGACAGCGCCCCCTTCGCCCCCCCTCTCCCCGCGGGCACGTCCCTCCCCGTGGCCTGCGCGCTGGTCTCCGCGCTGCACGCGCTCCCGCGCCCCTTCCGCCTCTGCACGCTCGCGCTCCTCCCCCTCAACACCACGTGGGACCCCTCCCGCCGCGCCCCTGTGCCCCGCACGCGCGGACTGGCGGTCCACGTGGCGTCTGGGGAAGCCTCCCCGCGCGTATTCACCCCAGAAGAGCGCGGGCCTGATGCTGTGCTGCGCTCCGTGCTGCTCTTCTTTGGGGAAGGGGGAGAGGCGGAGGAGGAGGGGAAGGGGGAAGCGGAAGGGGAGGCGGGTGGGTGGTGGGGAGGGGGGTCGGGGGAGGAGGAGCGGTTGGTGGCGGAGGGGCGCGAGGGGAGAGAGGGGGAGGGGCGGGAGGGGCGCTGTGAGGGCAGTGTGTGTACCCCTGAGAAAGGGCGGCCTGTTGATGCTGCTGCACGCACTGGTGGTGGCGCTCCGGCTAGCGGCGGTACTGGCAGCACACGCGCACACAGCACTCCCTCCTCCCCTCTCATTCCCTCCTCGCTCTCCTCCTCCTCCCCTTCCCCACTCCTGTCCTCCTCCTCATTCTCCCCTCTCCTTTCCTCTTCGCCCTCTCCCTCCCTGCCCCCGCTCGCATCCTCCCCTACTCTGCTCTCCACCCTCCCACCCGCCGCGCTGGCACCGCTCTGCACCGCTCTGTGCGGTCCACTCTGTCCCCAGGGCCGCCTTACCCGCTTCTACGACACTCAAATTGACAGATTCGTGCTGCCGCCCACCAGGTACAGTCAACCTGACACTCCGTTTCATCCTACTGCCTTGCCTCCTGCTGCAGCATGTTGCATGTCAGCTCAGCAGCTCTCCCTTGATTCTTTGCATGCCAGGCAAGCATCTCATCTCTCCATCCTTCTCGCCTTCCCCTCTTCCCCCCCCGTCTCCCCTTCTCCCCTTTCCCCATCAGGCTCATGGACGCGGCAGCGCTTGCCCGGCAGCGACTGAGCATGACGGATCACGAGCTGCTGCACGCCAACTCACCCCACCACCCCTTTGCACTCCTTCCTTTTCCCCCGTCCCCGTCTTTTCAGGTTGATGGACGCGGCAGCACTGGCCCGGCAGCGCCTGAGCATGACGGACCACGAGCTGCTGCACGCCAACTCCACGTCGCCACTGGCCGAGGGACCCGACTTCCTGCCCTTCATCCGCAGGTGAGGGTTGCTTGTCGGTGACTCCTCCCTCTATTTCCACGTGAAGGCTTGCTGTTGCACGCATGCCATGCCATGGTGATGCGCATGCCATGCACACACTAGGGCATGGCATTGCAGCGAGTAAACATGTCTGCTCAATGCCATTCCTTCACCTCCTTCACATTACCCATTCCTACCCCCCTCCCGCTGCTCCTGACCCTCCCCACCAACCTCCCGCTACGTCTTCCCTCCTCCCCCTCCACGTCTGCCTTTTCCCCCTGCCCATCCCTGCAGCTGCTACCGCCTGCTAGCCCAGTCACCCGACACAGACACGCTCTTCCCCAGTGGCGCCCCCCGCGTCTTCACACGCGACCCCACCTTGCAGTGCTGGCAGCGCGCGCCGCCCCCCCTGCCCCCGCGCACGCCGCTCATGCTGTACCGCGCATACCGCTCGCGCCACCTGCACTCGCTCTCCTCCCTGCTCTGCTCCCTGCCCTGCTGGCCCTGGCTCTGACCGTGAATTGGGGGAGGGTAAGGGAGGGGAGGAGGGGGTTGAGGGGGGCTGGGGTGTGTTACGGGGAGCAAGTGCAGCCGCCAGGGGCATTCAAGAAAACAGCTCATGTTGCTTCTGATGCGTGTACCTCCTGCACTCGCTCTCCTCGCGGCTCTGCCCCGCGTGGCGAGGAATCTACTGCTGACACGTGTGATGCTGCAGTGATGCGCTTCCCCGCGCGATTTGGCGCAGTTTGAGTGCGAGTGTGCTTAAAGCGCGTGATGCTGCAGCGGGGGATAACTGGTGGATATACTGTTGGTAGCGGGGCTGCTGGTAACGGTGATGCTGGTAGCACTGCTGATGGTTGTGAGCGCAATGCCGCGCTGCCGCTGGAGACGGCCACAGCCTCCGCCTGCCTCCACTCGTGCAGGCGAAGAATGCGCGGCAGGCGCGGCAGCACCAGCGGAGGAAGCGGCACGGAATGCGGAGGGCGGCTTGTTCGATCGCCTAAAGTGGCACGGAGAGGGGGACGGAGCGCGCAAGCTTGGACCGGGGGAAGGGGCCCGCGCACAACTAGAGGGGGGCGGTGGGGCGGGAGATTGCGGGAAAGAGGGTGCAAGGAAGGCGGACGGGGGTGAGGCGCAGCAGGGACGGCCGGAGCGGCTGGTGTACGTGGCGCAAGCGGAGGTGGCAACTGCTGACGTGGACCTGGTTGACGTGATAGGCACGGACGAGATGACCACGTGTGTGGCGGTGGCGCTGCGCCATCCGCGCACGGGGCGCACGGCTCTGGCGCACGTGGACGCGTCGCTCTGCACCCTGCGCGCTCTCGCCGCCATGCTCGCCTCGCTGCGCCTCGCCCCTCACGACCCTACTCCCCTCCAGGTATGACATGGCAGTGCAGGCACATGCACGCTTATGTGGTGTGACATGCATGCATGCGTAATCTCTGCATGCCTACAGGCACCATGCCTCTTTGCTGCCCTCCCGTGTGCTGCCTCCCCTCCTTGCCGCTCCCTGCTGCTGTCCCATCCTCATTCCTCCCCGCCTCTCCTTTCCTCTCCCCGTCCTTCCCGTCTCCAACCCTCCGTCCTGCCCCCGTCCGCCCTTGGCCCCCTGTCCCCATTGCCCATGTCCCCCCATGTCCCCCCATGTCCCTCCGGCAGCTGCACCTGGTGGGCGCGTTTGACGACGACCCAGGGCACACAGAGAGCATCCTCGCCGCGTGGGAGGAGCAGCAGGAGAGGCAGCAGCGGCAAGAGCAAGAGAAAGCGCAAGGGCAACGCAGTCCACAGCAGCAAGGGCTACCTGGAGAGGAGCGCAGCTGGCGGCAGTCAGGGTGCAAGCGCAGGCGAGCCCTCAGCCCTGCAGCCAGTGGCGGGGGCGACAGGGCCATAGCGCGCAGGAGCAGAAGAGACAGCAAGATCAGGAGCATGAGAAGGAAGTGCCGTTGGCAGTGCCTGGCCGCACAGCGACCCGTCGAGCCCCGTGGCAACAGCGTCGCCATGCCAAGGCACAGAACCCATGCATACTTTGCACCTGGATGGCAACCCAGACCACCACCACACGCCTCTGCACCACTCTCCACCGCCCCCTCCGCCGTCTTCTCTGCTTCCTCCGCTCCCACCGCCACCCCCCAACGGTCCTCTACTACAGCCTTTCCCGCGCGGACAGCGCCCCCCTTCGCCCCCCCTCTCCCCGCGGGCACGTCCCTCCCCGTGGCCTGCGCGCTGGTCTCTCCGCGCTGCACGCGCTCCCGCGCCCCTTCCCGCCTCTGCACGCTCGCGCTCCTCCCCTCAACACCACGTGGGACCCCTCCCGCCGCGCCCCTGTGCCCCGCACGGCGCGGACTGGCGGTCCACGTGGCGTCTGGGGAAGCCTCCCCGCGCGTATTCACCCCAGAAGAGCGCGGGCCTGATGCTGTGCTGCGCTCCGTGCTGCTCTTCTTTGGGGAAGGGGGGAGAGGCGGAGGAGGAGGGGAAGGGGGGAAGCGGAAGGGGAGGCGGGTGGGTGGTGGGGAGGGGGGTCGGGGGAGGAGGAGCGGTTGGTGGCGGAGGGGCGCGAGGGGAGAGAGGGGGAGGGGCGGGAGGGGCGCTGTGAGGGCAGTGTGTGTACCCCTGAGAAAGGGCGGCCTGTTGATGCTGCTGCACGCACTGGTGGTGGCGCTGTCCCGGCTAGCGGCGGTACTTGGCAGCACACGCGCACACAGCACTCCCTCCTCCCCTCTCATTCCCTCCTCGCTCTCCTCCTCCTCTCCCCTTCCCCACTCCTGTCCTCCTCCTCATTCTCCCCTCTCCTTTCCTCTTCGCCCTCTCCCTCCCTGCCCCCGCTTCGCATCCTCCCCTACTCTGCTCTCCACCCTCCACCCTGCCGCGCTGGCAACCGCTCTGCACCGCTCTGTGCGGTCCACTCTGTCCCCAGGGCCGACTTACCCGCTTCTACGACACTCAAATTGACAGATTCGTGCTGCCGCCCACCAGGTACAGTCAACCTGACACTCCGTTTCATCCTACTGCCTTGCCTCCTGCTGCAGCATGTTGCATGTCAGCTCAGCAGCTCTCCCTTGATTCTTTGCATGCCAGGCAAGCATCTCATCTCTCCATCCTTCTCGCCTTCCCCTCTTCCCCCCCCGTCTCCCCTTCTCCCCTTTCCCATCAGGCTCATGGACGCGGCAGCGCTTGCCCGCAGCGACTGAGCATGACGGATCACGAGCTGCTGCACGCCAACTCACCCCACCACCCCTTTGCACTCCTTCCTTTTCCCCCGTCCCCGTCTTTTCAGGTTGATGGACGCGGCAGCACTGGCCCGGCAGCGCCTGAGCATGACGGACCACGAGCTGCTGCACGCCAACTCCACGTCGCCACTGGCCGAGGGACCCGACTTCCTGCCCTTCATCCGCAGGTGAGGGTTGCTTGTCGGTGACTCCTCCCTCTATTTCCACGTGAAGGCTTGCTGTTGCACGCATGCCATGCCATGGTGATGCGCATGCCATGCACACACTAGGGCATGGCATTGCAGCGAGTAAACATGTCTGCTCAATGCCATTCCTTCACCTCCTTCACATTACCCATTCCTACCCCCCTCCCGCTGCTCCTGACCCTCCCCACCAACCTCCCGCTACGTCTTCCCTCCTCCCCCTCCACGTCTGCCTTTTCCCCCTGCCCATCCCTGCAGCTGCTACCGCCTGCTAGCCCAGTCACCCGACACAGACACGCTCTTCCCCAGTGGCGCCCCCCGCGTCTTCACACGCGACCCCACCTTGCAGTGCTGGCAGCGCGCGCCGCCCCCCCTGCCCCCGCGCACGCCGCTCATGCTGTACCGCGCATACCGCTCGCGCCACCTGCACTCGCTCTCCTCCCTGCTCTGCTCCCTGCCCTGCTGGCCCTGGCTCTGACCGTGAATTGGGGGAGGGTAAGGGAGGGGAGGAGGGGGTTGAGGGGGGCTGGGGTGTGTTACGGGGAGCAAGTGCAGCCGCCAGGGGCATTCAAGAAAACAGCTCATGTTGCTTCTGATGCGTGTACCTCCTGCACTCGCTCTCCTCGCTGCTCTGCTCCCTGCCCTGCTGGCCCTGGCTCTGACCGTCATGCTGCTTGCACTGGTGGCGCTGAGGTGAGGGGTGTTGCTGATTGCACTGCGGCCCGTGGGGATCGCAGAGGGTTGCGTTGAGGTGGAGCAAGTGGAAGGCTCTCATGTGCCTCCAGGGGCACTCAACAAGGCGGTGTCTGCACTACTGGTGATGGTGGTGGTGGTGGTGGGTGCACTGGTGGCCATGGGGGTCACAGTGGGCTGGTTGTCAGCTGCAAGCTGTGCTGCTGGGAGGCACACCTTGTGCCGCTCGTGGCATGTGCTGTGCTGTGCTGTGCTGTGCTGGGGGCAGGGTGCTGGGGGCTGGGGGCAGGGTGCAGGGTGCGGGGTGCGGGGTGCGGGGTGCAGGGGTCAGGGTGCAGGGTCGGGGTGATACAGCGGTTGACAAGTATGTCAACTGCTACACGAATGTTTGGCCTGGTTGTGCCCGGCCGGATAGGTGGCTGTGAAATGTGGTGCTCATGAATATTAGAACCAACAAATGATGAGAATGGTCTCATCAAGGTAGGGCGTGTCTTGCGCCCTTGTGATGCCACTCTCGCTGCAAACGCAGATGATGATACAATCTTGTTCCAGTCCCACTTTGAAAAATATTCATTTATTGTGAGTGATGATACATTACTGTAGAAGGATAACTGGGGGAAATAATCCCTTGTGGAGATGTTCCAATTCCGCATTACGGCGGAACCTTTTCTGGCGCGCCTGCTGCAGAAGTCTCCCGCCTGGAATTTTCAAAAAGCCGCGCTTCGTCGGGCCCAGCGCAGCTTAGCGGCTACTTTGGACTCCCATCCCGGTGGCGAAAGTCGTCTGACCCCAATACCCTCGAGTTCCGCTTTTGTCATTCGCTCGCGAAAGCTTTGCGACGACCTGTGCGGCGGGCGGAGACCAGCGGAAGCCTCTGTTTTGGCGACTCCCTGTCACCTGTCGTCGCCTCCGTCCAGCAAGTGCATGCAGCCTCCCAGAGACAGTAAACCCGGCGGCGACATTCCCAAGGCCCTTCCAGTCACCTCTGCCGAATTCTCCAGTTCATTCATTCACGTCTCTCATTCTCTCCAGTCAGCGTTAGCTCGTGCTTGTTTCCATGGCTTCCTCATCTCGCCATGGCTGCTGTCGAAATCTCTCAGAGATGTAGGTTACTACGATTTTTTCATAATCTTAGAAATATTTATGATAGCTTATCAGCATATAAGCCTTTTTCAGTGGGAGAACTGGTAGAGCCGTGTCAGCATATAGCTTCTGTTAGGCTGATCATGTTAACTGCTCGCCTCTTAGCTGATAACCGCGGTAGTTATTATTCGTAACCGCTAAGTTTATTCCACCGTTTCAGTTTCCGCGAACACTTTCACATTAAGTTTCTGATAAACTGATTATCAACCAATCGTTTTCACGTCAGAATGGCGCCGTAATGGTCAGAATGGCGAGTGAATCTCAAGTATCAAGGCGACCGGCATCCGGCGTCCGTAATGATCTACGAGCATCATCATCAGCAACAAGAGAAGCACCTTCGGGTCGACGGAAGCAGTCTCAAGGCAACCGGCATCCGCGTAAGGTGAAGATGGCGGCCAACCGCGTAAGGTGTGCGGAAGATGGCGACTTAACGCGTGCGACGTTCCGCATGCGGCGCCGTGCGGATGCTGGGCGACATGGCGCGACGATGCGCGGCATGCGACGTACCGCTTGCGACGTTCCCCGCCGTGCGACCGTGTGCAGATGATGGCGACTTACTGCGTGCAAAGTTCCGCGTGCCGGCGCGCTGTGCGGATGCATGCGACGATGTGCGACGAACGGCATGCGACTTACAGCGCGCTTCCGTGTGCGGAAGATGGCGACAAATTACGTGCGAGGCCGTGCGATTTACCACGCGCGACTGTGTGCGGATGATGGCGACGCGTGCTACCTTCCGTGTGCGACGTTGTGCGGATGCTGGCGACGTCCCGTGGCTGGCGCGGTGAACAGCGGTGAAGGCGTGCGGCTGGCGCGGTAAACAGCGGTGAAGGCGTGTGGCTGGCGCGGTGAAGAGCGGTGAAGGCGTGCGGCTGCGCGGTGAACAGCGGTGAAGACGTGCGGCTGGCGCAGTGAAGACGTGCGGCTGGCGCGGTGAAGACGTGCGGCTGGCTCGGTGAAGACGTGCGGCTGGCGCGGTGAAGACGAGCGGCTGGCGCGGTGAACAGCGGTGAAGGCGGTTCGGGAACAAGGCAGAATGTGGAGGAGAGGAGAGGAGAGGAGCCAATAAAGGAGCAGCAGAGGTGCCAGCTGAGGAGAACTGGAGCGAGCACAGGAGCGATTCGGGCGCTGCTGGAGTGCTGCTGGCTGATCCTGGCGCTCGTGGAGCATGGGAGCATGGGAGCCGTGGAGCAGCAAGGCAGCACTGGCATCTCGTGGGCAGCAAAGCAACTGGGAAGTGTCTTTCCCCTCGCCTTCCCTTCTCGTCACCCTCCATTCGTTTCGTTTTGTCATTCCGTGTTTTCCGCACCTCGTTCTTCACTCCATCGTCCTGCATTTCGCGTTTATGCACGTCCCTCTGATACGTTCGGCTGCAGCCTAGTAGATGTCCTCCGCGGGTTTTGGGTAGCATAGATTTTGGGTTGGGTAGCATAGAGTTTGGGTTTTGGGTAGCATAGCTCCTCCCTCTGCTAGCTGCAGCCGGCGTGTCATGGACGTGCATCCATCCCCTCGTTTCCATGTGTTGTTCCCCGCTTTCAGTTTTGCACTTCGTTTTTCGCTTTCAATTCCGCATTTCGTTTCCTTGTGTTTGTATTGCTTTCTTTTCCATTTTGCAGTTCTGTTTACTGACTTCGTGCATCTGTCTGTGCGTTCTCTCCCCCTGTTTTTCAGCAACCATGGGTTCTTCACTCGGGAGGAGCAGAGGCGCCTGCAGAGGACGGCAGCAGCGACTCCCGAGGGTCCTCTCTTGGCTCTTTGGAAGGGCAGCGCGCATGCAAGGGGAGGGCGAGCGTGGTGGGATGACGCACGGCCGGCCCTTCCCGCCCTGCTGACCACCCGCTTGCGAGGGCGAGGGTGACGCTGCAATGCAAGCGGATGGAGCGAGGCGAGGAGGCGCTTGGAGCGCGGCGAGGAGGCGCCTGGAGCGCGGCGCGGAGGCGCCTGGAGCGCGGCGCCTGGAGTGAGGAGGATGACGAGGGCGCATGGCTGACTCAGTGACGAGGATGACGAGGGCGGGCGGTGGAGGCGGTGCAGCGGTGGCCTCCAGTGGACGCGCGACAACAATCAGCTGCCGGCGATAACAAAACTAAATGAGATTCCTTACCCTTGCCTCCTCACTCTCTCTCTCGATCTATCTCGCTGCCCTTGTCGTTAGTCTTTGAGCTTCCTTACTCTTGCCTCTTCACTCTCTCTCGATCTATCACCGACGCTCTTGACAGAGGCGGCACCGACACCTTCTCTGAATGTGAGTGCATCAGCAGCAGGTTTGCCGACTTGTCTCTGATGTTTCTGTCGACGATTGTTGCGAACGCAACTGCTACGACCGCCTTCTTTGGATGTGAGTGCAACTCCTACGTCCTTCTCCTCTGAATGTGAGTGCAACTCCTACGTCCTTCTCCTCTGAATGTGAGTGCAACTCCTACGTCCGCCTCCTCTGGATCTGCGTGCAACTCCTACGACCTCTGAATGTGAGTGCAAGGCGAGGCAAGGCCAAGTGAGGCGAGGCTAGGAGCGGCGAGGCGAGGCGAGGCGAGGCGAGACGTGGGTGGATTGAAACTTGTGGGCGCAATCCGTGGGTGGATTGAAACTTGTGGGCGCAATTCGTGGGTGGACGCTCTCTCAGGCGGGCCCAAAGCGCGGCGGATGGAAGAAGAGGAGCGAGAGAGGTGGGATGATGCACGGCCGGCAGGCACTGGCATGTGGGTGCCTCCTACCCGCCCTGCTGACCACCCGCTTGCTGGCGGCACGCGAGGCGAGGCGGATGGAGCAAGGATGGAGCGAGCGAAGCTCGTTGTTCCCTTGCGTGTTCTCCCACCTGCACCCTTGGGGTGAGGTGGAGGTGCGAGAAGGAGAGGCGGATAAGCTGAAGGAGGGGGTACTTGGAGGGAGAGGCTGTCGTATGTGGAAGGGAGTAAAAAGCTGGGAGAAAGGTGTGTCTGAGTGGTGATACTTTGATTGGGGGTGGGACCTCCCTCTCATTGCTCTCCTCTCACTCTCCCTCTTGCCCAGCAGAGCCACGGTAAGTGTGTGTTGGATGCGTGCTGAGAGTGGTGGCTGCCACCCCACTCTTTGGTTCTCCTCCTCCCGCTTGTCCCACCGCTTGCTCAACTCACCCTAAGCATACTTCAGCTCATACTTCCCAGTCAACTCCTCTTATGGCCTTTGACGCACTCCTGATCAGCACTCGTTGCTGATACCCCTTTAAAAGGGAGTATCAGCAACGCCTGCCATGAGAAGGGGGTATGGGTTCGAGGGAGTGCAGTGCGGTGCCATCAGCAACGCCTGCCATGAGAAGGGAGTATGGGTCCGAGGGAGTGTAGTGTGGTGCAATAAGCAACGCCTGCCATGAGAAGGGAGTATGGGTATGAGGGAGTGCAGTGCGGTGCCATCAGCAACGCCTGCCATGAGAAGGGAGTATGGGTCCGAGGGAGTGCAGTGCGGTGCCATCAGCATCGCCTGCCATGAGAAGGGAGTATGGGTCCGAGGGAGTGCAGTGCGGTGCCATCAGCAACTCCTGCCATGAGAAGGGGGTATGGGTTCGAGGGAATGCAGTGCGGTGCCATCAGCAACGCCTGCCATGAGAAGGGAGTATGGGATCGAGGGAGTGTAGTGTGGTGCAATAAGCAACACCTGCCATGAGAAGGGAGTATGGGTATGAGGGAGTGCAGTGCGGTGCCATCAGCAACGCCTGCCATGAGAAGGGAGTATGGGTCCGAGGGAGTGCAGTGCGGTGCCATCAGCATCGCCTGCCATGAGAAGGGAGTATGGGTCCGAGGGAGTGCAGTGCGGTGCCATCAGCAACTCCTGCCATGAGAAGGGAGTATGGGTCCGAGGGAGTGCAGTGCGGTGCCATCACCAACGCCTGCCATGAGAAGGGAGTATGGGTCCGAGGGAGTGCAGTGTGGTGCAATAAGCAACGCCTGCCATGAGAAGGGAGTATGGGTATGAGGGAGTGCAGTGCGGTGCCATCAGCAACGCCTGCCATGAGAAGGGAGTATGGGTCCGAGGGAGTGCAGTGTGGTGCCATCAGCAGCGCCTGCCTTGAGAAGGGAGTATGGGTACGAGGGAGTGCAGTGCCATCAGCAGCGCCTGCCATGAGAAGGGAGTATGGGTCCGAGGGAGTGCAGTGTGGTGCCATCAGCAACGCCTGCCATGAGAAGGGAGTATGGGTCCGAGGGAGTGCAGTGCGGTGCCATCAGCAACGCCTGCCATGAGAAGGGAGTATGGGTCCGAGGGAGTGCAGTGCGGTGCCATCAGCAACGCCTGCCATGAGAAGGGAGTATGGGTCCGAGGGAGTGCAGTGCGGTGTGGGGCCGAGGAGAACATTTTTTTTTTGTTTCTTGTATTCTTGTTTTTTCCTTGTCACGTGTTTCGTTTTCGTTTTGCATTCTTTTTTATCTTGCACCCTCACCACCAAGTTCGTTTCTTTCCTTGTCGCATGTTTCGATTTCTCTTATGTTTTTTGCATTTTCTTTTTGCTCGCATCTTCACCAGCAACTTATCTTTCTTTCTTTAGATCCCCCCTCTTGCATTCCCGTATGGCAGGGAGCAGCATGGCGGAGTGGAGAGCTGGTGGGGGCGGCTGCAGAGCGGGAGGCGTGGCAGCAGCAGCTACACGGAAGGGAGGAGGGAGGCGGGTTGGAGTGCGAAGGAGGAGGGAGCAGCAGCTGTCACCAGCAGCGCCTGCTTTCACAAGGGAGTATGGGGCTCAGGGAGGGGACCAATTTCCGCTCTGTTTCCGCATGCTTTGCATTTCCTTGTCGCATGTTTCAGTTTCTGTTTCGTTTTTTGCATTCTCTTCACCAGCCACTTATCTTTCTTCCCTTAGCTCCCCCCTCTTGCAATTCTGTTGCGCAGAGCGGGAGGCGCGGCAGCAGCAGCTACACGGGAGGGAGGTGGGTTGGAGTACGGAGGAGGAGGGAGCAGCAGCACCAGCAGCCTTCTTTCAAAAGGGAGTATGGGGCTAAGGGAGGGGACCATTTTCTGCTCTGTTTTCGCATGCTTTTCATTTCCTTGTCGCATGTTTCGATTTCTATTTTGTGTTTTGCATTTTTTTTTTGCTCGCATCTTCACCAGCAACTTATCTTTCTTTCCTTAGATCCCCCTTTTGCATTCCCGTATGGCAGGGCGCAGCATGGCGGAGTGGAGAGCTGGTGGGGGCGGCTGCAGAGCGGGAGGCGCGGCAGCAGCAGCTACACGGAAGGGAGGAGGGAGGCGGGTTGGAGTGCGGAGGAGGAGGGAGCAGCAGCACCAGCAGCTCCTTCTTTCAGAAGAGAGTATGGGGCTCAGGGATGGGAACATTGCCGCTCTGTTTTCACATGCGTTTTGTTTCCTTGTCGCTTGTTTCAATGTCTGTTTTGTGTTTTGCATTTTATTTTCGCTCGCATCTTCACCAGCAACTAATATTTCTTTCCGTAGACCCCCCTTCTTGCATTCCTGTATGGCAGGGCGGATGGAGGCGGGTTGGAGTGCGGAGGAGGGAGCAGCAGCTGTCACCAGCAGCGCCTGCTTTCACCGTGGTGTATGGGGCTGAGGGAGGGGTGAGGGGTGAGGGGTGGGGGGTGGGGTCCTTGTGTGCTGTTCTTGAGGCGCCTCAAGACAGCTGTGAACTGCCGGTGGCGGTTCTGTTCTGTTCACTGCAGTGCACTGCAGCTTGTCGTTCTGTTTCCGTTCCGTCAGTTCGTTGGTCCCTGAGTTTTGAGAGACGTCTCAAAACTTGTGTGCTCCTCACTGCAGAGTCGCTGCAGTGAGCAACCTCTGGGTTTTGGGCAAAGCCTCAAAACCCATTTCTCTTGTTCCTCACAGCAGCCTAGCTGCAGTGAGAAAAATTACACAGCTGGTCAGGCAGCACGACTGGGCAGCAAGGACGGGCAGCACCTGCTTTGAGGATAATTTTCATCTGCCCCCGGGCAGTCTGCATTGTGTTTTTTCTCTCTCTCCCCCCCATCCAACAGGGTCCTAAGCGATGGTTCCCACCTCACTTGGGTGTAACGTCAGGAGCTCTGCTCCTGGCGGCCAAGAGGAACCCCCCATGCACACCTACAGTGCATGGGTAGTACATTGGTGTACTATCTAGTATGGCAGCCTATTAATATATAGTTCTCAGTTAGATCCATAAATATTTGATACCGAGAACAGTAAATAGAAGTTTTAGTGAATATTTGTTTCTGAGATCTCTCAACTGGATCAATTTTGAATGTTGATATCAGAATGGATCAGTAATATGTAACTCTGAGATTGATAGTTATCAAATTGTAAAGCAATTATGCACTTTATAGCGATTTTCTGCACAACGTTCCGCACTTCTATTTCTCCTCAACTATTTCGAACGCGCCGCAGTCTCTGCGATCCTGATCATGTCGGGCAGATCTTGTACTCAGTCGATATTTCGTACTCCGATATCCTCGGCGACTCGTCAAGCCTCTATTTGTCTCGCCTTCTCGGTGCTCATGTCGACTCCACGCGGCGCACGCGAGTGTACAGATTACGCGCATTTGTTACTGGCAATCCTCGTTACAAGGATGCAAGACTAGGAAGAGTTTCGACCGCAGCAAGCCTACGGGTCTCAAAAATCGCTGCTGGCGGCCAACGTGGAACGATCCGTTAGATTTGGCCTCGTCAACGGTCGACACTAGGTCCCTGCGTAGAAACGACGCGGCGCGATGCTCCCTGCTTCTCCGTAAAGCTCCCACTACGAATTTGCGGGCCTAGGGAGCATCAACGGCGCGTTCACCTCACGGCGCCAGCGTCATGCTCGCCTTCCACACTCAGCAGGATCGCTGGTGCGTGTCTCTGTCTGGTTTTGGCACGCGCTGAATGCTCATAGGGACCTAGCGGTGACTGGTGATGTGGCCTGATGCACCGCGTGCTCGCCTTCCACTCTCTCGGCCGGAAGCTCTCTGCCGCTCAGCTGGCAGACTTGCCGGAGGGTTCACTGGTGAGTTCACGCTGTGCTTCTTCTGGCGGTTACTGTCCCTCGGTTGGCGTTTCGCATGCCCTGCGTTCAGCTTCATGCTCCGCGTGCACGTATGCCGTGCTGTCTGGGTGCTGGGCGTGCACCCTAGAGAGGTGAATTCGCTCATGTACGCACCGCACCGGTGATATTCCTGGTTTTTTTTCTGGGATTTCACTCTTCTACTAGGATTCCTCCCCGTCGCTCCCTTTCTTTCCACTACCCTCCCCCGTCTCACCTCACGTCCCCATTCTCCCTTTCCACCCTCGTCTCCTCTCGTCAACCCATCTCCTCCCATCCCACACCCCTCTTTCTAAAAGACGCTGAGAGGGCCCCATGGTGGAGCAAGCTGGTGGGTGTGGAGCGGTGGAGAGCGGTGCTGCACGATGCGTCCTTCATTCTCTGTCCGCAGCGTGCCATGGGGCGATGCTGTGGCTGCCTGTACCTGCTGGAGAAGCAGGTGAACCTTTGTCTGAAAGGTATACCTTGGGTTGTTGCCTGTATCCTTCAGTCGATTGAAAAAACTGCCGCCTTTACCTGCTGGAGAAACAGAAATTGCTGCTTGGCAATAGAAATATCAGGCTTATTTCCCAGAGCAGGTCAAAATTTTGCGTGAATTTCGAGTCGTTAGAAGAATATAATATTGGGCCGAGTCAGAAATAGCTGCCTATACCCGCAGGAGAGACAGTTTGGTTTTCTCGTGCGGTATGCTGTTTTTTCATTCATTGTCTGCTTCGCTTTCACTCACCACTCTTCCATTCTGAGATGTCTCAAATCTCGATTCTACCAACCCTTCCCCCATTCCCTATACCGTACCATCCACCATCCCGTCCCCCATTCCCCACACCATACCATGCCCCATCCCATCCCCACCCGCCAGGTCTTAGAGTACTGTCTGCTCCGCCTTGACTCGCCAATCTTCAACGCGCCGCCTGCCGAACCTCTTGCCGACCCTGTCACCGAGCCTGCCGCCCTGCCGTTCACAGCCACGGGCAAGCTCACCTACTCGCACGGCATGCACCTCAAATACGCCGTCAGTACCTCCCCTTCCCTTCCCTCTCTCCTCTCCCTCCCCTCCCCTCCCCTCCCCTCGCCTCCCCTCACCTCCCCTTGCATTGACCAATTCTGATCTGCCTTGATCGAACGTGACTGACGATGACTGACTCTCAGCCCGTGCTCATTGCCTTAGAAGATTGTTCTCAAACGTTGCAGGGCACGTGGAACAACCGCGCATGGAAGTCACAGCACCTTCAATACATGCGAGCAATGCAACAGTCTTTGCTCCCCTAAATGGCTCTGTATTCTTGCCCTGCCAACCATGCCGCGCCCCTAAATGGCACACATCCAACCCCACCTCTCCGCCCCCCCCCCCCCGTCCTTTCCCCCTCCCCCCTTTCCCTCACCTCTTCACAGACGTCAGCATGGGCGCCCATGTTTCACGCCGCTCACATGCATGCCCACATCGACTGTCTCCTCGCATCCTCCCACCCACCCAACCCCTCCACACCGCTCCCCACCCCTCCGCCCTTCCCCTCATCCCTCCTCGCCACCACCACTGCCTTCTGGGCTGGAGCCCTCGACCCCTCGGACCCCTCCCCTTCCTCCTCCCCCTCCTTCTTCTCCCCCTCTTCCTCCTCTTCCACCTCTTCCTCTGCTGCTCATCCCGCCTCTCCTCGCTTCCCCCCCAGTGCGGCGGCAGCAGCGGGGGCGGCAGTGGCAGTGACGGGGGGACCGGGGGAGTGCTTTCCAAAGCTGAGGGCGATGGCGCAGGTGCTGCTGCTGCCTAAGGACTTGTTGGCTGACCAGGAGGCACGGAATGAGGTGAGGAATGAGGTTGGGGTGGGGGAGAGGGTGGGAAGTGGGGTTGGGTTGGTTTGAGGTGCCTCAGAAATTGCACCAGACGGGAGGTGGGTGGGTGGGGGGCTGCTGCTGCTGTGGCTGCTGCTGTGGCTGCTGCTGTGGGTGAGGGCCATGGCGCAGGTGGTGCTGCTGCCTAAGGACCTGCTAGCCAACCAGGAGGCGAGGAAAGAGGTGAGAGGAATGTGTGGGATGGAATCACATGCACCACATGAACCACATGCGCCACGTGCATCACACA
Source organism: Closterium sp. Naga37s-1 (assembly GCA_947471745.1). Taxonomy (NCBI): domain Eukaryota; kingdom Viridiplantae; phylum Streptophyta; class Zygnematophyceae; order Desmidiales; family Closteriaceae; genus Closterium; species Closterium sp. Naga37s-1. The sequence goes on from CANJKZ010000511.1 coordinate 154,609, forward strand.
CATCACAAGTATCACAATGCATGCTCATATCCATAGCATACGTCACGTGCATCACACACATCACAAGTATCACAATGCATGCTCATTCCCATAGCATACGTCACGTGCATCACACACATCACAAGTATCACAATGCATGCTCATATCCATAGCATACGTCACGTGCATCACACACATCACAAGTATCACAATGCATGCTCATATCCATAGCATACGTCACGTGCATCACACTTGCAATTATTGATATACCATGTGTGTCTGTGTGTGTGCGTGTGCCTGTGCGTGTGCAAATCTGATGTGCATGTATGCGTGGTGTGCATGTGTGTGTGCACACATGACAACAGGTGTGTGGCGATCTGACTCTGGCCTTGCTGCGGCGCATTCTCCTCATTTTCGCTCCGGACGGACGCCAATGCACCCGACCCCGTCTCCTCCACCCTGCTGCACCCGACCCCGTCTCCTCCACCCTGCTGCAGCAGCTCAACAGCGAGGTCAGTCATGCCTCTCCATCACGCCATGTCCATCCCTCACAGTCACACCTCATTCCCCATCACCTTACTGAATCTCATGCCCTCACTCACAGATAGAGCGTCGACTCTCATACATAGAGCGTCGACTCACATAGATAGAGCGTCGAGGTGGGGTGGGTCACACATGGGGTTTCAAAACAGACCAAAGTTGCGGGTCACAGCACGCATGGCCCAGATGGGTCACAGCACGCATGGCCCAGATGGTGATGGAGACGCTGGTGACTTGAGCATCGACAGGTGGTGGGTTGAGCTCCATTAGCCTCCACTCCACTGCTGCATCATCCCACGCCCCTTTGCTCCTTTCTCCTCATCCACCACCGCTGCTGCTGCTCCACTGCTGCTGCTCCTCATCCTCCACTGCTGCTGCTCTCTTTTCCTGACCTTCTCCCTCCCGTCACCGCCCCCACCTCACCACAGGTGTCACGCCTGGTGGTCGACTCGCCTGCATTCCTGCAGGAGGTACGTCCTCTCCCTCATCCCATCCCCTTCTCCCACATTCCATCCCCATCAGCTTACCCCATCAGATTCCCCATCAGTTTCCCATCAGTTTCCCCTATCAGTTTCCCCATCAGTTTCCCCATCCGTTTCCCCCATCCCCATCCGATTCCCCCTCCGATTCCCCCTCCGATTCCCCCCTCCGATTCCCCCCTCCGGTTCCCCCTCCGGTTCCCCCTCCGGTTCCCCCTCCGGTTCCCCCTCCGGTTCCCCCTCCGGTTCCCCAACAGGCTCCCCATCAGGCTCCCCATCAGGTTCCCCATCAGGTTCCCCATCAGGTTCCCCATCAGGTTCCCCACCCATCAGGTCAGGTTTCCCATCAGGTTCCCCATCAGGCTCCCCATCAGGCTCCCCATCAGGTTCCCCATCAGGTTCCCCATCCATCAGGTTCCCCATCAGTGAGGTTCCCCATCAGTCAGGTTCCCCATCAGGTTCCCCACCCATCAGGTTCCCCACCCATCAGGTTCCCCACCCATCAGGTTCCCCATCAGGCTCCCCATCAGGTTCCCCATCAGGTTCCCCATCCATCAGGTTCCCCATCAGTCAGGTTCCCCATCAGTCAGGTTCCCCATCAGGTTCCCCATCAGGTTCCCCACCCATCAGGTTCCCCACCCATCAGGTTCCCCACCCATCAGGTTCCCCATCAGGTTCCCCATCAGGTTCCCCATCAGGTTCCCCATCAGGTTCCCCATCAGGCTCCCCATCAGGCTCCCCATCAGGTTCCCCATCAGGTTCCTCATCAGGTTCCCCATCAGGTTCCCCATCAGGTTCCCCATCCATCAGGTTCCCCATCCGTCAGGTTCCCCATCAGTCAGGTTCCCCATCAGGTTCCCCATCAGGTTCCCCATTCATCAGGTTCCCCATTCATCAGGTTCCCCATCAGGTTCCCCATCAGGCTCCCCATCAGGTTCCCCATCAGGTTCCCCATCAGGTTCCCCATCAGGTTCCCCATCAGGCTCCCCATCAGGTTCCCCATCAGGTTCCGCATCCGGTTCCGCATCAGGTTCCCCATCAGGCTCCCCATCAGGTTCCCCATCAGGTTCCCCATCAGGTTCCCCATCAGTCAGGTTCCCCATCAGGTTCCCCATCAGGTTCCCCACCCATCAGGTTCCCCACCCATCAGGTTCCCCACCCATCAGGTTCCCCATCAGGTTCCCCATCAGGTTCCCCATCAGGTTCCCCATCCATCAGGTTCCCCATCAGGTTCCCCATCAGGTTCCCCATCAGGTTCCCCATCAGGCTCCCCATCAGGTTCCCCATCAGGTTCCCCATCAGGTTCCCCATCAGTCAGGTTCCCCATCAGGTTCCCCATCAGGTTCCCCACCCATCAGGTTCCCCACCCATCAGGTTCCCCACCCATCAGGTTCCCCATCAGGTTCCCCATCAGGTTCCCCATAGGCTCCCCATCAGGTTCCCCATCAGGCTCCCCATCAGGCTCCCCATCAGGTTCCCCATCAGGTTCCCCATCCATCAGGTTCCCCATCAGTCAGGTTCCCCATCAGTCAGGTTCCCCATCAGGTTCCCCATCAGGTTCCCCACCCATCAGGTTCCCCACCCATCAGGTTCCCCATCAGGTTCCCCATCAGGTTCCCCATCAGGTTCCCCATCAGGTTCCCCATCAGGCTCCCCATCAGGCTCCCCATCAGGTTCCCCATCAGGTTCCTCATCAGGTTCCCCATCAGGTTCCCCATCAGGTTCCCCATCCATCAGGTTCCCCATCCGTCAGGTTCCCCATCAGTCAGGTTCCCCATCAGGTTCCCCATCAGGTTCCCCATTCATCAGGTTCCCCATTCATCAGGTTCCCCATCAGGCTCCCCATCAGGTTCCCCATCAGGTTCTCCATCAGGTTCCCCATCAGGTTCCCCATCAGGCTCCCCATCAGGTTCCCCATCAGGTTCCGCATCCGGTTCCGCATCAGGTTCCCCATCAGGCTCCCCATCAGGTTCCCCATCAGGTTCCCCATCAGGTTCCCCATCAGGTTCCCCATCAGGTTCCCCATCAGGTTCCCCACCCATCAGGTTCCCCACCCATCAGGTTCCCCACCCATCAGGTTCCCCATCAGGTTCCCCATCAGGTTCCCCATCAGGTTCCCCATAGGCTCCCCATCAGGTTCCCCATCAGGCTCCCCATCAGGCTCCCCATCAGGTTCCCCATCAAGTTCCCCATCCATCAGGTTCCCCATCAGTCAGGTTCCCCATCAGTCAGGTTCCCCATCAGGTTCCCCATCAGGTTCCCCACCCATCAGGTTCCCCACCCATCAGGTTCCCCACCCATCAGGTTCCCCATCAGGTTCCCCATCAGGTTCCCCATCAGGTTCCCCATCAGGTTCCCCATCAGGCTCCCCATCAGGCTCCCCATCAGGTTCCCCATCAGGTTCCTCATCAGGTTCCCCATCAGGTTCCCCATCAGGTTCCCCATCCATCAGGTTCCCCATCCGTCAGGTTCCCCATCAGTCAGGTTCCCCATCAGGTTCCCCATTCATCAGGTTCCCCATTCATCAGGTTCCCCATTCATCAGGTTCCCCATCAGGTTCCCCATCAGGCTCCCCATCAGGTTCCCCATCAGGTTCTCCATCAGGTTCCCCATCAGGTTCCCCATCAGGCTCCCCATCAGGTTCCCCATCAGGTTCCGCATCCGGTTCCGCATCAGGTTCCCCATCAGGCTCCCCATCAGGTTCCCCATCAGGTTCCCCATCAGGTTCCCCATCAGGTTCCCCATCAGGTTCCCCATCAGGTTCCCCATCAGGTTCCCCATCAGGTTCCCCATCAGGTTCCCCATCAGGTTCCCCTGGGCAGTATGCATTGTGTTTTTCTTTCTCTCCCCCCCATCCAACAGGGTCCCAAGCGATGGTTCCCACCTCACCGCGGTGCTTGGGTGTAACGTCAGGAGCTCTGCTCCTGGCGGCCAAGAGGAACCCCCCATGCACACCTACAGTGCATGGGTAGTACAATAGTATACTATCTAGTGTAGCAGATTATCAACATCTAGTTCTCAATTAGATCAGTTACTATTTAAAGCCCGGGTACAGCATGGTATTTTTCAAGTTCAAGATTCTTAAACTTGAAGTCGCAAAAAACAGGGTAACCCTCTCTGGTTTGAAAAACAACTCGCGACTCAGGGAAAACCTATTGCGACCCTCACTCCTGATTGGTTTCCGTGCCCAGTCGCACATCACCTCCGACCATCGCCCACAATATTGCCGTGAGCACCTCTCACATATCTTGAAGACCAAGTAGTGCTAGAATAGGGACAGTACTAGGAAACGCGCGGCAGGGCGATAGAAGCTAGCTCAAGTAAAGGCGACTACTTCCCACCGTCCCGCGCTTCTCCTCGTCGCCCGCGCCTCTTTATTTCGCCCAAGCTTCCTCCCTCCATCCCTCCCTCTCCCCTCTCTTCCTCTCTCCCTCCGTCCCTCCCTACCTTGCTCTCTACCTTCATTCCTCTGTCCCTCTATCCCTCTCCCTCTTCCCTTTCTTGCCCTCTTACCTTTCTCTCTCTCTCTTCCCTCTCTCCCTCCCTTTTTCGCTAAGGACAAAGGGGGAGAGACACGGGGGTAAGGACACAGGTGGAGAGACAGGGTGTAGGGCAGACGGGGAGAGACAGAAGGGGAAGGACGGAGGGGGAGAAACAGAGGGGGGGTGTCCCAGAGAGTGAGATACAGAGGGTGAGAGCGCACCCCACTGACGCAGAGACAGAGAGCGCTGGCAAACGCGCAGACACTCCGTTTACCCCCCAATATATTCCCTTCCCCCCATCCCCTTCCCTGCTTCCCCCCATCCCCCTCCCTGCTTCCCCCCATCCCCTTCCCTGCTTCCCCCCATCCTCTTCCCTGCTTCCCCCCATCCCCTTCCCTGCTTCCCCCCATCCCCCTCCCTGCTTCCCCCCATCCCCTTCCCTGCTTCCCCCCATCCCCTTCCCTGCTTCCCCCCATCCCCTTCCCTGCTTCCCCCCATCCCCTTCCCTGCTTCCCCCCATCCCCCTCCCTGCTTCCCCCCATCCCCTTCCCTGCTTCCCCCCATCCTCTTCCCTGCTTCCCCCCATCCCCTTCCCTGCTTCCCCCCATCCCTTCCCTGCTTCCCCCCATCCCCCTCCCTGCTTCCCCCCATCCCTTCCCTGCTTCCCCCCATCCCCCTCCCTGCTTCCCCCCATCCCCTTCCCTGCTTCCCCCCATCCCCCTCCCTGCTTCCCCCCATCCCCCTCCCTGCTTCCCCCCATCCCCTTCCCTGCTTCCCCCCATCCCCTTCCCTGCTTCCCCCCATCCCCTTCCCTGCTTCCCCCCATCCCCTTCCCTGCTTCCCCCCATCCCCTTCCCTGCTTCCCCCCATCCCCTTCCCTGCTTCCCCCCATCCCTTCCCTGCTTCCCCCCATCCCCCTCCCTGCTTCCCCCCATCCCTTCCCTGCTTCCCCCCATCCCCCTCCCTGCTTCCCCCCATCCCTTCCCTGCTTCCCCCCATCCCCCTCCCTGCTTCCCCCCATCCCCTTCCCTGCTTCCCCCCATCCCCCTCCCTGCTTCCCCCCATCCCCCTCCCTGCTTCCCCCCATCCCCTTCCCTGCTTCCCCCCATCCCCTTCCCTGCTTCCCCCCATCCTGCTCCCTGCTTCCCCCCATCCCCTTCCCTTCTCTACACGGTGCGTAGCAACACGCACGCGCATGCAGAAGTTCTTCGATGACTGGATCCCCTGGCACAAGTGATGAGCGTCACTCTCTCTCCATTCTCTCCCCCTTTGCTCCCCCTCTTCCTCGCGGCAGGCCACCGAAGCACCGCATCCAGCAGATCTTCGAGAGAATCTGCCCTGAGGCGAGCTGGCGGAGCTGTGAGGCGAGCTGGCGGAGCTGTGAGGCGAGCTGGCGGAGCTGCGAGGCGAGCTGGCGGAGCTGCGAGGCGAGCTGGCGGAGCTGCGAGGCGAGCTGGCGGAGCTGCGAGGCGAGCTGGCGGAGCTGCGAGGCAGCCTCCTCTCGAAAGTGCCTTCAGCCTCCCCTGCTGCCCAGCAGGATGCCGCGGAGCATTGATGCGGGAGGGGCTGACCATGCTGGCAGAAATGATGGCGGCAGCGCACGTCAGGTCTGCGCTACTGAGGGCCGGGGGAGTGCAGAGTGGTGCCGGGACCTGCACGGCATGTCGCTATGTGGCCAGCCGAGATCCTTATGAGTTGCGGGATCTGAGCTTGAGAGAGTGTGTTCCCGAAATGTATTGCGAATGCGTTTCTTGATATTGCATCTTTTTTTTTATTCACAATTTGCTTTCAATGTTTTTTTGCACCTATTCAGCACTTGAAAGGTTGTGTTTTTCTGAAATAAAGTCTAAAATGCATCCATAGTAAATTAGTAAGTGTAAAAATAGTGTTCAGTTCAGTGTACTGCCTCACTCTCACTCGCGTGAGTTTCGCGTTGCCCACCATTTCAACCCCTAGAGAAGCGCAGTGTGCACCACCAGTGGTGGGGCTGAAGCAGTGCCCTGTCGCACACAGAATCGTTCGGCCCTCCCATATCCTTGGAAACAGCTGTCGCAGAGTATCGTGGCGAAACCACACCATGAGAAACCACACCATACCATATCATACCAGAATTACAGAGTGAACTGGAAACCATACCAAACTGTACACCAAACACCAGAGTAGACACCATACCATACTTAGTACCATATCAACCCAGACCATACAACGTGCAACACCATCAGCAAACAACCAACCCCCAACCCCAAACCACAAATTCACCAACCCGCCAAACCACCCCTCCGACCAACCCACAAACCATCCAGCCAGCCATACATGAATTCACCAAAACACAAACCACCCAAGCAACCATACACCCAACCTACCCAGAACCACCCATCCTACCCACACACCACCAACCCACACACTCACTCACCCACTCACCCGCCACCATCACACCTTCTCTCTCGCTCACCCGTCCCGGCATCGGCCATCTTTCCTCACACTTACCCGCCCTTGAAGAGTCACCCATTTTCCCTCTCACTCACCCACTCTTGGGGTTTCCACCCCCCTTCCCTTCCACTCACCCACCCAAGGGGTTTCAGCCCCATTCTCCTCCAGTCACCCACCCTCCCAGTCCGCCCCCTCCCCTGTCACTAACCAATCCTTGGGAATCCAGACCCTCGCTCTTCCACTCACCCACCCTTGGGGATTCAGCACCCCCCTCTCTTACTCACTGCCCTTGTTCTTTCAACCCCCTTTCCTCTCACTCACCCACCCTTGGGGTTTCAACCCCCTTTCCTCTCACTCACCCACCCTTGGAGATTTCAACCCCCTTTCCTCTCACTCACCCACCCTTGGAGATTTCAACCCCCTTTCCTCTTACTCACCCACCAATGGGGTTGAAGTCCCCAACTGTCTCACTCACCTGTCCAATGGGTTTCAGTCCCTTTCTCTTCTATTCACGCACCCAAGGGGTTTTCGCCCCCTTCTGTTCCACCCACAAACACAGAGGTTTTCAGCCCCACTTTTCAGCACCCCTCACCAAAGGTGTTTCAGCTCCCTTCCCCTCCACTCACCCACCCAAAGGGCTTAAACTCTCTTCCATTCCAATCACCCACCCACGGGGATTCAACCCCTTTCCATCCACCCACACACACCAGGGGGTTTCAGCCCCACTCACCCAAGAGGTTTCAGGCCCCTTTCCCTCCACTCACCCACCCAAGGGGTTTCAGGGCCCTTTCCCTTCCACTCACCCACCCAAGGGGTTTCACGCCCCTTTCCCTTCCACTCACCCACCCAAGGGGTTTCAGGCCCCTTTTCCTTCCACTCACCCACCCAAGGGGCTTCAGGCCCCTTTCCCTTCCCACTCACCCACCGAAGGGGTTTCAACCCCCTTTCCCTTCCACTCACCACCCAAGGGGTTTCAGGCCCCTTTCCCTTCCACTCACCCAACCAATGGGTTTCAGGCCCCTTTCCCTTCCACTCACCCACCCAAGGGGTTTCAGGCCCCTTTCCCTTCCACTCACCCACCCAAGGGGTTTCAGGGACCTTTCCCTTCCACTCACCCACCCAAGGGGTTTCACGCCCCTTTCCCTTCCACTCACCCACCCAAGGGGTTTCAGGCCCCTTTCCCTTCCACTCACCCACCCAAGGGGTTTCAGGCCCCTTTCCCTTCCACTCACCCACCCAAGGGGTTTCAGGCCCCTTTCCCTTCCACTCACGCACCCAAGGGGTTTCAGGCCCCTTTCCCTTCCACTCACCCACCCAAGGGGTTTCAGGCCCCTTTACCTTCCACTCACCCACCCAAGGGGTTTCAGGCCCCTTTCCCTTCCACTCACCCACCCAAGGGGTTTCAGGCCCCTTTCCCTTTCACTCACCCACCCAAGGGGTTTCAGGCCCCTTTCCCTTCCACTCACCCACCAAAGGGGTTTCAGGCCCCTTTCCCTTCCACTCACCCACCCAAGGGGTTTCAGGCCCCTTTCCCTTCCACTCACGCACCCAAGGGGTTTCAGGCCCCTTTCCCTTCCACTCACCCACCCAAGGGGTTTCAGGCCCCTTTCCCTTCCACTCACCCACCCAAGGGGTTTCAGGCCCCTTTCCCTTCCACTCACCCACCCAAGGGGTTTCAGGCCCCTTTCCCTTCCACTCACCCACCCAAGGGGTTTCAGGCCCCTTTCCCTTCCACTCACCCACCCAAGGGGTTTCAGGCCCCTTTCCCTTCCACTAACCCACCCAAGGGGTTTCAGGCCCCTTTCCCTTCCACTCACCCACCCAAGGGGTTTCAGGCCCCTTTCCCTTCCACTCACCCACCCAAGGGGTTTCAGGCCCCTTTCCCTTCCACTCACCCACCCAAGGGGTTTCAGGCCCCTTTCCCTTCCACCCACCCACCCAAGGGGTTTCAGGCCCCTTTCCCTTCCACTCACCCACCCAAGGGGTTTCAGGCCCCTTTCCCTTCCACTCACCCACCCAAGGGGTTTCAGGCCCCTTTCCCTTCCACTCACCCACCCAAGGGGTTTCAGGCCCCTTTCCCTTCCACTAACCCACCCAAGGGGTTTCAGGCCCCTTTCCCTTCCACTCACCCACCCAAGGGGTTTCAGGCCCCTTTCCCTTCCACTCACCCACCCAAGGGGTTTCAGGCCCCTTTCCCTTCCACTCACCCACCCAAGGGGTTTCAGGCCCCTTTCCCTTCCACTCACCCACCCAAGGGGTTTCAGGCCCCTTTCCCTTCCACTCACCCACCCAAGGGGTTTCAGGCCCCTTTCCCTTCCACTCACCCAACCAAGGGGTTTCAGGCCCCTTTCCCTTCCACTCATCCACCCAAGGGGTTTCAGGGCCCTTTCCCTTCCACTCACCCACCCAAGAGGTTTCACGCCAATTTCCCTTCCACTTACCCACCCAAGGGGTTTCAGGCCCCTTTCCCTTCCACTCACCCACCCAAGGGGTTTCAGGCCCCTTTCCCTTCCACTCACGCACCCAAGGGGTTTCAGGCCCCTTTCCCTTCCACTCACCCACCGAAGGGGTTTCAGGCCCCTTTCCCTTCCCACTCACCCACCCAAGGGGTTTCAACCCCCTTTCCCTTCCCACTCACCACCCAAGGGGTTCAGGCTCCTTTCCCTTCCACTCACCCACCAAAGGGGTTTCAGGCCCCTTTCCCTTCCACTCACCCACCCAAGGGGTTTCAGGCCCCTTTCCCTTTCAGTCACGCACCCAAGGGTTTCAGGCCCCTTTCCCTTACACTCACCCACCTAAGAGGTTTCAGGCCCCTTTCCCTTCCACTCACCCACCCAAGGGGTTTCAGGCCCCTTTCCCCTCCACTCACCCACCCAAGGGGATTCAGCCCCCTTCTCCCTCAACCACCCAGCCCATGCCCACCATTACCTGCCAGCAGTAGGAGCAGCAGAGAGCGCACTTTCTTAAGGAAACAGCAACCCCTGAGGCTGAGCCTTGTGGGATGAAGTGTGGTAGTGGAAAATCGCTTCCAGCCCAAGACTCAAATCCCACCCCTGACGTAGCTAGAGCTGACGCGAACCAGAGCCGCCGGCCGGTCGGCTCTGACGGTGCCCATTAAGCCTTAACGTCAGGTTAGTTACTTGAGCACCGAGTGCCGTGCCGCATAGATTCCACCCACCACACCCCAACTCACAAGTTACAGCCCCAGAGGATGCTGCCCCTAAGGCAGTGAACTCCCCGCTTGCTCCTATGCTCCCAACCCTCCCTCCCCACACTTCACCCCCATGCGTACTTACCTGTACCTACCGCAGCCGTGCAGAGCGCCATGATGCTGAGGCTGCTGGGAAGAGAAGGAGGCAACACCAGGGGAGAGGAGTGAAAACCAAGGAGGAGGAGGCGACACCAGGGGAGAGGAGTCAAAACCAAGGAGGAGGAGGCGACACCAGGGGAGAGGAGTCAAAACCAAGGAGGAGGAGGCGAGACCAGGGGAGAGGAGTCAAAACCAAGGAGGGGGAGGCAACACCAGGGGAGAGGAGTCAAAACCAAGGAGGAGGAGGCGACACCAGGGGAGAGGAGTCAAAACCAAGGAGGAGGAGGCAACACCAGGGGAGAGGAGTCAAAACCAAGGAGGAGGAGGCGACACCAGGGGAGAGGAGTCAAAACCAAGGAGGAGGAGGCGACACCAGGGGAGAGGAGTCAAAACCAAGGAGGAGGAGGCGACACCAGGGGAGAGGAGTCAAAACCAAGGAGGAGGAGGCGACACCAGGGGAGAGGAGTCAAAACCAAGGAGGAGGAGGCGACACCAGGGGAGAGGAGTCAAAACCAAGGAGGAGGAGGCAACACCAGGGGAGAGGAGTCAAAACCAAGGAGGAGGAGGCGACACCAGGGGAGAGGAGTCAAAACCAAGGAGGAGGAGGCGACACCAGGGGAGAGGAGTCAAAACCAAGGAGGAGGAGGCGACACCAGGGGAGAGGAGTCAAAACCAAGGAGGAGGAGGCGAGACCAGGGGAGAGGAGTCAAAACCAAGGAGGGGGAGGCAACACCAGGGGAGAGGAGTCAAAACCAAGGAGGAGGAGGCGACACCAGGGGAGAGGAGTCAAAACCAAGGAGGAGGAGGCAACACCAGGGGAGAGGAGTCAAAACCAAGGAGGAGGAGGCGACACCAGGGGAGAGGAGTCAAAACCAAGGAGGAGGAGGCGACACCAGGGGAGAGGAGTCAAAACCAAGGAGGAGGAGGCGACACCAGGGGAGAGGAGTCAAAACCAAGGAGGAGGAGGCGACACCAGGGGAGAGGAGTCAAAACCAAGGAGGAGGAGGCGACACCAGGGGAGAGGAGTCAAAACCAAGGTGGAGGAGGCAACACCAGGGGAGAGGAGTCAAAACCAAGGAGGAGGAGGCGACACCAGGGGAGAGGAGTCAAAACCAAAGAGGAGGAGGCGACACCAGGGGAGAGGAGTAAAAACCAAGGAGGAGGAGGCAACACCAGGGGAGAGGAGTCAAAACCAAGGAGGAGGAGGCAACACCAGGGGAGAGGAGTCAAAACCAAGGAGGAGGAGGCAACACCAGGGGAGAGGAGTCAAAACCAAGGAGGAGGAGGAAACACCAGGGGAGAGGAGTGAAAACCAAGGAGGAGGAGGCGACACCAGGGGAGAGGAGTCAAAACCAAGGAGGAGGAGGCGACACCAGGGGAGAGGAGTCAAAACCAAGGAGGAGGAGGCGACACCAGGGGAGAGGAGTCAAAACCAAGGAGGAGGAGGCGAGACCAGGGGAGAGGAGTCAAAACCAAGGAGGAGGAGGCAACACCAGGGGAGAGGAGTCAAAACCAAGGAGGAGGAGGCGACACCAGGGGAGAGGAGTCAAAACCAAGGAGGAGGAGGCGACACCAGGGGAGAGGAGTCAAAACCAAGGAGGAGGAGGCGACATCAGGGGAGAGGAGTCAAAACCAAGGTGGAGGAGGCAACACCAGGGGAGAGGAGTCAAAACCAAGGAGGAGGAGGCGACACCAGGGGAGAGGAGTCAAAACCAAGGAGGAGGAGGCGACACCAGGGGAGAGGAGTAAAAACCAAGGAGGAGGAGGCAACACCAGGGGAGAGGAGTCAAAACCAAGGAGGAGGAGGCAACACCAGGGGAGAGGAGTCAAAACCAAGGAGGAGGAGGCGCCACCAGGGGAGAGGAGTCAAAACCAAGGAGGAGGAGGCGACACCAGGGGAGAGGAGTCAAAACCAAGGAGGAAGAGGCGACACCAGGGGAGAGGAGTCAAAACCAAGGAGGAGGAGGCGACATCAGGGGAGAGGAGTCAAAACCAAGGAGGAGGAGGCGACACCAGGGGAGAGGAGTCAAAACCAAGGAGGAGGAGGCGACACTAGGGGAGAGGAGTCAAAACCAAGGAGGAGGAGGCGACACCAGGGGAGAGGAGTCAAAACCAAGGAGGAGGAGGCGACACCAGGGGAGAGGAGTAAAACCAAGGAGGAGGAGGCAACACCAGGGGAGAGGAGTCAAAACCAAGGAGGAGGAGGCGACACCAGGGGAGAGGAGTCAAAACCAAGGAGGAGGAGGCGCCACCAGGGGAGAGGAGTCAAAACCAAGGAGGAGGAGGCGACACCAGGGGAGAGGAGTCAAAACCAAGGAGGAGGAGGCGACACCAGGGGAGAGGAGTCAAAACCAAGGAGGAGGAGGCGACACCAGGGGAGAGGAGTCAAAACCAAGGAGGTGGAGGCGACACCAGGGGAGAGGAGTCAAAACCAAGGAGGAGGAGGCGACACCAGGGGAGAGGAGTCAAAACCAAGGAGGAGGAGGCGACACCAGGGGAGAGGAGTCAAAACCAAGGAGGAGGAGGCGACACCAGGGGAGAGGAGTCAAAACCAAGGAGGAGGAGGCGACACCAGGGGAGAGGAGTCAAAACCAAGGAGGAGGAGGCGACACCAGGGGAGAGGAGTCAAAACCAAGGAGGAGGAGGCGACACCAGGGGAGAGGAGTCAAAACCAAGGAGGAGGAGGCGACACCAGGGGAGAGGAGTCAAAACCAAGGAGGAGGAGGCGACACCAGGGGAGAGGAGTCAAAACCAACGAGGAGGAGGCGCCACCAGGGGAGAGGAGTCAAAACCAAGGAGGAGGAGGCGACACCAGGGGAGAGGAGTCAAAACCAAGGAGGAGGAGGCGACACCAGGGGAGAGGAGTAAAAACCAAGGAGGAGGAGGCAACACCAGGGGAGAGGAGTCAAAACCAAGGAGGAGGAGGCGACACCAGGGGAGAGGAGTCAAAACCAAGGAGGAGGAGGCGCCACCAGGGGAGAGGAGTCAAAACCAAGGAGGAGGAGGCGACACCAGGGGAGAGGAGTCAAAACCAAGGAGGAGGAGGCGACACCAGGGGAGAGGAGTCAAAACCAAGGAGGAGGAGGCGACACCAGGGGAGAGGAGTCAAAACCAAGGAGGTGGAGGCGACACCAGGGGAGAGGAGTCAAAACCAAGGAGGAGGAGGCGACACCAGGGGAGAGGAGTCAAAACCAAGGAGGAGGAGGCGACACCAGGGGAGAGGAGTCAAAACCAAGGAGGAGGAGGCGACACCAGGGGAGAGGAGTCAAAACTAAGGAGGAGGAGGCGACACCAGGGGAGAGGAGTCAAAACCAAGGAGGAGGAGGCGACACCAGGGGAGAGGAGTCAAAACCAAGGAGGAGGAGGCGACATCAGGGGAGAGGAGTCAAAACCAAGGAGGAGGAGACGACACCAGGGGAGAGGAGTCAAAACCAAGGAGGAGGAGGCGACACCAGGGGAGAGGAGTCAAAACCAACGAGGAGGAGGCGCCACCAGGGGAGAGGAGTCAAAACCAAGGAGGAGGAGGCGACACCAGGGGAGAGGAGTCAAAACCAAGGAGGAGGAGGCGACACCAGGGGAGAGGAGTCAAAACCAAGGAGGAGGAGGCGACACCAGGGGAGAGGAGTCAAAACCAAGGAGGAGGAGGCGACATCAGGGGAGAGGAGTCAAAACCAAGGTGGAGGAGGCAACACCAGGGGAGAGGAGTCAAAACCAAGGAGGAGGAGGCGACACCAGGGGAGAGGAGTCAAAACCAAGGAGGAGGAGGCGACACCAGGGGAGAGGAGTCAAAACCAAGGAGGAGGAGGCAACACCAGGGGAGAGGAGTCAAAACCAAGGAGGAGGAGGCAACACCAGGGGAGAGGAGTCAAAACCAAGGAGGAGGAGGCGCCACCAGGGGAGAGGAGTCAAAACCAAGGAGGAGGAGGCGACACCAGGGGAGAGGAGTCAAAACCAAGGAGGAAGAGGCGACACCAGGGGAGAGGAGTCAAAACCAAGGAGGAGGAGGCGACATCAGGGGAGAGGAGTCAAAACCAAGGAGGAGGAGGCGACACCAGGGGAGAGGAGTCAAAACCAAGGAGGAGGAGGCGACACTAGGGGAGAGGAGTCAAAACCAAGGAGGAGGAGGCGACACCAGGGGAGAGGAGTCAAAACCAAGGAGGAGGAGGCGACACCAGGGGAGAGGAGTAAAAACCAAGGAGGAGGAGGCAACACCAGGGGAGAGGAGTCAAAACCAAGGAGGAGGAGGCGACACCAGGGGAGAGGAGTCAAAACCAAGGAGGAGGAGGCGCCACCAGGGGAGAGGAGTCAAAACCAAGGAGGAGGAGGCGACACCAGGGGAGAGGAGTCAAAACCAAGGAGGAGGAGGCGACACCAGGGGAGAGGAGTCAAAAACCAAGGAGGAGGAGGCGACACCAGGGGAGAGGAGTCAAAACCAAGGAGGAGGAGGCGACACCAGGGGAGAGGAGTCAAAACCAAGGAGGAGGAGGCGACACCAGGGGAGAGGAGTCAAAACCAAGGAGGAGGAGGCGACACCAGGGGAGAGGAGTCAAAACCAAGGAGGAGGAGGCGACACCAGGGGAGAGGAGTCAAAACCAAGGAGGAGGAGGCGACACCAGGGGAGAGGAGTCAAAACCAAGGAGGAGGAGGCGACACCAGGGGAGAGGAGTCAAAACCAAGGAGGAGGAGGCGACACCAGGGGAGAGGAGTCAAAACCAAGGAGGAGGAGGCGACACCAGGGGAGAGGAGTCAAAACCAAGGAGGAGGAGGCGACACCAGGGGAGAGGAGTCAAAACCAAGGAGGAGGAGGCGACACCAGGGGAGAGGAGTCAAAACCAACGGAGGAGGAGGCGCCACCAGGGGAGAGGAGTCAAAACCAAGGAGGAGGAGGCGACACCAGGGGAGAGGAGTCAAAACCAAGGAGGAGGAGGCGAGCACCAGGAGAGAGGAGTCAAAACCAAGGAGGAGGAGGCGACATCAGGGGAGAGGAGTCAAAACCAAGGAGGAGGAGGACGACACCAGGGGAGAGGAGTCAAAACCAAGGAGGAGGAGGCGACACCAGGGGAGAGGAGTCAAAACCAACGAGGAGGAGGCGCCACCAGGGGAGAGGAGTCAAAACCAAGGAGGAGGAGGCGACACCAGGGGAGAGGAGTCAAAACCAAGGAGGAGGAGGCGACACCAGGGGAGAGGAGTCAAAACCAAGGAGGAGGAGGCGACACCAGGGGAGAGGAGTCAAAACCAAGGAGGAGGAGGCGACACCAGGGGAGAGGAGTCAAAACCAAGGAGGAGAGGCGACACCAGGGGAGAGGAGTCAAAACCAAGGAGGAGGAGGCGACACCAGGGGAGAGGAGTCAAAACCAAGGAGGAGGAGGCGACACCAGGGGAGAGGAGTCAAAACCAAGGAGGAGGAGGCGACACCAGGGGAGAGGAGTCAAAACCAAGGAGGAGGAGGCGACACCAGGGGAGAGGAGTCAAAACCAAGGAGGAGGAGGCGACACCAGGGGAGAGGAGTCAAAACCAAGGAGGAGGAGGCGACACCAGGGGAGAGGAGTCAAAACCAAGGAGGAGGAGGCGACACCAGGGGAGAGGAGTCAAAAACCAAGGAGGAGGAGGCGACACCAGGGGAGAGGAGTCAAAACCAAGGAGGAGGAGGCGACACCAGGGGAGAGGAGTCAAAACCAAGGAGGAGGAGGCGACACCAGGGGAGAGGAGTCAAAACCAAGGAGGAGGAGGCGACACCAGGGAGAGGAGTCAAAACCAAGGAGGAGGAGGCGACACCAGGGGAGAGGAGTCAAAACCAAGGAGGAGGAGGCGACACCAGGGGAGAGGAGTCAAAACCAAGGAGGAGGAGGCGACACCAGGGAGAGGAGTCAAAACCAAGGAGGAGGAGGCACACCAGGGGAGAGGAGTCAAAACCAAGGAGGAGGAGGACACCAGGGGAGAGGAGTCAAAACCAAGGAGGAGGAGGCGACACCAGGGGAGAGGAGTCAAAACCAAGGAGGAGGAGGCGACACCAGGGGAGAGGAGTCAAACCAAGGAGGAGGAGGCGACACCAGGGGAGAGGAGCAAAAACCAAGGAGGAGGAGGCGACACCAGGGGAGAGGAGTCAAAACCAAGGAGGAGGAGGCGACACCAGGGGAGAGGAGTCAAAACCAAGGAGGAGGAGGCGACACCAGGGGAGAGGAGTCAAAACCAAGGAGGAGGAGGCGACACCAGGGGAGAGGAGTCAAAACCAAGGAGGAGGAGGCGACACCAGGGGAGAGGAGTCAAAACCAAGGAGGAGGAGGCGACACCAGGGGAGAGGAGTCAAAACCAAGGAGGAGGAGGCGACACCAGGGGAGAGGAGTCAAAACCAAGGAGGAGGAGGCGACACCAGGGGAGAGGAGTCAAAACCAAGGAGGAGGAGGCGACACCAGGGGAGAGGAGTCAAAACCAAGGAGGAGGAGGCGACACCAGGGGAGAGGAGTCAAAACCAAGGAGGAGGAGGCGACACCAGGGGAGAGGAGTCAAAACCAAGGAGGAGGAGGCGACACCAGGGGAGAGGAGTCAAAACCAAGGAGGAGGAGGCGACACCAGGGGAGAGGAGTCAAAACCAAGGAGGAGGAGGCGACACCAGGGGAGAGGAGTCAAAACCAAGGAGGAGGAGGCGACACCAGGGGAGAGGAGTCAAAACCAAGGAGGAGGAGGCGACACCAGGGGAGAGGAGTCAAAACCAAGGAGGAGGAGGCGACACCAGGGGGAGAGGAGTCAAAACCAAGGAGGAGGAGGCGACACCAGGGGAGAGGAGTCAAAACCAAGGAGGAGGAGGCGACACCAGGGGAGAGGAGTCAAAACCAAGGAGGAGGAGGCGACACCAGGGGAGAGGAGTCAAAACCAAGGAGGAGGAGGCGACACCAGGGGAGAGGAGTCAAAACCAAGGAGGAGGAGGCGACACCAGGGGAGAGGAGTCAAAACCAAGGAGGAGGAGGCGACACCAGGGGAGAGGAGTCAAAACCAAGGAGGAGGAGGCGACACCAGGGGAGAGGAGTCAAAACCAAGGAGGAGGAGGCGACACCAGGGGAGAGGAGTCAAAACCAAGGAGGAGGAGGCGACACCAGGGGAGAGGAGTCAAAACCAAGGAGGAGGAGGCGACACCAGGGGAGAGGAGTCAAAACCAAGGAGGAGGAGGCGACACCAGGGGAGAGGAGTCAAAACCAAGGAGGAGGAGGCGACACCAGGGGAGAGGAGTCAAAACCAAGGAGGAGGAGGCGACACCAGGGGAGAGGAGTCAAAACCAAGGAGGAGGAGGCGACACCAGGGGAGAGGAGTCAAAACCAAGGAGGAGGAGGCGACACCAGGGGAGAGGAGTCAAAACCAAGGAGGAGGAGGCGACACCAGGGGAGAGGAGTCAAAACCAAGGAGGAGGAGGCGACACCAGGGGAGAGGAGTCAAAACCAAGGAGGAGGAGGCGACACCAGGGGAGAGGAGTCAAAACCAAGGAGGAGGAGGCGACACCAGGGGAGAGGAGTCAAAACCAAGGAGGAGGAGGCGACACCAGGGGAGAGGAGTCAAAACCAAGGAGGAGGAGGCGACACCAGGGGAGAGGAGTCAAAACCAAGGAGGAGGAGGCGACACCAGGGGAGAGGAGTCAAAACCAAGGAGGAGGAGGCGACACCAGGGGAGAGGAGTCAAAACCAAGGAGGAGGAGGCGACACCAGGGGAGAGGAGTCAAAACCAAGGAGGAGGAGGCGACACCAGGGGAGAGGAGTCAAAACCAAGGAGGAGGAGGCGACACCAGGGGAGAGGAGTCAAAACCAAGGAGGAGGAGGCGACACCAGGGGAGAGGAGTCAAAACCAAGGAGGAGGAGGCGACACCAGGGGAGAGGAGTCAAAACCAAGGAGGAGGAGGCGACACCAGGGGAGAGGAGTCAAAACCAAGGAGGAGGAGGCGACACCAGGGGAGAGGAGTCAAAACCAAGGAGGAGGAGGCGCCACCAGGGGAGAGGAGTCAAAACCAAGGAGGAGGAGGCGACACCAGGGGAGAGGAGTCAAAACCAAGGAGGAGGAGGCGACACCAGGGGAGAGGAGTCAAAACCAAGGAGGAGGAGGCGACACCAGGGGAGAGGAGTCAAAACCAAGGAGGAGGAGGCGACACCAGGGGAGAGGAGTCAAAACCAAGGAGGAGGAGGCGACACCAGGGGAGAGGAGTCAAAACCAAGGAGGAGGAGGCGACACCAGGGGAGAGGAGTCAAAACCAAGGAGGAGGAGGCGACACCAGGGGAGAGGAGTAAAAACCAAGGAGGAGGAGGCGACACCAGGGGAGAGGAGTCAAAACCAAGGAGGAGGAGGCGACACCAGGGAGAGGAGTCAAAACCAAGGAGGAGGAGGCGCCACCAGGGGAGAGGAGTCAAAACCAAGGAGGAGGAGGCGACACCAGGGGAGAGGAGTCAAACCAAGGAGGAGAGGCGACACCAGGGAGAGGAGTCAAAAACCAAGGAGGAGGAGGCGACATCAGGGGAGAGGAGTCAAAACCAAGGAGGAGGAGGCGACACCAGGGGAGAGGAGTCAAAACCAAGGAGGAGGAGGCGACACCTAGGGAGAGGAGTCAAAACCAAGGAGGAGGAGGCGACACCAGGGGAGAGGAGTCAAAACCAAGGAGGAGGAGGCGACACCAGGGGAGAGGAGTCAAAACCAAGGAGGAGGAGGCGACACCAGGGGAGAGGAGTCAAAAACCAAGGAGGAGGAGGCGACACCAGGGGAGAGGAGTCAAAACCAAGGAGGAGGAGGCGACCACCAGGGGAGAGGAGTCAAAACCAAGGAGGAGGAGGCGACACCAGGGGAGAGGAGTCAAAACCAAGGAGGAGGAGGCGACACCAGGGGAGAGGAGTCAAAAACCAAGGAGGAGGGAGGCGACACCAGGGGAGAGGAGTCAAAACCAAGGAGGAGGAGGCGACACCAGGGGAGAGGAGTCAAAACCAAGGAGGAGGAGGCGACACCAGGGGAGAGGAGTCAAAACCAAGGAGGGAGGAGGCGACACCAGGGGAGAGGAGTCAAAACCAAGGAGGAGGAGGCGACACCAGGGGAGAGGAGTCAAAACCAAGGAGGAGGAGGCGACACCAGGGGAGAGGAGTCAAAACCAAGGAGGAGGAGGCGACACCAGGGGAGAGGAGTCAAAACCAAGGAGGAGGAGGCGACACCAGGGGAGAGGAGTCAAAACCAAGGAGGAGGAGGCGACACCAGGGGAGAGGAGTCAAAACCAAGGAGGAGGAGGCGACACCAGGGGAGAGGAGTCAAAACCAAGGAGGAGGAGGCGACACCAGGGGAGAGGAGTCAAAACCAAGGAGGAGGAGGCGACACCAGGGGAGAGGAGTCAAAACCAAGGAGGAGGAGGCGACACCAGGGGAGAGGAGTCAAAACCAAGGAGGAGGAGGCGACACCAGGGGAGAGGAGTCAAAACCAAGGAGGAGGATGGAGGCGACACCAGGGGAGAGGAGTCAAAACCAAGGAGGAGGAGGCGACACCAGGGGAGAGGAGTCAAAACCAAGGAGGAGGAGGCGAGACCAGGAAGGGAGGAGTACCAGAGGAGGAGGCGAGACCAGGGATGAGGAGTCAAAACCAAGGAGGAGGAGGCGAACACCAGGGAGAGGAGTCAAAACCAAGGAGGAGGAGGCTGACACCAGGGGAGAGGAGTCAAAACCAAGGAGGAGGGAGGCGACACAGGGGAGAGGAGTCAAAACCAAGGAGGAGGAGGCGACACCAGGGGAGAGGGAGTCCAAAACCAAGGAGGAGGAGGCGACACCTAGGGAGAGGAGTCAAAACCAAGGAGGAGGAGGCGACACCAGGGGAGAGGAGTCAAAACCAAGGAGGAGGAGGCGACACCAGGGGAGAGGAGTAAAAAACCAAGGAGGAGGAGGCGACACCAGGGGAGAGGAGTCAAAACCAAGGAGGAGGAGGCGACACCAGGGGAGAGGAGTCAAAACCAAGGAGGAGGAGGCGACACCAGGGGAGAGGAGTCAAAACCAAGGAGGAGGAGGCGACACCAGGGGAGAGGAGTCAAAACAAGGAGGAGGAGGCGACACCAGGGGAGAGGAGTCAAAACCAAGGAGGAGGAGGCGACACCAGGGGAGAGGAGTCAAAAACAAGGAGTAGAGGCGCACCAGGGGAGAGAGGTCAAAACCAAGGGAGGAGGAGGCGACACCAGGGGAGAGGAGTCAGAAACCAAGGAGAGGAGGCGACACCTAGGGGAGAGGAGTCAAAACCAAGGAGGAGGCGACACCAGGGAGAGGAGTCAAAACAAGGAGGAGGAGGCGACACCAGGGGAGAGGAGTCAAAACCAAGGAGGAGGAGGCACACCAGGGGATGAGGAGTCAAAACCAAGGAGGAGGAGCGCGACACCAGGGGAGAGGAGTCAAAACCAAGGAGGAGGAGGCGACACCAGGGGAGAGGAGTCAAAACCAAGGAGGAAGGAGGCCGACACCAGGGGAGAGGAGTCAAAAACCAAGGAGGAGGAGGCGACACCAGGGAGAGGAGTCAAAACCAAGGAGGAGGAGGCGACCACCAGGGGAGAGGAGTCAAAACCAAGGAGGAGGAGGCGACACCAGGGGAGAGGAGTCAAAACCAAGGAGGAGGAGGCGACACACAGGGAGAGGAGTCAAAACCAAGGAGGAGGAGGCGACCACCAGGGGAGAGGAGTCAAAACCAAGGAGGAGGAGGCGACACCAGGGGAGAGGAGTCAAAACCAAGGAGGAGGAGGCGACACCAGGGGAGAGGAGTCAAAACCAAGGAGGAGGAGGCGACACCAGGGGAGAGGAGTCAAAACCAAGGAGGAGGAGGCGACACCAGGGGAGAGGAGTCAAAACCAAGGAGGAGGAGCGACACCAGGGGAGAGGAGTCAAAACCAAGGAGGAGGAGGCGACACCAGGGGAGAGGAGTCAAAACCAAGGAGGAGGAGGCGACACCAGGGGAGAGGAGTCAAAACCAAGGAGGAGGAGGCGACACCAGGGGAGAGGAGTCAAAACCAAGGAGGAGGAGGCGACACCAGGGGAGAGGAGTCAAAACCAAGGAGGAGGAGGCGACACCAGGGGAGAGGAGGTCAAAACCAAGGAGGAGGAGGACGACCCATGGGAGAGGTCAAAACCAAGGAGGAGGAGGCGACACCAGGGGAGAGGAGTCAAAACCAAGGAGGAGGAGGCGACACCAGGGGAGAGGAGTCAAAACCAAGGAGGAGGAGGCGACACCAGGGGAGAGGAGTCAAAACCAAGGAGGAGGAGGCGACACCAGGGGAGAGGAGTCAAAACCAAGGAGGAGGAGGCGACACCAGGGGAGAGGAGTCAAAACCAAGGAGGAGGAGGCGACACCAGGGGAGAGGAGTCAAAACCAAGGAGGAGGAGGCGACACCAGGGGAGAGGAGTCAAAACCAAGGAGGAGGAGGCGACACCAGGGGAGAGGAGTCAAAACCAAGGAGGAGGAGGCGACACCAGGGGAGAGGAGTCAAAACCAAGGAGGAGGAGGCGACACCAGGGGAGAGGAGTCAAAACCAAGGAGGAGGAGGCGACACCAGGGGAGAGGAGTCAAAACCAAGGAGGAGGAGGCGACACCAGGGGAGAGGAGTCAAAACCAAGGAGGAGGAGGCGACACCAGGGGAGAGGAGTCAAAACCAAGGAGGAGGAGGCGACACCAGGGGAGAGGAGTCAAAACCAAGGAGGAGGAGGCGACACCAGGGGAGAGGAGTCAAAACCAAGGAGGAGGAGGCGACACCAGGGGAGAGGAGTCAAAACCAAGGAGGAGGAGGCGACACCAGGGGAGAGGAGTCAAAACCAAGGAGGAGGAGGCGACACCAGGGGAGAGGAGTCAAAACCAAGGAGGAGGAGGCGACACCAGGGGAGAGGAGTCAAAACCAAGGAGGAGGAGGCGACACCAGGGGAGAGGAGTCAAAACCAAGGAGGAGGAGGCGACACCAGGGGAGAGGAGTCAAAACCAAGGAGGAGGAGGCGACACCAGGGGAGAGGAGTCAAAACCAAGGAGGAGGAGGCGACACCAGGGGAGAGGAGTCAAAACCAAGGAGGAGGAGGCGACACCAGGGGAGAGGAGTCAAAACCAAGGAGGAGGAGGCGACACCAGGGGAGAGGAGTCAAAACCAAGGAGGAGGAGGCGACACCAGGGGAGAGGAGTCAAAACCAAGGAGGAGGAGGCGACACCAGGGGAGAGGAGTCAAAAACCAAGGAGGAGGAGGCGACACCAGGGGAGAGGAGTCAAAACCAAGGAGGAGAGGCGACACCAGGGGAGAGGAGTCAAAACCAAGGAGGAGGAGGCGACACCAGGGGAGAGGAGTCAAAACCAAGGAGGAGGAGGGCGACACCAGGGGAGAGGAGTCAAAACCAAGGAGGAGGAGGCGACACCAGGGGAGAGGAGTCAAAACCAAGGAGGAGGAGGCGACACCAGGGGAGAGGAGTCAAAACCAAGGAGGAGGAGGCGACACCAGGGAGAGGAGTCAAAACCAAGGAGGAGGAGGCGACACCAGGGGAGAGGAGTCAAAACCAAGGAGGAGGAGGCGACACCAGGGGAGAGGAGTCAAAACCAAGGAGGAGGAGGCGACACCAGGGGAGAGGAGTCAAAACCAAGGAGGAGGAGGCGACAGACCAGGGGAGAGGAGTCAAAACCAAGGAGGAGGAGGCGACACCAGGGGAGAGGAGTCAAAACCAAGGAGGAGGAGGCGACACCAGGGGAGAGGAGTCAAAACCAAGGAGGAGGGAGGCGACACCAGGGGAGAGGAGTCAAAACCAAGGAGGAGGAGCGACACCAGGGGAGAGGAGTCAAAACCAAGGAGGAGGAGGCGACACAGGGGAGAGGAGTCAAAACCAAGGAGGAGGAGGCGACACCAGGGGAGAGGAGTCAAAACCAAGGAGGAGGAGGCGACACCAGGGGAGAGGAGTCAAAACCAAGGAGGAGGAGGCGACACCAGGGGAGAGGAGTCAAAACCAAGGAGGAGGAGGCGACACCAGGGGAGAGGAGTCAAAACCAAGGAGGAGGAGGCGACACCAGGGGAGAGGAGTCAAAACCAAGGAGGAGGAGGCGACACCAGGGGAGAGGAGTCAAAACCAAGGAGGAGGAGCGACACCAGGGGAGAGGAGTCAAAACCAAGGAGGAGGAGGCGACACCAGGGGAGAGGAGTCAAAACCAAGGAGGAGGAGGCGACACCAGGGGAGAGGAGTCAAAACCAAGGAGGAGGAGGCGACAACCAGGGGAGAGGAGTCAAAACCAAGGAGGAGGAGGCGACACCAGGGGAGAGGAGTCAAAACCAAGGAGGAGGAGGCGACACCAGGGGAGAGGAGTCAAAACCAAGGAGGAGGAGGCGACACCAGGGGAGAGGAGTCAAAACCAAGGAGGAGGAGGCGACACCAGGGGAGAGGAGTCAAAACCAAGGAGGAGGAGGCGACACCAGGGGAGAGGAGTCAAAACCAAGGAGGAGGAGGCGACACCAGGGGAGAGGAGTCAAAACCAAGGAGGAGGAGGCGACACCAGGGGAGAGGAGTCAAAACCAAGGAGGAGGAGGCGACACCAGGGGAGAGGAGTCAAAACCAAGGAGGAGGAGGCGACACCAGGGGAGAGGAGTCAAAACCAAGGAGGAGGAGGCGACACCAGGGGAGAGGAGTCAAAACCAAGGAGGAGGAGGCGACACCAGGGGAGAGGAGTCAAAACCAAGGAGGAGGAGGCGACACCAGGGGAGAGGAGTCAAAACCAAGGAGGAGGAGGCGACACCAGGGGAGAGGAGTCAAAACCAAGGAGGAGGAGGCGACCACCAGGGGAGAGGAGTCACAAACCAAGGAGGAGGAGGCGACACCAGGGGAGAGGAGTCAAACCAAGGAGGAGGAGGCGACACCAGGGGAGAGGAGTCAAAACCAAGGGGAGGAGGCGACACCAGGGGAGAGGAGTCAAAACCAAGGAGGAGGAGGCGAACACCAAGGGGAGAGGAGTCAAAACCAAGGAGGAGGAGGCGACACCAGGGGAGAGGATCAAAAACAAGGAGGAGGAGGCGACACCAGGGGAGAGGAGTCAAAACCAAGGAGGAGGAGGCAACACCAGGGGAGAGGAGTCAAACCAAGGAGGAGGAGGCGACACCAGGGGAGAGGAGTCAAAACCAAGGAGGAGGAGGCGACACCAGGGGAGAGGAGTCAAACCAAGGAGGAGGAGGCGACACCAGGGGAGAGGAGTCAAAACCAAGGAGGAGGAGGCGACACAGGGGAGAGGAGTCAAAAACCAAGGAGGAGGAGGCGACACCAGGGGAGAGGAGTCAAAACCAAGGAGGAGGAGGCGACACCAGGGGAGAGGAGTCAAAACCAAGGAGGAGGAGGCGACACCAGGGGAGAGGAGTCAAAACCAAGGAGGAGGAGGCGACACCAGGGGAGAGGAGTCAAAACCAAGGAGGAGGAGGCGACACCAGGGGAGAGGAGTCAAAACCAAGGAGGAGGAGGCGACACCAGGGGAGAGGAGTCAAAACCAAGGAGGAGGAGGCGACACCAGGGGAGAGGAGTCAAAACCAAGGAGGAGGAGGCGACACCAGGGGAGAGGAGTCAAAACCAAGGAGGAGGAGGCGACACCAGGGGAGAGGAGTCAAAACCAAGGAGGAGGAGGCGACACCAGGGGAGAGGAGTCAAAACCAAGGAGGAGGAGGCGACACCAGGGGAGAGGAGTCAAAACCAAGGAGGAGGAGGCGACACCAGGGGAGAGGAGTCAAAACCAAGGAGGAGGAGGCGACACCAGGGGAGAGGAGTCAAAACCAAGGAGGAGGAGGCGACACCAGGGGAGAGGAGTCAAAACCAAGGAGGAGGAGGCGACACCAGGGGAGAGGAGTCAAAACCAAGGAGGAGGAGGCGACACCAGGGGAGAGGAGTCAAAACCAAGGAGGAGGAGGCGACACCAGGGGAGAGGAGTCAAAACCAAGAGGAGGAGGCGACACCAGGGGAGAGGAGTCAAAACCAAGGAGGAGGAGGGCGACACCAGGGGAGAGGAGTCAAACCAAGGAGGAGGAGGCGACACCAGGGGAGAGGAGTCAAACCAAAGGAGGAGGAGGCCGACACCAGGGGAGAGGAGTCAAAACCAAGGAGGAGGAGGCGACACCAAGGGGAGGAGGAGTCAAAACCAGGAGGAGGAGGTGACACCAGGGGAGAGGGAGTCAAAACCAAGGAGGAGGAGGCGACACCAGGGGAGAGGAGTCAAAACCAAGGAGGAGGAGGCGACACCAGGGGAGAGGAGTCAAAACCAAGGAGGAGGAGGCGACACCAGGGGAGAGGAGTCAAAACCAAGGAGGAGGAGGCGACACCAGGGGAGAGGAGTCAAAACCAAGGAGGAGGAGGCGACACCAGGGAGAGGAGTCAAAACCAAGGAGGAGGAGGCGACACCAGGGGAGAGGAGTCAAAACCAAGGAGGAGGAGGCGACACCAGGGGAGAGGAGTCAAAACCAGGAGGAGGAGGCGACACCAGGGGAGAGGAGTCAAAACCAGGGAGGAGAGGCGACACCAGGGGAGAGGAGTCAAAACCAAGGAGGAGGAGGCGACGACCAGGGGAGAGGAGTCAAAACCAAGGAGGAGGAGGCGACACCAGGGGAGAGGAGTCAAAACCAAGGAGGAGGAGGCGACACCAGGGGAGAGGAGTCAAAACCAAGGAGGAGGAGGCGACACCAGGGGAGAGGAGTCAAAACCAAGGAGGAGGAGGCGACACCAGGGGAGAGGAGTCAAAACCAAGGAGGAGGAGGCGACACCAGGGGAGAGGAGTCAAAACCAAGGAGGAGGAGGCGAACCCAGGGGAGAGGAGTCAAAACCAAGGAGGGAGGAGGCGACCAAAAAAACCCCAAGGGAGAGGAGTCAAAACCAAGGAGGAGGAGGCGACACCAGGGGAGAGGAGTCAAAACCAAGGAGGAGGAGGCGACACCAGGGAGAGGAGTCAAAACCAAGGAGGAGGAGGCGACACCAGGGGAGAGGAGTCAAAACCAAGGAGGAGAGGCGACACCAGGGGAGAGAGTCAAAACCAAGGAGGAGGAGGCGACACCAGGGAGAGGAGTCAAAACCAAGGAGGAGGAGGCGACACCAGGGGAGAGGAGTCCAAACACCAAGGAGGAGGAGGCGACACCAGGGGAGAGGAGTCAAAACCAAGGAGGAGGAGGCGACACCAGGGGAGAGGAGTCAAAACCAAGGAGGAGGAGGCGACACCAGGGGAGAGGAGTCAAAACCAAGGAGGAGGAGGCGACACCAGGGGAGAGG
The DNA here is from genome assembly GCA_947471745.1 of Closterium sp. Naga37s-1. Lineage (NCBI taxonomy): Eukaryota > Viridiplantae > Streptophyta > Zygnematophyceae > Desmidiales > Closteriaceae > Closterium > Closterium sp. Naga37s-1. The sequence goes on from CANJKZ010000511.1 coordinate 181,061, forward strand.
AGTCAAAAACCAAGGAGGAGGAGGCGACCCAGGGGAAGAGGAGTCAAAACCAAGAGAGAGGCGACCACCAGGGGAGAGGAGTCCAAAACCAAGGGAGGAGGAGGCGACACCAGGGGATGAGGAGTCAAAAACCAAGGAGGAGGAGGCGACACCAGGGGAGAGGAGTCAAAACCAAGGAGGAGGAGGCGACACCATGGGAGAGGAGTCAAAACCAAGGAGGAGGAGGCGACACCAGGGGAGAGGAGTAAAACCAGGAGTAGGAGGCAGACACCAGGGGAGAGGGAGTCAAAACCAAGGAGGAGGAGGCGACACCAGGGGAGAGGAGTCAAAACCAAGGAGGAGGAGGCGACACCAGGGGAGAGGAGTCAAAACCAGGAGGAGGAGGCGACACCAGGGGAGAGGAGTCAAAACCAAGGAGGAGGAGGCGACACCAGGGGAGAGGAGTCAAAACCAAGGAGGAGGAGGCGACACAGGGGAGAGGAGTCAAAACCAAGGAGGAGGAGGCGACACCAGGGGAGAGGAGTCAAACCAAGGAGGAGGAGGCGACACCAGGGGAGAGGAGTCAAAACCAAGGAGGAGGAGGCGACCCAGGGGAGAGGAGTCAAAACCAAGGAGGAGGAGGCGACACCAGGGGAGAGGAGTCAAAACCAAGGAGGATGGAGGCGACACCAGGGGAGAGGAGTCAAAACCAGGAGGGAGGGAGGCGACACCAGGGGAGAGAGAAGTCAAAAAACCAAGGAGGAGGAGGCGAACACCAGGGGAGAGGAGTCAAAAACCAAGGAGGAGGAGGCGACACCAGGGAGAGGAGTCAAAAACCAAGGGAGGAGGAGGCGACACCAGGGGAGAGTAGTCAAAAACCAAGGAGGAGGAGGAGGCGACACCAGGGGAGAGGAGTCCAAACCAAGGAGGAGGAGGCGACACCAGGGGGAGAGGAGTCAAAACCAAGGAGGAGGAGCGACACCAGGGGAGAGGAGTCAAAACCAAGGAGGAGGAGGCGACACCAGGGGAGAGGAGTCAAAACCAAGGAGGAGGAGGCGACACCAGGGGAGAGGAGTCAAAACCAAGGAGGAGGAGGCGACACCAGGGGAGAGGAGTCAAAACCAAGGAGGAGGAGGCGACACCAGGGGAGAGGAGTCAAAACCAAGGAGGAGGAGGCGACACCAGGGGAGAGGAGTCAAAACCAAGGAGGAGGAGGCGACACCAGGGGAGAGGAGTCAAAACCAAGGAGGAGGAGGCGACACCAGGGGAGAGGAGTCAAAACCAAGGAGGAGGAGGCGACACCAGGGGAGAGGAGTCAAAACCAAGGAGGAGGAGGCGACACCAGGGGAGAGGAGTCAAAACCAAGGAGGAGGAGGCGACACCAGGGGAGAGGAGTCAAAACCAAGGAGGAGGAGGCGACACCAGGGGAGAGGAGTCAAAACCAAGGAGGAGGAGGCGACACCAGGGGAGAGGAGTCAAAACCAAGGAGGAGGAGGCGACACCAGGGGAGAGGAGTCAAAACCAAGGAGGAGGAGGCGACACCAGGGGAGAGGAGTCAAAACCAAGGAGGAGGAGGCGACACCAGGGGAGAGGAGTCAAAACCAAGGAGGAGGAGGCGACACCAGGGGAGAGGAGTCAAAACCAAGGAGGAGGAGGCGACACCAGGGGAGAGGAGTCAAAACCAAGGAGGAGGAGGCGACACCAGGGGAGAGGAGTCAAAACCAAGGAGGAGGAGGCGACACCAGGGGAGAGGAGTCAAAACCAAGGAGGAGGAGGCGACACCAGGGGAGAGGAGTCAAAACCAAGGAGGAGGAGGCGACACCAGGGGAGAGGAGTCAAAACCAAGGAGGAGGAGGCGACACCAGGGGAGAGGAGTCAAAACCAAGGAGGAGGAGGCGACACCAGGGGAGAGGAGTCAAAACCAAGGAGGAGGAGGCGACACCAGGGGAGAGGAGTCAAAACCAAGGAGGAGGAGGCGACACCAGGGGAGAGGAGTCAAAACCAAGGAGGAGGAGGCGACACCAGGGGAGAGGAGTCAAAACCAAGGAGGAGGAGGCGACACCAGGGGAGAGGAGTCAAAACCAAGGAGGAGGAGGCGACACCAGGGGAGAGGAGTCAAAACCAAGGAGGAGGAGGCGACACCAGGGGAGAGGAGTCAAAACCAAGGAGGAGGAGGCGACACCAGGGGAGAGGAGTCAAAACCAAGGAGGAGGAGGCGACACCAGGGGAGAGGAGTCAAAACCAAGGAGGAGGAGGCGACACCAGGGGAGAGGAGTCAAAACCAAGGAGGAGGAGGCGACACCAGGGGAGAGGAGTCAAAACCAAGGAGGAGGAGGCGACACCAGGGGAGAGGAGTCAAAACCAAGGAGGAGGAGGCGACACCAGGGGAGAGGAGTCAAAACCAAGGAGGAGGAGGCGACACCAGGGGAGAGGAGTCAAAACCAAGGAGGAGGAGGCGACACCAGGGGAGAGGAGTCAAAACCAAGGAGGAGGAGGCGACACCAGGGGAGAGGAGTCAAAACCAAGGAGGAGGAGGCGACACCAGGGGAGAGGAGTCAAAACCAAGGAGGAGGAGGCGACACCAGGGGAGAGGAGTCAAAACCAAGGAGGAGGAGGCGACACCAGGGGAGAGGAGTCAAAACCAAGGAGGAGGAGGCGACACCAGGGGAGAGGAGTCAAAACCAAGGAGGAGGAGGCGACACCAGGGGAGAGGAGTCAAAACCAAGGAGGAGGAGGCGACACCAGGGGAGAGGAGTCAAAACCAAGGAGGAGGAGGCGACACCAGGGGAGAGGAGTCAAAACCAAGGAGGAGGAGGCGACACCAGGGGAGAGGAGTCAAAACCAAGGAGGAGGAGGCGACACCAGGGGAGAGGAGTCAAAACCAAGGAGGAGGAGGCGACACCAGGGGAGAGGAGTCAAAACCAAGGAGGAGGAGGCGACACCAGGGGAGAGGAGTCAAAACCAAGGAGGAGGAGGCGACACCAGGGGAGAGGAGTCAAAACCAAGGAGGAGGAGGCGACACCAGGGGAGAGGAGTCAAAACCAAGGAGGAGGAGGCGACACCAGGGGAGAGGAGTCAAAACCAAGGAGGAGGAGGCGACACCAGGGGAGAGGAGTCAAAACCAAGGAGGAGGAGGCGACACCAGGGGAGAGGAGTCAAAACCAAGGAGGAGGAGGCGACACCAGGGGAGAGGAGTCAAAACCAAGGAGGAGGAGGCGACACCAGGGGAGAGGAGTCAAAACCAAGGAGGAGGAGGCGACACCAGGGGAGAGGAGTCAAAACCAAGGAGGAGGAGGCGACACCAGGGGAGAGGAGTCAAAACCAAGGAGGAGGAGGCGACACCAGGGGAGAGGAGTCAAAACCAAGGAGGAGGAGGCGACACCAGGGGAGAGGAGTCAAAACCAAGGAGGAGGAGGCGACACCAGGGGAGAGGAGTCAAAACCAAGGAGGAGGAGGCGACACCAGGGGAGAGGAGTCAAAACCAAGGAGGAGGAGGCGACACCAGGGGAGAGGAGTCAAAACCAAGGAGGAGGAGGCGACACCAGGGGAGAGGAGTCAAAACCAAGGAGGAGGAGGCGACACCAGGGGAGAGGAGTCAAAACCAAGGAGGAGGAGGCGACACCAGGGGAGAGGAGTCAAAACCAAGGAGGAGGAGGCGACACCAGGGGAGAGGAGTCAAAACCAAGGAGGAGGAGGCGACACCAGGGGAGAGGAGTCAAAACCAAGGAGGAGGAGGCGACACCAGGGGAGAGGAGTCAAAACCAAGGAGGAGGAGGCGACACCAGGGGAGAGGAGTCAAAACCAAGGAGGAGGAGGCGACACCAGGGGAGAGGAGTCAAAACCAAGGAGGAGGAGGCGACACCAGGGGAGAGGAGTCAAAACCAAGGAGGAGGAGGCGACACCAGGGGAGAGGAGTCAAAACCAAGGAGGAGGAGGCGACACCAGGGGAGAGGAGTCAAAACCAAGGAGGAGGAGGCGACACCAGGGGAGAGGAGTCAAAACCAAGGAGGAGGAGGCGACACCAGGGGAGAGGAGTCAAAACCAAGGAGGAGGAGGCGACACCAGGGGAGAGGAGTCAAAACCAAGGAGGAGGAGGCGACACCAGGGGAGAGGAGTCAAAACCAAGGAGGAGGAGGCGACACCAGGGGAGAGGAGTCAAAACCAAGGAGGAGGAGGCGACACCAGGGGAGAGGAGTCAAAACCAAGGAGGAGGAGGCGACACCAGGGGAGAGGAGTCAAAACCAAGGAGGAGGAGGCGACACCAGGGGAGAGGAGTCAAAACCAAGGAGGAGGAGGCGACACCAGGGGAGAGGAGTCAAAACCAAGGAGGAGGAGGCGACACCAGGGGAGAGGAGTCAAAACCAAGGAGGAGGAGGCGACACCAGGGGAGAGGAGTCAAAACCAAGGAGGAGGAGGCGACACCAGGGGAGAGGAGTCAAAACCAAGGAGGAGGAGGCGACACCAGGGGAGAGGAGTCAAAACCAAGGAGGAGGAGGCGACACCAGGGGAGAGGAGTCAAAACCAAGGAGGAGGAGGCGACACCAGGGGAGAGGAGTCAAAACCAAGGAGGAGGAGGCGACACCAGGGGAGAGGAGTCAAAACCAAGGAGGAGGAGGCGACACCAGGGGAGAGGAGTCAAAACCAAGGAGGAGGAGGCGACACCAGGGGAGAGGAGTCAAAACCAAGGAGGAGGAGGCGACACCAGGGGAGAGGAGTCAAAACCAAGGAGGAGGAGGCGACACCAGGGGAGAGGAGTCAAAACCAAGGAGGAGGAGGCGACACCAGGGGAGAGGAGTCAAAACCAAGGAGGAGGAGGCGACACCAGGGGAGAGGAGTCAAAACCAAGGAGGAGGAGGCGACACCAGGGGAGAGGAGTCAAAACCAAGGAGGAGGAGGCGACACCAGGGGAGAGGAGTCAAAACCAAGGAGGAGGAGGCGACACCAGGGGAGAGGAGTCAAAACCAAGGAGGAGGAGGCGACACCAGGGGAGAGGAGTCAAAACCAAGGAGGAGGAGGCGACACCAGGGGAGAGGAGTCAAAACCAAGGAGGAGGAGGCGACACCAGGGGAGAGGAGTCAAAACCAAGGAGGAGGAGGCGACACCAGGGGAGAGGAGTCAAAACCAAGGAGGAGGAGGCGACACCAGGGGAGAGGAGTCAAAACCAAGGAGGAGGAGGCGACACCAGGGGAGAGGAGTCAAAACCAAGGAGGAGGAGGCGACACCAGGGGAGAGGAGTCAAAACCAAGGAGGAGGAGGCGACACCAGGGGAGAGGAGTCAAAACCAAGGAGGAGGAGGCGACACCAGGGGAGAGGAGTCAAAACCAAGGAGGAGGAGGCGACACCAGGGGAGAGGAGTCAAAACCAAGGAGGAGGAGGCGACACCAGGGGAGAGGAGTCAAAACCAAGGAGGAGGAGGCGACACCAGGGGAGAGGAGTCAAAACCAAGGAGGAGGAGGCGACACCAGGGGAGAGGAGTCAAAACCAAGGAGGAGGAGGCGACACCAGGGGAGAGGAGTCAAAACCAAGGAGGAGGAGGCGACACCAGGGGAGAGGAGTCAAAACCAAGGAGGAGGAGGCGACACCAGGGGAGAGGAGTCAAAACCAAGGAGGAGGAGGCGACACCAGGGGAGAGGAGTCAAAACCAAGGAGGAGGAGGCGACACCAGGGGAGAGGAGTCAAAACCAAGGAGGAGGAGGCGACACCAGGGGAGAGGAGTCAAAACCAAGGAGGAGGAGGCGACACCAGGGGAGAGGAGTCAAAACCAAGGAGGAGGAGGCGACACCAGGGGAGAGGAGTCAAAACCAAGGAGGAGGAGGCGACACCAGGGGAGAGGAGTCAAAACCAAGGAGGAGGAGGCGACACCAGGGGAGAGGAGTCAAAACCAAGGAGGAGGAGGCGACACCAGGGGAGAGGAGTCAAAACCAAGGAGGAGGAGGCGACACCAGGGGAGAGGAGTCAAAACCAAGGAGGAGGAGGCGACACCAGGGGAGAGGAGTCAAAACCAAGGAGGAGGAGGCGACACCAGGGGAGAGGAGTCAAAACCAAGGAGGAGGAGGCGACACCAGGGGAGAGGAGTCAAAACCAAGGAGGAGGAGGCGACACCAGGGGAGAGGAGTCAAAACCAAGGAGGAGGAGGCGACACCAGGGGAGAGGAGTCAAAACCAAGGAGGAGGAGGCGACACCAGGGGAGAGGAGTCAAAACCAAGGAGGAGGAGGCGACACCAGGGGAGAGGAGTCAAAACCAAGGAGGAGGAGGCGACACCAGGGGAGAGGAGTCAAAACCAAGGAGGAGGAGGCGACACCAGGGGAGAGGAGTCAAAACCAAGGAGGAGGAGGCGACACCAGGGGAGAGGAGTCAAAACCAAGGAGGAGGAGGCGACACCAGGGGAGAGGAGTCAAAACCAAGGAGGAGGAGGCGACACCAGGGGAGAGGAGTCAAAACCAAGGAGGAGGAGGCGACACCAGGGGAGAGGAGTCAAAACCAAGGAGGAGGAGGCGACACCAGGGGAGAGGAGTCAAAACCAAGGAGGAGGAGGCGACACCAGGGGAGAGGAGTCAAAACCAAGGAGGAGGAGGCGACACCAGGGGAGAGGAGTCAAAACCAAGGAGGAGGAGGCGACACCAGGGGAGAGGAGTCAAAACCAAGGAGGAGGAGGCGACACCAGGGGAGAGGAGTCAAAACCAAGGAGGAGGAGGCGACACCAGGGGAGAGGAGTCAAAACCAAGGAGGAGGAGGCGACACCAGGGGAGAGGAGTCAAAACCAAGGAGGAGGAGGCGACACCAGGGGAGAGGAGTCAAAACCAAGGAGGAGGAGGCGACACCAGGGGAGAGGAGTCAAAACCAAGGAGGAGGAGGCGACACCAGGGGAGAGGAGTCAAAACCAAGGAGGAGGAGGCGACACCAGGGGAGAGGAGTCAAAACCAAGGAGGAGGAGGCGACACCAGGGGAGAGGAGTCAAAACCAAGGAGGAGGAGGCGACACCAGGGGAGAGGAGTCAAAACCAAGGAGGAGGAGGCGACACCAGGGGAGAGGAGTCAAAACCAAGGAGGAGGAGGCGACACCAGGGGAGAGGAGTCAAAACCAAGGAGGAGGAGGCGACACCAGGGGAGAGGAGTCAAAACCAAGGAGGAGGAGGCGACACCAGGGGAGAGGAGTCAAAACCAAGGAGGAGGAGGCGACACCAGGGGAGAGGAGTCAAAACCAAGGAGGAGGAGGCGACACCAGGGGAGAGGAGTCAAAACCAAGGAGGAGGAGGCGACACCAGGGGAGAGGAGTCAAAACCAAGGAGGAGGAGGCGACACCAGGGGAGAGGAGTCAAAACCAAGGAGGAGGAGGCGACACCAGGGGAGAGGAGTCAAAACCAAGGAGGAGGAGGCGACACCAGGGGAGAGGAGTCAAAACCAAGGAGGAGGAGGCGACACCAGGGGAGAGGAGTCAAAACCAAGGAGGAGGAGGCGACACCAGGGGAGAGGAGTCAAAACCAAGGAGGAGGAGGCGACACCAGGGGAGAGGAGTCAAAACCAAGGAGGAGGAGGCGACACCAGGGGAGAGGAGTCAAAACCAAGGAGGAGGAGGCGACACCAGGGGAGAGGAGTCAAAACCAAGGAGGAGGAGGCGACACCAGGGGAGAGGAGTCAAAACCAAGGAGGAGGAGGCGACACCAGGGGAGAGGAGTCAAAACCAAGGAGGAGGAGGCGACACCAGGGGAGAGGAGTCAAAACCAAGGAGGAGGAGGCGACACCAGGGGAGAGGAGTCAAAACCAAGGAGGAGGAGGCGACACCAGGGGAGAGGAGTCAAAACCAAGGAGGAGGAGGCGACACCAGGGGAGAGGAGTCAAAACCAAGGAGGAGGAGGCGACACCAGGGGAGAGGAGTCAAAACCAAGGAGGAGGAGGCGACACCAGGGGAGAGGAGTCAAAACCAAGGAGGAGGAGGCGACACCAGGGGAGAGGAGTCAAAACCAAGGAGGAGGAGGCGACACCAGGGGAGAGGAGTCAAAACCAAGGAGGAGGAGGCGACACCAGGGGAGAGGAGTCAAAACCAAGGAGGAGGAGGCGACACCAGGGGAGAGGAGTCAAAACCAAGGAGGAGGAGGCGACACCAGGGGAGAGGAGTCAAAACCAAGGAGGAGGAGGCGACACCAGGGGAGAGGAGTCAAAACCAAGGAGGAGGAGGCGACACCAGGGGAGAGGAGTCAAAACCAAGGAGGAGGAGGCGACACCAGGGGAGAGGAGTCAAAACCAAGGAGGAGGAGGCGACACCAGGGGAGAGGAGTCAAAACCAAGGAGGAGGAGGCGACACCAGGGGAGAGGAGTCAAAACCAAGGAGGAGGAGGCGACACCAGGGGAGAGGAGTCAAAACCAAGGAGGAGGAGGCGACACCAGGGGAGAGGAGTCAAAACCAAGGAGGAGGAGGCGACACCAGGGGAGAGGAGTCAAAACCAAGGAGGAGGAGGCGACACCAGGGGAGAGGAGTCAAAACCAAGGAGGAGGAGGCGACACCAGGGGAGAGGAGTCAAAACCAAGGAGGAGGAGGCGACACCAGGGGAGAGGAGTCAAAACCAAGGAGGAGGAGGCGACACCAGGGGAGAGGAGTCAAAACCAAGGAGGAGGAGGCGACACCAGGGGAGAGGAGTCAAAACCAAGGAGGAGGAGGCGACACCAGGGGAGAGGAGTCAAAACCAAGGAGGAGGAGGCGACACCAGGGGAGAGGAGTCAAAACCAAGGAGGAGGAGGCGACACCAGGGGAGAGGAGTCAAAACCAAGGAGGAGGAGGCGACACCAGGGGAGAGGAGTCAAAACCAAGGAGGAGGAGGCGACACCAGGGGAGAGGAGTCAAAACCAAGGAGGAGGAGGCGACACCAGGGGAGAGGAGTCAAAACCAAGGAGGAGGAGGCGACACCAGGGGAGAGGAGTCAAAACCAAGGAGGAGGAGGCGACACCAGGGGAGAGGAGTCAAAACCAAGGAGGAGGAGGCGACACCAGGGGAGAGGAGTCAAAACCAAGGAGGAGGAGGCGACACCAGGGGAGAGGAGTCAAAACCAAGGAGGAGGAGGCGACACCAGGGGAGAGGAGTCAAAACCAAGGAGGAGGAGGCGACACCAGGGGAGAGGAGTCAAAACCAAGGAGGAGGAGGCGACACCAGGGGAGAGGAGTCAAAACCAAGGAGGAGGAGGCGACACCAGGGGAGAGGAGTCAAAACCAAGGAGGAGGAGGCGACACCAGGGGAGAGGAGTCAAAACCAAGGAGGAGGAGGCGACACCAGGGGAGAGGAGTCAAAACCAAGGAGGAGGAGGCGACACCAGGGGAGAGGAGTCAAAACCAAGGAGGAGGAGGCGACACCAGGGGAGAGGAGTCAAAACCAAGGAGGAGGAGGCGACACCAGGGGAGAGGAGTCAAAACCAAGGAGGAGGAGGCGACACCAGGGGAGAGGAGTCAAAACCAAGGAGGAGGAGGCGACACCAGGGGAGAGGAGTCAAAACCAAGGAGGAGGAGGCGACACCAGGGGAGAGGAGTCAAAACCAAGGAGGAGGAGGCGACACCAGGGGAGAGGAGTCAAAACCAAGGAGGAGGAGGCGACACCAGGGGAGAGGAGTCAAAACCAAGGAGGAGGAGGCGACACCAGGGGAGAGGAGTCAAAACCAAGGAGGAGGAGGCGACACCAGGGGAGAGGAGTCAAAACCAAGGAGGAGGAGGCGACACCAGGGGAGAGGAGTCAAAACCAAGGAGGAGGAGGCGACACCAGGGGAGAGGAGTCAAAACCAAGGAGGAGGAGGCGACACCAGGGGAGAGGAGTCAAAACCAAGGAGGAGGAGGCGACACCAGGGGAGAGGAGTCAAAACCAAGGAGGAGGAGGCGACACCAGGGGAGAGGAGTCAAAACCAAGGAGGAGGAGGCGACACCAGGGGAGAGGAGTCAAAACCAAGGAGGAGGAGGCGACACCAGGGGAGAGGAGTCAAAACCAAGGAGGAGGAGGCGACACCAGGGGAGAGGAGTCAAAACCAAGGAGGAGGAGGCGACACCAGGGGAGAGGAGTCAAAACCAAGGAGGAGGAGGCGACACCAGGGGAGAGGAGTCAAAACCAAGGAGGAGGAGGCGACACCAGGGGAGAGGAGTCAAAACCAAGGAGGAGGAGGCGACACCAGGGGAGAGGAGTCAAAACCAAGGAGGAGGAGGCGACACCAGGGGAGAGGAGTCAAAACCAAGGAGGAGGAGGCGACACCAGGGGAGAGGAGTCAAAACCAAGGAGGAGGAGGCGACACCAGGGGAGAGGAGTCAAAACCAAGGAGGAGGAGGCGACACCAGGGGAGAGGAGTCAAAACCAAGGAGGAGGAGGCGACACCAGGGGAGAGGAGTCAAAACCAAGGAGGAGGAGGCGACACCAGGGGAGAGGAGTCAAAACCAAGGAGGAGGAGGCGACACCAGGGGAGAGGAGTCAAAACCAAGGAGGAGGAGGCGACACCAGGGGAGAGGAGTCAAAACCAAGGAGGAGGAGGCGACACCAGGGGAGAGGAGTCAAAACCAAGGAGGAGGAGGCGACACCAGGGGAGAGGAGTCAAAACCAAGGAGGAGGAGGCGACACCAGGGGAGAGGAGTCAAAACCAAGGAGGAGGAGGCGACACCAGGGGAGAGGAGTCAAAACCAAGGAGGAGGAGGCGACACCAGGGGAGAGGAGTCAAAACCAAGGAGGAGGAGGCGACACCAGGGGAGAGGAGTCAAAACCAAGGAGGAGGAGGCGACACCAGGGGAGAGGAGTCAAAACCAAGGAGGAGGAGGCGACACCAGGGGAGAGGAGTCAAAACCAAGGAGGAGGAGGCGACACCAGGGGAGAGGAGTCAAAACCAAGGAGGAGGAGGCGACACCAGGGGAGAGGAGTCAAAACCAAGGAGGAGGAGGCGACACCAGGGGAGAGGAGTCAAAACCAAGGAGGAGGAGGCGACACCAGGGGAGAGGAGTCAAAACCAAGGAGGAGGAGGCGACACCAGGGGAGAGGAGTCAAAACCAAGGAGGAGGAGGCGACACCAGGGGAGAGGAGTCAAAACCAAGGAGGAGGAGGCGACACCAGGGGAGAGGAGTCAAAACCAAGGAGGAGGAGGCGACACCAGGGGAGAGGAGTCAAAACCAAGGAGGAGGAGGCGACACCAGGGGAGAGGAGTCAAAACCAAGGAGGAGGAGGCGACACCAGGGGAGAGGAGTCAAAACCAAGGAGGAGGAGGCGACACCAGGGGAGAGGAGTCAAAACCAAGGAGGAGGAGGCGACACCAGGGGAGAGGAGTCAAAACCAAGGAGGAGGAGGCGACACCAGGGGAGAGGAGTCAAAACCAAGGAGGAGGAGGCGACACCAGGGGAGAGGAGTCAAAACCAAGGAGGAGGAGGCGACACCAGGGGAGAGGAGTCAAAACCAAGGAGGAGGAGGCGACACCAGGGGAGAGGAGTCAAAACCAAGGAGGAGGAGGCGACACCAGGGGAGAGGAGTCAAAACCAAGGAGGAGGAGGCGACACCAGGGGAGAGGAGTCAAAACCAAGGAGGAGGAGGCGACACCAGGGGAGAGGAGTCAAAACCAAGGAGGAGGAGGCGACACCAGGGGAGAGGAGTCAAAACCAAGGAGGAGGAGGCGACACCAGGGGAGAGGAGTCAAAACCAAGGAGGAGGAGGCGACACCAGGGGAGAGGAGTCAAAACCAAGGAGGAGGAGGCGACACCAGGGGAGAGGAGTCAAAACCAAGGAGGAGGAGGCGACACCAGGGGAGAGGAGTCAAAACCAAGGAGGAGGAGGCGACACCAGGGGAGAGGAGTCAAAACCAAGGAGGAGGAGGCGACACCAGGGGAGAGGAGTCAAAACCAAGGAGGAGGAGGCGACACCAGGGGAGAGGAGTCAAAACCAAGGAGGAGGAGGCGACACCAGGGGAGAGGAGTCAAAACCAAGGAGGAGGAGGCGACACCAGGGGAGAGGAGTCAAAACCAAGGAGGAGGAGGCGACACCAGGGGAGAGGAGTCAAAACCAAGGAGGAGGAGGCGACACCAGGGGAGAGGAGTCAAAACCAAGGAGGAGGAGGCGACACCAGGGGAGAGGAGTCAAAACCAAGGAGGAGGAGGCGACACCAGGGGAGAGGAGTCAAAACCAAGGAGGAGGAGGCGACACCAGGGGAGAGGAGTCAAAACCAAGGAGGAGGAGGCGACACCAGGGGAGAGGAGTCAAAACCAAGGAGGAGGAGGCGACACCAGGGGAGAGGAGTCAAAACCAAGGAGGAGGAGGCGACACCAGGGGAGAGGAGTCAAAACCAAGGAGGAGGAGGCGACACCAGGGGAGAGGAGTCAAAACCAAGGAGGAGGAGGCGACACCAGGGGAGAGGAGTCAAAACCAAGGAGGAGGAGGCGACACCAGGGGAGAGGAGTCAAAACCAAGGAGGAGGAGGCGACACCAGGGGAGAGGAGTCAAAACCAAGGAGGAGGAGGCGACACCAGGGGAGAGGAGTCAAAACCAAGGAGGAGGAGGCGACACCAGGGGAGAGGAGTCAAAACCAAGGAGGAGGAGGCGACACCAGGGGAGAGGAGTCAAAACCAAGGAGGAGGAGGCGACACCAGGGGAGAGGAGTCAAAACCAAGGAGGAGGAGGCGACACCAGGGGAGAGGAGTCAAAACCAAGGAGGAGGAGGCGACACCAGGGGAGAGGAGTCAAAACCAAGGAGGAGGAGGCGACACCAGGGGAGAGGAGTCAAAACCAAGGAGGAGGAGGCGACACCAGGGGAGAGGAGTCAAAACCAAGGAGGAGGAGGCGACACCAGGGGAGAGGAGTCAAAACCAAGGAGGAGGAGGCGACACCAGGGGAGAGGAGTCAAAACCAAGGAGGAGGAGGCGACACCAGGGGAGAGGAGTCAAAACCAAGGAGGAGGAGGCGACACCAGGGGAGAGGAGTCAAAACCAAGGAGGAGGAGGCGACACCAGGGGAGAGGAGTCAAAACCAAGGAGGAGGAGGCGACACCAGGGGAGAGGAGTCAAAACCAAGGAGGAGGAGGCGACACCAGGGGAGAGGAGTCAAAACCAAGGAGGAGGAGGCGACACCAGGGGAGAGGAGTCAAAACCAAGGAGGAGGAGGCGACACCAGGGGAGAGGAGTCAAAACCAAGGAGGAGGAGGCGACACCAGGGGAGAGGAGTCAAAACCAAGGAGGAGGAGGCGACACCAGGGGAGAGGAGTCAAAACCAAGGAGGAGGAGGCGACACCAGGGGAGAGGAGTCAAAACCAAGGAGGAGGAGGCGACACCAGGGGAGAGGAGTCAAAACCAAGGAGGAGGAGGCGACACCAGGGGAGAGGAGTCAAAACCAAGGAGGAGGAGGCGACACCAGGGGAGAGGAGTCAAAACCAAGGAGGAGGAGGCGACACCAGGGGAGAGGAGTCAAAACCAAGGAGGAGGAGGCGACACCAGGGGAGAGGAGTCAAAACCAAGGAGGAGGAGGCGACACCAGGGGAGAGGAGTCAAAACCAAGGAGGAGGAGGCGACACCAGGGGAGAGGAGTCAAAACCAAGGAGGAGGAGGCGACACCAGGGGAGAGGAGTCAAAACCAAGGAGGAGGAGGCGACACCAGGGGAGAGGAGTCAAAACCAAGGAGGAGGAGGCGACACCAGGGGAGAGGAGTCAAAACCAAGGAGGAGGAGGCGACACCAGGGGAGAGGAGTCAAAACCAAGGAGGAGGAGGCGACACCAGGGGAGAGGAGTCAAAACCAAGGAGGAGGAGGCGACACCAGGGGAGAGGAGTCAAAACCAAGGAGGAGGAGGCGACACCAGGGGAGAGGAGTCAAAACCAAGGAGGAGGAGGCGACACCAGGGGAGAGGAGTCAAAACCAAGGAGGAGGAGGCGACACCAGGGGAGAGGAGTCAAAACCAAGGAGGAGGAGGCGACACCAGGGGAGAGGAGTCAAAACCAAGGAGGAGGAGGCGACACCAGGGGAGAGGAGTCAAAACCAAGGAGGAGGAGGCGACACCAGGGGAGAGGAGTCAAAACCAAGGAGGAGGAGGCGACACCAGGGGAGAGGAGTCAAAACCAAGGAGGAGGAGGCGACACCAGGGGAGAGGAGTCAAAACCAAGGAGGAGGAGGCGACACCAGGGGAGAGGAGTCAAAACCAAGGAGGAGGAGGCGACACCAGGGGAGAGGAGTCAAAACCAAGGAGGAGGAGGCGACACCAGGGGAGAGGAGTCAAAACCAAGGAGGAGGAGGCGACACCAGGGGAGAGGAGTCAAAACCAAGGAGGAGGAGGCGACACCAGGGGAGAGGAGTCAAAACCAAGGAGGAGGAGGCGACACCAGGGGAGAGGAGTCAAAACCAAGGAGGAGGAGGCGACACCAGGGGAGAGGAGTCAAAACCAAGGAGGAGGAGGCGACACCAGGGGAGAGGAGTCAAAACCAAGGAGGAGGAGGCGACACCAGGGGAGAGGAGTCAAAACCAAGGAGGAGGAGGCGACACCAGGGGAGAGGAGTCAAAACCAAGGAGGAGGAGGCGACACCAGGGGAGAGGAGTCAAAACCAAGGAGGAGGAGGCGACACCAGGGGAGAGGAGTCAAAACCAAGGAGGAGGAGGCGACACCAGGGGAGAGGAGTCAAAACCAAGGAGGAGGAGGCGACACCAGGGGAGAGGAGTCAAAACCAAGGAGGAGGAGGCGACACCAGGGGAGAGGAGTCAAAACCAAGGAGGAGGAGGCGACACCAGGGGAGAGGAGTCAAAACCAAGGAGGAGGAGGCGACACCAGGGGAGAGGAGTCAAAACCAAGGAGGAGGAGGCGACACCAGGGGAGAGGAGTCAAAACCAAGGAGGAGGAGGCGACACCAGGGGAGAGGAGTCAAAACCAAGGAGGAGGAGGCGACACCAGGGGAGAGGAGTCAAAACCAAGGAGGAGGAGGCGACACCAGGGGAGAGGAGTCAAAACCAAGGAGGAGGAGGCGACACCAGGGGAGAGGAGTCAAAACCAAGGAGGAGGAGGCGACACCAGGGGAGAGGAGTCAAAACCAAGGAGGAGGAGGCGACACCAGGGGAGAGGAGTCAAAACCAAGGAGGAGGAGGCGACACCAGGGGAGAGGAGTCAAAACCAAGGAGGAGGAGGCGACACCAGGGGAGAGGAGTCAAAACCAAGGAGGAGGAGGCGACACCAGGGGAGAGGAGTCAAAACCAAGGAGGAGGAGGCGACACCAGGGGAGAGGAGTCAAAACCAAGGAGGAGGAGGCGACACCAGGGGAGAGGAGTCAAAACCAAGGAGGAGGAGGCGACACCAGGGGAGAGGAGTCAAAACCAAGGAGGAGGAGGCGACACCAGGGGAGAGGAGTCAAAACCAAGGAGGAGGAGGCGACACCAGGGGAGAGGAGTCAAAACCAAGGAGGAGGAGGCGACACCAGGGGAGAGGAGTCAAAACCAAGGAGGAGGAGGCGACACCAGGGGAGAGGAGTCAAAACCAAGGAGGAGGAGGCGACACCAGGGGAGAGGAGTCAAAACCAAGGAGGAGGAGGCGACACCAGGGGAGAGGAGTCAAAACCAAGGAGGAGGAGGCGACACCAGGGGAGAGGAGTCAAAACCAAGGAGGAGGAGGCGACACCAGGGGAGAGGAGTCAAAACCAAGGAGGAGGAGGCGACACCAGGGGAGAGGAGTCAAAACCAAGGAGGAGGAGGCGACACCAGGGGAGAGGAGTCAAAACCAAGGAGGAGGAGGCGACACCAGGGGAGAGGAGTCAAAACCAAGGAGGAGGAGGCGACACCAGGGGAGAGGAGTCAAAACCAAGGAGGAGGAGGCGACACCAGGGGAGAGGAGTCAAAACCAAGGAGGAGGAGGCGACACCAGGGGAGAGGAGTCAAAACCAAGGAGGAGGAGGCGACACCAGGGGAGAGGAGTCAAAACCAAGGAGGAGGAGGCGACACCAGGGGAGAGGAGTCAAAACCAAGGAGGAGGAGGCGACACCAGGGGAGAGGAGTCAAAACCAAGGAGGAGGAGGCGACACCAGGGGAGAGGAGTCAAAACCAAGGAGGAGGAGGCGACACCAGGGGAGAGGAGTCAAAACCAAGGAGGAGGAGGCGACACCAGGGGAGAGGAGTCAAAACCAAGGAGGAGGAGGCGACACCAGGGGAGAGGAGTCAAAACCAAGGAGGAGGAGGCGACACCAGGGGAGAGGAGTCAAAACCAAGGAGGAGGAGGCGACACCAGGGGAGAGGAGTCAAAACCAAGGAGGAGGAGGCGACACCAGGGGAGAGGAGTCAAAACCAAGGAGGAGGAGGCGACACCAGGGGAGAGGAGTCAAAACCAAGGAGGAGGAGGCGACACCAGGGGAGAGGAGTCAAAACCAAGGAGGAGGAGGCGACACCAGGGGAGAGGAGTCAAAACCAAGGAGGAGGAGGCGACACCAGGGGAGAGGAGTCAAAACCAAGGAGGAGGAGGCGACACCAGGGGAGAGGAGTCAAAACCAAGGAGGAGGAGGCGACACCAGGGGAGAGGAGTCAAAACCAAGGAGGAGGAGGCGACACCAGGGGAGAGGAGTCAAAACCAAGGAGGAGGAGGCGACACCAGGGGAGAGGAGTCAAAACCAAGGAGGAGGAGGCGACACCAGGGGAGAGGAGTCAAAACCAAGGAGGAGGAGGCGACACCAGGGGAGAGGAGTCAAAACCAAGGAGGAGGAGGCGACACCAGGGGAGAGGAGTCAAAACCAAGGAGGAGGAGGCGACACCAGGGGAGAGGAGTCAAAACCAAGGAGGAGGAGGCGACACCAGGGGAGAGGAGTCAAAACCAAGGAGGAGGAGGCGACACCAGGGGAGAGGAGTCAAAACCAAGGAGGAGGAGGCGACACCAGGGGAGAGGAGTCAAAACCAAGGAGGAGGAGGCGACACCAGGGGAGAGGAGTCAAAACCAAGGAGGAGGAGGCGACACCAGGGGAGAGGAGTCAAAACCAAGGAGGAGGAGGCGACACCAGGGGAGAGGAGTCAAAACCAAGGAGGAGGAGGCGACACCAGGGGAGAGGAGTCAAAACCAAGGAGGAGGAGGCGACACCAGGGGAGAGGAGTCAAAACCAAGGAGGAGGAGGCGACACCAGGGGAGAGGAGTCAAAACCAAGGAGGAGGAGGCGACACCAGGGGAGAGGAGTCAAAACCAAGGAGGAGGAGGCGACACCAGGGGAGAGGAGTCAAAACCAAGGAGGAGGAGGCGACACCAGGGGAGAGGAGTCAAAACCAAGGAGGAGGAGGCGACACCAGGGGAGAGGAGTCAAAACCAAGGAGGAGGAGGCGACACCAGGGGAGAGGAGTCAAAACCAAGGAGGAGGAGGCGACACCAGGGGAGAGGAGTCAAAACCAAGGAGGAGGAGGCGACACCAGGGGAGAGGAGTCAAAACCAAGGAGGAGGAGGCGACACCAGGGGAGAGGAGTCAAAACCAAGGAGGAGGAGGCGACACCAGGGGAGAGGAGTCAAAACCAAGGAGGAGGAGGCGACACCAGGGGAGAGGAGTCAAAACCAAGGAGGAGGAGGCGACACCAGGGGAGAGGAGTCAAAACCAAGGAGGAGGAGGCGACACCAGGGGAGAGGAGTCAAAACCAAGGAGGAGGAGGCGACACCAGGGGAGAGGAGTCAAAACCAAGGAGGAGGAGGCGACACCAGGGGAGAGGAGTCAAAACCAAGGAGGAGGAGGCGACACCAGGGGAGAGGAGTCAAAACCAAGGAGGAGGAGGCGACACCAGGGGAGAGGAGTCAAAACCAAGGAGGAGGAGGCGACACCAGGGGAGAGGAGTCAAAACCAAGGAGGAGGAGGCGACACCAGGGGAGAGGAGTCAAAACCAAGGAGGAGGAGGCGACACCAGGGGAGAGGAGTCAAAACCAAGGAGGAGGAGGCGACACCAGGGGAGAGGAGTCAAAACCAAGGAGGAGGAGGCGACACCAGGGGAGAGGAGTCAAAACCAAGGAGGAGGAGGCGACACCAGGGGAGAGGAGTCAAAACCAAGGAGGAGGAGGCGACACCAGGGGAGAGGAGTCAAAACCAAGGAGGAGGAGGCGACACCAGGGGAGAGGAGTCAAAACCAAGGAGGAGGAGGCGACACCAGGGGAGAGGAGTCAAAACCAAGGAGGAGGAGGCGACACCAGGGGAGAGGAGTCAAAACCAAGGAGGAGGAGGCGACACCAGGGGAGAGGAGTCAAAACCAAGGAGGAGGAGGCGACACCAGGGGAGAGGAGTCAAAACCAAGGAGGAGGAGGCGACACCAGGGGAGAGGAGTCAAAACCAAGGAGGAGGAGGCGACACCAGGGGAGAGGAGTCAAAACCAAGGAGGAGGAGGCGACACCAGGGGAGAGGAGTCAAAACCAAGGAGGAGGAGGCGACACCAGGGGAGAGGAGTCAAAACCAAGGAGGAGGAGGCGACACCAGGGGAGAGGAGTCAAAACCAAGGAGGAGGAGGCGACACCAGGGGAGAGGAGTCAAAACCAAGGAGGAGGAGGCGACACCAGGGGAGAGGAGTCAAAACCAAGGAGGAGGAGGCGACACCAGGGGAGAGGAGTCAAAACCAAGGAGGAGGAGGCGACACCAGGGGAGAGGAGTCAAAACCAAGGAGGAGGAGGCGACACCAGGGGAGAGGAGTCAAAACCAAGGAGGAGGAGGCGACACCAGGGGAGAGGAGTCAAAACCAAGGAGGAGGAGGCGACACCAGGGGAGAGGAGTCAAAACCAAGGAGGAGGAGGCGACACCAGGGGAGAGGAGTCAAAACCAAGGAGGAGGAGGCGACACCAGGGGAGAGGAGTCAAAACCAAGGAGGAGGAGGCGACACCAGGGGAGAGGAGTCAAAACCAAGGAGGAGGAGGCGACACCAGGGGAGAGGAGTCAAAACCAAGGAGGAGGAGGCGACACCAGGGGAGAGGAGTCAAAACCAAGGAGGAGGAGGCGACACCAGGGGAGAGGAGTCAAAACCAAGGAGGAGGAGGCGACACCAGGGGAGAGGAGTCAAAACCAAGGAGGAGGAGGCGACACCAGGGGAGAGGAGTCAAAACCAAGGAGGAGGAGGCGACACCAGGGGAGAGGAGTCAAAACCAAGGAGGAGGAGGCGACACCAGGGGAGAGGAGTCAAAACCAAGGAGGAGGAGGCGACACCAGGGGAGAGGAGTCAAAACCAAGGAGGAGGAGGCGACACCAGGGGAGAGGAGTCAAAACCAAGGAGGAGGAGGCGACACCAGGGGAGAGGAGTCAAAACCAAGGAGGAGGAGGCGACACCAGGGGAGAGGAGTCAAAACCAAGGAGGAGGAGGCGACACCAGGGGAGAGGAGTCAAAACCAAGGAGGAGGAGGCGACACCAGGGGAGAGGAGTCAAAACCAAGGAGGAGGAGGCGACACCAGGGGAGAGGAGTCAAAACCAAGGAGGAGGAGGCGACACCAGGGGAGAGGAGTCAAAACCAAGGAGGAGGAGGCGACACCAGGGGAGAGGAGTCAAAACCAAGGAGGAGGAGGCGACACCAGGGGAGAGGAGTCAAAACCAAGGAGGAGGAGGCGACACCAGGGGAGAGGAGTCAAAACCAAGGAGGAGGAGGCGACACCAGGGGAGAGGAGTCAAAACCAAGGAGGAGGAGGCGACACCAGGGGAGAGGAGTCAAAACCAAGGAGGAGGAGGCGACACCAGGGGAGAGGAGTCAAAACCAAGGAGGAGGAGGCGACACCAGGGGAGAGGAGTCAAAACCAAGGAGGAGGAGGCGACACCAGGGGAGAGGAGTCAAAACCAAGGAGGAGGAGGCGACACCAGGGGAGAGGAGTCAAAACCAAGGAGGAGGAGGCGACACCAGGGGAGAGGAGTCAAAACCAAGGAGGAGGAGGCGACACCAGGGGAGAGGAGTCAAAACCAAGGAGGAGGAGGCGACACCAGGGGAGAGGAGTCAAAACCAAGGAGGAGGAGGCGACACCAGGGGAGAGGAGTCAAAACCAAGGAGGAGGAGGCGACACCAGGGGAGAGGAGTCAAAACCAAGGAGGAGGAGGCGACACCAGGGGAGAGGAGTCAAAACCAAGGAGGAGGAGGCGACACCAGGGGAGAGGAGTCAAAACCAAGGAGGAGGAGACGACACCAGGGGAGAGGAGTCAAAACCAAGGAGGAGGAGGGCGACACCAGGGGAGAGGAGTCAAAACCAAGGAGGAGGAGGTGAACACCAGGGGAGAGGAGGTCAAAACCAAGAGGAGGAGGAAGGCGACACGCAGGGGAGAGGAGTCAAAACCAAGGAGGAGGAGGCGACACCAGGGGAGAGGAGTCAAACCAAGGAGGAGGAGGCGAGACCAGGGGAGAGGAGTCAAAACCAAGGGAGGAGGAGGCGACACCAGGGGAGAGGAGTCAAAACCAAGGAGGAGGAGGCGACACCAGGGGAGAGGAGTCAAAACCAAGGAGGGAGGAGGCCAACACCAGGGGAGAGGAGTCAAAACCAAGGAGGAGGAGGCGACACCAGGGGAGAGGAGTCAAAACCAAGGAGGAGGAGGCGACACCAGGGGAGGGGGGGGTGAGGAGTCAAAACCAAGGAAGGAGGAGGGCGACACCAGGGGAGAGGAGTCAAAACCAAGGAGGAGGAGGCGACACCAGGGGAGAGGAGTCAAACCAAGGAGGAGGAGGACGACACCGAGGGGAGAGGAGTCAAAACCAGAGGAGGAGGAGGCGACACCAGGGAGAGGAGTCAAAACCAAGGAGAGGAAGGCGACAGCAGGGGATAGGAGTCAAAACCAAGGGAGGAGGAGCGACACCAGGGGAGAGGAGTCAAAACCAAGGAGGAGGAGGCGACACCAGGGGAGAGGAGTCAAAACCAAGGAGGAGGAGGCGACACCAGGGAGAGGAGTCAAAACCAAGGAGGAGGAGGCGACACCAGGGGAGAGGAGTCAAAACCAAGGAGGAGGAGGCGACACCAGGGGAGAGGAGTCAAAACCAAGGAGGAGGAGGCGACACCAGGGGAGAGGAGTCAAAACCAAGGAGGAGGAGGCGACACCAGGGGAGAGGAGTCAAAACCAAGGAGGAGGAGGCGACACCAGGGGAGAGGAGTCAAAACCAAGGAGGAGGAGGCGACACCAGGGGAGAGGAGTCAAAACCAAGGAGGAGGAGGCGACACCAGGGGAGAGGAGTCAAAACCAAGGAGGAGGAGGCGACACCAGGGGAGAGGAGTCAAAACCAAGGAGGAGGAGGCGACACCAGGGGAGAGGAGTCAAAACCAAGGAGGAGGAGGCGACACCAGGGGAGAGGAGTCAAAACCAAGGAGGAGGAGGCGACACCAGGGGAGAGGAGTCAAAACCAAGGAGGAGGAGGCGACACCAGGGGAGAGGAGTCAAAACCAAGGAGGAGGAGGCGACACCAGGGGAGAGGAGTCAAAACCAAGGAGGAGGAGGCGACACCAGGGGAGAGGAGTCAAAACCAAGGAGGAGGAGGCGACACCAGGGGAGAGGAGTCAAAACCAAGGAGGAGGAGGCGACACCAGGGGAGAGGAGTCAAAACCAAGGAGGAGGAGGCGACACCAGGGGAGAGGAGTCAAAACCAAGGAGGAGGAGGCGACACCAGGGGAGAGGAGTCAAAACCAAGGAGGAGGAGGCGACACCAGGGGAGAGGAGTCAAAACCAAGAGGAGGAGGCGACACCAGGGGAGAGGAGTCAAAACCAAGGAGGAGGAGGCGACACCAGGGGAGAGGAGTCAAAACCAAGGAGGAGGAGGCGACACCAGGGGAGAGGAGTCAAAACCAAGGAGGAGGAGGCGACACCAGGGGAGAGGAGTCAAAACCAAGGAGGAGGAGGCGACACCAGGGGAGAGGAGTCAAAACCAGGGAGGAGGAGGCGACACCAGGGGAGAGGAGTCAAAACCAAGGAGGAGGAGGCGACACCAGGGGAGAGGAGTCAAAACCAAGGAGGAGGAGGCGACACCAGGGGGAGAGGAGTCAAAACCAAGGAGAGGAGAGGCGACACCAGGGGAGAGGAGTCAAAACCAAGAGGAGGAGGCGACACCAGGGGGAGAGGAGTCAAAACCAAGGAGGAGGAGGCGACACCAGGGGAGAGGAGTCAAAACCAAGGAGGAGGAGGCGATACCAGGGGGAGAGGAGTCAAACCAAGGAGGAGGAGGCGACACAGGGGGAGAGGAGTCAAAACCAAGGAGGATGGAGGGCGACACCAGGGGAGAGGATGTCAAAACCAAGGAGGAGGAGCCGACACCAGGGGAGAGGAGTCAAAACCAAGGAGGAGGAGGCGACACCAGGGAGAGGAGTCAAAACCAAGGAGGAGGAGGAACCCCAGGGAGAGGAGTCAAACCAAGGAGGAGGAGGCGACACCAGGGGAGAGGAGTCAAAACCAAGGAGGAGGAGCGACACCAGGGTAGAGGAGTCAAAACCAAGGAGGAGGAAGGCGACACCAGGGGAGAGGAGTCAAAACCAAGGAGGAGGAGGCGACACCAGGGGAGAGGAGTCAAAACCAAGGAGGAGGAGGCGACACCAGGGGAGAGGAGTCAAAACCAAGGAGGAGGAGGCGACACCAAGGGGAGAGGAGTCAAAACCAGGAGGAGGAGGCGACACCAGGGGAGAGGAGTCAAAACCAAGGAGGAGGAGGCGACACCAGGGGAGAGGAGTCAAAACCAAGGGAGGAGGAGGCGACACCAGGGGAGAGGAGTCAAAACCAAGGAGGAGGAGGCGACACCAGGGGAGAGGAGTCAAAACCAAGGAGGAGGAGGCGACACCAGGGGAGAGGAGTCAAAACCAAGGAGGAGGAGGCGACACCAGGGGAGAGGAGTCAAAACCAAGGAGGAGGAAGGAGGCGACACCAGGGGAGAGGAGTCAAAAACCAGGGAGGAGGAGGCGACACCAGGGGAGAGGAGTCAAAACCAAGGAGGAGGAGGCGACACCAGGGGAGAGGAGTCAAAACTAAGGAGGAGGAGGCGACACCAGGGGAGAGGAAGTCAAAACCAAGGAGGAGGAGGCGACACCAGGGGAGACGGAGAAAACCAAGAGGAGGAGGCGACACCAGGGGAGAGGAGTCAAAACCAAGGAGGAGGAGGCGACACCAGGGGAGAGGAGTCAAAACCAAGGAGGAGGAGGCGACACCCAGGGGAGAGGAGTCAAAACCAAGGAGGAGGAGGCGACACCAGGGGAGAGGAGTCAAAACCAAGGAGGAGGAGGCGACACCAGGGGAGAGGAGTCAAAACCAAGAGAGGAGGAGGCGACACCAGGGGAGAGGAGTCAAAACCAAGGAGGAGGAGGCGACACCAGGGGAGAGGAGTCAAAACCAAGGAGGAGGAGGCGACACCAGGGGAGAGGAGTCAAAACCAAGGAGGAGGAGGCGACACCAGGGGAGAGGAGTCAAACCAAGGAGGAGGAGGCGGACACCAGGGGAGAGGAGTCAAAACCAAGGAGGAGGAGGCGACACCAGGGGAGAGGAGTCAAAACCAAGGAGGAGGAGGCGACACCAGGGGAGAGGAGTCAAAACCAAGGAGGAGGAGGCGACACCAGGGGAGAGGAGTCAAAACCAAGGAGGAGGAGGCGACACCAGGGGAGAGGAGTCAAAACCAAGGAGGAGGAGGCGACACCAGGGGAGAGGAGTCAAAACCAAGGAGGAGGAGGCGACACCAGGGGAGAGGAGTCAAAACCAAGGAGGAGGAGGCGACACCAGGGGAGAGGAGTCAAAACCAAGGAGGAGGAGGCGACACCAGGGGAGAGGAGTCAAAACCAAGGAGGAGGAGGCGACACCAGGGGAGAGGAGTCAAAACCAAGGAGGAGGAGGCGACACCAGGGGAGAGGAGTCAAAACCAAGGAGGAGGAGGCGACACCAGGGGAGAGGAGTCAAAACCAAGGAGGAGGAGGCGACACCAGGGGAGAGGAGTCAAAACCAAGGAGGAGGAGGCGACACCAGGGGAGAGGAGTCAAAACCAAGGAGGAGGAGGCGACACCAGGGGAGAGGAGTCAAAACCAAGGAGGAGGAGGCGACACCAGGGGAGAGGAGTCAAAACCAAGGAGGAGGAGGCGACACCAGGGGAGAGGAGTCAAAACCAAGGAGGAGGAGGCGACACCAGGGGAGAGGAGTCAAAACCAAGGAGGAGGAGGCGACACCAGGGGAGAGGAGTCAAAACCAAGGAGGAGGAGGCGACACCAGGGGAGAGGAGTCAAAACCAAGGAGGAGGAGGCGACACCAGGGGAGAGGAGTCAAAACCAGAGAGAGGCGACCAGGGAGGAGTCAAAACCAAGGAGGAGGAGGCGACACCAGGGAGAGGAGTCAAAACCAAGGAGGAGGAGGCGACACCAGGGGAGAGGAGTCAAAACCAAGGAGGAGGAGGCGACACCAGGGGAGAGGAGTCAAAACCAAGGAGGAGGAGGCGACACCAGGGGAGAGGAGTCAAAACCAAGGAGGAGGAGGCGACACCAGGGGAGAGGAGTCAAAACCAAGGAGGAGGAGGCGACACCAGGGGAGAGGAGTCAAAACCAAGGAGGAGGAGGCGACACCAGGGGAGAGGAGTCAAAACCAAGGAGGAGGAGGCGACACCAGGGGAGAGGAGTCAAAACCAAGGAGGAGGAGGCGACACCAGGGGAGAGGAGTCAAAACCAAGGAGGAGGAGGCGACACCAGGGGAGAGGAGTCAAAACCAAGGAGGAGGAGGCGACACCAGGGGAGAGGAGTCAAAACCAAGGAGGAGGAGGCGACACCAGGGGAGAGGAGTCAAAACCAAGGAGGAGGAGGCGACACCAAGGGGAGAGGAGTCAAACAAGGAGGAGGAGGCGACACCAGGGGAGAGGAGTCAAAACCAAGGAGGAGGAGGCGAACACCAGGGGAGAGGAGTCAAAACCCAAGGGAGGAGGAGGCGACACCAGGTGAGAGGAGTCAAAAACAAGGAGGTAGGAGGCGACACCAGGGGAGAGGAGTCAAAACAAGGGAGGAGGAGGCGACCCAGGGAGAGGAGTCAAAACCAAGGAGGAGGAGGCGACACAGGGGAGAGGAAGTCAAAACCAAGGGAGGAGGAGGGCGACACCAGGGGAGAGAGGAGTCAAAACCAAGGAGGAGGAGGCGAAACCAGGGGAGAGAGTCAAAACCAAGGAGGAGGAGGCGCAGACCAGGGGAGAGGAGGATTCAAACCAAGGAGGAGGAGGCGACACCAGGGGAGAGGAGTCAAAACCAAGGAGGAGGAGGCGACACCAGGGAGAGGAGTCAAAACCAAGGAGGAGGAGGCGACACCAGGGGAGAGGAGTCAAAACCAAGGAGGAGGAGGCGACACCAGGGGAGAGGAGTCAAAACCAAGGAGGAGGAGGCGACACCAGGGGAGAGGAGTCAAAACCAAGGAGGAGGAGGCGACACCAGGGGAGAGGAGTCAAAACCAAGGAGGAGGAGGCGACACCAGGGGAGAGGAGTCAAAACCAAGGAGGAGGAGGCGACACCAGGGGAGAGGAGTCAAAACCAAGGAGGAGGAGGGCGACACCAGGGGAGAGGAGTCAAAACCAAGGAGGAGGAGGCGACACCAGGGGAGAGGAGTCAAAACCAAGGAGGAGGAGGCGACACCAGGGGAGAGGAGTCAAAACCAAGGAGGAGGAGGCGACACCAGGGGAGAGGAGTCAAAACCAAGGAGGAGGAGGCGACACCAGGGGAGAGGAGTCAAAACCAAGGAGGAGGAGGCGACAACCAGGGGAGAGGAGTCAAAACCAAGGAGGAGGAGGCGACACCAGGGGAGAGGAGTCAAAACCAAGGAGGAGGAGGCGACACCAGGGGAGAGGAGTCAAAACCAAGGAAGGAGGAGGCGACACCAGGGGAGAGTAGTCAAAACCAAGGAGGAGGAGGCGACACCAGGGGAGAGTAGTCAAAACCAAGGAGGAGGAGGCGACACCAGGGGAGAGGAGTCAAAACCAAGGAGGAGGAGGCGACACCAGGGGAGAGGAGTCAAAACCCAAGGAGGAGGAGGCGACACCAGGGGAGAGGAGTCAAAACCAAGGAGGAGGATGCGAACACCAGGGCGAGAGGAGTCAAACCAAGGAGGAGGATGCGACACCAGGGGAGAGGAGTCAAAACCAAGGAGGAGGATGCGACACCAGGGGAGAGGAGTCAAAACCAAGGAGGAGGATGCGACACCAGGGGGAGGAGTCAAAACCAAGGAGGAGGAGGCAACACCAGGGGAGAGGAGTCAAAACCAAGGAGGAGGAGGCAACACCAGGGGAGGAGGCAAACCAAGGAGGAGGCGGCGACACCCAGGGGAGAGGAGTCAAAACCAAGGAGGAGGAGGCGACACCAGGGGAGAGGAGTAAAAACCAAGGAGGAGGAGGCAACACCAGGGGAGAGGAGTCAAAACCAAGGAGGAGGAAGTCAAAACCAAGGAGGAGGAGGCGACACCAGGGGAGAGGAGTCAAAACCAAGGAGGAGGAGGCGACACCAGGGGAGAGGAGTCAAAACCAAGGAGGAGGAGGCGACTCCAGGGGAGAGGAGTCAAAACCAAGGAGGAGGAGGCGACACCAGGGGAGAGGAGTCAAAACCAAGGAGGAGGAGGCGACACCAGGGGAGAGGAGTCAAAACCAAGGAGGAGGAGGCGACACCAGGGGAGAGGAGTCAAAACCAAGGAGGAGGAGGCGACACCAGGGGAGAGGAGTCAAAACCAAGGAGGAGGAGGCGACACCAGGGGAGAGGAGTCAAAACCAAGGAGGAGGAGGCGACACCAGGGGAGAGGAGTCAAAACCAAGGAGGAGGAGGCGACACCAGGGGAGAGGAGTCAAAACCAAGGAGGAGGAGGCGACACCAGGGGAGAGGAGTCAAAACCAAGGAGGAGGAGGCGACACCAGGGGAAAGGAGTCAAAACCAGGGAGGAGGAGGCGACACCAGGGGAGAGGAGTCAAAACCAAGGAGGAGGATGCAACACCAGGGGAGAGGAGTCAAAACCAAGGAGGAGGAGGCGACACCAGGGGAGAGGAGTCAAAACCAAGGAGGAGGAGAAGGCGACACCAGGGGAGAGGAGTCAAAACCAAGGAGGAGGAGGCCACTCCAGGGGAGAGGAGTCAAAACCAAGGAGGAGGAGGCGACACCAGGGGAGAGGAGTCAAAACCAAGGAGGAGGAGGCGACACCAGGGGAGAGGAGTCAAAACCAAGGAGGAGGAGGCGACACCAGGGGAGAGGAGTCAAAACCAAGGAGGAGGAGGCGACACCAGGGGAGAGGAGTCAAAACCAAGGAGGAGGAGGCGACACCAGGGGAGAGGAGTCAAAACCAAGGAGGAGGAGGCGACATCAGGGGAGAGGAGTCAAAACCAAGGAGGAGGAGACGACACCAGGGGAGAGGAGTCAAAACCAAGGAGGAGGAGGCGACACCATTGGAGAGGAGTCAAAACTAAGGAGGAGGAGGCGACACCAGGGGAGAGGAGTCAAAACCAAGGAGGAGGAGGCAACACCAGGGGAGAGGAGTCAAAACCAAGGAGGAGGAGGCAACACCAGGGGAGAGGAGTCAAAACCAAGGAGGAGGAGGCGACACCAGGGGAGAGGAGTCAAAACCAACGAGGAGGAGGCGCCACCAGGGGAGAGGAGTCAAAACCAAGGAGGAGGAGGCGACACCAGGGGAGAGGAGTCAAAACCAAGGATGAGGAGGCGAGACCAGGAGAGAGGAGTCAAAACCAAGGAGGAGGAGGCGAGACCAGGGGAGAGGAGTCAAAACCAAGGAGCAGGAGGCAACACCAGGGGAGAGGAGTCAAAACCAAGGAGGAGGAGGCGACACCAGGGGAGAGGAGTCAAAACCAAGGAGGAGGAGGCGACATCAGGGGAGAGGAGTCAAAACCAAGGAGGAGGAGACGACACCAGGGGAGAGGAGTCAAAACCAAGGAGGAGGAGGCGCCACCAGGGGAGAGGAGTCAAAACCAAGGAGGAGGATGCGACACCAGGGGAGAGGAGTCAAAACCAAGGAGGAGGAGGCGAGACCAGGAGAGAGGAGTCAAAACCAAGGAGGAGGAGGCGAGACCAGGGGAGAGGAGTCAAAACCAAGGAGGAGGAGGCAACACCAGGGGAGAGGAGTCAAAACCAAGGAGGAGGAGGTGACACCAGGGGAGAGGAGTCAAAACCAAGGAGGAGGAGGCGACACCAGGGGAGAGGAGTCAAAACCAAGGAGGAGGAGGCGACACCAGGGGAGAGGAGTCAAAACCAAGGAGGAGGAGGCGACACCAGGGGAGAGGAGTCAAAACCAAGGAGGAGGAGGCGACACCAGGGGAGAGGAGTCGAAACCAAGGAGGAGGAGGCGACACCAGGGGAGAGGAGTCAAAACCAAGGAGGAGGAGGCGACACCAGGGGAGAGGAGTCAAAACCAAGGAGGAGGAGGCGACACCAGGGGAGAGGAGTCAAAACCAAGGAGGAGGAGGCGACACCAGGGGAGAGGAGTCAAAACCAAGGAGGAGGAGGCAACACCAGGGGAGAGGAGTCAAAACCAAGGAGGAGGAGGTGACACCAGGGGAGAGGAGTCAAAACCAAGGAGGAGGAGGCGACACCAGGGGAGAGGAGTCAAAACCAAGGAGGAGGAGGCGACACCAGGGGAGAGGAGTCAAAACCAAGGAGGAGGAGGCGACACCAGGGGAGAGGAGTCAAAACCAAGGAGGAGGAGGCGACACCAGGGGAGAGGAGTCAAAACCAAGGAGGAGGAGGCGACACCAGGGGAGAGGAGTCAAAACCAAGGAGGAGGAGGCGACACCAGGGGAGAGGAGTCAAAACCAAGGAGGAGGAGGCGACACCAGGGGAGAGGAGTCAAAACCAAGGAGGAGGAGGCGACATCAGGGGAGAGGAGTCAAAACCAAGGAGGAGGAGGCGACACCAGGGGAGAGGAGTCAAAACCAGGGAGGAGGAGGCAAAACCAAGGAGTACCCAGCAGTAGGGGTAGGGGGGTCGGTGGCTAGTGAAGCGGGCCCCAACCAGGGGCGAGATTTCAGAGGGGAAAGCATGAAAAACACATGAGACACAAAGGAATTCATGAAAGGCAACACTTCGGAGGAGGATTACTTAGCTGGAAAGCTGAAGCCTTGTTGCTGCCCCTTCTCCTCGCCTACTGCCCTCCCTCCTACTGCCCCTCTCTCCTCTTGCCTCCCTGCTGCCCTCCTGCTGCCCCCTCGACGCCTTGCTACAGTTGAGGCGAGGAAGGAAGCAAGGGACAGCAGTGAGAGTGGGGAGAAGAGGAAGCAGAAACGTGAAGGCAAGGAGTAAGCAAGAAAGAAAAGTGCTCATAGGGAGAAGACAAAGCAGCAGCATGAGTGAAAGAAAGAGCAGATGCGAAACCATCTCTGGCAGGGAGGGGAAAGAGGCTCATCTTGTTTGGCCGACCCAATCCCGATACTCTCCCATCCCATCCAAGCCGAGTGGAGTGCTACCCTCCTCCCCTCCCACCACTGCCACCTGCACGGTCACAAGGGGAGGAGCGCGAGGGAGTGGCGGTGTTGACCCCACGCCCCTCCCCTCCACGTGCCAGGCACACACACAGCAGCAGTGAGTGTACTGTGCGGGGAGTAAAAGCGTGTCGACTAGGCAATGAAAGTGTGAAGCGAGGGAGGGAGGGTCCACTGGTGCAGCCTCAGCTACAAGCCACAGATGCAAGGGGGTTTATACACCTAAGAAAGCTTGACCTGAGAGTATACCTGCTATACCTGGGGGGTTTACCAAAGTAAAGGGCGTCTGTCTGTGGCATGAGAAGCTTTGGCCCAACCAGAGGCTTGCGTTGGAAGGGACAAGAAATATGAAAGAGGAGATGCATCAATGTAGAAAACAAATGAACGAATGACATGAAGACAGGAGAGAGAGGGTTGTGGGAAGTGGGGTAGGGCGGGGTACTTAGCTGTGGGTGGGTTGGGTGGAGAGCAGCTGCTGCCTGTGCACTCCATGTCCCCCGCCACTGCCACTCTCGTGTGAGCGACCTGCTGGGACGAGGGGAGGAATATTAGGACAGAGAGAAGGGAGAAGGGGGAGGAGAGGGGGGGGAAGCAGAGGAGTGGGGAGGGCAGTGAGGTAAGAAGCAAAGCAAAGAGAATGAAGCGAGAGCGAAGAGAGAATAGATTGCAAGAATCATGCGTGCATGAAATGGACTGCTGCAGTGGCACACCCAAGAGACCTCATACCAGCTGAACCTGACTAAACCGAATACCTGAGCCTGTACCTGCTACCTTGGGGGAGGGAGGTCTCTTGAGTGTGACAGAGGGCAGTGAGGGAGGAAATTTTATGCATGATGCAAGCGAGGTGAGCAAGGTGAGGACTTAGCTTGGGGTGGGAGACGCCGAGAGCGCTGTGTGTGGGCCCGAAATCGCAGGTGGCGAGAGTGTTTCAGGCGCCCACCGGCGTGGCAATCGTCCAGGGGGGGTGGGAAGGGCGTGGCGCACGGCGGCCTGCAGTGGGTGGAAAGACGCGGCCACAGCGTGCGTCAGGGAAGGAGCTCGCGAAATGGACTGTGATACGAAATCGATCTGCGAAATCAGATCGCGAAATTGAAATTTGGAATCTATTCGCGGAATTGAAATGGGAAACTGAAACGCGAAATCGATCGGTGAAACGTTCCCCACGAGCAAAACGGAAAAGCGGAATTGAGAAGTGAGACATACGAAATTGATTTGCGAATTTGACTCTCTGCATGGGTGTGGCTTCCAGAAATACCTGAGCTTATCGGAACTCGCACGATCTCGACGAAATCGCACGTACTCGCCGAAATCGCACGTACTCGTCGAAATCGCACGTACTCGTCGAAATCGCACGTTCTCGCCGAAATCTCAACGTACTCGCCGAAATCGCACGTACTCGTCGAAATCGCACGTACTCGTCGAAATCGCACGTACTCGTCGAAATCGCACGTTCTCGCCGAAATCTCAACGTACTCGCCGAAATCGCACGTACTCAGCCGAAATCGCATGTACTCAGCCGAAATCGCATGTACTCAGCCGAAATTGCACGGACAGCCACATAGCGATGGTGGTTCTTGTTACATATCGCATCCGCAGGGACAAACCTGCAACATGAAACCAGCACGGAGTCGTCACTTCATACGCGCCACTGAACAATCTCGCGTGTGCTAAAACGAAACCATATCAAACCACTAAATTAGGCTCGAATACGTGAAAAACAAGCACGCGCACTCAAATTTACCTCCGAGGTCATCCCACACTTGTACTTCCATGGTCATCGCTAAAATCGCCCGAGTTTCGACGCTTCATGACACGACACTCGCTTTTCCTCTTCCCGTAAACGCAGCTTCTACGATTAAGGCAGACCTGAAGCATAACGCCTCCATCATCTATTCGAAATAAGCTGCGCCAGTGGCTCGCCTTTTCGAAGTCGCAGCAGCTCTAAGAAAACGAGCAGACGAAGCTGAGCGAGAGAAAATGAGAGCATGAAAGCTCTGTGAGATCCGAGGCTCAGGCGAGAATGAGGCGAGAATGACGCTGGAATCAGGCGGAGGGGTCACCAACTGCCTCTCCTCTCGTCTCCTCACAACAACCCTCTTCAGATCTACCGTCCAGAATCAATGTATTGACTGAAACGCTCTTGGTACCTCAGATCGTAGCCGTAGGTTCAGACCTTTTGCGTGTTTCGTCACGGCAAACCTAAGCTGTTCCTTTTTGGGTTGCGACGAACAGTGACGGTGGCTGCAAATCGTTTGTCCGGTCAGGCTTTTTTTTTCGTCCATGACAGGAGATTCGAGAGTCCTCTTCAGTGGCTGGCTGATAATCGTCCGCGTGGCATATGAATGTGCTGGTCAGGAAACGGGAAAATATAATCTTGTCCCCTCCTTTCCCCTCAGCGGCTACACGAGACGAACAACACCGACTTTTTTCAGCGAGATTCCGTTGGCAAAGGCGGGAGCTGCGGGATTTCGCTGGTGAACGTTGGACCCCGTGACCTAGGATCCGTCGATTGTCGCCCGATCTGGAATCGCAGAGCCATTGTGTCAGTTTGCAACGCGGCAAGCCCAATGGTTTGAATTTGAAGCCGTGGTTTCAACCACTAGGAGCGAAGTAAATCATAGCCGTAGATACAATATCTAGTGAAGAAGCTCGGGTTGAGCTCTGGGGGTGGGGCTATCCACTCTCTGACAATACCCTGAGGGTCACGGGTTGGGCAAACCGACGAACCTAGCAAAACCTCTGTTTCGCACCTGTGCTGTTACTTGTCGTTGATTTGGCTGTGGAACTGATCTTCTGACACCTGCGCTGGTGTGATAAGATTACACGAATACTTCAAATAATTGGAAGAATACTACTACTACAATAAAACACCGAAAAATATGCATCACATACATTCTTGCTTGTCATGCAAATTCCTGTAATCATGTCTTATTCTAACCAGTTTTCAAGTTCCTTGCAATTTCTTACCCCACGTCTACCGTATATATCTGTGTGCAATCATTTTTGCAACCTCTTTATTACACAATACTTGCATCTTAGGTGTTAAAAAACTATAAAAGAAACATTAGTGTCAAGTAAATGGAACTTCTAGTGATCAGATCAAACGTCGCCTCCCCTGCACTCTTCACCCCACCCCCCCCGAACTCCCCCTGGTGCTGCACATTGTACGCTCGGTGCTCCGTGTGCATGTAGTGGTGGAGAGCCGGTAGACTCTGCAGCCTCACTGTTCAACCACGTACCACCCATCCACATCCCTCCACACCCCTTCAATAGCACAGCTTGATGTGATCAAACGTCGCCTCCTCTGCACTCTTCGCCTGCCCAAACTCCCCCTGGTGCTGCACGTTGTATGCTCGGTGCTCCGTGTGCATGTAATGGTGGAAGGCTGGCAGGGAGCGCACTGACGCAATGTAGGGCAGCAGCAGGCGAATGCTGTCTGCTTCTTTGTGTTGTCGGGCCTGGGAGGGGGATGGAACAGACAAGGGAGAATTGGGAGGGGTGCTGTGTCTCATCTGTTGATTAAAGGCTGGCAGGGAGTGCACTGACGAAATGTAGGGCAGCAGCAGGCGAATGCTGTCTGCTTCTTTGTGTTGTCGGGCCTGGGAGGGGGATTGAGCAGACAAGGGAAAATTGGGAGGGGTGCTGTGTCTCATGTGTTGATTAAAGGCTGGCAGGGAGTGCACTGAAGAAATGTAGGGCAGCAGCAGGCGAATGCTGTCTGCTTCTTTGTGTTGTCGGGCCTGGGAGGGAGGGGGATGGAACAGACAAGGGAGAATTGAGAGGGGTGCAATGCAAGTAGCAGTGGAAAGTGGCAGGGTGAGCGCTGATGCAATGCTGTCCGCTTCCTTGCGTTGCCGGGCCTGGGGGGGATGGGGGATGCCAGAGGGGGGAGTGTTGGGAGTGGGTGGTGAGGACCAGGACGAAGCGGGGAGAAGATGCAGATGTGGTATGCATGGCATCAGCAGGCGAATGCTGTCCGCCTCGTTGCTGCAGCGCAAACTGGCTGAAAGGGAGGAGAGAGAGGAGAGCAGATTCGGATGGAAGTGCTGTGATTCCGTGCTGCAAGCAGTGATGCCGTGCACATGCCATGCAGGCGACATGCGAATTTCAAGCAGATGGTGTGTGCAGTGGAAGATGGATGGAGTGAGGCACATAACTCATGGCGGGTGAGGCACATAACGCATGGCGGGTGGGTTCACCTGAATCATGTCAGGATCAATGCCGGCGTCCGATGCGCTGATGAACCGAATCTCATAGCCCTGCTCCAACGGATCCCCAGGTGACGGCACCTGAGAAACCACCTGATCAGGTGAATCCCCCAACAGAGCCCCATTCCCCCCTGCCTTCTCCCCACCCTGTCCTGCAGAACTCCCTCCCCTGAATCCACCTTCCCCAGTCGCCCCTGTTCCGTCCGCCCTCCAGGGCGGAATGTACTCCTCCCACTTGCCATGTGGCGGACGCAAGGGGAAGAGGGGGAGGGAGGGGGAGGGGGAGGAGGAGGAGGAGGAGGAGGAGGAGGAGGAGGAGGAGGAGGAGGAGGAGGAGGAGGAGGAGGAGGAGGAGGAGGAGGAGGGTGAAAGCAGCGGAGGAGAGTTCGGAGAGTGAGAAGTGTGCGGAGCGTGCAGATGAGCAAAGCCGGAGCCGTGGAGGGAGAAGATCCAGTCGTAGATGAGGGCGGAGCGCGGCATGTGGAAGGCGGACGTGAGCACCAACAGGCGCTGCCAGCGCCGCGGCACGGCGTGCCACACGAGGGAGAAGAACCCGTTTGCCACGGTGTCGTATGACGCCCACTCCTTGTAGATGTGTGCGGCGGGGATGCCGTGCTGTGGGGGGGAGGAGCAGGGGTGAGGGGGGAGGGAATGGAGAGGGACCCGTTTGCCACTGTGTCGTATGACGCTTGCTCCTTGTAGATGTGCGACGAGGGGATGCGGTGCTGTGGGGGAGGAGCAGGAGTGAGGGGGGAGCAATGGGGAGGGTCTGTTTTGAGGGGCCACACGAGGGAGAAGAAGCCGTTTGCCACCGTGTCGTATGACGCCCACTCCTTGTAGATGTGTGCTGAGGAGATGCCATGCTGAGGGGGGGGATGGGGCGGAGAGGTGTGGCAGGCGGCTGTGTTGATGCATGAGCAACATTCTAAACAGGAATCTATTGCGCAGCATTGCACTCACCACTTCTCAGTCACTTAACCGCCCTCCTTGGGTGTACGCACCACCCTCCTGCCCCAGGCCCTAACTTGCTACCTTGTCACTGAGCTACAGCGACCTGCCCCAGATGCTACCTTTCCACCCAAGAATGCACAGCATCTCTCACACTCTCACTCACCCTCGAACCCTCTGTCGCTCGCACTCACTAACACTCTGACTCACACACTCTCAACACGAGGAACTGCTACCCGCCCTAGACGTTACGTGTCCCAGATGCTACCTCCACCAAACGCTACCTGCCCCAAACGCTACCTTGTCCATGAGGTACTGAGCGCAAGTGCTGCTCTCTCTACCTGCATCACCCCAAATGCTACCTGCCCCAAATGCTACCTGCCCCAAATGCTACCTGCCCCAAATGCTACCTGTATCAGATGCTACCTTGTCCATGAGGTACTGTGCGCACGCGCTGCTCTCATGCCACATGTGCCCGTGCTGACTCAGCACCGGCTGCACGTGCGGAGTGCCCGCCCCCAGCACCACTACTGGGCAGCGGCACGCGCTGGCGGAGGCGGAGGCGCCCCCCTGGACCCCGTTTATGGCGGCATCCCCCTCCTCCCCGTTCATGGCGCGGTAGAGCTCCGCGGCTGCATCCAGGCGCCGCGCCACCCACTCTGCTCTGCGGCGCGAGGGGGAACGATGAAGAAGCGGGAGCGGAAGGGGGAGGAGACAGGGAGGGGAAGAGGAAAGGGGATGGGATCGAAGGGTGTATGTAAAATAAAAAATCGTGGGAGGAATGAATTAGGGATACCAGTGGGTGCTCCAGCCAATACAAGGGCTGTCAATGCAAGCGGTTGCCGGCGCACCTGGAACGGTGCCGTCTCTCTTCAGTCCGCCCGCCAGAACAATGATCCCGTCGGCCGCGAACCCCTCTCTTCCCCCGCGCGCATCCGCGCCGATCCCCGCGCCATTCCGTGCCTCCGCGCTCCCGCTTTCCGCCCGCGCCTGGCAGATCGTGCTATATCGGCGGAAGCTATGCGCACGTTGCGCGTCAATCGCGCTGACAGGACTTGTCGGGACACTTTGGCTGATCAAGCTAACCGAGGGAATGTCAGTCGCGGATCGCCAACCATCGTGAACAACGCTCGTGGCGCAAGGCGCGCCGGCGGATCGCGAGCATTCGAGCGACCTTCTTAAATAAGTCTGCTTATGAGTCAACGCGAACGCAGCGGGAGCCAGCGATCTGCTACACCCACAGCGATCGGAGCGCATAGCGGTGACCCGGATCGCACTTTCAACGCCTCCCCGCAACAGGAGCGGTCGCCCGGCGGTTCCGCTGTTGCTGACATCCGTGTCGCGCCAACATGCTGCACGATCGCGTAAACCGTTAGACTTGCCGGTCAGGTATCGCGATAAGATGATGTCTTGACCCTGCGCGGTACTTATACGAGAGGCTGACGTCATGGCGCGACCAGTGCCGTCGATCCACCTGGCGATCGACTGACACGTCATCCCCGAAGCACACGCAAAATGCGGTGAACACGTAAACTAGTGTGCGGCGCGGTGTTAGAACATGCCGCTGAGGGAGGGTAGGCCGCGAGCCGCAGGAGGTGTGGGGATGGAAGTTCACAGGGTACAATTGATGCCTGTTTGAGCCCCTCCCGGTTGCCTTGTGAAGGGGGCGTATAAGCTGTAACGAGCATTTCGCATAAGTTTCGTCAATTCGCAGCTAGCTAAAAAGGATTCGCAGGTGCTTATAAACAAGATCTGTTACCTTATTTGACTGCAGTCTCTTCTGCTTGACCTCGGTCTGTTCGTTACAATTGGTTGATAACCACGCGACGCGCTTATAACGTGGGAGAAACAGGCTGGGGAAACAACCTCGGGTGCAGCGTTTCCATCCGGAGCAAGGCAAATCCGCGTGCACTGGTTGGGCATCAATTGTACTCTGGTGGGTGTCGAATCGAAATGGTACAACTTGGTTTGAATTTCCCGATTTCGAAACTAGAGACCCACAAAAGAACCGTGTTATATCGTGAGGAAACCAGCTGAACTGCACCACAGCTACTCAAATCTGGATCCCAAGTATTTTACAACACATCTGAACCGTTGAAGGGCATACGATGGTTCTCGTTATGCACGAGGAAGGATAAGCGTTATGAACATGAAATAAGCTCTATGAACATGAAATGAGCTCTATGAACATGATATAAGCTCTATGAACATGAAATAAGCTCTATGAGCATGAATTTCACTTTGTCGCTGTCAGGCAACAGCAATTCTTTATCAGCACACGACCAACAAACAGTCAGCGAGGCAAACACCTTCAGGCAAACACACTACTAGAGCATCACTGCGCGGCCATCTGCTGCTGCCGATACGCCTCGAACGAGAATGTCTTAACGGTAGGGCTGGAAGGGGGGGTGAGTGACCGCGACACGCCAACCACCATAGCCCTGCTGCTGCTGCCCCTCCCGCTGCTGCTGGTACCAGGGCTCCCCGCAACCCTCCCGCTGCCGCTGGTAGTCGCAGGGCTCCCCGTGGCGGCCCTGCCGCTGCCGCTAGCACCAGGGCTGCGTGCGGCCCTGGTGCTCGGCTGGTTGTCGTCGCTCCGCCGCCGCAGCGGGCCGCTCTGAGTGCACCGCCCGCTGGAATCCGCCAATCGCGCGGAAGACCGCTCTGCCATGTCAGCACGACCCGATTTCCCCACATCCAGATCTTCAGCCTCCTCCTTCGAGAACAAGACGTTTCCGTTAACGTCATTCCTGCCGAGACTGTCTGTGTCAACGACGTCTGAAGGCGCTGCTGCGTCGTGCTGCTGCCATGCGCGCAGCTGCCCCTCATCCATGCTCAAGCTCGCCCTGCCGCGACGAGCGGCGGACGCCCCACGACCGACAGGCTCCCCCCTCGTCGAGGCATTGCGCTTGCGGGCGGCAGCGGAATCAACTCCCGCAGAGACGAGCGGCGACGGGGAGACGCGGAACTGAATCTGCGATTCCGCGGCGCCGCGCTGCTTGAACCTCCTCGACGCGAGATTGGGCGATTTCGGCGAAAATGCTGGCGGATCGGCGGTCACGCTCGCCGCTATCGGCGATCTGGGCGGTTTGCCCGGGGCGGTGGGGGAAGGCGGCGGCTTCCGCCACGTGAAGCGCAACAGCGACGCCTCGATGCGCGCGACGACGCGGCTGCTCATTTTCCACGGCCGTCGCGCGGAACCCGCGCCGTCGCCGCCTTGAGAGGCGAGGGTGGTGGCCTTCGCCTCCTCCGCGTCGGCGTGCATTTGCCACAGGTCGCCCGAGCCCAGCAGGGACGAGGCGCGCTTGAGGTGCTTGGCGATTTTGGACGAGCAGAGACGCTCTAGCGTCCGGGGCTCTGAGGTTGCAGCCGCCATGGCTGTGCGTCTCAAAGAACGAAAGCTGGAAAATCCCAGGAGCAGTTGGTGGAAAACGCGCGGTTATACAGAATAACCTTGGAAAGCTTTGAGAAAGTAAAACAGAAAAGTGATAACATATCCATGGCGCCGTCGTTGAATAGGTTGCGTGGAGGCACCGCAATGTTGCTCCCGCGATCTGAGGCATTCGGACGCCTCAACGCCTTGAGGGACTGTAGAGGCAAGTGGAGAGTCCGTATCATCTAATGTCGGCTTTGAGAGGCGGTGGATTTGGATCCAAGGAAGCACGTGATGGTATGAGCAGCAAAGTTGCATCCGCCGGGCGGGCCCGCATGGTTGACGCGGAGATGAGACAATTCAAGGAGAGATGCAAACTCGCCCACGCGAACACCATTTGGAACGGATTTCTCGCGGCAGCAAAACGGTGGCTCGAATCCAGTCGATCGAGGGCAATGCAGCGCGCTGACACGGCTGAAGGGCGAACTAAGAAATCTAAAGATTTCGATGTGCTTGTGAACTAGGGAGTGAACTTGGAAGTGAGGGAGGTAATTCTGCGTGATTTACCGCGTGGAGGGCAATTCCGTCCGATGCATCCGATTTTGGGAGGTGTTGTCATCGTCGTAAATTTCCTCGTTACACTGTAGTACAGTGGAACCAGCCAACCGGAGGAGATTGTGCAGGATGTAACCAGCGACAATAACGATGGCGACACCAGTGAGATGGAGCTTCGGGTCGGGTCCTGATTTCAGGCAGCTGTTCAAAGCATTCCAAGTTCCAACGCAGGTCAGTTGGGCAGGGATCGTGGGACAGTGCCTGGCATAGTGTTCCTTTCAGAGAGCTTTTCATTATGATGCTTAGTACTCTTAATCTACACCCAGCTCTGATGTAGTTTCATGCATGGTTGTCATACGGTACGACGAACTAGTTGATGGCATGCAATGAACTAGTTGATGTAAATCTAGTAGTTGAGCCATCCTTGGCTTTCCATGTGATCCATTACTTTTGCCTCCACGCCATATTAGCTAAGCTATCGTCAATCCCGTAATCAGAAGCCCTCTATTGCCGAACTGAGTTGCAACGCCTGAGCCACAAACCACCAACCTTTCCATGCTCACTGTTCCCAAGGCACAGCAATGCCAAGATGCCATCTCCACAGCAATCTCCGCTTCCCAACCATCGGTGATCCTTGCAGAAGCGCCCATGTGCTGCTCCGTGAACTCGTACCATGGCCCTAAGCTCGAATTCTCTAACCCCATATTGCCCTCAGGCACCTCACTCGCAACCGCAACCACTTGTCTGCAGCAGCAATCAGCAGCAGCACCATAAGCAGTGTTGATCCTGGCAGAGGCACCCATGCGCTCCTCCATGCGCTCGTACCATGGCCTTACACTACAGATTCTCTAACCCCATCTTGCCGCCGGGGCATCTGACAGCCCTATTTGCCCGCAGCAGTACCAGTCCCAGCAGCACCATCAGCAGCAGCGATCCTGGCCGAGGCGCCCACGTGCTGCTCCATGCGTTCGTGCCACGGCCCTATGCTCGAATTCGCCAACCTGTCGTGCCTCCTTGCACCTTAACGCCCTATTTGCCTGCAGCAGCACCAGTCACAGCAGCACCGTCAGCGGCGGTGATTCTGGCAGAAGCCCCCACGTGCTGCTCCATGCGCTCGTACCACGGCCCTATGCTCGAATTCGCCACCATGTCCCTGCCAGCTGTCAGGTGCCTGATTGGCCGCAGCACTCCGAACACTGCCAAATCAGCGAGGTTCGGGGTCTCTCCTCCTGTATGCATGGAACCAGGGGACAGCAAAGAGAGAGAGAGGGCACATCATCAACATAGCTTGAAAATCAGCACAGGCACGGTCGCAGCAGAGGAGCACACACACACAGTCACACTCCATGACACCTCACCTGACCTGCCATGCCGTGCTTCTTCTTCAGCTTCTTGCAAATCTCCCTACTCACCCCACTCAACCCACTGCAACCTACCAAGGAACTTCCTGTCACCCACTCATCAGCAGCCCTGTAGAGGTCGATGCGCTCGCCACATCACATTCACCCCACACACCCCACACATCCCAAAGCATCCCCCAGGCAGCTTACCAAGAAACTTCCTGTCGCCGAGAGCCGCCACCCACTCATCGGCCGCCTTGTAGAGGTCCGTGCACTTTGAGACGACTCAGAACACGCCTGCTCACTTCATGCAACCCACTCAACCCACTGAGAACTTACCAAGAAACTTCCTGTCGCCGAGAGCCGCCACCCACTCGTCTGCCGCCTTGTAAAGGTCGGTGCGCTCATCCGCTATGCCGTGCTTCTTCTTCAGCTTCTTGCCGATCATGTACATGGCGCCCGCGCCAAAATAGCGAGCCATCATGCGCTCCCACGCCGTGAAGTTGCCTGCATGGGGCCGAGGAGGACGGCGAGAAGAAGGAGAAGGGGTTTTGAGTCGACTCTCATAGATAGAGCATGCGTCCGCTATGCCGTGCTTCTTCTTCAGCTTCTTCCCAATCACATACATGGCGCCCGCCCCAAAATACTGAGCCATCATGCGCTCCCATGCCGTGAAGTTGCCTGCAAAGGGGGGAGGAGAAGGAGGAGGGACTGTTGAGTCGACTCTAAAAAAGCACTTGTTTGACATGCTGCGCTACCAGAGAAAGCTTTTCATTCATGGCTGTCACAAGGGCATGAGCACAGAGGAAGCTAGAGAGAGCAGAGCAGAGGTGGCCAGAGAAGCTGCTGGCCAGAGCAGAGAGGCGTTTATGAGATTATCTGGATGTGCCGAGTCTAGCGAAGCGAGTCGGCAGCCATGAATGGCCCTCACAACAAGCGCATAGGCACAGGCCTTCCTTCAGAAGCACAAAAGAGAGCTAGAGAGAGCAGAGCAACGGTGGCGGAGGGGAAGTGTTACCATTGGTGGCAATGGAGTCGAATGCCTCTAGCGCCTCGGAGGCAACTGTGAGTCAACTCAAGAACCGTTTCAGTAAACCCACAGTGCAGCAATGGTGGTAGTGGTGGGTGGGAGGTGGTACCATTGGTGGCAATGTAGTCAAATGCCTCTAGCGCCTCAGAGGTGAGTGTGAGTCGACCCAAGAATCACGAGCAGAGCAGAGGAGGGTGGGGAGGCATACCATTGGTGGCAATGTAGTCGAATGCCTCTAGCGCCTCGGAGGGCGAGCGGTAGATGTTGGGCG
The DNA here is from genome assembly GCA_947471745.1 of Closterium sp. Naga37s-1. Classification (NCBI taxonomy): domain Eukaryota; kingdom Viridiplantae; phylum Streptophyta; class Zygnematophyceae; order Desmidiales; family Closteriaceae; genus Closterium; species Closterium sp. Naga37s-1. Next base: position 222,081 of record CANJKZ010000511.1, read on the forward strand.
AGAGCAGATGCACGAGGTGTCCGTCCACCCACCTGCCATGGAGAAGAGAGGGGAAGGAGAGTGTGAGAGACAGAGTGAGAGGCGCACACGGGATAACTGTTATTCGAGACGCCTCACGAGGCGGTGGATGTTGGGCGAGAGCAGGTGCACCAGGTGCCCATCCACCCACCTGCCATGGAGGAGAGAGAGAGTAGAGAGAGAGTGAGAGACGCATATGGAATGACCGTTATCCCACAGGGGAGCAAGGTGTGAGGGATGACCCATGGGGCGCACTCTATCCACTGGACACTCCTGATTCATCCTCCCTCCTTCTCATCCCCCCCCCTTCTCTCCGTGCCCCTCAAACTCCCACCCAAACACTTATGTAACGCAACATACGCTTGTACTCCTCTTGTCCCTTTCCCCACCACCCCTTTTCTGCCTTTCTCCCTTCCCCTTTTCCCTCCATCCATCCCCTCTCCCCCACCCCCTCCACCCCTCCCCTCTACCCCACTCCCCCTCTCCCCCTTTCCCCCACGCCATACCTGCGCCATCTGGTCTCTCCGTCCAGCTCCTCCTCCGCCACGCCCCTCTATTTCACTCCCCCCCTCCCCCCTTTCCCCCACGCCATACCTGCGCCATCGGGTCTCCTCATCAAGCTCCTCCTCCGCCTGCCCCTCCGCCACGCCCCGCTCCCCCACGTGCCCCACAACCTCCGCCACTCCCTCCGCCACACCACCGCCCCCGCTGCTGCTAGTTCCCCCCGCGCTGCTGCTACTCCCGCCGCCGATGGCGCTGGCATACGCGCCAGGCGCGGAAGCCGCCGCGGCGGAAGCAGCAGGGGCGGCGGGGGGAATGTTGGTGGCCTTGGAGGGGTTCAGGCGGCGGTGCAGCTCTGATATGATGGCTGGCGCGCGGTGGGGGTGGGGGGAAGAGGGGGAATGGGGGAAGACGAAGGGGGAAGAGGAATGTTGGTGGGCTTGGAGGGGTTCAGGCGGCAGTGCAACTCCGATATGATGGCTGGCGCGCGGGGGGGGAATGTAAGAGGGGGAGTGGGGGGGGGGAGGGGGTAAGGGGAAGGGAGTAAGGGGAAGGGAAGCAGCAGGGGCGGCGGGGGGATGTTGGTGGCCTTGGAGGGGTTCAGGCGGCGGTGCAACTCCGATATGATGGCTGGCGCACAGTGAGAGGGGGGGTGGGGGTGGTGGGGGGAAGTGGGGAACGGGAAGACGGGGGAAGGGGGAGGGGGAGGAGGGAAAGTTGAGGGGGAAAAGGGGAGGGAGAAGGGGCGAGGGGGCGAGTTTTAAGAAAAAGCAGCAACGGCAGGGCACAGGTGTAATGCGGCGAGTTGGCGCATAGGGGGCAGCAGAGTGAAGGGGAGTTGAGAAGGTGGTCATGAGGAAGTGGGCGCGGAGCAACTGACAGGGCGTGCGGAGGTGGGGGGATGGTGAGAGGCAGCCTAGCAAGCCGTAGGCACCTGGTCCAAGGAGCGGCGGCGAAAGGGCCAAGAAGGGACAAGAGCAGCACCTGAGGGCCAAGAAGGGACAAGAGCAGCACCTGAGGGCCAAGAAGGGACAAGAGCAGCACCTGAGGGCCAAGAAGGGACAAGAGCAGCACCTGAGGGCCAAGAAGGGACAAGAGCAGCACCTGAGGGCCAAGAAGGGACGAGCGACTCGCCGTTGACGACGAGCACGGGAACCTTCTTGTAGGGCGACCACTTGAGCTCCTTCTTGCGACCACTCACAAGGAATGGTGAAAGAAGAAGGGCTGGAAGGGACAAGAGCAGCACCTGAGGAGTCGACCAGGGATTCGCCGTTGACGACGAGCACGGGGACCTTCTCGTAGGGCGACCGCTTGAGCTTTGAGACGTCTCAGAACAAGGGCCAACAAGGGCCAACAAGGGCCAACAAGGGCCAACAAGGGCCAACAAGGGCCAACAAGGGCCAACAAGGGCCAACAAGGGCCAACAAGGGCCAAGAGGGGCCAAGAGGGGCCAAGAGGGGCCAAGAGGGGCCAAGAAGGCACAAGAGCCGCACCTGAGGAGTCAACGAGCGACTCGCCGTTGACGACGAGCACGGGCACCTTCTTGTAGGGCGACCACTTGAGCTCCTTCTTGCCCACCGGATTCACCTCCACCACGCGGTATGGGATGTCGTAGTAGTCCAGGAAGGCTGCGGTGGGAGAGAAGGGCGGCAAGGAGGAGAGAAACACGTGAGGATACGAACTCCCCATTCAAGAGGAGCATTGGAACCTTCTTGCCCACGGGGTTCACCTCCACCACGCGATTTGGGATGTTGTAGTAGTCCAGGAAGGCTGCGGTGGGAGGGATCGGTGGTGAGGGGAGGAGAGGAGGAGAGAAGCACGTGCGGAGTGGACAAGCAACTCCCCATTCACGAGGAGCATTGGGGCATTCTTGCCCCCGGGGTCACCTCCACCACCTTGTATTGTTTGTCGTAGTAGTCCAGAAAGGCTGCGGGAACAAGGAGCACACGGAAATGGAACAGGGCGCGGTTGACGATGAAACATGTTGCCGTTGACGTGCAATACCAGGAGAGTACCTGCACGTTCACAATACCAGCACGTTCCCACAAAGCAGTGTTTCAGCGAAAGATGCCATTCACAACGAACCTTTGACCTTGTTGCAGAACGGGCACGCCTCGTACTGGTACAGCACCACCTCCGCGTCGCGACCCAGATCCACCTCGGGTCGCTCCTTAGCCGCCACCGTTGCCGTCCCGGAAAACGCGGCGACTAATGAGAACGAGGCGCCGGCTGCCAGCAGCCAGGAACGAGCGGACGTTGACGACAGAGACGGCGACGAGAGCGACGGAGGCGAGAACAGATGTGACGTAAGCGGTGATGCGGATGACGTCATCACAGATGGAGCAGCGATCAGGGATCTGGGAGTTCTCGAGAGTGAGTGACTCGCCAGTGTACTAACGAATGCTGTGGAGTTAATAACGGATCTAGCACTAACGGGTTCGACGGTGACGGATCTGGCACTGACGGTTCCCAGAGATGGAGTGACGGGGACGTATGGCGCATGGGTGGTGGATGGCGGATCGCGAGGTGCATGTGGGGGAGGTAGATCCGAACACGTGCTGGCTGCTGGCGAAACGGCGTGGGAAGATGCGAGTTGCGAGATCGAGGGATGGGCGGTAACAAAACGTTGGGCTTGATCGGACGGTCTAGCGGAGGCTAGGAGCAGTCTCAGCCTTCCCAGACCGGAAACCGAACCTCTCGCCATGGCGTTGGGGGAAAACAGCCACAGAAACGACCTTGTCCCCGCGAACTACGGTGCGACGTGCACGCAGGTAACGACCACGTCAGAGCACAGTCGAACGCCACAGAAGCGACCAAAATGGCAGCTTCAAGCAGCGGGGAACTCCTAGGAGGCTATAATTGACTCGGATCGCATTGGCGTTTCTGTACAAGGAGAGTCTGTGGAGAATGAAACTGAGGATCAGGCGTCATGCATGGTTGGGTGCGGTGTGGTGCGGGAAGAACTCTCTTGCAACATATAGAATTCGCGCTATTAAAATACCCGACATTGTGATCCTTAAGTCAGAAATTGTACAGTCTCTGCAAAAACCAGGGAGAAATAATGTTTAGAATTTCGTTTTTACAAAAACACCGTTGAAGACCTTCACCTGCACTGGTTGCTTCGTTCCTCCACGTGGTGATCTCGTAACCCATCCACGAAGGTACACCACGTCATCTCGTAAATCACACCACTTCCAGCTGTCCACGTGCACCCCCCCTGCCAGAAATTTCACCCGCACCACCACACCACGGATTCCCGCCACACTCCCCCCACTCACCCAGAAATTCCCCCTCTCACCTCAGCCCTTTCCCCGCACGCAGTTGCATCCAGCTGGAACATTCTCCACTGGACTCCCACACACGCTCGAGAATCTACACAGCACCATTTTCCGACCTTCAGGGACGATACAGAATTCTCAACAGACTCGATTGGCAGGGCTTACGGGTTAGGCCAGCACAGGCCATATAGCTCGTTTATTTGAAGTCCATAGTTAGTTTTGAGTTAATGTCTGGTGCTGCTCGTGCGCTTCTGGTCCGATTCCGCCCGTCTTTCGCGCTCTTAGCTCCACGGACGGTTCCTCTACCGAGGGATTTGCCATTTTCATCAGTGGCTGCCTCTCCGTACCTTTCTGCGTCGCGCGCTTCCCCGTACTCCGCTCTCCGCACGCTGACGTCAGCAGTCATGTCAGGCGCTCTTTCCACGGCCGCTGGCACTTCCGCGGCTGCTGTTGCGCCTTCCGCAGTTCCGCGCGCGCATTTCGTCGCGCGCGGATCGTCCGCAAAAGGGGTCATTCAGATCCCGACCACTGCTCCTCGTGGGTTGCGCGGGGAGCCATGGCGCGGATTGCGCAGGCTGACTGGTGGAACCGTTGCGCCGTCAGCGGTTCTTGCGCGGAAGCTGGCCGCAAACGCTGCACGAATTCCGCGCGTGTCGTGCTCCGCTGCGCCGTCCGGATCTGTCGCCACAGCCCCCGCCAGCCAGCAAGGTCCGCCATTGTTGTGACTAGCCACTTCGTCTGGCCTCGATCTGCTGTCTTCTGGATCGCCGGCTTCTAGATTACGTTTTTTAACTCGACCGTTTATAATCTCCTTCGCGTTGATCGCCGATGCGGCTTCCACCCACCATAGCGTCAATCTCCCTCGCGTGTCCTCTCCATGCGCGTGCCTCCGCTGCTTACTTGGCTTACCGTGTCCTTAGCTTCCAGCCTGAAATCACCACGGAAGAAGACGGATCCAAGGCTTACTGATGTTTTTTCTTCGCTTTCTTGATTCACGGCGTTTTTTTTTGCGCTCGGCAACATCCGACCGCACCCCATCACATCCCACCCCCTGACTCTCCCTTTTTCTCCCAAAATCATTCCTCCCCTTCCCCCCCACCGCAGCGGCGAGCCCGGAGGTGGTGGCGCGGCTGGGGTTCGAGGAGGAGCGGCGCGAGCACGTGGCGGAGTACAACGCGGAGGCGACGGTGTACCGCCACGTGCGCACGGGCGCGCAGATCATGTCGCTGTGCTGCGCGGACGAGAACAAGGTCTTCGGCATCACCTTCCGCACGCCCCCGTGAGTCCGCGGAAAGGCATCACCTTGCGCACTCCTTCGTGAATCCGCGGAGAGGCTTAACGGTCTTTTTGGCTCCAGATATTTCTCAAAACGACGAGAGAAGGAACAGAGAGAAGTAGAACGAATGGAGCCAGTTGTGCAAGAGTCGGTTTTGTCAAGGCACTAGCCGCAGTACGTGCATCCGCGTCCGTACCACCCTTTTGTGGGTATGGTGTGTGTGGAAACTTCCCTTTTAGAAAACTCCCTCCGGCCGATTCCTCCCTTCTCCTCCCCGTTTATCTCCACACCGCCGTTCCCTCCCCCTTGTTCTCCCACGTGGCCCCCTCTTGCGCCCTACAGCAAGGACAGTACGGGCATTCCGCATATCCTCGAGCACTCCGTGCTCTGCGGCTCGCGCAAGTACCCCGTTAAAGAGCCATTCGTCGAACTCGCTAAGGGCTCGCTCAACACCTTCCTTAACGCGTTCACCTACCCCGACCGCACGTGCTACCCCGTAGCTTCCACGAACCTGCAGGTAAGACGTCTTGCGTGCGTCTTTGACACAGTTTTCGCGCTCGCACGTGGGACCTATTAACCCACCCGCCGCTCTTGATTTGATGATAGAGACCCGCGCGCGCTGAACATTCCTAAGTAAGTAAATCAAACGAACTGCACCCCTCTCTACCGTTTGGCCTTAAGCGCCCTCGTCACCCCTCAATCTACGTTCCGTTACACGATGTCCTGCTTCGTTATTGTTCAACCCGTTACAGGACTTTTACAACCTGGTGGACGTGTACCTGGACGCGGTGTCTTATTAGCCTCAATAATATACCTCATTATTGTTCAACCCGTTACAGGACTTCTACAACCTGGTGGACGTGTACCTGGACGCGGTGTTCTTCCCCAACTGCGTGCGCGACGAGAAGACGTTCCAGCAGGAGGGGTGGCACTACGAGCTCGATGATCCCAAGGACGATATCACCTTCAAAGGTACATCCACGGCCACGATTAACGTTTAAGATGTGGTGTGGAGGGCTGGGATCTTGATGGGAATGTGAAATTGGACGGATGGGATTCGTGGCGGTCGAGGGTGCAAAACTCACAAATTTTAGAAGTGCAACTCTGTATGGATACTAGCAATCTTTGTGTCACTCAATTGCGAGTGTTTTTTCCTCGTGTCTTCCCCGTCCCTCCCGTCCCTTGGTGCCCCAACCCCCGTTTCTTCCTCATGTCGCCATGGGCCGTTGCGATCGCGGCAGGCGTGGTGTTCAACGAGATGAAGGGCGTGTACTCGCAGCCCGACTCCGTCTTCATTCTGTGCCTTCCCTTGCTGCCGCCATGGTGCCCACTTGGTGCCCCCATGCCCCCATGCGTCCCTCTGAATGGGCAGGCGTGGTATTCAACGAGATGAAGGGCGTGTACTCGCAGCCCGACTCCGTCTTCATGCGCGCCGTGCAGCAGGTGAGAGGGGAGAGGGTGAAGGGGTAAATGGGGAAGGGGGAGCGGGGCATCTGGAGGGGGGAAGAGGGAGCGGGAAGAGGGGTTTGGGGGGAGATAGTGGGGAAGGAGGATGGGCGCGTGCAGTGAAGGGCGTATACTCGCAGCCCGACTCCGTCTTCATGCGCGCCGTGCAGCAGGTGAGCAGTGAAGGGAAAAGTACGGGGAGAGGGAGGGGATAAAGGGGAGCGGGTGCGGGGCAGATTGGTGGGAAAAGGGGATGCGAGCCGTGTAGCAAAGGGTGTGTAATCGCAGCCCGCCTCCGTCCTCATGCGCGCCGTGCAGCAGGTGAGGGGGGAAAGGGGGGAGTAGGGGGAGGGGAGCAAGGGTGAGGGGGATCGGGGGAGATGGGTGGAGATGGGGGCGGATGGGTGGGGATGGGCGTGTACTTTGCAGGCCGAATCCGTGTTCATGCGTGCTGTGCAGCGGTGAAGGGGGAAGAGCGTGAGAGGGTGAAGGGGCCTGGGGGGGAATGCGGAAAAAAGGGTGATGGGCGCGTGCAGGTGACTGTTCAGCACTCTCCCTTCCTCCGCCCAAGCCGTTGTCTGCTGACAGGCGACGAGTACGCAGTGGACAACAGCTTTAAGAAGTTCCCACCCGCATTCGCCCTCGCCTCTCCACTCCCACCCACTCCCACTCATTCAACCTCCAACCTTCTTGCATTCTCTATTACTCCCCCACCCTCTCTTTCCTTCCCCCCAGGCCCTGTTCCCCGACAACGAGTATGCGGTGGACAGTGGCGGGGATCCCAAGGTCATCCCGCAGCTGTCCTTCCAGCAGTTCCAGGACTTCCACGCGCAGTTCTACCACCCCTCCAACGCGCGCATCTGGTTCTATGGGGATGATGATCCCAACAAGCGCCTCGCCATGATTGCTGGTGAGGGGGCGTGGTGTAAATATTGGTGAAGGGGGCAAGGGGTGGTGCGAGGGGAGGTGGTAGAGGTAGTGTGTTCTTGCAGTGTCACAGCTTGCAGCTCTACCACCCCTCCAACGCGCGCATCTGGTTCTACGGGTGAGGGTTGGGTGGTAGTAGGGGTGCTGTAAAGATTCAGAGTGGATGGGGTCAGGGGTGCTATGAAGGGGTACGACAGCACACAGTTCTACTACCCCTCCAATGCGCGCATCTGGTTCTATGGGGATGACGACCCCAACAAGCGCCTCGCCATGATTGCTGGTGAGGGGGGGATGGTAGAAGGGGTGTTGTAAAGACCCAGAGTGGTACGAGGGGCGGTGTGAGGGATGTGGTTAGGTGTGAAAGGTCGGTGCTGCAGTGTCACAGCACGCAGTTCTACCACCCCTCCAACGCGCGCATCTGGTTCTATGGGGACGACGACCCCAACAAGCGCCTCGCCATGATTGCTGGTGAGGGGGCGTGGTGTAAATATTGGTGAGTATCTGTAATCCATGTACTTCTACCCCCCTAATTCCATCTAACCTTCCTCTACCCCCTCCACACCCCTGTCCCCCGTCCCTCCAGAGTACCTGGACAAGTTCGATGCCAACCCAGCAGCGCCCAAGGAGTCGCAGGTGTCCGCCCAGCCGCTCCTCTCCACGCCCTGGCGCATCGTCGACACCTACCCCTCCTCCGCCGACGCTGCCCCCTCCTCCGACTCCTCCGAAGAAGAAGCAGCAGAAGGCGACGAACCCTCCTCCTCCTCCTCCTCAGCAGCAGCACCCAGGAGGCACATGACAGCAGTGAACTGGGTGCTCTCAGAGTCCCCACTCTCTCTCCCCCAGGAGCTCACTCTCGGCTTCCTAGACCATCTCCTCTTAGGCACGCCCGCTGCCCCCCTGCGCAAGAAGCTCCTGGAATCTGGGCTGGGAGAGGCCATTGTGGGCGGCGGGCTACAGGACGAGCTACGCCAGCCGGTGTTTTCCATCGGGCTGAAGGGCGTGGCGGCCGCCGATGTGCCTAAAGTGGAGCAGCTTGTAATGGAGGTTTTAGAGGAGCTGGAGAGGGACGGGTTCACCGAACCGGCGGTCGAAGCGGCTGTGAACACTGTCGAGTTTGCTCTTAGAGAGAACAACACGGGGTCGTTCCCCCGAGGGCTCTCCCTCATGCTGCGATCCATGGGGAAATGGATCTACGGTGGAGATCCCATCGAGCCGCTGCGATTCGAGGGCCCTCTGGCGGAATTTAAGGAGAAAATCCGCCAGCCGGGGGGAATTAAAGCCGTGTTCAGCCCGCTGATTCGGGCCTACCTCCTAGATAACCACCACAGGGTGACTGTGGAAATGCAGCCGGATCCCACCAAGGCAGACGCGGATGAGGAAGCAGAGCGGGCAGTGCTAGAGTCTTTCAGGCAGAAGCTAGCCGAATCAGATCTAGAGAAGCTGGTAGAGGCGACTAAGGAGCTTAAGGAAAGGCAGGAGACTCCCGACCCTCCCCAGGCGCTTCGGTGCGTGCCGAGCCTGCAGCTGGAGGATATCCCGAAGCAGCCGGTGCAGGTGCCGATTGCGGTGGAGCGGGACGGGTCAGGAGCGACTATCCTGCGCCACGACCTGTTCACCAACGATGTGCTCTATTTGGATCTCGCGTTGGATATGCGGCACCTGCCCGCTCACCTTGTGCCCCTGGTTTCTCTCTTCTGGTGAGTGAGCCCCTAGCGTGCCCTCCCTCCCATCACCCCCACTATCCTGCGTCACGACCTGTTCACCAACGACGTGCTCTATCTGGACCTCGCATTGGACATGAGGCACCTGCCTGCTCACCTCGTGCCGCTCGTCTCCCTCTTCTGGTGAGCCCTAGTGTACCACTCCTCTCCCTCGTGTCTTGTGGAGAGCCTCTAGCGTGCCCCACCCCCCCAACCACCACCTTACCACACCATCCCTTGCCACGACCTGTTCACCAACGACGTGCTCTATATGGACCTCGCGTTGGGCATGCGGCACCTGCCTGCGCACTTGGTTCCCCTCGTCTCTCTCTTCTGGTGAGCCCTTAGCGTGCCCTCCCTCCCACCACCCCCACCACCACACTATTTCTTGCCACCTCCTGTTTACCAACGACGTGCTGTATATGGGCTTCGCGTTGGATATGCAGCACCTGCCCGCCCACCTCGCTCCCCTGCCGCTCCCCACACCCCCCTACACCCCCTCCCCCTCCTCTTTTCCTTTCCTCCTCCGCCAGCCAATCACTACTGGAGATGGGACGAAGGACATGAACTTCGTTGACCTCATCTCACGGCCAACCAGCTCATCTCATGGCCGCAAGACGGGCATTACCCCTCTTCTCAGCTCCCTCCCTCCGCTTTCCCGCTCTTTCCACCCCAACCCACACAGCCAATCACTGCTGGAGATGGGCACCAAGGACATGGACTTTTTGTACCTCAACCAGCTCATCTCGTTGGCCGCAAGACGGTTTCCCTCACCTCATGTACCCTTCTCTTCTGCGCACCCTCCTCGCTTCCCCCTTTTTACCAGTCAATCCCTACTGGAGATGGGCACCAAGGACATGGACTTCGTGGCCTCAACCAGCTCATCGGCCGCAAGACTGTTGCCTCACCTCACGTAACCTCCTCTTGTGCGCTCCCTCCTCGCTTCCCCCTTTCCCCCCCAGCCAATCACTGCTGGAGATGGGCACCAACGACATGGACTTCGTGGACCTCAACCAGCTCATCGGCCGCAAGACAGTTTCCCTCACCTTGTCCTCTCTATCTTGCTTCCCGCCTTGATTGAAACCCTTCCAGCCAATCCCTACTGGAGATGGGCACCAAGGACATGGACTTCGTGGACCTCAACCAGCTCATCGGGCGCAAGACGGGCGGCATCTCCGTGTTCCCCCTCACCTCCTCCAAGCGCGGCTCCAAGCAGCCCGTGTCCTACCTCGTGGCAAGAGGCAAGGCCACGTCTGCCCAGGCAGCCGACCTGCTCAACCTGGTGAGTCTGCTCACTATGGGGATGTGGGTTTTTCCTCTCCACGTGCACACTGGCCTGGTGCATCTCCATGTTCCCCCTCGCTTCCTCCAAGCGCGGCACCAAGCAGCCCGTCTCCTACCTCGTGGTGAGTGAGAGGCAAGGCCACGTCCGCCCAGGCAGCCGACCTGCTCAACCTGGTGAGTCCTCTTTCTCTGGAGTTATGGGATTCCCCTCGCCTCTTGTGCGCCTCTCCCCGTACATCTCCGTGTTCCGCCTCACCTCCTCCAAGTGCGGACAGACCTGTGACTCCATGCCGCATGCATCCTTTACCCACCTGCCTTCTCTTCTCGCCACACCCCTGCTCTTCCCCCTCTCTTCCCCACCCCTCTCCCCTCCAGGTGCGAGTGGTGCTGTGCGACGTGCAGCTGACAGACCAGCAGCACTGTGACTCCACGCCGCATGCATCCTTTACCCACCCTTCTCCTTTCAAACCCTGTGCTCTCCCCCATCTCCCCTCCCTGTTGTGTCCCCCCCAGGTGCGAGTGGTGCTGTGCGACGTGCAGCTGACGGACCAGCAGCGCTTCAAGCAGTTCGTGGCTCAGCGCAAGCAGGGCATGGAGGTGAGCCCATGGGGATGAGGTGGGGGGATGGAGTGAAGGTTGGGAGACATGGGATGGAGATGGGGAGATGGGGTGGAGGAAGGTGAGGAAGCAAGGGCATGGGGGTTTGGGGATTGGGGTGGAAATATGTTACAATTGCACTGTTGCCTTTTATATGCACAATTGCCATTGCTACATGCACTCACTGGTTTTCACTCTCAGTGCATTTTCGTCTGCTCTCTCTCCTATATTCATACCAACGCCCCCACCCACCCTCTCTCCCCCTTCCTCCTCGCCAGTCACACTTTCTGGGCAGCGAGCACAGCATTTCTCTAACTTCCCCTCCCCTCCTTACCCCCCCCCCCCCCCCCTCCCCCCCTCCCCCCTCCTCTCCCGTTCCGTCCTCTCCACCTCCCATCACCAGTCACGTTTCCTGGGCAGTGGGCACAGCATTGCTGCATCGCGATTGGACGCAATGGACAGCCTGGCGGGGTGGGCCAATGAGCAGATGGGCGGCTACAGGTGAGCGCATGGGGTATAGGGTGTAAGGGCGGGGGATTGCGCCAATGAGCAGAGGTTATTTATGTGTTTCTGCTAGCGGAGCGTGGAGCCTCCTCAAGTTTCAGCCTTGTCATATCTAAAGCCCCGTGCTTTGGGATGTTGACACATGTGTGGCTGAGGGGAGCAGGAAGAGGGGGGGAGAGGAATGGGAGGGATGTGTAATGGGATGGGGGTGGGGGCGTCACTCGTGTCTTTCCCTTCTTGCAAGGATACATCACCTTCTCGTCACCTTTCTCTGCATGCCTTCTGACTTCCGTACTCGATCCCACATTCTTTTGCCTGTTATCTGCTTTGACGCTCTCACTCTCACTCTCACTCTCACTAGCCTCAATACTTTGCTTCTGCAATCTGTCTTCACGAATTCCTGCCTTTCCTACCCTTCTCGCCCTCCTTCCTTCTTCCAGCTATCTGCAGTACCTGCAAGCTCTGGAGAAGCGAGTGGACGAGGACTGGCCAGGTGTCGCCGTCTCATTGGAGCAGATCCGCCAGGCTGTGCTCACTGCTGACGGGGCGGTGGTCAACCTGACAGCTGACGCTGCCACGCTGGACAAGGCTGACGTGGCAGTGAGGGAGCTGCTGGCTTCCCTGCCAGCTCAGCGCGCACAGGTGGCAGGCTCTGCTTGGTCGACTCTGCCCGTGAAGAACGAAGCCTTCCTGGTCCCCACACAGGTGTGAAATTGGGGAAAAACGAGGGAAGAGGCTGCGTGCAGGCAGGTGTGGGGCCGGGCGGGTGGGCGGGTGGGCGGGCGGCGGGTGTGGGTGTCGGCGGTCGATCAGTTCGGTTCGGCCTGTGATCTTTCAACCCCTCCCCCTTCACAATCCGCTCTCCACGCCACGCACTTTGGTGAAACATGTCCGCAAGGCAGTGAATCCCATATCCTGCTGTCTGTCCCTTCTCCCCCTGCTGTACCTCCTCCGCACACCCGTCTCCCTCCCCCCTCAGGTGAACTGCATGGGCAAGGCAGTCAACCTGTACGATGCCACGGGGTACAGTCTGAGTGGCAATGCCCCCATCTCTACCCCTCTCCACCCCTCTCCACCCCTCTCCCCAGGTGAACTACGTGGGCAAGGCAGTGAACTTGTACAACGCGGCAGGGTACAATCTGAGTGGCAGCGCCTACGTGCTGCAATCCCTCCATCTCCACCCCTCTCCACCCCTCCCCACCCCTCCCCGCCCCCAGGTGAACTACGTGGGCAAGGCAGTGAACTTGTACGACGCGGCGGGGTACAATCTGAGTGGCAGTGCCTACGTGGCATCCAAGCTGGTCGGCATGAGCTGGCTGTGGGACCGCGTGCGTGTCAGTGGCGGCGCGTATGGTGGCTTCTGTGACTTTGACTCTCATTCCGGTAAGTTCTCAGTCGACTGAGGAGTTGGCATGAGCTCTCTGTGGGACTGCGTCCGTCCGTGTTAGTGGCAGTGCTTATGGTGGCTTCTGTGACTTTGACTCGCACTCTGCCATGTACTCATGACTACTCATCTCTTCTCTGTCATGTACTCAGCCATTCGCTGCTCTCTCTATCCCTCCTCCCTCCCCCGCCAGGTGTCTTCACCTTCCTGTCATACCGCGATCCCAACCTGCTCTCCACTCTCGACAACTACGACGGAGCTGTGGAGTTCCTTGGGCAGTTGCACTCAAGGCCATTAGCACTCACTCACTGCATTCCTCTCCCTTCTCTTCGCCAGGTGTCTTCACCTTCCTGTCATACCGTGACCCCAACCTGCTGTCTACCCTCGACAACTACGACGGAGCTGTGGAGTTCCTTGGGCAGTTGCACTCAAGGCCATTAGCACTCACTCACTGCATTCCTCTCCCTTCTCTTCGCCAGGTGTCTTCACCTTCCTGTCATACCGTGACCCCAACCTGCTGTCTACCCTCGACAACTACGACGGAGCTGTGGAGTTCCTTGGGCAGTTGCACTCAAGGCCATTAGCACTCACTCACTGCATTCCTCTCCCTTCTCTTCGCCAGGTGTCTTCACCTTCCTGTCATACCGTGACCCAACCTGCTGTCTACCCTCGACAACTACGACGGAGCTGTGGAGTTCCTTGGGCAGTTGCACTCAAGGCCATTAGCACTCACTCACTGCATTCCTCTCCCTTCTCTTCGCCAGGTGTCTTCACCTTCCTGTCATACCGTGACCCCAACCTGCTGTCTACCCTCGACAACTACGACGGAGCTGTGGAGTTCCTTGGGCAGTTGCACTCAGATGCGCGCGCACCAGGCCATTAACAGTCACTCACCTGCATTCCTCTCCCCTCTCTTCGCCAGGTGTCTTCACCTTCCTGTCATACCGCGATCCCAACTTGCTCTCCACGCTCGACAACTACGACGGTGCCGTGGAGTTCCTGAGGCAGCTTCAGCTAGACGAGGATGCGCGCACCAAGGCCATCATCGGGACCATCGGGGATGTGGATTCGTACCAGCTGCCAGACTCCAAGGGCTACTCCAGGTGAGAACCTTTTCTGCAGCTAGGTCTGAGGTGGTGTGCTGCCTCTGAGGCTGTTGCAGTTGGATGAGGATGTGCGCGGTGGAGTTCCATAGGCACCTGCATTTACACGAGGATGCGCGTACCAAGGCTATCATCAGGACAGTTGGGGACGTTGACTCGTACCAGCTCCCGGGTTCCTAAGGCTATTCCAGGTGGGAACCCAGGTGCCGCTTCAGGTGCCACTTCGTGCTTGTCACATTTGTCGGTGTTTGCGCCATGCCATGAGCTATGTTTAGCACGCCACTTGCTTGCAATAATGGTTATCAATGTCTAAGCCGTCTCCCTCCTCTCTCACCCCCTTGGTGTGTGGTGTGTGTGTGGCAGCATGGTGCGATACCTGCTGGAAGTGAGTGAGGAGGACAGGCAGAAGCGGCGCGAGGAGATTCTCACCACCACGTAAGCCACGCCTCCTTCCACCCCACCCACCCCTCCTTCCACCCCACCCACCGCTCGCAGTGACTTTTGAGTCGACTCAAAAGTCACCACCACATAAGCCACCCCTCCTTCCACCCCACCCACCCCTCGCACCTGAGGCCACCATTCTCGTGACTTGGTCTCATCCGCCCGGCGCTCGTGTTCCTTTCCCATCAAGTGCAGTCTGTGTGCTGGATGCTACCATATGCAATGTGTTTGTCATCTCACTGCTACACATCAACCTCGTCTCTCACCAATTTACTCAGAAGACTCTGTGTTTCTGGTGCTACCATATGCAATGTGTTTGTCATCTCACTACTACACATCAACCTCGTCTCTCCCCAATCTTTTGAAACAACTCTGAAGACACTGTGTTGCTGGTGCTACCATGTGCAATGTATCTGTCGTCTCACTGCCATCCACCAACCCCGTCTCTCCCTCTCTGCCCCCGCCAGCAACAAGGAGCTGAACGAGTTTGCAGACTACCTGCAAGCGGTGAAGGAGAAGGGTACGGTGGTGGTGGTGGCATAAACCCTCACAATAATACCATCCACCACACCCATCCCTCCCATCTCCCCGGTCTCTCCCTCTCTGCCCCCACCAGCAACAAGGAGCTGAACGAGTTTGCAGACTACCTGCAAGCAGTGAAAGAGAAGGCGAAAGTGGTGGTGGTGACATTCCTCTCACGCTCACTCACTACCAATCACTCACACCCAGCTCTCTCCATTCTCTCTGCCCTTGCCCCCACCAGCAACAAGGAGCTGAACGAGTTTGCAGACTACCTGCAAGCAGTGAAAGAGAAGGCGACAGTGGTGGTGGTGACATTCCTCTCACGCTCACTCACTATCAATCACTCACACCCAGCTCTCTCCATTCTCTCTGCCCTTGCCCCCACCAGCAACAAGGAGCTGAACGAGTTTGCAGACTACCTGCAAGCGGTGAAGGAGAAGGGCACAGTGGTGGTGGTGGCATCGCCTCTCACTCTCACACCAACCATCCCCTGTCTCACCTCCCTTCCCCCTGCCCCCGCCAGCAACAAGGAGCTGAACGAGTTTGCAGAATACCTGCAAGCAGTGAAGGAGAAGGCGACAGTGGTGGTGGTGGTGACATCGCCTGTCTCCCTCTCTCTCTATCGTTCGCTCACACCCATCTCTCTCCCCTCTCCCCCCCCCCCCTGCCCCCTCAGCAACAAGGAGCTGAACGAGTTTGCAGACTACCTGCAGGCGGTGAAGGAGAAGGGCACAGTGGTGGTGGTGGCATCGCCTGGGGATGTGGAGGCAGCCAATAAGGAGAAGCCTGGATTCCTCTCCACTATCAACGTGCTGTAGCCTGTGGCTGCACTTGATGTGGTGCTGCATGGTGCACATGTGGTGATGGGAGATGCGGTGAGAGCTGCTTCAGGTGGTGGTGGTGGCATCGTCTGGGGATGTGGAGACAGTCAACAAGGAGAAGCGAGGTGCCTGAGAACAATCAATCTGCTGTAGCTGCATGTAGTGATGCGGTGGAGTGTGGAGCAGTGATGTGGTGTAACCCTAGTTCTTTTTGCTACTGCAAATTGTAACCGTATGCAATAAACGTGCATGTTATGCGTTGTAAAAGAGAGTGCGCAGAATAACGCATAACGAGGCTGTTGCTCAATGAACCACTCCTAGCTAACTGAATTCGCATTGTACGGTTTACCGTACAGCTAGATAATTGCAACACCCAATAAGGCCCCCAATTCAGGATAGTGGTGTGGGGCAATGTTGTTGGTCAGTTTCTCAGTTTCCAAACAACCCCCTATTAATTTCTCTGTTTCCATCAATCAGTTTTTAGCAGCTCTCGCCTTCCAGTGCTGTGCGAGTGCCACATAACTGCAGCGATCGCCTTCCCCATGCACATTTGCTCCTCCTCCCTCCCCGCCATTCATATGCCCCCCCCCCACGCCATTCACGTCCTGTCTTCCACAATTCATCTTCCCATGCCCCTCCCCATTCACCTCCCCGTTCTCCCCAGCCTCTGTCTGCCCCTATCTGCGGTGCACCTGGGTGAGTGGGGACCAGTGGGGGGCAGGGGGGCAAGGCATGGAGTGCAGGGGGGTTGAGGCAGGGGGCGTGCAGGGGGAGTGGGCCTCACCTCACCACGCCTTGCAGTCGCCCTCTATGCACTGGTCGTCGTCGCCTTGCCCCACCTCCGCCATGCGTGAGAGGGGACGTGGTGGGGTGAGGCAGGGGGGGTGCAGGGACCCTCACCACGCCTTGCAGTCGCCCTCTATGCACTGATCGTTGTCGCCTTGCCCCACCTCCACCACTCGCTGCCCGCCTGCCCAACAATGACCACCAGTGGGGGAGAGATGGGGAGGAGATGGCGGGGTGGTGGTGATGGTGAAGAAAAGCGGGTGATGAAAGTGGCGAGTGTCTACTCAAAAGAAGATGAAGGGGGGGGTAGTGGCGAATCACACCAAGAGGAGACAGGCACCCGTGCCAAGGCACGCCTCTCCAACGTGACTTTCTTTGCTAACTTCGTCAGGTTTGGGATGATGGCAAGGCAAGGCGGGGGAAACAACGTACCGAGGACAGCGAGGTAGGTGCTTGTCGAACGTCTGGCCCATCTGCAGGCAACAGCACACACACAGAGAGTGAAGGGGGTGGGCGCGGGGGAGGAAGAGATGGATATGCGGCGAGAAAAGTGGAAGGTGAAGGGTGAGGGTAGGGCGGATAGAGAGGGGGAGGCGGGTGGGGGGAAGTGGGCAGGGGAGAGGCGGGCAGAGAGGGTGTGGAGGGCAGGAAGGGGGAAGGTGGCGGAAAGAGGGGGTCGGCTGGGAGGAGACGAGGGAGTGAGTGAACACGAAAAGCGGAAAGGTGTGGGGCGGCGGCAACATGCACCCACGTCCGACGCGGCGAAGGGCAGCGCCGCGCCCTTCCCCCCTCCGCAGTGCGCCCTCCTTTCCCCACCTTCCCTTCTCCCCACTGCGCCCTCCCACTACTTCGCGAGCTTCGCGGCTTTCGCGCATGCCTGACGCGCAACCGCGTTTAGGCGGACAGCGCACGAGGTCGCGCGTGCAGCACTGACGCCTTGATTAGCCTTTTTGCTTCGTATATTTCTTTTCCGAGCACAAATATATGGAATCAAGTCGCCCTCTTCTTCACCCACGCACGGAGCAGATGCCGTGAGGTGACTTATGTCGTCGCGAGACCTGTAAAACGCGAGGACGCTAGATAAAACGCCCAAGGCCAGGATAAAAGGTGATCACTAAGCCAGGATCTCAAGTAAAAAAATTGGCTGGAAGTTGGTGAGGGTAGCTCGCCTGTGATTGGTTAACGAGGTGGTTAGTTTGACGAGGGGTGAAGCGAGGGGTGCGAACTAAAGTCAAATCGCAAGTTTGAATCCGAACCAGGGAGGCACGGAATCTGGTTCGGTGACGAAGCTCCAACACCAGCAAATTCTCGCCACCCCCGAAAAATCTCATGTATCAGAAATGTGTTTTGCAATTGACGCAGGGGCAAAAAACGCGGGTGTGTCGCACACTCAACCTCCTAACCAGCCAGTCAGTTCGCCTACACAGATAGGGTAACGAGAGCTGCAAGTGTTTTGCAATTGACAGCAATTTCTCGTACTTGAGATCCTGGCTTCAAATGTAGAATCCAAATCTAGTTGGGCAACAAGAATCCTCTTCGCTCAAGGTCGCGAGATAACTGCTTCCGATTGCACAGGACCATACTTCACCGCTTTTACAAACCAGAATGTGAATTTTGTTTCGGTTTGTATTGGTAAAACGGAGAAACCGAGCTTAACCGAACTGTAAGGGCGGGGTCAGTACGTTCATCCATCAAATCGTTCAGTTTCTTCGTCGTGGCGCAAGACGATTTCACACGGTGCACAGCGGTTATCAAGACTCACCGTTTTGAACCGCAACGCAACACGAGTAACCGCACGGAATGAACTGAAATGAATGTGCTGACCACCACTTGTCATGTGTAAAATTCGGCTTCCTTCCCACCACACCACACTGCCAGATCCAGAAAGGACCCGCCTCGAAGTTAGTATGCATTCGCATGCACGCCAGGTCAACGCTCACTCCGCCCTCTGGACTAGCTCCTCACTGGATTCACCTCGAAGTTAGTACGCTATATCCACGCAAGCACGACACCTTCAATGGCTCGTGACGAGCAGCATCCCGCAATGCTGCCTCTCGAATCCACTTGTTTTCAGTTTCCGAAGCTCACTTTGCAAGCACGGAACAGATCTACGAACCGATCTACTCGCATACTATCGCCTCGCTATCCGTGGACACAAGCTACCTGTTTATCGTATTGCTACCCGAATAGTTCATCGGAACGACTTTCACGGTACGATTTAGTGCGTGCGTGCGTAAGTGCGCGCGTGCGTGCGTCAGTGCGTGCGTCAGTGCGTCAGTGCGTGCGTGTGTGCGTCAGTGCGTGCGTGCGTGCGTGCGTCAGTGCGTGCGTGCGTCAGTGCGTGCGTGCGTGCGTGCGTCAGTGCGTGCGTTCGTGCGTGCGTGCGTCAGTGCCTGGGTGCGTGCGTCAGTGCGTGGGTGCGTGCGTCAGTGCGTGCGTGTGTGCGTCAGTGCGTGTGTCAGTGCGTCAGTGCGTGCGTGCGTGCGTTAGTGCGTGCGTGCGTCAGTGCGTGCGTCAGTGTGTGCGTGCGTGCGTCATTGTGTGCGTGCGCTCGTCAGTGAGTGCATGCGTGCGTGCGTAGGTGCATACGTGCGTGCGTCAGTGCATGCGTGCGTGCGTGCGTGCGGCAGTGCGTGCGTGCGTGCGTCAGTGCGTGCGTGCGTGCGTGCGTCAGTACGTGCGTCAGTGCGTGCGTCAGTGAGTGAGTGCGTCAGTGCATGCGTGCGTGCGTCAGTGCATGCGCGCGTGCGTCAGTGCGTGCGTGCGTGCGTCAGTGCGTGCGTGCGTGCGTCATTGTGTGCGTGCGTGCGTCATTGTGTGCGTGCGTTCGTCAGTGAGTGCATGCGTGCGTGCGTAGGTGCATGCATGCATGCATGCGTGCGTGCGTGCGTGCGTGCGTCAGGGCATGCGTGCGTGTGTCAGTGCGTGCGTGCGTGCGTGCGTCAGTGCGTGCGTGCGTGCGTGCGTGCGTGCGTCAGTGCGTGCGTGCGTCAGTAGCGTGGGTGCGTGCGTCAGTGCGTGCGTGCGTGCGTCAGTGCGTGTGTAAGTGCGTGCGTGCATACGTGCGTCAGTGCGTGCGTGCATACGTGCGTCAGTGCGTGCGTTCATACGTGCGTCAGTGCGTGCGTGCGTGCGTTCGTCGGTGCGTGCGTGCGTCAGTGAGTGAATGCGTTCATGCGTCGGTGCATGCGTGCGTGTGTCAGTGCATGCGTGCGTACGCCAGTGCATGCGTCAGTGCGTCAGTGCATGCGTGCATGCGTGCGTGCGTCAGTGCGTGCGTGCGTGCGTCAGTGCGTGCGTGCGTGCGTCAGTGCGTGCGTGCGTCAGTGAGTGAATGCGTTCATGCGTTGGTGCATGCATGCGTGTGTCAGTGCATGCATGCGTACGTCAGTGCATGCGTCAGTGCGTCAGCGCATGCGTGCGTGCGTCAGTGCGTGCGTCAGTGAGTGAGTGCGTCAGTGCATGCGTGCGTGCGTCAGTGCATGCGCGCGTGCGTCAGTGCGTGCGTGCGTGCGTCAGTGCGTGCGTGCGTGCGTCAGTGCATGCGTGCGTGCGTCAGTGTGTGTGTGCGTGCGTCATTGTGTGCGTGCGTCATTGTGTGCGTGCGTTCGTCAGTGAGTGCATGCGTGCGTGCGTAGGTGCATGCATGCGTGCGTCAGTGCATGCGTGCGTGCGTGCGTCAGGGCATGCGTGCGTGTGTCAGTGCGTGCGTGCGTGCGTGAGTGCGTCAGTGCGTGGGTGCGTGCATCAGTTCGTGGGTGCGTGCGTGCGGACAGTGTTCACAGGCAGCAGAATACACATAGGCGGGGACTCTCACCCTGCCGGTTCTTTAACCTTAATTCTCCTTTTCCCATCACATCCCCTCACACCCCCCCCAACCACCACTGTAGACCTGCGGTCAGTGTTCACAGGCAGCAGAATACACATAGGAGGAGATTAAGTGAAGGAAGGTAGGCGACAGGTTGGGGAGAAGGGGAGGGAGGAAGTTGGTCAGGAAGATGAGAGGGAGATGGGAGGGGGAGGGAGAGGGGAGAGTGAACACAGGGAGGGGCGAGATATGCTGATATGCTGAAATGCCTCATCTGCCTGCTGAGAGGGGGACAAGGGAAGGTGAAGAGTCAACAATAATCAGCATATCTGCTCCCCAAAAAATTGATTCGAGTCTGTAAGCAACAGTACTCTAACCGCACTTATATCCGGTCTTTCTTCCCCTAACCTTTTCCACCCTGAACTCTTTTGACGCATCAGCATGAGATAGTCACTGCCTGGTCGTCCCTATTCGCCCATGCTCTCTTCCACTCTGCTCCCTGACCCTGTACTTGCCTCCCTTCCACAAGTCGAAGTCTGATCGCCCTTATTCGCCCATTCTCTCTTTCCCTTCCCCCCCTGACCATGTACCTGCCTCCATTACACCAGACTGCTGGAGTCAGTCTGAACGAATTTCCCAGTGGTAAGCTCGTGCCGCTAGGATTTCTGTGACGCTGCTATGATGTATGCATCATTGCGTCACCGTGCTACCATGTCTTGCTCAGTGGCGGACCTGGTGTGTTTTGAGTCCACTCAAAACACTGCTAGGATTGCGGTGGCGCTGCTATGCTGTGATGTATCATTGTGTCACCATGCTACCATTTCTCTCTCACTGGCGTCAGTGCGTGCGTGCATGCATGCGTGCGTCAGTGCGTGCGTGCGTCAGTGCGTGCGTGCGTGCGTTAGTGCGTGCGTGCGTGCGTCAGTGCGTGCGTTCGTGCGTCAGTGCGTGCGTGCGTACGTCAGTGCATGCGTCATTGCGTCAGTGCGTGCGTGCGTCAGTGCGTCACTGCGTGTGTGCGGACAGTGTTCACAGGCAGCAGAATACACATAGGCGGGGACTCACACCCTGCTGGTTCTTTAACCTCAATTCCCCTTCATTCCCATCCCTGCAGATAGCAACGACTCTGCAGCTCCCCTTGCTCCAGCTATCTGCAGCAGTGCAAACTCCACCACCAGCCGCAGCACCCGCAGTACCAGCGGCGCCAACAGCAACACTTGCGCTAACGGCAACTCCAACAGCACCATGAGCGACAACGGAAGGCCTTCTACTGAGTTCCTTACCCCCAGCAGCAACTTCAGAAGGCGTTCTACTGGGTTCTTTACCCCCAGCAGCACTTTTCCTGGTTCTCCTGTCTCACGTGCTGAGCAGTCAGAGAGGCATGCTGAGCTCCTGGCGCAGCACTCAGGGCACCGGCGCCTCTCATTCAGCGAGCAGCCGGAAATGACAGATGTGGAGGAGGGCAGCGAGCAGGATGGGGCCGAAGGGGCAAGGGCAGGGGCAGGGGGGAAGGAAACGGAAAGGGGAGGAAGGCGGGGAGAGGAAGGGGGAGAGGGGCAGGAAGAAGAGTATGGCAAAGACGAAGGGGCAGGAGAGGGGGGACAGGGAGGGGGAGGGGGAGGAGGAGGGGGAGAGGAGGTTGGAGGGGAAGGGGGTGGGGGAGTTGCAGGGGGAGTGGGAGGGGGAGAGGGAGATATTCAATTGGAGCAGAAGAACGCTGAGATCAGGGCATTGATTGCGGAGCGAGACCAATTTCGAAAGGTAGGCTCAGGAGGGGGGGAAAGGGTGGCGGGCGGGCTAAGAGATCTATCACTAATCACGCGTGTGCGTGTTCTTCAACAGCAGTCACTGCCAGCACCCACCCAGCACCCACCCAGCACTCACCCAGCACCCACCCAGAACCCAACCCTCTGGGGAACTGGAACTTGTAAGTCAAAAGCAAGAACTCTTTAGTAGATTCTCAAGGCAACGCCCGCTGTAAGTGGTGTGGTTTGTCACGCTGTAAGTGGTGTGGTATGTCACGCTGTAAGTGGTGTGGTTTGTCACGCTGTAAGTGGTGTGGTTTGTCACGCTGTAAGTGGTGTGGTTTGTCACGCTGTAAGTGGTGTGGTATGCCACGCTGTAAGTGGTGTGGTGTGGTCACGCACCTGCTGCCCCTTGCCCCCAAATTGACCGGGGAACCAGCGGGCGAAGAGGGGCGGAGGCACCTTGAGGGGCCGGGGCCAGCTCTGCTGCCCTGTCTGCCATTGTGGCTGTTGTGGCTGCCCGCTGGCAGTCGAACAAACCTGTCGTGGGGGAGGGAGGGAGGGTGGGGAGGAGGGAAGAGGGGGGGATGAGGAAGGATAATGGAGTTGACTCGAATGTCACCTTGCTGATTTGTTGGGCATTGAGGCTGTTATGGCTGCCCGCTGGCACTCGAACAAACCTGTCGTGGGGGAGGGAGGGAGGGAGGGTGGGGAGGAGGGAAGAGGGGGGGATGAGGAAGGATAATGGAGTTGACTCGAATGTCACCTTGCTGATTTGTTGGGCATTGAGGCTGTTATGGCTGCCCGCTGGCACTCGAACAAACCTGTCGTGGGGGAGGGAGGGAGGGAGGGTGGGGAGGAGGGAAGAGGGGGGGATGAGGAAGGATAATGGAGTTGACTCGAATGTCACCTTGCTGATTTGTTGGGCATTGAGGCTGTTATGGCTGCCCGCTGGCACTCGAACAAACCTGTCGTGGGGGAGGGAGGGAGGGTGGGGAGGAGGGAAGAGGGGGGGATGAGGAAGGATAATGGAGTTGACTCGAATGTCACCTTGCTGATTTGTTGGGCATTGAGGCTGTTATGGCTGCCCGCTGGCACTCGAACAAACCTGTCGTGGGGGAGGGAGGGAGGGAGGGTGGGGAGGAGGGAAGAGGGGGGGATGAGGAAGGATAATGGAGTTGACTCGAATGTCACCTTGCTGATTTGTTGGGCATTGAGGCTGTTATGGCTGCCCGCTGGCACTCGAACAAACCTGTCGTGGGGGAGGGAGGGAGGGAGGGTGGGGAGGAGGGAAGAGGGGGGGATGAGGAAGGATAATGGAGTTGACTCGAATGTCACCTTGCTGATTTGTTGGGCATTGAGGCTGTTATGGCTGCCCGCTGGCACTCGAACAAACCTGTCGTGGGGGAGGGAGGGAGGGAGGGTGGGGAGGAGGGAAGAGGGGGGGATGAGGAAGGATTATGGAGTTGACTTGTTGGGCATTGGGGCTGTCATGGCTGCCCGCTGGCGGTTGAGAGAAGCTTGGTGTAAGGAAGGAGCGAGGGAATTGGGTCATGATGGAGTGAGTCAACAGCAGTCACTGCCATTCTCCCATCCCATTCTTCCCCTTCCCCTCCTCCCCCTTCCCCCCCCCCTCTCCTTCCCCCCCCCCCCCCCCTCTCTCTCTCTCTCTCAAGCGGTCCGTGTATTAGATCCAAGCAAATACAGACATGCAAAGGATAGAGATGCTACTCATACAAATCATCTTCTAACCCACACATCCCACTCACCCCCCTCCCCCTCTGCTCCGTCTAAGGGAGCTCCAGCACCGGCTCTAAGATGGCCAGGCAGTCCCCAAGGGACATGCCCTCGCCTGGCATCTCCGCAGGTGGGTTCTCCACCTGTGCCGCGTAGTTGCATTTCTCCATAAAGCTCACCGACTGAGCACGCTGCAGCGCCACGGACCACCTCTGGCGGAACTGGTGCAGCAGCTTCGTAGCCTGGTAGGATGAGGGGGCCGCGTTGAAGAGCCTGCGGGCGGCGGTCTCGGCTAACAGCTTGAAGAATTGGGGCACTTCCTCGCAAGGGCAGCCGTAGGTGTCAACGGCGAGTGGGAAGAATCCGACCCACGAAGCCGTTGAGCCTTCGTAGTCGGAGATCTTCTTCTCCGCCGCTTCACGGGCTGCCCACCCCCTGCCCTTGACTGCGTTGGGGTCACGGGTGCTGATGGGGTCCGTGATTGTCACGTCCCCAATCCAAACCGCCCCCGAGGACTTGTCCCTGATTGCTATGTCCGCCTTCTTCCTAGTGACGGGGCAGAATGCGGTTGTCTCTCCATGAGTCATGAAGTCCGCGTCGTTGGCCATCCGGAGGCACTCATCCCGCAGCTCATTATGGGTGTTGGTCCTCCCCTTCCCTGTGTCACAGCGCAGAAGGTGGTTGGGCAGCCGTCGGTCTGTGATTGCCGTGTTGTTGCGGCAGTCACAAGCCCCAGGTGCAGAGGAGGGAAGCCCCATTCGGAACTGCAGTGCGTGGGCGAAGTGATCTGGAGCCAGGCGCAGCGACTTGTTAAAGGGGACCGCGTTGAGCCAGTCCCCTGCCCCATACCCCGAGAGGGAGAGCATACGTTGCGTGTGCCCGCTAAGGGGGTTGAGCGGCATGTCGCGCGTGGTTTGGACCTGCTCGGCGTAGCGGCGTCCGTGGACCGCGATTGCCAGCCCGTGCTGCAGCTTGATGCCTTTGGGTTCGGCGCGGTCGCTCTGCAGCAGCTCCTTCCCGTCCTCCGGCAACATCTCCTCGCACCTCTCCAACCAGTCAAACAGCGGGGACGTGTTGAGGTAGGGTCCCGCCATCTGGATCCGTGTTTCTGCCAAGGCGCCGACCGCCGCCTCGTCAATGGAGGTGAGCAAATGCTGCGCCTGCGTGTAGCTCGCCAAGAACCCTACGCGACCCTCCTCCGACGGGTCCGTCAGACCCAAGCCTCCAAGTGAGATCGGGAGTGAGGCTTGGGCCCAGGTCCGTGCTATCTCAGCCTCCCCCCGTGGGTGTCGAATGCCGCAAGCCGTCAACAGTGTGTCAAACAATCCCTTGCCCCAGTCCGACCATTCCTCCACTGGCAAGGGAGAGAGCGGAGTGGTGCGCGCGACATAGGAGACTCGCCGCGAGATGCATCTGGTAAGCAGGAGAGACGCCAGCTGTGGCTCCATTCTCGCAATTAGGCGAAGTGGGGCTCCCATTGTGTTAAGGCTGTCGCGTAGGAACGCTGCATTAGATCCGAGCAAGGTACAGAGTTGCACAAGGTTATAAGAAGCAAGTGGGGCTCCCGTAGGCGAAGTGGGGCTCCCATTGTCTCTCTCTCTCTCTCTCTCTCTCTCTCTCTCTCTCTCTCTCTCTCTCTCTCTCTCTCTCTCTCTCTCTCTCTCTCTCTCTCTCTCAAGCGGTCCGTGTATTAGATCCGAGCAAGGTACAGACATGCACAAGGTTATAAGAAGCAATGTACCTCAGCCTCTAAAAACCCCCATATCCTACCTACTCTCGTTCACCCTCTAAGGCAGCTCCAATGCAGGCTCCAGGATGGCAAGGCAGTCCCCGAGGGACATGCCTTCGCCCGGCAGCACCACAGGTGGGTTCTCCACCTGAGCCGCATAGTTGCACTTCGTCATGAAGCTCACCGACTGCGCCCGCTGCAGCGCCACGGACCACCGCTGGCGGAACTGATGCAGCAGCTTTGTTGCCTGGTAAGATGAGGGGGCCGCGTTGAAGAGCCTGCGCGCGCCGGTGTCGGCCAGAAGTTTGAGGAATTGAGGGACCTCCGCGCAGGGGCAGCCATAGGTATCAACGGCGAGAGGGAAGAATCCGACCCACGAGGCCGTTGAGCCCTCGTAGTCGGAGATCTTCTTCTCTGCCGCCTCCCTGGCCGCCCACCCCCTGCCCTTGACCGCGTTGGGATCCCGTGTGCTAATGGGGTCCGTGATGGTCACGTCCCCTATCCACACTGCTCCTGAGGACTTGTCCCGGATCGCAATGTCGGCTTTCTTCAGAGTGACGGGGCAGAACGCGGTCGTCTCACTGTGAGTCATGAAGTCAGCGTCGGCGGCCATGTGTAGGCACGCATCGCGCAGTTCATTGTGCGTGTTGGTCCGCCCCTTCCCTGTGTCGCAGCGCAGCAGGTGGTTGGGCAGCCGCCTGTCAAGGATTGCCGTCTCCTTGCGGCAGTCACACGCGCCAGGTGCCGAGGAGGGTAACCCCATCCGGAACTGCAGCGCATGCGCAAAGTGAGCCGGGGCAAGCCGTAGTGTCGAGTTGAAGGGAACTGCATTGAGCCAGTCTCCTGCCCCATACCCTGAGAGTGAAAGCATGCGCTGAGTGTGCCCGCTTAGTGGGTTGAGTGGCATGATGCGTGTAGCCTGCACCTGCTCCGCGTAGCGCAGTCCATGGACCGCGATTGCCAGCCCGTGCTGCAGCTTGACGCCCTTCGGATCAACTCGGTCGCTCTGCAGCAGCTCCTTCCCATCGTCTGGCAGTGACTCCTCACACCTCTCCAACCAGTCAAAGAGCGGGGACGTGTTGATGAAGGGCCCCACCATCCGGATCCGCGTTTCCGCCAAGGCGCCGACAGCCGACTCATCAATGGAGGTGAGCAGGTGCTGTGCTTGCGTGTAGCTTGCGAGGAACCCAACACGTCCCTCCACCGAAGGGTCTGTGAGACCCAAACCGCCGAGCGAGATGGGGAGTGACGCTTGCGCCCAGGTACGTGAAATCTCGGCCTCCCCCCGTGGGTGGCGAATGCCGCAGGCAGTCAGCAACGTCTCAAACAGCCTTTTACCCCAGTCTGACCATTCCTCGACTGGCAGGGCTGAAAGCGGCGTGGTGCGGGCGACGTAAGCGATCCGTCGTGAGATGCACCGTGAGAGCAGGAGGGAAGCCAGCTGCGGCTCCATCCGCGCGATTAAGGGCAGCGGCCCGCCCATGGTGTCGAGGCTGGCACGTAGGAACGCGGCAGTTGCGTCGCTGCCACCGATGAAGCTGCCAAGCACCTTCACCCCATCTTCAGTGAAAGGTACGCCCACTGGTAGCGCTGCTCCCTGCCGGCCTGCCTGAGACCAGGCTGCGCACTTGGCTGGGTTGTGGCACAGCCCGATCTCCCCAAGGTTCCCTGTGAAGTCCTCAAACGCCGCCGCACACGTGGCTGCATCTCCAAGAAAGGTTACGTCGTCCGCATAGGCAAGACAGACCACGGAGGGGAAGCTGAGCGCTGTTTTCGTCAGCGCAGGGTGTATGGCGGCAGCGAATAGCAACGGGCCGAGGGGATCTCCCTGTCGCACCCCGGTCTCGCTCAGCAGAGGTGGGTGTGAGAAGCCAGCGTCCAGACAGAGAGCCGAGGGAAGGCCGTACAGCAGTTTAACTAATGGTAAGAGTGAAGCGAGAGTGGAGTCCCGAAGAGATGTGATGATGGCGTCGCGGTTAACGCTGTTAAATGCGTTCGCCAGATCAGCCTGCAGGACCAGAGGTCCTGTGTTCACCGTGAGGTAAGTGCGTGTGATGTGGATAATCTCTCTCTCTCTCTCTCTCTCCAGGTGTTTAGGAACCTAGGACTCGCGGTTCCGCCATCCGGGGCAGGAGATGGGGGTGAGGGAGGGGGAGGGGGAGGGGGAGGGGGAGGCGGAGGAGAAGAGGTTGCGAGAGGGAGAGGAGGAGGGAGCGGGGGAGGGGGAGAGGGGGTTGGAGGGGGAGAGGGACTGGGAGAAGATGAGGGGAAGGGCTTCGGTGGTATTGTCGGGTGCACGTACGAGCTCAAACCCTATAGGATTAGAATATGGGATGCAAATAATCAACGGCAAGAAGTGGGTCATTTCGAGTACCACGACAAGGCTGGCATGGCGTCAGAAGTTTCACGGCTGGTTTTCGGGGTGGGAGTCCCTGAACCCTGCAAGTT
Source organism: Closterium sp. Naga37s-1 (assembly GCA_947471745.1). Lineage (NCBI taxonomy): Eukaryota > Viridiplantae > Streptophyta > Zygnematophyceae > Desmidiales > Closteriaceae > Closterium > Closterium sp. Naga37s-1. Next base: position 250,136 of record CANJKZ010000511.1, read on the forward strand.
TCTTTCTCCTGCACAGGTCGCCGTGGTGTCTCAGATTAGGAAGAAGCCCGAAGGCATGAAGTGGTGGGAGGTGGTGGCCATCGTGTCAAACGGCTCTGAAGAAGAGATTAAGCGGCTGATTGAAGAAAGCAGGAAAGTGCCGAGGAGAGGGGGGAGGAAGAGAGCAAGAGGGGCAGGTGAGGAAGGCAGGTCTGGGGGGGAGGAGCAGGCGGGCAAGGCGAGCAGGGGGGCGAGCAGGGGGGCAGCAGGGGGACAGCAGGGGGGCGAGCAGGGGGGCGAGCAGGGATTCGAGGAGAGGTGCAGCAGGAAGGCTAGCAGGGGGGCAGCAGGGGGGCGAGCAGGGGGGCGAGTAGGGGGGCGAGCAGGGAGAGCAGGGGGGACAGCAGGGAGGCGAGCAGGGAGCCGAGCTGGGGGGCGAGCAGAGGGGCAGCAGGAAGGCGAGCAGGGGGGCGAGCAGGGGGGCGAGCAGGGAGGCGAGCAGCAGGGGGACGAGCAGGGGGAAGAGCAGGGAGGCAAGCTGGGGGGCGAGCAGAGGGGCAGCAGGCGGGCTAGCAAGGGCGCAGCAGGGGGGCGAGCAGGGGGGCGAGCAGGGGGGCAGCAGGGGGGGCTAGCAGGGGGGCGAGCAGGGGGGCAGCAGGGGGGGCTAGCAGGGGGGCGATCAGGGGGGCGAGGCGAGTAGGGGGGCAGCAGGGGGCGGCGGGGTTGCAGAAGAGCATGGGCAGTGAGCCGGGGATGTATGGGTATGGCAACCGTGCTACGGTGCGTGTTGGCTGCGTCACACCCCCTGTGCCATGGCCGCCAGCGCCGCCGCTGCCACGCAGGTCAGGGGAGGGGAGGACGGCTTGTGCATGAGGGGGGAAGTCGCGCATGAGGGGGGAAGTCGCGCATGAGGGGGGAAGTCGCGCATGAGGGGGGAAGTCGCGCATGAGGGGGGAAGTCGCGCATGAGGGGGGAAGTCGCGCATGAGGGGGGAAGTCGCGCATGAGGGGGGAAGTCGCGCATGAGGGGGGAAGTCGCGCATGAGGGGGGAAGTCGCGCATGAGGGGGGAAGTCGCGCATGAGGGGGGAAGTCGCGCATGAGGGGGGAAGTCGCGCATGAGGGGGGAAGTCGCGCATGAGGGGGGAAGTCGCGCATGAGGGGGGAAGTCGCGCATGAGGGGGGAAGTCGCGCATGAGGGGGGAAGTCGCGCATGAGGGGGGAAGTCGCGCATGAGGGGGGAAGTCGCGCATGAGGGGGGAAGTCGCGCATGAGGGGGAAGTCGCGCATGAGGGGGGAAGTCGCGCATGAGGGGGGAAGTCGCGCATGAGGGGGGAAGTCGCGCATGAGGGGGGAAGTCGCGCATGAGGGGGGAAGTCGCGCATGAGGGGGGAAGTCGCGCATGAGGGGGGAAGTCGCGCATGAAAGTGTCATTTGTGGTTGACTGATGTGGTGGGTAGGTTCATCCGGAAACCAATGGGTTCTACAAAAAACTGATTGCATCTGATGTGTGATGTTGACTTGTACGACTTGTACTTTTGCCTAGTTGCTCGTGTGTCTGGAAAGCCTTTTGTGAATTTCCATACCTCACCTTGAGGTTGCTGCAGTCAGTAGCTGTGGCAGATTTAGAGTGCTCATGCACTACATTCCCTCCTGGTCAAACTATGATAGACAATGTTCAATATAGAATCTCAACAATAGCATGGCGTTGCAGGAACAGTCTTTCTGTAACCTCGTTTAGCAGACCAGTAACATGCCTGGGTGCCCTCATAGTCACATCACGTCTATCACCTAGACAAAACCCTATTCCCATACATGCAGAATCTATCACTCCTACTAGTGCCTTGAAGATTTACCAAGGAACATTTCTGCTCTGCCTTCCCCCAAACTCTCATCTAACTGGAACAGTCCCACCCAGAGCAGCCCCTTATGTGCCAACTACGGCCACAGAGCACCAGTGGTGCTGCTGTCACTAGCTTATCCCCACCCCTGACATGAGAGTAGACTCGAAATCACTCGTGCTAGCTCCTTTCTTTGTGGCTCATGCCGGAGAATATTCAGCGACGGACCAGATGTATCCTTGAGGGAATCCCCCACAGTATCAGCCTCCCCCACCCCCTCACTTAGCCTTGCCCCAGATGAGCCCGCCATGCGCCACGAAGAACGGCGCCAGCACCAGCGACTCCACAGCCATCAGCTTGATAAGAATATTTAACGACGGCCCAGATGTATCCTTGAGCGGATCCCCCACCGTATCCCCGATCACCGCTGCCTTGTGTGCCTCTGACCCCTTGGGCCCCAGCGACTGCGCGTGCTCCGACATCCCCGCTTCGATGTACTTCTTCGCGTTGTCCCACGCGCCGCCCGTGTTGCTCGCCGACACCGCCATCTGCACCCCAGACACCAGGGCCCCTGCCAGGAGCCCTGCTAGGGTTGCCGTCCCGAAGAGAACCCCTGTGATGATCGGCGCGAGGAGCACGAGCGCGCCAGGTGGCAGCATCTCATTGAGCGAGGCCTTGGTGGAGATCTGCACGCACTTGTGGTAGTCGGGGCGGGCGGTGCCCTCCATGAGGCCCGGGATGGTGTCAAACTGCCGCCGCACCTCGTCCACCATCGCTAGCGCTGCCTTGCCCACGCTCTTCATGGTCATGGCACTGAACCAGTATGGCAGCATGGCACCCACTAGCAGGCCAACAAATGTCTGGGGAAAATGAGAGGTGGGCAGGTGGGGAGGGGAGAGGGGAAGGGGGGAATGATGGGGGGAATGGACCCGGTGGTGAGAGCATTGATGTTGTGGGCCTGACCACATAGGTGCTAATGCATAGGCTCTTGCGAGAGGGAACTAGACTGCACGGGTGCGTGGTTGCGTGGACTCTATCGCAATGCTGACCTGCGTGATGGTGACAAGGAGTTTTAGAACATGGTTGAGCCCTGAAACTGCTAGTATGAGAAGAGGTACAGAGGTGGGTGGAGGGATGTGTGGCCCTAACGCACCTGAGGGTTGGTGATGAGGATGTTGGTGACCTGCGCGCAGCTCACATAGTCTTGACGGGAACCTAAGCAGTGAATGAAGGGTGTGTAGCCCTTTGCACCTGAGGGCTGGTGTCCTGTGCACGGCTCACATAGTCATTATGGGAAGCAATGTGTGCCCCTCACGCACCTGCGGGTTGGTGATGAGGATGTTGGTGACCTGTGCGCGGCTCACATACGCTCCAAACAGAGCCAGTGACACCAGCGCTGCTGACCCAATGGCAAAGCCCTGCAGGAAATTGGAGAAGGGGAGGCAGGAGAAGACAGAGATTTGGCGTTGAAAGATAGGTGTGGGGGAGTTTGGAAGGGAGCAGAGAGAGAGGGTGGTGGTACCAAGATGGAAAAGTGCTGTGAAAGGGGAGTGGGGCAGAGGGATGGGGATATGTAGTAAGACCGGGAGGGGGTAACGAGATGAGGGCATGGAACTACACCTCTCATACACGCTCCTTGCCACTGGCAGCAGTGGTATTCCCAGCAGAATCCAGCGCATCCGTCCTCTCCCTCACATCCGCCCCAAGCCCCTTCGTAGCGAGGGGGATAAGGCACTAAGAATAATTCCCACACACAGACCTTGCCGATAGCAGCAGTGGTGTTCCCAGCAGAGTCCAGTGCATCTGTCCGCTCCCTCACGTCCGCCCCCAGCCCCGCCATCTCCGCAATCCCCCCGGCGTTGTCCGAGATCGGCCCATACGCGTCGATAGCGAGCCCAGTAGCGAGCGTGGAGAGCATGCCAAGGGCGGCCAGCGCGACCCCGTACATGGCGGCGATGGCGTAGCTGATGTAGATGGCGACGGCGATGGCGAAGACGGGAATGATGACGGACTTGTAGCCCAGGGCTAGCCCGAAGATGATGTTGGTTGCTGCTCCCGTGCGGCACGAGTCTGCCACATCTCTTACAGGGCTGTTTGAGGCAGTGGGGATGGGAGGGGCGGGGGCGAGAGGGAGGGGGAATGGAAGATGGGGGAGGTAAAAGTGGGGCGGTGGGGACGGATGAGGAGTGGGGGTGGGGGAAGGGGGGGAGAGAGTGGGGAGGGAAGGTGGAGAAGGTAACCCTCGTATCTCGAACTGAAACCCTCAACACTCGCGAGTAGGCATGGCTGGTGAAGTACTCGGTGACATAGCCGATCAGCAGCCCGCCCCACAGCTCACGTGTAGAGCATGAGTGGTGACAGGTACTCAAGACTCAAACACTCACGAGTAAGAATGGCTGGTGAAGTACTCATGAAATAACTAATGAGCAGCCCGCCCCACAACTCACGTGTAAAGCATGGGTGGGGCCAGTGAGTGAGGCGATGATCAGTTGGCAGTGATGACAAGTTCTCAGGACTAAATACTCACGAGTAGGCATGGCTGGTGAAGTACTCAGTGACATAGCCGATCAGCAGCCCGCCCCACAGCCCCGAGGCCACGCAGAAGAAGATACGAGGGTTACCTTCTCCCCCGCCGCCACACTTGTAACCTCTACCACTCAGACCATACCCTTTGCGCTCATACCCTCAACACTCACGAGTAGGCGTGGCTGGTGAAATACTCGGTGACATATCCAATGAGCAGCCCGCCCCACAGGCCCGAGGCCACACAGAAGAAGATCTGCCAGTTCTGCGCCGTCTTGTCCGCCTCCTCCCCCGCCACCACAATGGTGAACGACGACGGCAGCGCGAGATAGCACAGCCCCAGCACGAGCGGCGTCATGAGCACGGTGCTGATCAGCAGCTGCGCCTTGAGCTGCGGCTCCACGTGGCGGGCCTCAGTGACATGGAACCAGTCGGTGGCAAAGAGCGTGGTGAAGAGGCACACGAGGATGCCCAGCGCGGACACGAGGAGAGGGAAGCACATGGCCGTGAAGTTGTGCGTCTGGCCCAGGGAGGAGATGGACGCGATCACGAGCGCCGCGCACGTGGACTCGGCAAAGGATCCAAAGAGGTCTGAGCCCATGCCGGCGATGTCCCCCACATTGTCACCCACGTTGTCTGCGATGACCTGCTTGAGAAGCACGGGAAGGGGAAGCAAGAGGCGGTGAAGTTGTGGGTCTGCCTGAGGGAGCGATGACGAGCGCCGCGCAGGTGGACTCGGCAAAGGAGCCGAAGAGGTCCGAGCCCATGCCTGCGATGTCACCGACGTTGTCTGCAATAACCTGGTGTTGGAAACAGGAGGGGAGAGGAGAGGTGGGAGGGGGGAGGGGGAGAGTGGGAAGAGAATAATGAGTGAAGCGTGCAAGGGGTGGAGCCAAAGAGGTCCGACCCCGTGCCTGCTATGTCCCCAACGTTGTCACCCACGTTGTGCGCTATAACCTGCACAGGAAACACGTGTGGGAAAGCATGGAAGGGGGGGATGGAGGGGGGACGTTGGATGCCCAAACTTCTTTATGCCTCATGCCAGTTCGCAGCTTGTTTCACGAAGGCCATTCTTTCCCACCTCCCACAAGACATGTCTTCTAGAGCCTCAAAACACCCACCCACCAGGGGTACACCTCATCCACTCACCGCTGGGTTCCTTGGGTCATCTTCCGGAATGTTCCGCTCCACTTTCCCCACCAGGTCCGCGCCCACGTCCGCCGCCTTGGTGTAGATCCCTCCGGTTCCCCCCCGCCCCAAGCGCCCTAACAGAGCGACACTGGTTTTGACAAGTCTCTTTGACTCACCGCTGGGTTCCTCGGGTCGTCTTCTGGGATGTTCCGCTCCACCTTCCCCACCAGATCCGCGCCCACGTCCGCCGCTTTCGTGTAGATCCCCCCGCCCACGCGCCCGAAGAGCGCGACGCTGGAGCCGCCGAGCCCGTACCCCGTGATGGTCTCAAAGAGCGACGCCCAGTCGTTGCCGTAGTAGAGACGGAAGAGCACGATGGTGATGAACAGCACGATGAGCCCGTTGGCTGCCAGCAGGAAGCCCATCACTGCGCCTGAGCGGAATGCTACGACAAAGGCTGGGCCGATTCCGCGCCGCGCTTCCACTGTGGTGCGCGCATTGGCGTCTGAGGGGGTGGGGGAACAGCGGACGTTGAAAGGGGGGAAAGGGGGAAAACGGGGGAGCGGTGAAGTCGTTGCCGTAGTAGAGGCGGAAGAGCACGATGGTGATGAACAGCATGATGAGTCCGTTGGCGGCGAGCAGGAAGCCCATCACTGCGCCTGAACGGAAGGCTACGACGAACGCTGGACCGATTCCGCGCCGGGCTTCCACTGTGGTGCGCGCGTTGGCGTCTGGTGGTGTGGGGGGAACGGCGGGTGTTGGGGAAGGAGGAAAGAGGGAGGGAGTGGTGAAGTCGTTGCCGTAGTAGAGGCGGAAGAGAACGATGGTGATGAAGAGCACGATCAGCCCGTTGGCTGCCAGCAGGAAGCCCATTACTGCGCCCGAGCGGAATGCCACCACGAAAGCTGGGCCGATTCCGCGCCGCGCCTCCACTGTGGTGCGCGCATTGGCGTCTGGAGGGAGGAGGACGACGGGCGTTTGGGGTAGCGGAAAACGAGTGAGCGGTGAAGTGGGAGCTCAAGTGAAAAGATGGGAAGCGGTGGACAGGGAAGGCAAAGGGGGAAGAGAGGTCAGAGCATGCATAATCTTCGTCCAGACTGCCCGAGATGGCCAATGCAAGGGCGTCGAGAATAAGCGCGACGGTGGTAACCAAGTCGTTGGAGAGCAACGGCGAAAATGAGGTGGAGCCAGAGTGAGCGGGAGATTGAAAATCAAAGGGAACGAGGTAAAGTGACGTACAGGTGGCGATCTTCATTCCCAGGTATCCGGAGAGCGTCGAGGTGAGCGCGCCGAGAATGAATGCGACGGTGGTGAAGAATGCGTTGGCGAGCGAGGGCGCGCAGAGCTGCGAGGGGTTGTCCTTGCAGGGCTGCCACGCCGTGCTGAAGGAGTTGACGGAGCCGAGGAAGAGGAAGACGAGCACGCTGAAGAACGCCATGAATACCGCTAGGTACTTGTACTCGGTCGTTAGAAACGACGACGCGCCTGTGGAAATGAGGGAAGAAGGGGGAACAGCGAGGGGTATCCCAGTGAGGTGGGTGGGGAAGGCATTAGATTCTGAGACGCTGGAAGAGCGCTGCGACTGATGCCAGGTACTTCAAAGCTGGTGATACAAACATCGTCGGGCTGGGATAAGGGTGGAAGTGCGGGGAGGAGGGAGGGGGAGGAGACGGATGGCATGGGAGAATGTTGCGAATAAGGATATGTGGCATGGAGAGACCGGATGGATGAAACGGGGGGATGCAACGAGTGGATGAAACGCACGAAATGCCGCAAATTTGATATTGATGAGGGCGTGTCACCTCAGACGTTTCGAAGGGGCTTGTTCGAACAAGCACCGTACTAAACCAAACTGTTTTTTATTTGAAACGTACTGTACCACAGCCAACCCCCAGAAATTCGAAATTCGAACAGCTGGTTACCACCCGAGGTGACACGCCCTGAGCACCATGAGCAGAGTGGCTATAAGGAATAGCGGTGGTAGACGAGCGGCGTCTATGTACAGCGTATTTCGTTGATAGATGGGATTGGCAACCTTGTGTTCAGTGCGGCTTTGCAAAACGGCCAAAAGCCGACGTGTTCAGGCGCAGAATGACACGAAATGCTGGGACGAGTCATTTCTGATGCAAATCTCGGAACACGAAGCGGTTTATCGTGCAACACCCCGCTAGCTAAATTGGCAATGCCAAGGAAAAACAGACGCTGTGTAGCGTGACATGTATGGCCTGACACACGGGAGCAGTAAAGCGCGATCTTGCTGGCGAGGAGCTATGAGACATTCACACCTATTCGGCAAAAAAAAAAAACCTACGCATTGGCTGAACCGCCGAGCACCGTCGGAGCAAGTCAACCGTCATAGACATTTACACAGCTGCACGAAAAAAATAAAGCGTACCTATCCTATCCGGACGTACGCACCCGTTGAAATGGCATGTTGAATCTCCGCGATCTGCTGGTCCACGTTATCCGACTGTCCGTCTTCCAATCCGTACACACTTAACGGCGCTGTCAGCTTCACCCGGCTCACGACGCCCCATTGGTAGAGAGCAAACGCTATGCCTAGAGCCGCCGACAGTGGAATGAAAATGTCGACGAACGTCTCGCCTAATGTCGTCTCCATGTTCCACGTCTCTGCGATTACTCCAGTAATCGCCTCTGACATGAATAATGCTGAGCGTGTCGCATATAAGTAAGCCCTACAACTTTCTATGTGACAGATGACCACAATAAACAGGCTTCTATGCCTTCTCTTGGATTAGCCAGTCTATGGAACAAGTGTGCTTGGGGGAGCAATAATTGCTAGTCTGGCAGCTCATTGTTAGTCTGCCCTTGTTTGGTCAATCAAAGAATGGCGCAAAAAGCGGATTCTGAACTCACCAGGCCACTCACCAGAACCGCACGATACCGCACTGTCCCGCACTAGGAGATCTAGAAAGCACACTGAAACCTTTTGGATGAAGTAATATCGAAAATCCATCAGAACGGAGATTTGACGGGGCACGGCACCTCAATCCCACCCACCATCGGATCAAGTTTATTGGACGGCTGGATGTGCCTCATCTTAGCTTTATAGATCTACTGTCCGAAGCAGGAACCTGGAGCTGAGGCTGCCGTGCCGTCAAATCTGTGACCACCTGAACTGACCTCACCTGAGCCCCACATCAGGAGGAGTCCGCTGGATTGACGGAGGGCAAACCCAGGCATTCAGCAGCTCACGGTTGACCAAGCAGTGCATTGGTGTATTGGCGCTAAATCTAAAAATCTCTGATATACACGTAATAGCTTCTACTCCTCTTTATTGTGCAAACATCCTTCCCTGCGTACAAACATATTGTATTAATATATTATTAGCCACATCTCCTCGTGTACATAATTCCTGATCACATGATAAAAGAGCGCATAATAATCATAGATATAATGTTGAATAGCAGTTAGCATTGTGTGTGGAGGAAATACTTTACCAGCTATACCCCATGGCGCTGTTCTTTTGGCCAAAAATGGCCTTCGCGGATTCTTCCATCCTGTTACGAGTGCAATTGAGTGATCGAACGAGAATTGCACTATCGAAGCAAGAGTACAATGAGCGAAGGCATGGGCGAATAATATATAGCGAAACTACAGTGGTAACGGTAATCGACTGTGGTTGTCGCGCGACGGGCCTGGAACTGAGGTTGGGGAAAGTGTCGAAGCGGAGGCCCGGAGCGCGGGTTACCTGCCGAGCCGTGAGGTCGGGGTGCGACGTGCGAAAGTGGCGGGCGGATTGTCGATGCGAGGATTGCGAGTGGTAACGGTGCTGACTGTGGTGCTACAGTGATGTACGCGTTGAGCAGGGATGCGAAGTAAGGAAAAAGAGATTTTCCTTACACTACCCCCCCCCTAAGGAGGTCCTCCTTACGAAAGTGCGTGTACATCCCTGAAGTTTCGGCTGCGCAGATACTCCGTGAGGACGGGGTGGTTTTCGATTCTGTCCAGGGGAACCCAATTATCTTCGGTGGGTGTGCGGTCTTTCCAGCGAATCAGGAATTCGATCCTTCGGGCTCCTCGAGGGTCACGAACTCGGTGGCTAAGGATTTTTTCGGGGGTGATGATTGGTTCGGTTGGCGGTCGTGTCATGCTGGCTGGGCGATTGCGTGGCAGTTGGCTCGTGGACGGGACGTAAGGGCGGAGCAGGCTGACGTGGAACGAGGGGCTGACGTACCAGTCAGCAGGGAGGAGGAGGTGGGCGGTGACGGGTGTGAGCATGTGGCTTATGCGAAATGGCCCACAGTATCGGGGGCGGAGTTTTGGGGTGATGGGCAGTCGGAGATTCTGGGTGTCGAGCAAAACTAAGTCGTCGGGCTGGTAAGTGACAGGTCTGCGGTGGCGGTCGGCGTTACGTTTAGCGATGATGTTAGCTTTTTTAATTGCGTCTGCTGCCCTGGCCCGTGCTGCTTGCAAAATTTCGGCGAACTGTTGCGCACGTGGAACCGGGTTGTCGGGGTTCGGGGTCATGGGTACTGTTGGGTCGTGGCGGATGGGGCGTTGTTATATGCGAATTCGATGAGCGGCAGTTGCTGTTCCCACGTGTTTGGGTCGTCGCACGTGGCCCGGATGAGCTGTTCCATGGTCTGGTTTGTCCGTTCTGCCTGTCCGTCTGTTTCGGGGTGGTACGATGAACTAAACTGTAGTCGCGTGCCGAACTGCTGCCACACGTTCCGCCAGAAGTTGCTGGTGAATTTTGTGTCTCTGTCGCTGATGATTGATGCTGGTATCCCGTGTAGTCGAACGACGGTGGAGATGAAGAGGCGGGCTGTTTCTTCGGCTGTGATTGATTTTTTGCAGGCTGCGAAATGTGCCATTTTCGTCAGTCGATCGACGACGACCAGGATCGCGTCATTCCCACTCGTCCCGGCCGGTAACCCCGTGACGAAGTCCATCGTCACCTGCTGCCAAGCACGCTCTGGGGGTGGGATCGGCTGCAACTGTCCCGCCGGCCGCTTCCGTGATGACTTCATGACCTGGCAAGTGGGACACGATGCCACGTGTCGCTGCACGTCGGTCAACATTTCGGGCCAGTAATAATACCGCTGCAGCTGCTGCCGTGTTTTTTCTACCCCGAAATGTCCCGAGGTAACCCCGTCGTGTGCCTCCTGTAATAGTAATTCCCGTAGTAGTGTGTACCCTGGTACCCAGATGCGGTCGGTCCCGGCTTTTACGTAATAGACTCCCTTGGCTGCTGCGAACTGCTGCGAATTTCCTCCTGTGAAGAATGGGTCTGTTTGATATCCGTGGGTAAATAGTCCTGTCAGTAGCGGGCTGGTCTGGGCGAGTAGTATCGCGTGGATTTGGGCAGTGGGGCGGGTCAGTGCGTCGGCGATGTTCGAGGCTCCTTTTTTATAGGTGACTGTGTAGTGGAAGTTTGACTCGAGGAAATCGAGCCAACGAATCTGTCGTGGGTTGAGGTGGGGCTGTGCGCGGAGGTACTGTAGTGATCGGTGGTCTGTCCGTACTGTCACGTCTGCGCCGGTCAGGTAGCAGCGCCACACTTTGAACGCATGCACGATCGCGAGCATTTCGCGGTCGTGTATCGGGTAATTTCGCTCGGGCGGATGCAGTTTTCGTGACTCGTATGCGATGGGCTGTAGGCCGTTGCCGAAGTCCTGTAGCAGTACGGCTCCAATGGCGATGTCGCTTGCGTCTGTAACAACCTCGAAAGGGCGGTGTGGGTCGGCGGTGCGCAGGACGGGCGGTGAACAGAGAACAGTTTTCAGGGCAGAGAAGGCAGCATGCTCTTTCTCCCCCCATGTAAAAGCGACCTCCTTTCGCAGTAAATCAGTCAGCGGGGCAGTCAACTGTGCCATGTCGGGGACGAACCGATGCACATAATTAACGAACCCTAAAAAACTCTGCAGCTCCGTGATGTTGGTCGGGGGCCGCCACGCTTTTACCGTATCCAGCTTCTTTGGGTCGATTTCAACGCCAGCCTCCGAAATAACGTGCCCCAAAAATTCTAACCTATCCTGGAAGAACTCGCACTTGGAACCTTTGGTCAGTAGGCGATGCTCGTCTAAAACTTGAAAAACTGCTTCCAGATCCGCTAAGTGCTGCTGCTTGTCCTGACTGTAAACGAGGATGTCATCGAGGTAAACTATGACGCATTTATCTAAGAGCGGCCTAAATGCCTCGTTCATGGTCATCTGAAAAGTCGCCGGTGCGTTGGTCAGCCCGAAGGGCATCACTGTGTACTCGAACGACCCGTATCTAGTCCTAAATGCTGTCTTGGCGCAGTCCGATGGTTCGACTCGAATTTGATGGTAACCCCCCCGTAAGTCTATTTTCGAAAACACCCGTGCTGTTCGCAATTGGTCGATCAGTTCGTCAGCGCGGGGAATGGGGTATCGCGATTTGATGGTTACCCTGTTCAGTGCTCTGTAGTCGATACACATGCAAAAACCCCCCGTCTTTCTTCGGCGTGAACAGTATCGGTGCGGCGAATGGTGACGAGCTTGGTCGGATGAATTTTTTCTCTAACAGGTAATCTAACTGCTTCCTTAGCTCGTCGAGCTCGGGCTGTGTCAGTCTGAACTGGCGCTGTACGGTTGGCTGTGCCCCTGGTTCTAATTCGATTCGGTGATCATGTGCTCGCTGAGGTGGCAACCCTTCAGGTAAGTCGTCGGGGAAAATCCCGGGGTACCGTTTCAACAGTTCCTGTAATTCGGGCGGTACAGCTTCCAGCAGTTTCTTGAAATCGCTCGGCTGCTCTGCTTCCTCCACTACTGCGATATCTACTGCGTACACGTCAGCTCCAGCAGCGACAGCCCGTTTCATTGTGATGGCGTTGACGTGCACCGTTGAAGACTCGGGCGACTGCCAGCGAGGTAGTTGGACCCAGTTACCACTACTTCGCACGGTGCAGCTACTCGTCGTCCAGTCAATTCGCGGGTTATACCGTCGCAGCCAATCGCGCCCCAGTAAAATGTCGTGCCCATCCAGTGTTGTTGCGAGCAGCGGACTTTGACTCTCTCTACCTTTTCCCGTATGGCCAGCGGCGTGCCGTCAACTAAGCGTGCGTCTATCTCCGGTAAGCAACGGCTAAGTGTCAGTTGCAGTTTTCGTGCGGTTGCGGTATTAACTAAACTGTGGCTTGCTCCTCCGTCAATAAAAATCTTCACTGCTGCTCCCTGTATTTTCCCGTGGATCAGTACTGGGCAATCCGTCGTTGTACCCTCCTTATTCATCCGAGCCCGATCGATGGCGTGAATCGGTACTGTGACTCGGTGAGGGTCGGTGTGGTTGGGCGAGCAGGCAGTCTCGTCAGTAGTTGGCCCAACTTCTACTGACTGCTGGCGTTTCCCTGCCTCTGAGACTCCCTCCCCTGCTCTGCTCCGCGGCGCCTTAGCTCCTCTGGGCATTCGCTCTTGCGATGGCCCGGCCTGTTGCAAGCAAAGCAGCGCCCCTTAAATGGCGTGGCAGCTGCATTTGTCGCAACGGCGTTCACAGTGGCGTGCTCAATCGGTCCTCGAGGACGATGTCCGTGGTAGAACCCCGGTCTCGGTCGACGTAGGATGTCGATTTTCTCGGCGAGCGCGAGAATCTCGTTGAAATTCGAGAGCCCGCGTAGCATGATTTCGTGCGAGATGTCTGGTTTTAGCCCTCCGACGTAACGGCCCACCCGCTCCGCTTCGTGCATATAGCCGACTTGCTCGCAAAGTGCGAGAAAACCGCTCGTGTAATCTTGAACCGATCCGAGCTGCCGCCAAGTGCGCAATCTCTGACGCGCCGAAATAGAAGCCGCGATCGGCTCGAAGCGCGCCCGAAGCCCTGCGCACCACGCATCCCACGTGTTGTATTGGGCGGTTTCGCATAATGAACTCCAGGTAACAGCTGGACCCGTGGGCCCTTCCTCTTGCGACGGTGGCTCGTAGGCGCGTGGCGACGTCACGATGACTCGCCACCAGTCCATGGCGGGGCCCCTTAGCAGCGAAACGGCATACCGAATCTTCGCTGCGTCCGACTCGACGTAATTCGCGTCGAAAAAAACGTTCATCGTGAAGACCCACGATTGAACCGTCGGACCTCCACGTTGGCTTGGGTCAAAACAGGGCGGGCGTTGCGACTTGAGTGGCATTGGTGTCATGAAGGCCTGTTCGCCACTTGTCGCTGCGAATTCCACGTGCCGACGGTCTTCGCGAGGCTCCCGCGGGCTTGGCGCGCCCCTGTTTCCTCCCATGCCAGGCATTGGTTGGGCGGCGCTATCACTGGCTGCGCCCGAGCGCTGTCCCATGCTGTCGTGTTGTGTTGGTGTACCGGACGAGATGACGATCGGCTCGTCCGATTGCGCAGGTGCATTTGTTGGTGCGTGTGGTGTTGAAAGACTAAAGTTTAGTAGGCTTAGGAGCCATAGTAGCTTAGGTGACTTGGTGAAGTTCGAGGGTGTAGGGTGTAAGGAAAATGTCGAGAGAATTGTGGAAGGAGAATGATGAAACTAGAAAGGAGGGGGATACAAGTAGTAAGCCCTAAAAGGGTTATACTCACTTTTGAGTACCCCACTACAGACTAGACATGCATTATAATCTGACACACCCCCATAGTCAAAGTGGGGTATAATCAGTACAGCATGCAGGCATAGAGCTAGAGTTCACAATAGGTAAGTAAGGCTAGAGCTAATCACAGAGGGCAAGTGAGGAGGAGGAGAGACTGTGGGGGAGAGAAGATGGGAGGCGACTGCTGACGCTGCAGACACACAGACGAGCTGCTGGCTCAGTGGCTACCGAAGCAAAGGCCCGGACTACAGGAGTAACTGGCTCCGCGGCTAAAAGTAGCGGCAGACGAGCAACTGACCCACAGGCGACTGGCGACTACCGGAGATTGTAGCCTCCGGACTGCTGGTGCTGCTGACGACAAGACTGCTGCCTCCACTTAACCTCCCCCAGCTGCCCAACGCCCCTCTCACACACCCCCTGCTCAAACCCTAGCCCTACACCCACAGCACCCCCTTAAACCCTAAACCCCAGACTCCCACACAACCACCCCCCTCAGCGATAGCTGCAGCAGTGGGAGACGAAGGAGGAGGAGGAGGAGGGGACGGCACGCACAACCGACACCCCCACAACCATCACCCCCACACCCACCCCCCCACGGCTGCACCGGGTCCAAGAGCGGCTGCTGCAGGGGCCAGGGGCGGCTGCTGCTGGGGCGGCTGCTCCAGGGGCTGCTGCTGCTGGGGCGGCTGCTCCAGGGGCTGCTGCTGCTGGGGCGGCTGCTCCCGGGGCTGCTGCTGGGGCGGCTGCTCCAGGGGCTGCTGCTGCTGGGGCTGCTGCTGCTGGGGCTGCTGCTCCAGGGGCTGCTGCTGCTGGGGCTGCTCCTGCTGGGGCGGCTGCTGCTGGGGCGGCTGCTCCAGGGGCTGCTGCTGCTGGGGCGGCTGCTCCAGGGGCTGCTGCTGTTGGGGCGGCTGCTCTAGGGGCTGCTGCTGCTGGGGCGGCTGCTCCAGGAGCTGCTGCTGCTGGGGCGGCTGCTCCAGGGGCTGCTGCTGCTGGGGCGGCTGCTCCAGGTGCTGCTGCTGCTGGGGCGGCTGCTCCAGGGGCTGCTGCTGCTGGGGCTGCTCCTGTAGGGGCGGCTGCTGCTGGGGCGGATGCTCCAGGGGCTGCTGCTGCTGGGGCGGCTGCTCCAGGGGCTGCTGCTGCTGGGGCGGCTGCTCCAGGGGCTGCTGCTGCTGGGGCGGCTGCTCCAGGGGCTGCAGCTGCTGGGGCGGCTGCTCCAGGGGCTGCTGCTGCTGGGGCGGCTGCTCCAGGGGCTGCTGCTGCTGGGGCGGCTGCTCCAGGGGCTGCTGCTGCTGGGGCGGCTGCTCCAGGGGCTGCTGCTGCTGGGGCGGCTGCTCCAGGGGCTGCTGCTGCTGGGGCGGCTGCTCCAGGTGCTGCTGCTGCTGGGGCGGCTGCTCCAGGGGCTGCTGCTGCAGCGGAAATTAGGAGGGAGGGGAGGGGAAGGGCGCGGCCCCCAGGGTGCCCTGACGGGCGACGTGCTAGGGAGCCGCGCAGGCCCCCGAAAGTGCCTCGACGGGCGACGGGAGGGGACCGCGCGCAGGCCCCTAAGGCGCCGTGACGAGGCAACGGGAGGGGCCGGCTCGCGGGCCCCAAAAGTGCCGCGACGAGGCGACGGGAGGGGCCTGCGTGCGGGCCCCCAAAAACGCCGCGACGAGGCGACGGTCGGGGCCAGTGCGCGGGCCCCCAAGACGCCGCTACGAGGTAGGAACCCGCCGCGCGCCTCGGGGCGCACGGCGGGCAGAAAACCGCCACGCGTTCCGAGCGCGTGGCGGGAAGAAAAAGAGAATGTCGCGCGCCACGGGGCGCGCGACACACAGTAGGGCAGCGGAAGCAAGTGGGCCCACAGGCCAGGAGCTTTAAGCTCTGATAGCATGTTGAAAGACTAAAGTTTAGTAGGCTTAGGAGCCATAGTAGCTTAGGTGACTTGGTGAAGTTCGAGGGTGTAGGGTGTAAGGAAAATGTCGTGAGAATTGTGGAAGGAGAATGATGAAACTAGAAAGGAGGGGGATACAAGTAGTAAGCCCTAAAAGGGTTATACTCACTTTTGAGTACCCCACTACAGACTAGACATGCATTATAATCTGACATGTGGTGCTGCTGGAGTGTTCACCGTGGATTGCTGACGCGCGGAGTCACGTTCCACTGTGAGCGTCGCAATTTCGAGCGCCGAATCTTCGAGTTGGCGCACCAGACGGTCGAGCTGCTCCTGCGTCAATGTGGCGAGCGTGAATTCGGCCATGGCGGGGGTGTCGGGCGAGCTCAGCGAGAGCCTCAGTCGTGGCCGTGCGTGCTTACGAGAGAGCACTACGAGCGGCGGTGCTGTATCGCTGAGAGACGTCTACCCCCCCCAAAAAATTGAGATAGTGGGGAAGCGAACGTGTGGGTGCGGTCCGAGAAGAGATCGTAGGCTCTGAATACCAAGTGTTACGAGTGCAATTGAGTGATCGAACGAGAATTGCACTATCGAAGCAAGAGTACAATGAGCGAAGGCATGGGCGAAGAATATATAGCGAAACTACAGTGGTAACGGTAATGGACTGTGGTTGTCGCGCGACGGGCCTGGAACTGAGGTTGGGGAAAGTGTCGAAGCGGAGGCCCGGAGCGCGGGTTACCTGCCGAGCCGTGAGGTCGGGGTGCGACGTGCGAAAGTGGCGGGCGGATTGTCGATGCGAGGATTGCGAGTGGTAACGGTGCTGACTGTGGTGCTACAGTGATGTACGCGTTGAGCAGGGATGCGAAGTAAGGAAAAAGAGATTTTCCTTACACATCCGCACCAGTGGTGCGTCGGTTCAGGTTGGGCACTGTCCGAAGCTGGGCGCATCAAGAAAACCGAGAAAACATGCAGAACAACACTTTTGTGACACTGTACTAGTACCGCCCGTTTGTTCCACGCCAATTCCTCGCCAGGCAATTGGTCCGCACCGCTGGTTTGACCTCTTGAGGTGAAATCACCTCCGCACCACTGATAACGGGGCTGGAACAAAAAGGCAGAAAAATTGCTCAGGGCAGCTTGAACGCCCAACCACCGACCGAAATCAAATTTCAAGAAAATATTTTCTCGAGTCCTTGCTGCTCGAAACCTATGTGGGTGGAGGAAGGAAGGGGGGGAGAGGTTACCCTCCGTTCACATTTTGCCAGACCGGGTTCCCGATGGGCAGACCCGAGTTTGGCTGAGTTGTTCAAACGAGAAGTTTACCTCGGTTATAACTTAACCTTCATGTGTTGCCAAGTCAACCAAAAAGGTACCTGAAGTTAATACGAAATTTACTAATCCACCAACGGTGCGGCGATGAGAACTCCAACAGAACAGCACCCATAAGGGATGTATTGATGGACACTTTTGACAATCTGCGGTGGAGCAGATCTCCATAATTTGTGGAGAAGCTGACTTCCATTTCTGTTCTTATTGGTCGAATTCCCTAAATTTCGCTAGTTCTTCATGCGCGCCGCTGAGTTTGCTGAATTTCCGTCAACTTCTGTCAAACTGATCAGCAAAGGGGCAGGACGCTGGCGGCGACAGGCTTGTGCGACATGTCCTGGTGCTGATTTCGGCGCCGCGAATGTTGGGGAGCATTCTCTCTCCAAAGCTTCAGTGCCACGTCGTTGCTGGGCCTTTCGCTCTACAGCACGTGTACTACCACGTGGAAAATCCGCCCCTTCTGTGACGCTGATGGTCACTCATCTGCCAAGCCCAGCTGCAACAGAAACCCCCTCCCATCAGCGACGGCCCCTTGCTGCGACAACAGAATCCTGCGTAGTGCTAGCCTGACCACGAACGCAACGATTGGTTTCAAATGTCAGTCGTAATGAAATCGTGCGACTTCATAATCAATCGCATCCGTCGAATCCCCAGGCGACAATTCCATGGTGCATCTGTGGCTATGATCCCTTCGCCCACATGCGGTCCCTCCTCCCGCATCGCCATTCCCCGTCATATATCAAATTCAGCCGCAGAATGGCATACTGGGATTCATATTTCAGTTTCAGCCCCAGATTCGCCTTATTGATGGTTTCTTGAGGCGCTTTTACTGGCTCTCGTTCTCGTGAAGTGCTTTATGAAGCACCTTGGCAAAGTTGCATCTTGATCCTTTTCAGCTGTAAGATTCATTCAAGGAAACCATTGGAGTGGCTGGATCCCAGCCACTACGGGTTTAGAAGCCTCCAACTGGTGAAATCCTTACGTAAACGAGTAATGATGAAGCTCCTACTTTTCATCACCGTGATCGGGTTTCTCTCCCTCCCAACACTCGCGCTGGAAAGCTCATTCTCGTCAGAAGCGATTCTCGCCAGGCGCGGGCAGCAGGACAACTACATTCGGCCACCGCATCAGTTCACGGACCGGCCAGTCGTCGGCGTGCTCACTCTCCCGATCACCGTTCCGTCGCAGCGGAAGATCGGCGTGTCGTCGTTCGCCACGTCGTACCAGCGATGGATCGAGGCTGGCGGCGCGCGCGTGGTGCCGATCTTCTACGACTCGACCAAGGAGGAGCTCGACTTCATTCTCAATAGGTGAGATCAAGTGAACGTTGCTTGAGTCATCTCCGCTGATGAAAATTTAATCCTTCCCGGGTACTTGCTAGACCGCTCTCTAAGACTTGGAACTCATCAACCACTTTCACGGATAAAAGCGATCGCAATCACATTTGCTGGCATGGGCATTCTAGTGCGCCATTCATAGTCAATAACGTGTCAATCTAACCTGTCAACAAAGACGGAAGAATTTATCAAAATTTCGTCACGTTTTCCTCGCTTCACACTTGCCTCAATGTCCGGTGTGTCCGTGCGTGCGTGCGTTGTTCAGAATCAACGGTGTGTTTTGGACGGGAGGGCTGGTGGACTTCAATCCGACGGAGGAGGATCCCGAGGGCTCCAAGTACCTGGCGACGACGGAGTACGTGTGGAAGCACGTGGTGAAGGAGAACAGCAACGGCAACTACTACCCGCTCTGGGGCACCTGCCTCGGCTTCGAACGCATGTTCCAGGTCCGTGGGATGTTACGAGTCAATGCGACGTTTGACACACAAAAGCTACATTGTCTTGGGTGCTCCAGAAACCGTAATGAACGAGGTTCTCAACTGTAATCGATATTTCACCCCTCCCATGTCCCCCACTCATTTTCAAATTCGCAGCTTTTCGCCAACGACGTGAACGGAACCTTGATTCGCGAAGTCGACGCGGAGAATTTCGCCATCAACCTCGGGTTCACCGCGTACGGCTGGCTGTCGCGACTCTTCGGCGGCATGAGCTACGAGCTCTTCAAGCAGGTCGCGTCGCCCCTCGGAGACCTCGCGTTCAACAACCACGGGCTGGGGGTACACCCCGACGACTTTCGCGCGTCGCCAGCGCACGAGGTCTTTCGCATACTGTCCGTTGACGAGGATCGCAACGGCACGCAGTTCGTGTCCACGGTGGAGGGAAGGCATTTCCCGTTCTACGGGTCGCAGTGGCATCCCGAGAAGGCTCCCTGGGAGTGGAACCCCAAACACGAGATCGCCCATAACGAGGTGAGAGGCCTGATTACACCCTAGAAGATGAAACAGCTCCTCAACCTCACTCCATTTCCCAACCCCCTGTCCTCTTTTGCCTCGTCCTTTTCTCTGACCTTCTCCCATTTTCCCTGTCCATGTCCCATTTTCCTTATTCCCAACATCACTTCTGTGAAACCCAGAACCTTCCTTGTACCTTTGTGACTTTACACGGCGGAGGAATCACTGAATCTCTCACGGCAAGGCCCTCCCACGTCTGCCGCCTATGCTGCACATGTCTATATGACCCGCATCTAACGTACTCCTCACGCTCCTTCCTTTCCCTCTTCCCTCCTCTCCCAACCTCTCTTCTCCCACTTCTCCTCTGGTTGTCTCACAGTGGGCTGGAACATTCTCCAACTATCTCGGGCGTTACTTTGTAACCGAGTGCAAGTACAACAAGAACCAGTTCGAGAGCGAGTACGAACTCTCCAAGTACCGTAGAAAACTGGCCTGCCCGCCCCACGGGTAAATTCCACAAGATATTCAGCGCGTACTCGCAAATCACCTTCTTCCCGTCGCACAAGCCCGTGTGGGTGCAGAGGGTCGAGGCGCTGGAAGCCAATGGGATTACAGTGAGCGAGGAGCAAGCTTCCGAGATTATGATGGTGGTAGATATGTGATGGTGATTGATTGGATGTCGATGCCTCTAGGGGCGCCTCAAAAGTGCAGGGCGCTACAGAGAGCGAGGAGCAAGCAGCCGAGATTACGATTGGATGCTGATGCTGAAGCGGATGCTGGTGCTGATGCTGGTGCTTCTTTCCCATTGCAAACGGCTGAGGGAATGACAGTAGGTTACAGCTTCTCGCCTCAACGGGCAGCAGAGGGGAGGGGAGGAGGGGTGAAAGGGTGGGTTGTACGTTACAAGGAGGCGAAGGAGAGGTATCCAAGTTGCTTCTAGGATTGCAGCTGCAATTGGCAGCTGTCAGGATGCTGAGTATGTCTGCTATGAAACTAGGCAGCATCACTGCATCAGGGTTTCTGGTACAGCCAGTTCCGTAGGGACCTCACCGAGCTATTTCCCTTGCAATAGAGCACACTGTAACATCTACTTTTATACAAGTCTACTACGTATGTATGGTTGGATTCTTCTCAGCTAATATGGTTCACTACATAAACTGCCATCATCACCCACAGCGTGTTTCATGTGTACGGTGACACATTAAGGCAGATCTCACTGCGCGGAGAGCATGGGAAGGGAGCACAAAATGTAAGGCATAATTGATTGCTCATTTCTGACACCCGAGTAAACTTCAAAAGTGAGGATGTAAGGCTGGATAAACTTTAAGAATGAGGATGATGTGAGGCCGGTTGGGTAAACTTCAAGAGTGAGGATGAGAAGCTGTGTAGAATTAAAAACGAGGATGTAAGGCTGGCTTAATTATATTGAGTGAGGACATAAAGCTGGGTAAACTCTTTTTGAACATTGCCAGGAAGCATGCTCTGTATGAATAATACAATTGTAGCTCAGCTCCTTTGTCAACCAGCAATTATTAACCCCAGTAAAGGGCATTTGCGAGGAGATATTACAGTAGTTACAGTCAAATTTACTTAAGGACGCAATGTTAGGATAGGTACACCTAGTGATCTGTACACACCATAGGTCAAAATCGAGCCATCACACTAGCATACCGTATCAAACTGGGCTGGACCATTTCCCCGGGTCAAAAGTACAGGTAAGAGTTTGCATTTGGTTTGGACAATAAAAAAATGGGTCAGTCTGTACACGATTTATAGTACAGCAGAAACTAGGTGTATTTGCAGTGGTAAGAGCGATGCTGGTCGGTCTCACTTGGCAGGTGGAGGGAGGGTGTAGAGAAGATAGTGAATGAAGGCCCTCACATGCGCTTCCCCCACCTCCCCCACCACCACATCCCCGTCATCAGTTGCCACCACGTTCGAGTAGTGGTGGTCGTCGGGAATAGCTGTGTCAAGGTACCGAGGCGCGTCGATTTGCCACGTGTCCAGAATCGTGGCTGCTCCTGCTGGTATTCCAGTGTCGGTCCCCCCCTCACCTGCTGCTGTGTCTGCTGCTGCGTCTGCTGTTGCGTCTGCTGCTGTGCCTGCTGCTTTGTCTTCTGCTGCTCCTTCAGCACTTTCAGCCGCCAGTGCTGCTGTTTCTGCTGATGCTGCTTGTGCTGGTGTGGCAAACGACCCAGAATCAGAATCAGAGTCAGAATAATAATCTGCGTCTCCTGTATTTCTTAATTCTCCGAATTTCCCTTGAGCGGCCTCAGCAGATGAATCTCGAAGCGCGTCATTACGCCCCACATGAGATCCTCCTTCCACCTCTTCACCAGGCAGACGTTGCAAGCTCTCGTCCAGGTCTTTCCAAGCCATACCCTCCCCTCCACCCTCCACTCTATCCCCCCTCCTCCCCTCTCCCGCACCCCCCTTTTCTCTCCTGGTCCCCCCAAGCACGATTCTCTTCAACAGCGCATTCACAGCCATGCCCGCTCGATTCGTTCTCGGGCCATTGTACCGATTACACGAGTCCCACCTCACCGCAAACGAGGGGATAGTGCGGAATACCACCCGGCCTTTTCCGGGCGCAACGGCAGAAATGCCCCAGCGCACAAACTCCCGTAGGTACACCCGGAGGGCTTTAAGAGGCTCCTGGCAAAAGGACGCCCCCCAGTAGCCTCCTTCAAAGAGGGTGACGTCAGCAGTGGATGAGATGTTGGGGAACTGAGTCGTCCGATTGGTTGTGGCGCCACGATGACTGCATCCAAACTCCCCATTCCGGTAGATCCCATCGATCCAGTAAAAGTTAATCTTCAGCTCCCTCCCCTCCCCGTCCTTTGCCGAATAAAACAGATTATCTCGCCATTTCTTCACTCCCAAATCTGCCCGTCTCATGAGCAGATAGTACAAGTGCGCTGTGAAATACCGCTGGTGCGAGTCTCCCACGATGCTAATCTCCCGAATGCCCCTCTGCTCCAAAGCAGCAATCCAGCTGCTAGCAGGCAACTCCTTGTCCGCGCAGAAGAACGGTTCCCAGCGGTACAGACCTTTTCTCATCCTCCACCGACCCTGGACCGAGGCTCCAATGCAGGGGTTTCTGGGAAGCTCGGAGTCTAGTTCGGGATCGGCTCGGGATAGGCTCGGGCTGCCTGGGGGAGGGTTTGTCTGTGCTGCTGGCGGTTGGAGCTGAGGAAGGGAGAGGCGGGGTTGCTGAGCGTGTGCGGTGGAGTTGGGTGCAGTGCGGGGCAAAACGGTGAGGGGCCAGGAGACGAGGTCGTGTTGAGCTGTCTTGTTGAGGTGCAGATAATAGAGCGGCGAGAAGCGCAGGTTTGCACAGCCTATGTGCATAGTGGCCCTGCGAGGGGAAATGGAGAGAGGGGGAGAGATGGAGAGAGGGGGAGAGACGGAGAGAGGTTGAGAGATGGAGAGAGGGTGAGAGATGGAGAGAGGGTGAGAGATGGAGAGAGGGGGAGAGATGGAGAGAGGGGGAGAGATGGAGAGAGGGTGAGAGATGGAGAGAGGGTGAGAGATGGAGAGAGGGTGAGAGATGGAGAGAGGGTGAGAGATGGAGAGAGGGTGAGAGATGGAGAGAGGGTGAGAGATGGAGAGAGGTGGGGAGAGGTGAGGGTCCAGGAGGCGAGGTCGTGCTGAGCTGTCTTGTTGAGGTGCAGATAGTAGAGCGGTGAGAAGCGCAGGTTAGCAGAGCCTATGTGGACCGCAGCTGGTAGTCCAGGCTCCTCATGGTAACGCTCAATACTCCTCCATTCCCACCAAAACCTCCCCCAACCAATCCCCACCACACAGCACCGTTCTGTACTCACAAGTATTCCCCTCCATCCCAGAGGCGGTACGTCACTCTCATCTCCCTGCAGCGCGGGGGGTCAAGGCAACGCACGTTCCCCGCGCCCATGGCAGGTCCGCGCATGGTAACAGTCACGTCGCGCTTCCACCACCCGCGCTTCCCCGCATGCAGCACCCCCTCCGCCCACCGCGCGGGGGCGCGCACGGACAGGCGGAACGAGCAGCGCTGCCCGCGTATGCAGGTGCTGCAGCCGCGCCCGTGAATGGTGACTCCGGCGGGCGAGGGGGAGGAGTAGTCTGCGGAGGGGGAGGGGGAGCGGGGGAGCGGGGGGAGGGGGAGGAGCGGGGAAATGGCATGAAGCGCGCGCGCGGTGACATGCGCAAGCTCGTCCCGAATGGAGGGAGGCAGCTGTAACGGGGAACTGATCCGAGCAAGGCGAATGAGGGAGCATCACTCCGCCAGAATGGGTGCGAGCATGGGCGCGGGGGCGAGCATACGCGCGGGCACGGGCGCAGGAATGCTTGCGGGCATGGGCGAGGCATGGATGCGGGGCATGGGCGAGGGGCATGGGCGAGGGGCATGGGCGCGAGCTTGGGCGCGAGCATCACTCCGCCTCACCTCCCGACGACGTCCAGCACATGTGCTCCCGCTGCGGCTGCTCTGGCCGTGCGTCATTCTCGCCGCCATTCCCGCCGCCATTCCCGTAGCTGAAATCACCATACAGACCTCCGACCCCCTCTCCCCCACTTAACACCATTCCCGAACTCTCCCCCTCGAATTCCGCGTACCCTCCGCCGCCACCGTACCCCAGGGCTTTCCGCAGATTCCCCATGAGTGAACGTTTCCCCCAATCCTCCCCCCAACCCTTCCCCCATTCCCCCCAGGCGGACCCGCGCAGCGGCATTTCTGTTGGTGCAACCCTACGGTTTGCACTCGGCTTGTTGTCCGTGTGCGTGAATGTGTGTGTGTATGGAATGGTATGAGGGCATGGAATAATATATATTTCATGCTTATAATTGTGTGTGAATGTTGAGTCATGATGTCGAGTGTGTGTGTCGAGTCAATAGCGAGTTATCGCTAGACGCGTGTTACGCGGTCGTTTGTGTCTCGCGCGCGGTTTCTATTTTGTCGTGCGCGGTTTCTATTTTGTCCTGTGTCGAACGTTCGGCGTGTCGCAGGTGTGTGCAGCAGACCCATCAAGAACTCAAGGATGAGTTTGTGATGAAGAGCCCGAGCCTTGGTGACAAGCCTCAAGTGATTTCGAAGCTCGCCAAAAGGGTACACCTCAAGATATTGAAGATAGTTACATTACTTTGTGTAGTGTAACATTTCACTTGGTGTAGGCCCTAGTGAAGGGTAGTTTCGAGACCCTTCGTGGTTGGGGACAGTGTGGCACTGTTCCACATCACTGTACCTCGGCTCTTGGGGTTTGTAGGAGCTGGGAGTCATTCCCAACTCGTAACTCTTCCTATCTTGTGTTCTAAGACTATAGTGGCTGCCATAGTACCGTTCGTTCAAACCGACGCTGTGTCGTCAATTCTTTATCAAATCGTGCAATCTAAATTGATAATTGTAGACGACGTGAAGACGCTCCAGATCCAATTTGAGTCAAGTCATTTGCAGCTGTGAGCAGAACGCTATCAACGTTTGAAGCCGCTGTGCAGAAATCCGTCTGTGCTCTCTATCTTTCGTTTTAGGCACATTCAAGCCTATTGTGACTATAACAAGTGGTATCAGAGCCCTTGGAGCAGTTTCGACAATGTCTGGACCTGAGGAAAGGGGTGGCAGAGGTGCTGGTGGCAGTGGAGAAGCTCAAGCTCAAGGCCAACCCCGTGATTCAGCCATGGCGCCCATGCAACCAAGTCTTGGCCCACCTAGGGATGAGCCTAGGGTGTTTGGGCTTGACAAGTTCAACGGTGACAACTTTGCTGAATGGTCCTTCAAGATGGAGAACATCTTTGACCACTATGACCTGCTGGAGGTGATGGAAGGAACGGAGAAGCGCCCCGAGAACGACCCGGAGAAGAGCCCGTGGGTGCGGAAGAGCGCACAAGGCTATCTCTTACTTGGGCAAGCGTTGGGGAGCAGTCAGATCCGTCACATCAAGCCATTCCAGCGTGAACCAGAGAAAGGACCAAAGGCATGGGCTGCTCTCAAGGGTGTACATGCTCCTGCAACAGCGGCGGTAGCGGTGGTGTTGGAACGGCAAATGGCGGCACTACGAATTGAAGAAAACGAAGCGGTTGAAGAAGGGGTGCAGAAATTCTTCGACTTGCTGACGCGGCTTGAGGGAGCTGATTTGAACTACAGTGAGCTCCAAAAGAAGACCAAGTTGCTGGCCTTACTCCCAGAGTCATGGTCCTCGCTCATCATCAACCTTAATCGTGACTTGCCCCGCCTCTCGCTTGAAGACGTGAAGCGAGCTATCCTTCAAGAGGATTTCCGCCGCCGTGAGTTGGCGAGTGCGGATGGCGCTGGGGCAGCGAGCATCGGCCGTGGATATGGTCGAGGAAGAGGCAGAGGACGAGGGGGAGGAAGGTTTGGTGGCAGCAACTTCGGCGGAGGCCGCAGGTTTGGCGGTTACGGCAGCGACGACAAGAGCTACGGACGCGGTCGCGGCCGATTCGACGGCGAGTGTCACTATTGCCACAAGAGCGGACACATGTGGCGCGACTGCTACAAACTCCCTGATGGTTGGACCCCTGCTCAAGGCCAAGAGGGTAGAGGAGCAGGAGGAGGGAGAGGACGAGGCCGTGGAGGCCGTGGCGGTCGCGGTGGCGGAGCTGCAAACATGAAGAGCGGAGACAACGACAAGGACCCGAGCGACGATCGATACCCGGGTCTATTCTACTTCGTGTCGACGCAAGTACCGGCTGGTCCAGAGAAGGATGAAGGCTTTGAGGAGCCAGCAGCTGTGGGGAAGGTGACCCTACACCCCCTGGACTATTGGGTGATTGATAGTGGCGCTAACTATAGCATGACACCACGCCCGGACTTGCTCACCGAACTCGAGCCGTCACCGGTGAAGCATGTCACATCGGCTTTGGGGCAGCGAGCAGAGGTGAAAGGCATGGGCAAGGCCATGTTCAAGGGTGCTGATGGGAAGATGGTGGGCCTCAAGAACGTGCTTTGGGTGCCCAGCCTTGCTGCAAACCTGATTTCCGTGCGGCGGTTGGCAAAGGCCGGCATGGACACGAACTCGAAGGGAGCCAAGACCTACACCGCAAGGCTTGGCGATCTAATTCTTTGGGACCTTCATGAGGACAGGGATGTCTACAACGAGATGTGGCAGATCCCAGTGGTCCCTATGCCTAAGGAGAGGCAAGTGGCAGCAAGCATCAGCACCAAGGATGGAGCGGTCGGTAGCGACGATGGCGCGAACGGTCGCGCTAAGGAGAATGAGCTCAAGAAGAGCAAACCTGGAGGGACCAGCAAGTTCAGTGAACCTAAGGAGAGTGGTGCAGCAACCAAGGAGCAGCAAAAGGGTGAGGAGAACCCAGAGGCAGCAGCGGAGGAGGACTACGGAGAGAGTATGTGGGGCGCTATTGCGAGCGCGGCATTCTCCAATCCAACTTCGGCTACGGGGGAGTGTGATTGGCTCACCTTGCATCGGCGCATGGGGCATGTGGCCCTGCCCATCTTGCAGCAGCTAGTGAAGAATGAGATGGTTGCTGGCATACGTGTGAAGGGGGAGCCCGATGAGGTGCTTGGCTGCCCGACGTGCATTCAAGCCAAGTTCACCCGGTTTCCGTTCCCTAGTTCGGAGGCAACGGCAAAGGCACCGCTTGATGAGGTGGTGATGGACGTGGTGGGCCCCCTGAAGCTTGGAGCTGCTGGAGCTGTGTATTTTCTCACCATTGTCGACGTCTACACCCGCATGACTTGGGTGTACGTGCTGGCCAAGAAGAGCGACGTGGCTGAAACGTTGAAGACGGATTGGTTCCCGATGGTGGAGCGGCAACAAGACCGTCTAGTCAAGTCAATCCGCACCGATCGAGGGGGAGAGTTCCTGAGCAAGGAGTTTGGGTTGTGGCTGAAGAAGAATGGTATTCGGCACTCCCTCACCATGCCATACTCCCCTGCAATGAACGGCATCGCCGAGCGAGCGAACCGCACAATCACGGAGGCGGCACGCGGGTTGCTCATTGAAGCCGGGCTACCCGACTATTTCTGGCCTGATGCGGTGCGGAGCGCGTGTGTGGCCAAGAACAGAGCCTTGACTCATGTGGGAGCAGACAAATGGGTGCCCTATGTGGAGTGGCTAGGAAGGAAGCCAAAGGTGGATATGCTTCGGGTGTTCGGGTGCATGTGCATGGCGCTCGTGCCTAAGCATCTTCGGCACAACAAGCTTGGTGCCAAGGCGGTGTGGGCCGTGCACTTGGGCATGGCTCAAAACAGCAAGGGATGGCTTCTTTGGGACCCATTCACCAAGAAGTTCTTGGTGAGCAGGGACTGCAAGTTCATGGAGAACTTCATGTACAAGGATTGGAAGGCGGAGAATGAGGCGAAGATAGGCGTGCGGTTTGGGGAGGTGAAGAGTTCCGGTTTGGAGCATGTGGAGCTGCCTTTGGAACTGAGCAGCGGCAGCACAACCACAAGGCAATCCTCCCTTGTGAATGGGGAAGAGGAGGCCAATGATGCAGAGGAAGAAGAGGAGGAGGTGCAGCAAGTGAGCGAGCGTGCACCGTCACTTCCTTCCCGTACTACGAGTGCTCCACGGATTCGAGCCACACCGCAGCAACGCCAAGGCCTTCAAGTCCCTGCAGCTGAGGAGGAAGGAAGGGGGAAGAGGAGATTTCAACCCCCTAATAGGCTGAACTATGATGCGCCGGGAAAGCAGGGCAAGATAGCCCTGGCCGGAGCGGCAATGATGGTCGGAGACGACGAGGAGAGTGACTACGAGGAGTGTGCCTTCGCGTTCTTCTCTCCGGTGGAGATGCCGGGAGAACCAGCAACTCTCAAGGAGGCTTTGGAGAGTAGTGATGCTGAGGAGTGGAAGAAGGCCATGGAGAGTGAGCTGAAGAGCATCGAGGAGAATGACACGTTTGAATTGGTGGAGCTACCGGAGGGGCGTACGGCGATAACGTCCAAGTGGCTCTTCAAAATCAAGTCGGATGCCGACGGCAAGATCGAGCGCTACAAGTCTAGGCTTGTAGCCAAGGGGTACCAGCAGAAGGAGAAGGTGGACTTCAAGGAGCTGTTTGCCCCTGTGGTGAAGCCGACGACGCTGCGAACCCTATTCGCGGGAGCCGCCATCAAAGGATGGGTAGTAAAGCAAATGGACATCGTAACGGCATTCCTTAACGGCATCCTTGAGGAGGAGATTTTTATGGCGCAGCCAGAGGGGTTTGATGATGGTAGTGGCAGAGTGTGGAAGCTGAAGAAGGCCCTCTATGGGCTGAAGCAGGCCCCTAGGCAATGGTACATGAAGCTGCGCGAAGTGTTGGAGGGGATCGGCTTCACTCCCTCAACGGCCGATCACTCCTTGTTCATGCTTGGCGAGGGGGAGCAGAGGAGTTTCATGGTGGTTTATGTGGATGACATCCTCATTTTCTCACCCTCTTCTGACCTTGTGAAGGAGGTGATGCTGAAGCTTCAAGACAAGTTCAAGTGCAAGGCCCTTGGTGACGTGAGCTTCTACCTTGGGCTCCACATCGAACGAGATGTGGAGAAGCGGTGCATGCGGGTGCATCAACGAAAGTACCTGGAGGCATTGGCTGCCAACTTTGGGCAGAGTGAAGGCCATGTGGCTACACCCTTTCCCTCTGGGTTCAAGTGTGTGAAGGGACCAGAGGAGGAGAGCGTTGGTGAAGAGGAGAGGCGCCGATTTCACTCGTTGGTGGGCAGCCTCATGTATGCGGCGGTAAACACCCGACCGGACGTCGCGTTTGCTACCGGGCAGCTGGCTAGGGTTGTGCAATGCCCTAATGAGGAGCAGGTAGCAGCTAGAATGAGGGTGGCCAAGTATCTTGGCCAAAAACCGACCGTTGGGCTGCAATACTCGGCGGCGGCACAAAGGCGCCAAAAGGGCGCGGATGGTGTTGAACCCGGGCGTTTGTTCCTCACCGCCTACTCGGATGCTTCATATGCATCAGAACCAGAGGACATGACAAGTGTGGGAGGCTTCATATGCTGTGTTGGTGGAGGCCCAACTGCTTGGGAGAGCAAGAAGCAGGTTGACCAAGCTTTGAGCTCGGTGGAGTCCGAGTACATGGCACTCTTCCGTGCCGTACGGGAGATTGTGTGGCAGCGGCGTTTGTTGGCTGAATTGGGGGAGGAGCAGCAAGGACCTACCCCACTATACTGTGACAGCCAGGGTGCCATTGCTCTTGCTAAGAACCCTGTGTTGCATGGACTCACGAAGCACATGAGGGTGAAGTGGCATTGGACGAGGAGCATGGTAACCGCGGGTGAAGTTGAGTTGCGCTACGTGAAGACCACGGGGCAGCCGGCTGACATGATGACCAAGAGGCTGGTGGAGCAGCAGCATTGGAAGTGTTGCAAGCTGGCTGGGATGGCTCTGAACTGAGAGAGCAACATATCCTAAGGCCAACAATCCGAGGGGGAGTTTGTTGGTGCAACCCTACGGTTTGCACTCGGCTTGTTGTCCGTGTGCGTGAATGTGTGTGTGTATGGAATGGTATGAGGGCATGGGATAATATATATTTCATGCTTATAATTGTGTGTGAATGTTGAGTCATGATGTCGAGTGTGTGTGTCGAGTCAATAGCGAGTTATCGCTAGACGCGTGTTACGCGGTCGTTTGTGTCTCGCGCGCGGTTTCTATTTTGTCGTGCGCGGTTTCTATTTTGTCCTGTGTCGAACGTTCGGCGTGTCACAGGTGTGTGCAGCAGACCCATCAAGAACTCAAGGATGAGTTTGTGATGAAGAGCCCGAGCCTTGGTGACAAGCCTCAAGTGATTTCGAAGCTCGCCAAAAGGGTACACCTCAAGATATTGAAGATAGTTACATTACTTTGTGTAGTGTAACATTTCACTTGGTGTAGGCCCTAGTGAAGGGTAGTTTCGAGACCCTTCGTGGTTGGGGACAGTGTGGCACTGTTCCACATCACTGTACCTTGGCTCTTGGGGTTTGTAGGAGCTGGGAGTCATTCCCAACTCGTAACTCTTCCTATCTTGTGTTCTAAGACTATAGTGGCTGCCATAGTACCGTTCGTTCAAACCGACGCTGTGTCGTCAATTCTTTATCAAATCGTGCAATCTAAATTGATAATTGTAGACGACGTGAAGACGCTCCAGATCCAATTTGAATCAAGTCATTTGCAGCTGTGAGCAGAACGCTATCAACGTTTGAAGCCGCTGTGCAGAAATCCGTCTGTGCTCTCTATCTTTCGTTTTAGGCACATTCAAGCCTATTGTGACTATAACAATTTCCCCCGCAGATGCCGCGCCTTCCGCGCGTGCGATGTCCCCCGTCCGTTAGCAGCCGGGTCCACCCATAATTGCGGAACGGAACGTGCTATAACGAGTATAAGGAGTAACGCGTTGACAGCTAGCAACATGTCGTGAAACCAGTCCATGCCGTGCGTGCTCATTTGGCTTCTGCTCCCCTGATCGTTTGAAGAACCTCCCGACTTTGTAGTCACAAACGGGGACAGAGGATTCGATATTAGGCGAATGATGGGAGAGTACACGCCAATGAAGAAAGAACATATCGATGAGGAAGAGCCTCTCAAGCTGGGAACGCGGGAGATGGTATCGGCTGGTGCTTTCGGCTCCTGTGGAACCTCACAAGTCGACGACGAAAGGCCTCTCGAGCTAGGAACGTGCAAGATAACATCGGCTGGAGGTTTCAACTTCTGAGGAGCCTCAGAATTCGACGAGGCCGGTGGTGGTTTCAGGCCGACAAGACTGTCGTTCGCGTCGGCTTCTGAGAGTCTGTCCATGGATCTCGACGCCGAGCCGTTTCGTTCCGTCGACGGATTCGTCCGCTTTCCGTCAACGTTCCGTCAGCACTGTCGTTTCGGCTAAATAGAGAGTGAGAGAATGTATACCTGATAAGAAATAGCAAGTGCTTTAGTTGAATTCTAGGAGGAAACGCAATCTTAAGATGATGGTATTTAAGGCTGCTTGCAAACGGGGGAGGGCGAGCGAGTTGTTCCACAGCGACCTACATAAACTGACACGAGATACTGGGAACGACACCAGGAAGCGCAACTGGAGATAGATAGACGGCAAGCCGCGTTGCCTGTA
The DNA here is from genome assembly GCA_947471745.1 of Closterium sp. Naga37s-1. Taxonomy (NCBI): domain Eukaryota; kingdom Viridiplantae; phylum Streptophyta; class Zygnematophyceae; order Desmidiales; family Closteriaceae; genus Closterium; species Closterium sp. Naga37s-1. The sequence goes on from CANJKZ010000511.1 coordinate 281,631, forward strand.
ATCAGTCGCGCCCCGGCACTTATGAACTTAGACGCTCAGAAGCTACCTATGTACAGGGCTGCACGAGCCAGGATCTTCGAAAGACCTGCTATGACTGAAACGCGTGGCCAACTGTTGTCGAGTAGCTAGTACGCAACGCTCTCTGTGAATTTCGAAGCGAGAAAGAAGAGAACTAGCAGTGACTCACTGCCGCATAGAGTATTTTCGACGGGAACTTCCCCTACAATTCACGCCTGAGCTGTAGACAGTTTCACGTCTGAGTCGAATGACGCGAGCAGAATGACCGTAGACTAGGCGTGACTCCATCACATTCACAAGTCCCGCGACGAGTCTCAGCGACTCATTGGACTCGGCGGGGATTGTGTCCCGTCGCAGGGGACTGACCTGTCACTTGCAAGTCCCATTCACTGACCGGCTGACATCATCAGTCACAAGCGGTTCCCTTCTAGATGATTCGATCTATTGTTGACTCAACTTCTAGTTAGGCAGGTCAATTTAATTCACAATAAATAAATATTTTGTTTGCGAACTCTGAGTTACAGCCTCACAGCTGAGTTGTCTACATGTTTCGGAAATTTGCGAAGGAGGAAAACGAAGCAGCACTAAATCGAGAACAAAAGTTTGTTCCCTGAATCTGGCCTTTCTGATTCCACAGCTGTCCTGGTGGCGTCTAATTCCGACTTACCTTGAGAAGCCTTTGTCATTTCCAGGTGCTCAACGCTCATAGCTGTCTCATTCCGCTGTGCTTGCACACACACATCCTGTAAAAGCTGCTGGTAACCTGCTTTTTCTAGGCTTCTTATTGGAACCTCCCGTCGCACTAGCAGCCAAACGTCCAGCGCCGTTGCATTGATTGCAATGGCGAGAATGGGAGCAGGACGCGAGTGGTGCAGAGTATGTAGATGGCACGAGGATTTACACGCTCAACCACGGGACATGTACGCTTCAGGCACTTCGAACCGAACACCTTTCTCGTGCGGGTCGCTCGCACTGCATCGTACTGTACGAGAGCCCGCAGTGTCGAGATGCAGCTCATTCGGCTCGGCGGCTGTCGCTAAAATCGCACGCTCTGCGTTGCATGTTGGAGCGGCATGCTGCTGGGTCCAGTTTACATGCACACGGTATAGGAAGCTGAGAACTTGGGACCAGCTGGTACAGTAGAACTCTATGCTGCTCGCGTCGAGACGGTAGTACGACACTAAAGTACCCCCTTTTTTGGCGGTGCATCCGTACCGTGAACTGCGATGGGAACGTCGTTGGACGTGGGAAAGGCAACCAGCCAGCTACAGTAGCGTTTGACCCGTAGTTCCTTCAGACGCGAACCCGTTCACCCTGGGCCCTTCTTCTCCCATTCTCTTCCTCACGTAACCACGCCACTCGTTCGCTCCACTCCCTCTCCAGTTTCCGTCTCCCTCGGTGTCTCACGCTCCCGACTCGGGAAAAATCGTTTTTTTCCCCTCTCCCGCCTCCCTATCATCATTCCTTGGAAACTTCCATCACGCACCGTCATCGTCATCATGATCGCGGATCGCGCGAGTGCGTGCATCCTTCTCGCTATTCTCCACCCCACGTTATGAAACGCGCCGCTTTGCGCATTCAGCCCGGTTCTTACTCTTGCTCCCCACCGCCACGGCAGTACCCTTTTCGAGATTTTGAAATAGTAAATATCTTTCACTGTAGCGCTCCAATCTGCCGGCTTCTATGGCATGACCGTGCAACTTTGCAGCCTTGCCCCCCTCCCAGCTGCTTCTCGCTCTCCCGATCCCTCCCTCCCCCATACCCTACTCCTCTCGAAACCCCCCTCCACCTTCTCCCCCCTTCCCCCCCCCTTCTCTCGCCGCTGCTGCTCCTGCACTGGACGAGTGTTAACACGTGAACCCGGCGCGGGAGAGTTTTTTCGAAGGTTTGAGACGTCTCAAAACGCGATGCAGAGTTGTTGTTGAACCACATTGTCCCGTCTTCCCCTGGACATTAACCGGCTGGCCTTCAATCTTCCGTTCCTATCTCTCGTCGCGTCCCTCCAGTCCTCTCTACCTCGAGAACATCTCGTTCTCTCCGTTGTCCGTTTAGAGACGCCCCCTGTATAAGATCATCCACGCCGCCATACGCGAGCTGCTTGTATCGAAACCCCGCTACCTCCCTGTCCCGGGAAAGCCTCAAACCCTGGTCAGTTGCATTGCCAAGTCATTGCCAAGTCATTGCCAAGTCATTGCCAAGTCATTGCCCAGTCATTGCCCAGTCAATGCCCAGTCATTGCCAAGTCATTGCCAAGTCATTGCCAAGTCATTGCCCAGTCCGAACCATCTATGAAGCTGAAGCAGCAGCTCTGCACCCAGGAAGCCTCGCGAAAGTGAATTCGTTTTCAGACGTCTCAAAACAGCCGTGCAACCTCGGACGCCTCTCACACCTGAGGTCTCTCACATTCTGAGCCGCGCGGCTACGTTGTGAGTTGCCATTGGAACCCATGGCGGCTCCATTTCATCGATCCTACTCTGACGAGAATCGCGTTGTTTCACCGACCACTGCACCGCTGACACGTGGAGCATCAGTAGGGGGAGCGGTTGGAGGAGCAGGAGCAGCAGTCCCAGCAGGCGCCGTCGCACCAGTGCGTGTAACTCACGGTCCTGTCTATCCCACTCCGGGCGGGTATGCTACTAACGGGGATGGGAACTCTGGGGGTTCGCGGGGGTCTCTGGGGAGCGGAAGCGGCAGCACCAGGTCGATTTCAAGATCCAATAGCGGGGCAGTCGTTAACGCGGATGCAATGGGTAATGCTAGTACTAACGGAGGGTCGGGGAGCGGGAGGAGGCTAAGGCGCGTGGAGAGCGGGGAGGGGAGCGGGAAGCAGCACTGGTCCGGTACAAGCAGCAGCGCCCTGTCTGCTTATAACGAAACGCCTCGCGCCTGGGGGAGCCACATGTCCGGCAATGGTGACAATAGCGGGGGCGCGATTCTCGAGCTAGGTGACTATAACGACCAGGTCCCCCCATCCCCGTTCCCAGAACCTATCAAGGAAGAGGAAGCTTCCGTGGAAGGCAGGAATGTTCCTATGCCGGATGTGACTCTAGAGGAGGAACTGTCAGAGTCACTAATGCCGCTCAAGTGGGTGTTCTTCCCGGAAGCAGACCCCGTTCAGCAGTTTCGCGGAAAGCCGTGGCGCGAGAAGATCTGGGTGTTTCTCAAGGGCGTGTTCCCGATCCTCGCGTGGCTTCCTGAGTACGACTGGCGGTACTACCTGCTGGGTGACATTATCGGAGGAGTTTCGATCGCTATCATGTCCGTGCCTCAGGTGAGCCATGAGCAATGCGAGGTCGGTTGTGAGTGGTGGGCGGCACACAGGAACTGGTGAGCAAGGATACATTCTACGTCAACTCAAGTCACCTCGACTGGCGGTACTACCTGCTTGGTGACATTATTGGAGGAGTTTCCATCGCTGTTATGTCCGTCCCCCAGGTGAGCCGTGAGCCGTGTGCTGTGTGCTGTGCGCTGTGGGTGGTGAGTTGTGAGCTGTGCTCTGTGCGCTGCTGGTGGTGGGCGATGAGCGATGTGTGGCGGCGGGCTGTGAGTGGTGACCGTTGCATTGCTGCATGACGGCATGGCGATGTGTTGCGATGTGTGGTCGCATGGCATGGCATGGCATGGCATGGCATGGCATGGCATGGCATGGCACCTCGTTGTGTGGAGGGACCTGCATTCATCCTCTCCGGGTCTCCCCACCCATTCTCTCATCCTGCCTCTCCTTGCCTCCCTGTGGATCTCCTTGCCTCTCTGTGGATCTCCTTGCCTCTCTGTGGATCTCCTTGCCTCTCTGTGGATCTCCTTGCCTCTCTGTGGATCTCCTTGCCTCTCTGTGGATCTCCTTGCCTCTCTGTGGATCTCCTTGCCTCTCTGTGGATCTCCTTGCCTCTCTGTGGATCTCCTTGCCTCTCTGTGGATCTCCTTGCCTCTCTGTGGATCTCCTTGCCTCTCTGTGGATCTCCTTGCCTCTCTGTGGATCTCCTTGCCTCCCTGTGGATCCCCTTGCCTCTCTGTGGATCTCCTTGCCTCTCACGCCTGCTCTTGTAACTCCTCCTCCCTTTCTTCTCCGCGCCCGCCCCTCCCTCTCTTCCCTCGCTCGTCCCTACCAGGACGTCTCATATGCCAAGTACGCCAACATGCCTGCCGAGTTCGCTCTCCGTGAGTTTCCCCCTATCTCCTCTCCCATCCCCTCTCTCCACCCTCATCCTCTCCCCTCATCCTCTTCCTCCCTGTCCTCGTCCACCTCGTGAACGCACCACATCAGTCGTCTCTTACCTTCTCGCCACGGCTCTGCATGTCCAATGGATCCCCTCTCCTTTTCCTCCTTCCCCTCTCCCTCCCTATACCCTCCCACACCAGGCACCAGTTTCATCCCGCCGCTGCTCTACGCCATACAGGGCTCCTCCAAGCATCTCGTCATAGCGCCCGTGTCAGTCATCTCGCAGCTGCTCGGCACGTCCGTCAGCGCGCTGGCCAACCCCGCCACCGACCCGGCGCTCTACACCAGCCTCGTTGTCACCGCTACCTTCTTCTGTGGCCTCTTCCAACTCATCATGGGGATGTGCAGGTGAGAGGGTGGCTGTGTCTTTGTGCCGGGCTTGCCAGTGCGACTGGGCTCATGCATCTGCTCCCATCACGGCCCTGAGCGCTCTACACGAGCCTTGCAGTCACCGCCACGTTCTTCTGCCGCCTCTTCCAACTCATCATGGGGCTCTGCAGGTGAGTGGAGGGGTTTGTTGTGACTGCGGGGTTGTGAGTGCTACTGGGTATGAGCTTGGCGCCGCCTTCCCGAGCGCATTGGGGACCCTGCGACTGCCGCCTTCTTCTGCCGCCTCTTCCAACTCATCATGGGGCTCTGCCGGTGAGGGAAAGAGCGTCTCAGTGTTACTGTGCTGGTTTTGTGAGTGCAGTAGGCTTGTGTGACTGGGCGTGTGCTCCTGCTCAACACGGGTTCCTGTCGGGGTGCCCACCAGTTCTGACAGATTCAACATAAACAAGAACGGCACCCCGGCATTGCACTTTGTCTCTCCCTACCTCACATCATCAGGTTTGGCTGTTTGGTGGATTTTCTGAACCAGCCAACGAATTTGGAATTCCTATCTGGATGCTCACCAGCTCCCTCACCTCTCTCGAATGGCCCCCCTCTCTCCCTCTCTCCCGCTCGTCAGGTTGGCTTACTCGTGGATTTCCTGAACCAGCCGACCATCGTGGGGTTCCTGTCGGGCTGCTTGCTCACCATAGCCATCCAGCAGCTGAAGCTCATCCCTCTCGCAAACAATGCTGTGTGGTGCTGCTCGGTCCTGTGCAGTGCTCTCTCTCACCATCGCCATCCAGCAGCTGAAGCTCATCCTTCTCGAAAGCCTGCCTTTTCTCCCCTTCCTACCTCTCACCAGGTTCGGCTTACTCGTGGATTTCCTGAACCAGCCAACGATTGTGGGGTTCCTGTCGGGCTGCTCCCTCACAGTCTCCATCCAGCAGCTGAAGCTCATCTCCCTCAAACGGTGCAGTGTGGTGCTGCTCGGTGCTGTGCAGTGCTGCTCACTTACCATCGCCATCCAGCAGCTGAAGCTCATCCCCCTCGAATGCCTCCCTCTCGCCCTCTCCTACCTCTCTCCCCACCTTCCCTCTCATCAGGTTCGGGTTTCTTGTGGATTTCCTGAACCAGCCGACCATCGTGGGGTTCCTATCAGGCTGCTCTCTCACCATCGCCATCCAGCAGCTGAAGCTCATCCTGGGGTACAAGGACTTCACGCTCAGCACCAGCATCGTCAACATCATTGCTGCCATCGTGCAATACAGCTACCAGGTGGGTGCAGTGCGGTGCTGCTCGGTATAGTAAGGTGCTGCTCTGTGCTGTGCGGTGCTGCTCCCTCACCATCGCCATCCAGCAGCTGAAGCTCATCCTGGGGTACAAGGACTTCACGCTCAGCACCAGCATCGTCAACATCATCTCTCCCATTGTCATCCTGCCTCTCCCTGCCTCTCCCTGTCTCTACTCTGCCTCTCCCCCGCCTCAAACTCATGCCAGTGTTTCCCGTTCCCATTGTCCCCATGCCTGCAGTTCCAGTGGAAGGCGTTCGTCATGGGCACGGCCTTCTTCCTCTCATCGTTCGTCAACCTGCCTCAATCCCATGTGCTTGTTTGCCCTTCCCATTCCCATCTCCATGCCCATCCCCATGCCTGCAGTTTCAGTGGAAGGCGTTCGTCATGGGCACGTCCTTCTTCCTCTACCTCTCCACCGTGCGCCTGCTGGTACGCACCCCCTGCTGTTCCCCCCCCCCCTTTTCCCCCCTCGGCTGAGAAGGTGACATAGCAACACCTGCATGTCATGGGCACGGCCTTCTTCCTCTATCTCTCCACCGTGCGCCTGCTGGTACGCCCACCCCATCCCTTGAACCTGACGTGGCAGGGAATATCTGAGAATTCCAGAAATTTTCCTCTCCTCGTTCTTTCACCGCCTTTGACTGAGAAAAGTGAGGTGACACGAGCACACTGTCATGTGTAAAAAGTGATTTATTACCTTTTACACTGACTGAAAAAAGTGAGGTGACATGAGCACACTGTCATGGGCATATGTCCTTCCTCCACTACTTGAACAGGCGCGGCCCACTCGCATCCGTCCCTGTGATTGTGTCTCAATCTCAACCCACCACCGCTTCATCCCACAGGTGTATCTGAGGCCCAAGAACAAGGTGTTGTGCTGCTACCTGAACGCGCTCGGTCCCTTGTGATTCGGTCCCTTCTCTATGCTTCCCTCACCCTTCCCACAGGTGTATCTGAAGCCTAAGAACAAGGTGTTCTACTACCTCAACGCGCTCGGCCCACTGACGTCCATCCTCATCTCCACCGCTCCACCACTCCACCACCTTAACTCACCACAGGTGTATCTGAAGCCCCCGAGATCAAGGTGTTCTACTACCTCAACGCGTTCCCCTGTGGCCTATGCTGCCCTCTCCCTCCCACAGGTGTATCTGAAGCCCAAGAACAAAGTCTTCTACTACCTCAACGCGCTCGGCCCGCTCACATCCATCGTCGTCTCAACCATCATCGTGGCCGTTGCCGGGCTGGCGGACAAAGGCATTCCCACGGTGAGTCCGTACTGTGCTGTGCTCGCACCCTCCCTTAGGCCCTAGGGTATGATGCGCAGCGCTATCATGACCGTGCTTTGAGTGTTCCTCGTCCATCCCCGTCTCAACCATCATCGTGGCCGTTGCCGGGCTGGCGGACAAAGGCATTTACCACGGTGAGTCCTCACAGCACACCACAGCCATTGCCGTCTCTCCTCTCTCCCGCTCACATCCATCGTCATCTCAACCATCATTGTGGCAGCTGCGGGCCTAAGAAACAAGGGCATTCCCACTGTGAGTCCTCACAGCACACCACAGCCATTGCCGTCTCTCCTCTCTCCCGCTCACATCCATCGTCATCTCAACCATCATTGTGGCCGCTGCGGGCCTAAGAAACAAGGGCATTCCCACTGTGAGTCCTCACAGCACACCACAGCCATTGCCGTCTCTCCTCTCTCCCGCTCACATCCATCGTCATCTCAACCATCATTGTGGCCGCTGCAGGGCTGGCGGGCAAAGGCATTCCCACGGTGAGTCGTCACTTGACTCTCTTTCCTAGGATATCAGCGTTACCATTAGAGTGCTCGCTCCCCTAGGGTATCAGTGTTACAATGACCGTGCTTTGAGTATTCCTCGTCTCAACCATCATTGTGGCCGCTGCAGGGCTGGCGGGCAAAGGCGTCCCCAGTGTGAGTCGTTACTGTGCTCGCTCCCCTTGACCCTAGGTTATCACCATGCTTCTAATACTCCACATCTCCTGTGCAAGCATCATCGTGCCAGCCAGCAGCAGGGATCAGCGAGAAAGGCATCCCCACTGTGAATCATATCACATCTTCCCCTCCCTTCGGCCCAAGGGTGTGAAAGCGCTATCGTGACCATGTGTGCTTGGAGTATCCCACAGTTCCTATCCTGTGCAACCATCATCGTGCCAGCCAGCAGCAGGGATCAGCGAGAAAGGCATCCCCACTGTGAGTCGTCACAGCGTTCCCTCATCTCTGCCTCTCTGCCTCTCTGCCACGAGCAGCACACCAGCCATTGCCGTGCTTTGAGGTTAACGTGCTCTGAGCTGCACGGGGCATCGTGCCTCTCTTACTTCAACTCTTCTCCTCCACCTTCGACCCTCGACCACTTCCCACCACCTTCTCCCAGCTCTCTCCATTCATCTCGTGTCTCTCCCCTGTCCAGATAGGTCACATTTTTAGTCGACTAAAAAATTCTCCCATCTCTCTCCATTCACCTCGTGTCTCTCCCCTGCCCAGATAGGAAAGATCTCCACGGGGTTGCACCGGGCCTCACGGGGCTGCACCGGGCCTCACGGGGTTGCACCGGGCCTCACGGGGTTGCACCGGGCCTCACGGGGCTGCACCGGGCCTCCTCCATCTCCTTCCTCAACATCTCTCCACCACTCATCGTCTCTCCACTACCTCCACTCATCTTCGCTCCACCACCTTCTCTCCCCTTCACCTCGTGTCTCTCCCCTGCCCAGATAGGGAAGATCTCCACGGGGCTGCACGGGGCCTCCTCCATCTCCTACCTCAACTTCTCAAAAGATAACGTTGCTGACGTGGCTGCTGTCGGCTTCATCACCTGCCTTGTCTCCCTTGCGGTGAGCTATTGCTCCTTCATGTGACTTACCGTTCCCTCTTCGCCCATTTCTCTCACCCCATTCTCTTCCATCGCCTACCTCAACTTCCCACTGGAGAACGTCGCTGACATGGCCACTGTGCGGTGAGCCTTTGCCCTTGAGCGCCGTCTCAGCCGGGGACAGGAGGAGGACGCAAAGTGTCAGTGTCTTTTGAATTCATTGCAAGGTGCCTTTTGAAGGCGCCAGGAGAGGATTTTTGAGGCGCCTAAGAAAACGTCGCTGACATGGCCACTGTGCGGTGAGCCTTTGCCCTTGAGCGCCGTCTCAGCCGGGGACAGGAGGAGGCACCTTGCAATGCCTCTCAGTGTCAGTGTCTTTTGAATTCATTGCAAGGTGCCTTTTGAAGGCGCCAGGAGAGGATTTTTGAGGCGCCTAAAAAAACGTCGCTGACATGGCCACTGTGCGGTGAGCCTTTGCCCTTGAGCGCCGTCTCAGCCGGGGACAGGAGGAGGCACCTTGCAATGCCTCTCAGTGTCAGTGTCTTTTGAAGTCATTGCAAGGTGCCTTTTGAAGGCGCCAGGAGAGGATTTTTGAGGCGCCTAAAAAAACGTCGCTGACATGGCCACTGTGCGGTGAGCCTTTGCCCTTGAGCGCCGTCTCAGCCGGGGACAGGAGGAGGCACCTTGCAATGCCTCTCAGTGTCAGTGTCTTTTGAATTCATTGCAAGGTGCCTTTTGAAGGCGCCAGGAGAGGATTTTTGAGGCGCCTAAAAAAACGTCGCTGACATGGCCACTGTGCGGTGAGCCTTTGCCCTTGAGCGCCGTCTCAGCCGGGGACAGGAGGAGGCACCTTGCAATGCCTCTCAGTGTCAGTGTCTTTTGAATTCATTGCAAGGTGCCTTTTGAAGGCGCCAGGAGAGGCGTCTTCTGAGCGCTTTTCGGAACCACCGCGAGAGGCATCTCGTGCACCCTGCCGTGACTTCAAAATTGTTCAACAGATCTGCTTCCTTCCCCTTGTGCTTCCCTTTGTGCAGGAGTCAGTGGGCATTGCCCGTACCTTCGCCAGCCTGTATGGTTACCACCTCGACGGTAACAAAGAGGTGAGATGGTTACCACATCAAGGGTATCCAAGAGGCCAGCTGGTTACCACGTGGAGGTAACAAAGAGGTAAGTGGGATTCAATGCATATTTTCTTCCATTCTGCCATCCTGTTCAGCCAATTCCTTCCCCTGCCAGTTCTTTCATTCCAAGCTCACCCTCGCACCATCTTCTCTCTTCCCCCCGCTCTCCCTTCCTTGCGTTTCAGATGGTTGCGTTTGGTTCAATGAACCTGGTCGGCTCCTTCACCTCCTGCTACGTGGCAGCAGGTGAGGCAGAATGGTGACCTGAAGTGGAGTGCAGTGTGGTGCGGTGTGGTGGGGTGCAGGTAAGTGCGCATCAAAGCGGCAATCCACAAGCAGACTCCCTTGCACTTCACACTGCCTTCCATCTTCTTGTGTTTATGTATCAGCGTATCAAAACAGCCACTCTTCCACCCAACCCCTCCCTTCCCCCACCCCTCCCTCCTCCCACACACCATTCTCCCCTCTCCCGTACGATTTTCCTTCTCTTTCCAGGCCCCTTCTCCGGCACGGCAGTCAACATGCCAGCGGGAGCCAGGGCAGATGCGCTGACTCAAGCCAGCTCCTACTGCCTCACTCGCAACTTCATCCCCTGCCCGCACTGCCTCCCTTCATTCCCCTTCTTGTCCTCCCTCCTCCAGGCTCCTTCTCTCGAACGGCAGTGAACATGCTAGCAGGAGCCAAGACAGCACTCACACAAGTCATCATGGCGCTGCTCATTCTCCTCGTGCTGCTCGTCGCCGCCCCGCTCTTCAAGAACGTCCCCAATGTGCGTGACTTGACAGGAATGTTCTCTTCTTCCTTGTTCTTGCATGAATGAGAGACCTTATTGTTCTGATGCTGCTTGTGCTGCTTGTGCTCCTCGTGCTGCTCGCTGCTGCCCCGATTTTCAAAAACGTCCCGAATGTGCGTCATATGACAAGACTGCTCCTTGCCTCCCTGTGCTGATCATGCTGCCCGTGCTGCCCGTGCATGAGGGTGGGCGTCTCAATCCCGCCTCGTCGTCTCTCCCTCGCTCCATCCCTCCCATGCTGCCTCTCTCCCTCAACTCTTTATCACCAAACCTGCCATGAACTTGTTGCACTCTTGCACGCATCCTCTCTCCCTTCTCCTCAACTCATTCCCGGCACGCAACCCATGTCCCCCCCTGGTCTTCCCTATTGGCAGTGTGTGGTCGGTGCAGTCATCGCCAATGCTGCCTTAAACCTGGTAAGCCCCCACCGCAGCTGCTTAGCACTCGTTGCCGTTATTCCTCTCTTCTTCCCACGTCCTCCTCCACTCTCTCTCTCACTCACTGACGCTCCCTCCCCTTCATTGCATCACTCTGTGTCTCGACTCAGACAGTGTAAGTGAAGGTGCCCCACTTCCACCTTCCTCCTCCTGCTCCGCTTCCTGCTCCTCTGTGAGTTTCCCTCCTTGCTCAACAGCTCGACTTCCATGCAGCGTGGGCGATGTGGAGGGTGGACAAGATGGACTTCCTGGTCATGCCCAGCTGCTTATTCCCTCCCTTCCCGCCTCTTTCTCCCCCCCCTCTCAACAGCTCGATTTCCATGCAGCGTGGGCGCTGTGGAGGGTGGACAAGATGGACTTCCTGGTCATGTCGGGCTGCTTCCTCGCCATCCTCTTCGGCTCCCCCGAGATCGGCCTTCTCGTCGCCATCCTGCTCTCCATCATCAAGATCCTCCTCCGCTCCCTCCGCCCGCACATCCGCCTGCTCGGACTCCTCCCCAACGCCGCCGCTACAGCCGTGAGCGTGCTGCAGTTCCCCAACAGCGCGCTGTGCGAGGGAATCGTGATGCTGAGGGTGGAGAGCCCGCTGTATTTCCCCGGGGCTAATTTTGTGAGGCAGCGCGTGAAGAAGCTGTGTGATGCGTATGCGAGGGGATACCAGCAACCAGTCAAGGTGAGCAATTGTTCTAAAGAACCCTTACTAGTGCTGCAGTTCCCCAACAGCGCGCTGTGCGAGGGAATCGTGATGCTGAGGGTGGAGAGCCCGCTGTATTTCCCCGGGGCTAATTTTGTGAGGCAGCGCGTGAAGAAGCTGTGTGATGCGTATGCGAGGGGATACCAGCAACCAGTCAAGGTGAGCAATTGTTCTAAAGAACCCTTACTAGTGCTGCAGTTCCCCAACAGCGCGCTGTGCGAGGGAATCGTGATGCTGAGGGTGGAGAGCCCGCTGTATTTCCCCGGGGCTAATTTTGTGAGGCAGCGCGTGAAGAAGCTGTGTGATGCGTATGCGAGGGGATACCAGCAACCAGTCAAGGTGAGCAATTGTTCTAAAGAACCCTTACTAGTGCTGCAGTTCCCCAACAGCGCGCTGTGCGAGGGAATCGTGATGCTGAGGGTGGAGAGCCCGCTGTATTTCCCCGGGGCTAATTTTGTGAGGCAGCGCGTGAAGAAGCTGTGTGATGCGTATGCGAGGGGATACCAGCAACCAGTCAAGGTGAGCAATTGTTCTAAAGAACCCTTACTAGTGCTGCAGTTCCCCAACAGCGCGCTGTGCGAGGGAATCGTGATGCTGAGGGTGGAGAGCCCGCTGTATTTCCCCGGGGCTAATTTTGTGAGGCAGCGCGTGAAGAAGCTGTGTGATGCGTATGCGAGGGGATACCAGCAACCAGTCAAGGTGAGCAATTGTTCTAAAGAACCCTTACTAGTGCTGCAGTTCCCCAACAGCGCGCTGTGCGAGGGAATCGTGATGCTGAGGGTGGAGAGCCCGCTGTATTTCCCCGGGGCTAATTTTGTGAGGCAGCGCGTGAAGAAGCTGTGTGATGCGTATGCGAGGGGATACCAGCAACCAGTCAAGGTGAGCAATTGTTCTAAAGAACCCTTACTAGTGCTGCAGTTCCCCAACAGCGCGCTGTGCGAGGGAATCGTGATGCTGAGGGTGGAGAGCCCGCTGTATTTCCCCGGGGCTAATTTTGTGAGGCAGCGCGTGAAGAAGCTGTGTGATGCGTATGCGAGGGGATACCAGCAACCAGTCAAGGTGAGCAATTGTTCTAAAGAACCCTTACTAGTGCTGCAGTTCCCCAACAGCGCGCTGTGCGAGGGAATCGTGATGCTGAGGGTGGAGAGCCCGCTGTATTTCCCCGGGGCTAATTTTGTGAGGCAGCGCGTGAAGAAGCTGTGTGATGCGTATGCGAGGGGATACCAGCAACCAGTCAAGGTGAGCAATTGTTCTAAAGAACCCTTACTAGTGCTGCAGTTCCCCAACAGCGCGCTGTGCGAGGGAATCGTGATGCTGAGGGTGGAGAGCCCGCTGTATTTCCCCGGGGCTAATTTTGTGAGGCAGCGCGTGAAGAAGCTGTGTGATGCGTATGCGAGGGGATACCAGCAACCAGTCAAGGTGAGCAATTGTTCTAAAGAACCCTTACTAGTGCTGCAGTTCCCCAACAGCGCGCTGTGCGAGGGAATCGTGATGCTGAGGGTGGAGAGCCCGCTGTATTTCCCCGGGGCTAATTTTGTGAGGCAGCGCGTGAAGAAGCTGTGTGATGCGTATGCGAGGGGATACCAGCAACCAGTCAAGGTGAGCAATTGTTCTAAAGAACCCTTACTAGTGCTGCAGTTCCCCAACAGCGCGCTGTGCGAGGGAATCGTGATGCTGAGGGTGGAGAGCCCGCTGTATTTCCCCGGGGCTAATTTTGTGAGGCAGCGCGTGAAGAAGCTGTGTGATGCGTATGCGAGGGGATACCAGCAACCAGTCAAGGTGAGCAATTGTTCTAAAGAACCCTTACTAGTGCTGCAGTTCCCCAACAGCGCGCTGTGCGAGGGAATCGTGATGCTGAGGGTGGAGAGCCCGCTGTATTTCCCCGGGGCTAATTTTGTGAGGCAGCGCGTGAAGAAGCTGTGTGATGCGTATGCGAGGGGATACCAGCAACCAGTCAAGGTGAGCAATTGTTCTAAAGAACCCTTACTAGTGCTGCAGTTCCCCAACAGCGCGCTGTGCGAGGGAATCGTGATGCTGAGGGTGGAGAGCCCGCTGTATTTCCCCGGGGCTAATTTTGTGAGGCAGCGCGTGAAGAAGCTGTGTGATGCGTATGCGAGGGGATACCAGCAACCAGTCAAGGTGAGCAATTGTTCTAAAGAACCCTTACTAGTGCTGCAGTTCCCCAACAGCGCGCTGTGCGAGGGAATCGTGATGCTGAGGGTGGAGAGCCCGCTGTATTTCCCCGGGGCTAATTTTGTGAGGCAGCGCGTGAAGAAGCTGTGTGATGCGTATGCGAGGGGATACCAGCAACCAGTCAAGGTGAGCAATTGTTCTAAAGAACCCTTACTAGTGCTGCAGTTCCCCAACAGCGCGCTGTGCGAGGGAATCGTGATGCTGAGGGTGGAGAGCCCGCTGTATTTCCCCGGGGCTAATTTTGTGAGGCAGCGCGTGAAGAAGCTGTGTGATGCGTATGCGAGGGGATACCAGCAACCAGTCAAGGTGAGCAATTGTTCTAAAGAACCCTTACTAGTGCTGCAGTTCCCCAACAGCGCGCTGTGCGAGGGAATCGTGATGCTGAGGGTGGAGAGCCCGCTGTATTTCCCCGGGGCTAATTTTGTGAGGCAGCGCGTGAAGAAGCTGTGTGATGCGTATGCGAGGGGATACCAGCAACCAGTCAAGGTGAGCAATTGTTCTAAAGAACCCTTACTAGTGCTGCAGTTCCCCAACAGCGCGCTGTGCGAGGGAATCGTGATGCTGAGGGTGGAGAGCCCGCTGTATTTCCCCGGGGCTAATTTTGTGAGGCAGCGCGTGAAGAAGCTGTGTGATGCGTATGCGAGGGGATACCAGCAACCAGTCAAGGTGAGCAATTGTTCTAAAGAACCCTTACTAGTGCTGCAGTTCCCCAACAGCGCGCTGTGCGAGGGAATCGTGATGCTGAGGGTGGAGAGCCCGCTGTATTTCCCCGGGGCTAATTTTGTGAGGCAGCGCGTGAAGAAGCTGTGTGATGCGTATGCGAGGGGATACCAGCAACCAGTCAAGGTGAGCAATTGTTCTAAAGAACCCTTACTAGTGCTGCAGTTCCCCAACAGCGCGCTGTGCGAGGGAATCGTGATGCTGAGGGTGGAGAGCCCGCTGTATTTCCCCGGGGCTAATTTTGTGAGGCAGCGCGTGAAGAAGCTGTGTGATGCGTATGCGAGGGGATACCAGCAACCAGTCAAGGTGAGCAATTGTTCTAAAGAACCCTTACTAGTGCTGCAGTTCCCCAACAGCGCGCTGTGCGAGGGAATCGTGATGCTGAGGGTGGAGAGCCCGCTGTATTTCCCCGGGGCTAATTTTGTGAGGCAGCGCGTGAAGAAGCTGTGTGATGCGTATGCGAGGGGATACCAGCAACCAGTCAAGGTGAGCAATTGTTCTAAAGAACCCTTACTAGTGCTGCAGTTCCCCAACAGCGCGCTGTGCGAGGGAATCGTGATGCTGAGGGTGGAGAGCCCGCTGTATTTCCCCGGGGCTAATTTTGTGAGGCAGCGCGTGAAGAAGCTGTGTGATGCGTATGCGAGGGGATACCAGCAACCAGTCAAGGTGAGCAATTGTTCTAAAGAACCCTTACTAGTGCTGCAGTTCCCCAACAGCGCGCTGTGCGAGGGAATCGTGATGCTGAGGGTGGAGAGCCCGCTGTATTTCCCCGGGGCTAATTTTGTGAGGCAGCGCGTGAAGAAGCTGTGTGATGCGTATGCGAGGGGATACCAGCAACCAGTCAAGGTGAGCAATTGTTCTAAAGAACCCTTACTAGTGCTGCAGTTCCCCAACAGCGCGCTGTGCGAGGGAATCGTGATGCTGAGGGTGGAGAGCCCGCTGTATTTCCCCGGGGCTAATTTTGTGAGGCAGCGCGTGAAGAAGCTGTGTGATGCGTATGCGAGGGGATACCAGCAACCAGTCAAGGTGAGCAATTGTTCTAAAGAACCCTTACTAGTGCTGCAGTTCCCCAACAGCGCGCTGTGCGAGGGAATCGTGATGCTGAGGGTGGAGAGCCCGCTGTATTTCCCCGGGGCTAATTTTGTGAGGCAGCGCGTGAAGAAGCTGTGTGATGCGTATGCGAGGGGATACCAGCAACCAGTCAAGGTGAGCAATTGTTCTAAAGAACCCTTACTAGTGCTGCAGTTCCCCAACAGCGCGCTGTGCGAGGGAATCGTGATGCTGAGGGTGGAGAGCCCGCTGTATTTCCCCGGGGCTAATTTTGTGAGGCAGCGCGTGAAGAAGCTGTGTGATGCGTATGCGAGGGGATACCAGCAACCAGTCAAGGTGAGCAATTGTTCTAAAGAACCCTTACTAGTGCTGCAGTTCCCCAACAGCGCGCTGTGCGAGGGAATCGTGATGCTGAGGGTGGAGAGCCCGCTGTATTTCCCCGGGGCTAATTTTGTGAGGCAGCGCGTGAAGAAGCTGTGTGATGCGTATGCGAGGGGATACCAGCAACCAGTCAAGGTGAGCAATTGTTCTAAAGAACCCTTACTAGTGATGCAGTTCCCCAACAGCGCGCTGTGCGAGGGAATCGTGATGCTGAGGGTGGAGAGCCCGCTGTATTTCCCCGGGGCTAATTTTGTGAGGCAGCGCGTGAAGAAGCTGTGTGATGCGTATGCGAGGGGATACCAGCAACCAGTCAAGGTGAGCAATTGTTCTAAAGAACCCTTACTAGTGCTGCAGTTCCCCAACAGCGCGCTGTGCGAGGGAATCGTGATGCTGAGGGTGGAGAGCCCGCTGTATTTCCCCGGGGCTAATTTTGTGAGGCAGCGCGTGAAGAAGCTGTGTGATGCGTATGCGAGGGGATACCAGCAACCAGTCAAGGTGAGCAATTGTTCTAAAGAACCCTTACTAGTGCTGCAGTTCCCCAACAGCGCGCTGTGCGAGGGAATCGTGATGCTGAGGGTGGAGAGCCCGCTGTATTTCCCCGGGGCTAATTTTGTGAGGCAGCGCGTGAAGAAGCTGTGTGATGCGTATGCGAGGGGATACCAGCAACCAGTCAAGGTGAGCAATTGTTCTAAAGAACCCTTACTAGTGCTGCAGTTCCCCAACAGCGCGCTGTGCGAGGGAATCGTGATGCTGAGGGTGGAGAGCCCGCTGTATTTCCCCGGGGCTAATTTTGTGAGGCAGCGCGTGAAGAAGCTGTGTGATGCGTATGCGAGGGGATACCAGCAACCAGTCAAGGTGAGCAATTGTTCTAAAGAACCCTTACTAGTGCTGCAGTTCCCCAACAGCGCGCTGTGCGAGGGAATCGTGATGCTGAGGGTGGAGAGCCCGCTGTATTTCCCCGGGGCTAATTTTGTGAGGCAGCGCGTGAAGAAGCTGTGTGATGCGTATGCGAGGGGATACCAGCAACCAGTCAAGGTGAGCAATTGTTCTAAAGAACCCTTACTAGTGCTGCAGTTCCCCAACAGCGCGCTGTGCGAGGGAATCGTGATGCTGAGGGTGGAGAGCCCGCTGTATTTCCCCGGGGCTAATTTTGTGAGGCAGCGCGTGAAGAAGCTGTGTGATGCGTATGCGAGGGGATACCAGCAACCAGTCAAGGTGAGCAATTGTTCTAAAGAACCCTTACTAGTGCTGCAGTTCCCCAACAGCGCGCTGTGCGAGGGAATCGTGATGCTGAGGGTGGAGAGCCCGCTGTATTTCCCCGGGGCTAATTTTGTGAGGCAGCGCGTGAAGAAGCTGTGTGATGCGTATGCGAGGGGATACCAGCAACCAGTCAAGGTGAGCAATTGTTCTAAAGAACCCTTACTAGTGCTGCAGTTCCCCAACAGCGCGCTGTGCGAGGGAATCGTGATGCTGAGGGTGGAGAGCCCGCTGTATTTCCCCGGGGCTAATTTTGTGAGGCAGCGCGTGAAGAAGCTGTGTGATGCGTATGCGAGGGGATACCAGCAACCAGTCAAGGTGAGCAATTGTTCTAAAGAACCCTTACTAGTGCTGCAGTTCCCCAACAGCGCGCTGTGCGAGGGAATCGTGATGCTGAGGGTGGAGAGCCCGCTGTATTTCCCCGGGGCTAATTTTGTGAGGCAGCGCGTGAAGAAGCTGTGTGATGCGTATGCGAGGGGATACCAGCAACCAGTCAAGGTGAGCAATTGTTCTAAAGAACCCTTACTAGTGCTGCAGTTCCCCAACAGCGCGCTGTGCGAGGGAATCGTGATGCTGAGGGTGGAGAGCCCGCTGTATTTCCCCGGGGCTAATTTTGTGAGGCAGCGCGTGAAGAAGCTGTGTGATGCGTATGCGAGGGGATACCAGCAACCAGTCAAGGTGAGCAATTGTTCTAAAGAACCCTTACTAGTGCTGCAGTTCCCCAACAGCGCGCTGTGCGAGGGAATCGTGATGCTGAGGGTGGAGAGCCCGCTGTATTTCCCCGGGGCTAATTTTGTGAGGCAGCGCGTGAAGAAGCTGTGTGATGCGTATGCGAGGGGATACCAGCAACCAGTCAAGGTGAGCAATTGTTCTAAAGAACCCTTACTAGTGCTGCAGTTCCCCAACAGCGCGCTGTGCGAGGGAATCGTGATGCTGAGGGTGGAGAGCCCGCTGTATTTCCCCGGGGCTAATTTTGTGAGGCAGCGCGTGAAGAAGCTGTGTGATGCGTATGCGAGGGGATACCAGCAACCAGTCAAGGTGAGAAATTGTTCTAAAGAACCCTTACTAGTGCTGCAGTTCCCCAACAGCGCGCTGTGCGAGGGAATCGTGATGCTGAGGGTGGAGAGCCCGCTGTATTTCCCCGGGGCTAATTTTGTGAGGCAGCGCGTGAAGAAGCTGTGTGATGCGTATGCGAGGGGATACCAGCAACCAGTCAAGGTGAGCAATTGTTCTAAAGAACCCTTACTAGTGCTGCAGTTCCCCAACAGCGCGCTGTGCGAGGGAATCGTGATGCTGAGGGTGGAGAGCCCGCTGTATTTCCCCGGGGCTAATTTTGTGAGGCAGCGCGTGAAGAAGCTGTGTGATGCGTATGCGAGGGGATACCAGCAACCAGTCAAGGTGAGCAATTGTTCTAAAGAACCCTTACTAGTGCTGCAGTTCCCCAACAGCGCGCTGTGCGAGGGAATCGTGATGCTGAGGGTGGAGAGCCCGCTGTATTTCCCCGGGGCTAATTTTGTGAGGCAGCGCGTGAAGAAGCTGTGTGATGCGTATGCGAGGGGATACCAGCAACCAGTCAAGGTGAGCAATTGTTCTAAAGAACCCTTACTAGTGCTGCAGTTCCCCAACAGCGCGCTGTGCGAGGGAATCGTGATGCTGAGGGTGGAGAGCCCGCTGTATTTCCCCGGGGCTAATTTTGTGAGGCAGCGCGTGAAGAAGCTGTGTGATGCGTATGCGAGGGGATACCAGCAACCAGTCAAGGTGAGCAATTGTTCTAAAGAACCCTTACTAGTGCTGCAGTTCCCCAACAGCGCGCTGTGCGAGGGAATCGTGATGCTGAGGGTGGAGAGCCCGCTGTATTTCCCCGGGGCTAATTTTGTGAGGCAGCGCGTGAAGAAGCTGTGTGATGCGTATGCGAGGGGATACCAGCAACCAGTCAAGGTGAGCAATTGTTCTAAAGAACCCTTACTAGTGCTGCAGTTCCCCAACAGCGCGCTGTGCGAGGGAATCGTGATGCTGAGGGTGGAGAGCCCGCTGTATTTCCCCGGGGCTAATTTTGTGAGGCAGCGCGTGAAGAAGCTGTGTGATGCGTATGCGAGGGGATACCAGCAACCAGTCAAGGTGAGCAATTGTTCTAAAGAACCCTTACTAGTGCTGCAGTTCCCCAACAGCGCGCTGTGCGAGGGAATCGTGATGCTGAGGGTGGAGAGCCCGCTGTATTTCCCCGGGGCTAATTTTGTGAGGCAGCGCGTGAAGAAGCTGTGTGATGCGTATGCGAGGGGATACCAGCAACCAGTCAAGGTGAGCAATTGTTCTAAAGAACCCTTACTAGTGCTGCAGTTCCCCAACAGCGCGCTGTGCGAGGGAATCGTGATGCTGAGGGTGGAGAGCCCGCTGTATTTCCCCGGGGCTAATTTTGTGAGGCAGCGCGTGAAGAAGCTGTGTGATGCGTATGCGAGGGGATACCAGCAACCAGTCAAGGTGAGCAATTGTTCTAAAGAACCCTTACTAGTGCTGCAGTTCCCCAACAGCGCGCTGTGCGAGGGAATCGTGATGCTGAGGGTGGAGAGCCCGCTGTATTTCCCCGGGGCTAATTTTGTGAGGCAGCGCGTGAAGAAGCTGTGTGATGCGTATGCGAGGGGATACCAGCAACCAGTCAAGGTGAGCAATTGTTCTAAAGAACCCTTACTAGTGCTGCAGTTCCCCAACAGCGCGCTGTGCGAGGGAATCGTGATGCTGAGGGTGGAGAGCCCGCTGTATTTCCCCGGGGCTAATTTTGTGAGGCAGCGCGTGAAGAAGCTGTGTGATGCGTATGCGAGGGGATACCAGCAACCAGTCAAGGTGAGCAATTGTTCTAAAGAACCCTTACTAGTGCTGCAGTTCCCCAACAGCGCGCTGTGCGAGGGAATCGTGATGCTGAGGGTGGAGAGCCCGCTGTATTTCCCCGGGGCTAATTTTGTGAGGCAGCGCGTGAAGAAGCTGTGTGATGCGTATGCGAGGGGATACCAGCAACCAGTCAAGGTGAGCAATTGTTCTAAAGAACCCTTACTAGTGCTGCAGTTCCCCAACAGCGCGCTGTGCGAGGGAATCGTGATGCTGAGGGTGGAGAGCCCGCTGTATTTCCCCGGGGCTAATTTTGTGAGGCAGCGCGTGAAGAAGCTGTGTGATGCGTATGCGAGGGGATACCAGCAACCAGTCAAGGTGAGCAATTGTTCTAAAGAACCCTTACTAGTGCTGCAGTTCCCCAACAGCGCGCTGTGCGAGGGAATCGTGATGCTGAGGGTGGAGAGCCCGCTGTATTTCCCCGGGGCTAATTTTGTGAGGCAGCGCGTGAAGAAGCTGTGTGATGCGTATGCGAGGGGATACCAGCAACCAGTCAAGGTGAGCAATTGTTCTAAAGAACCCTTACTAGTGCTGCAGTTCCCCAACAGCGCGCTGTGCGAGGGAATCGTGATGCTGAGGGTGGAGAGCCCGCTGTATTTCCCCGGGGCTAATTTTGTGAGGCAGCGCGTGAAGAAGCTGTGTGATGCGTATGCGAGGGGATACCAGCAACCAGTCAAGGTGAGCAATTGTTCTAAAGAACCCTTACTAGTGCTGCAGTTCCCCAACAGCGCGCTGTGCGAGGGAATCGTGATGCTGAGGGTGGAGAGCCCGCTGTATTTCCCCGGGGCTAATTTTGTGAGGCAGCGCGTGAAGAAGCTGTGTGATGCGTATGCGAGGGGATACCAGCAACCAGTCAAGGTGAGCAATTGTTCTAAAGAACCCTTACTAGTGCTGCAGTTCCCCAACAGCGCGCTGTGCGAGGGAATCGTGATGCTGAGGGTGGAGAGCCCGCTGTATTTCCCCGGGGCTAATTTTGTGAGGCAGCGCGTGAAGAAGCTGTGTGATGCGTATGCGAGGGGATACCAGCAACCAGTCAAGGTGAGAAATTGTTCTAAAGAACCCTTACTAGTGCTGCAGTTCCCCAACAGCGCGCTGTGCGAGGGAATCGTGATGCTGAGGGTGGAGAGCCCGCTGTATTTCCCCGGGGCTAATTTTGTGAGGCAGCGCGTGAAGAAGCTGTGTGATGCGTATGCGAGGGGATACCAGCAACCAGTCAAGGTGAGCAATTGTTCTAAAGAACCCTTACTAGTGCTGCAGTTCCCCAACAGCGCGCTGTGCGAGGGAATCGTGATGCTGAGGGTGGAGAGCCCGCTGTATTTCCCCGGGGCTAATTTTGTGAGGCAGCGCGTGAAGAAGCTGTGTGATGCGTATGCGAGGGGATACCAGCAACCAGTCAAGGTGAGCAATTGTTCTAAAGAACCCTTACTAGTGCTGCAGTTCCCCAACAGCGCGCTGTGCGAGGGAATCGTGATGCTGAGGGTGGAGAGCCCGCTGTATTTCCCCGGGGCTAATTTTGTGAGGCAGCGCGTGAAGAAGCTGTGTGATGCGTATGCGAGGGGATACCAGCAACCAGTCAAGGTGAGCAATTGTTCTAAAGAACCCTTACTAGTGCTGCAGTTCCCCAACAGCGCGCTGTGCGAGGGAATCGTGATGCTGAGGGTGGAGAGCCCGCTGTATTTCCCCGGGGCTAATTTTGTGAGGAAGCGCGTGAAGAAGCTGTGTGATGCGTATGCGAGGGGATACCAGCAACCAGTCAAGGTGAGCAATTGTTCTAAAGAACCCTTACTAGTGCTGCAGTTCCCCAACAGCGCGCTGTGCGAGGGAATCGTGATGCTGAGGGTGGAGAGCCCGCTGTATTTCCCCGGGGCTAATTTTGTGAGGCAGCGCGTGAAGAAGCTGTGTGATGCGTATGCGAGGGGATACCAGCAACCAGTCAAGGTGAGCAATTGTTCTAAAGAACCCTTACTAGTGCTGCAGTTCCCCAACAGCGCGCTGTGCGAGGGAATCGTGATGCTGAGGGTGGAGAGCCCGCTGTATTTCCCCGGGGCTAATTTTGTGAGGCAGCGCGTGAAGAAGCTGTGTGATGCGTATGCGAGGGGATACCAGCAACCAGTCAAGGTGAGCAATTGTTCTAAAGAACCCTTACTAGTGCTGCAGTTCCCCAACAGCGCGCTGTGCGAGGGAATCGTGATGCTGAGGGTGGAGAGCCCGCTGTATTTCCCCGGGGCTAATTTTGTGAGGCAGCGCGTGAAGAAGCTGTGTGATGCGTATGCGAGGGGATACCAGCAACCAGTCAAGGTGAGCAATTGTTCTAAAGAACCCTTACTAGTGCTGCAGTTCCCCAACAGCGCGCTGTGCGAGGGAATCGTGATGCTGAGGGTGGAGAGCCCGCTGTATTTCCCCGGGGCTAATTTTGTGAGGCAGCGCGTGAAGAAGCTGTGTGATGCGTATGCGAGGGGATACCAGCAACCAGTCAAGGTGAGCAATTGTTCTAAAGAACCCTTACTAGTGCTGCAGTTCCCCAACAGCGCGCTGTGCGAGGGAATCGTGATGCTGAGGGTGGAGAGCCCGCTGTATTTCCCCGGGGCTAATTTTGTGAGGCAGCGCGTGAAGAAGCTGTGTGATGCGTATGCGAGGGGATACCAGCAACCAGTCAAGGTGAGCAATTGTTCTAAAGAACCCTTACTAGTGCTGCAGTTCCCCAACAGCGCGCTGTGCGAGGGAATCGTGATGCTGAGGGTGGAGAGCCCGCTGTATTTCCCCGGGGCTAATTTTGTGAGGCAGCGCGTGAAGAAGCTGTGTGATGCGTATGCGAGGGGATACCAGCAACCAGTCAAGGTGAGCAATTGTTCTAAAGAACCCTTACTAGTGCTGCAGTTCCCCAACAGCGCGCTGTGCGAGGGAATCGTGATGCTGAGGGTGGAGAGCCCGCTGTATTTCCCCGGGGCTAATTTTGTGAGGCAGCGCGTGAAGAAGCTGTGTGATGCGTATGCGAGGGGATACCAGCAACCAGTCAAGGTGAGCAATTGTTCTAAAGAACCCTTACTAGTGCTGCAGTTCCCCAACAGCGCGCTGTGCGAGGGAATCGTGATGCTGAGGGTGGAGAGCCCGCTGTATTTCCCCGGGGCTAATTTTGTGAGGCAGCGCGTGAAGAAGCTGTGTGATGCGTATGCGAGGGGATACCAGCAACCAGTCAAGGTGAGCAATTGTTCTAAAGAACCCTTACTAGTGCTGCAGTTCCCCAACAGCGCGCTGTGCGAGGGAATCGTGATGCTGAGGGTGGAGAGCCCGCTGTATTTCCCCGGGGCTAATTTTGTGAGGCAGCGCGTGAAGAAGCTGTGTGATGCGTATGCGAGGGGATACCAGCAACCAGTCAAGGTGAGCAATTGTTCTAAAGAACCCTTACTAGTGCTGCAGTTCCCCAACAGCGCGCTGTGCGAGGGAATCGTGATGCTGAGGGTGGAGAGCCCGCTGTATTTCCCCGGGGCTAATTTTGTGAGGCAGCGCGTGAAGAAGCTGTGTGATGCGTATGCGAGGGGATACCAGCAACCAGTCAAGGTGAGCAATTGTTCTAAAGAACCCTTACTAGTGCTGCAGTTCCCCAACAGCGCGCTGTGCGAGGGAATCGTGATGCTGAGGGTGGAGAGCCCGCTGTATTTCCCCGGGGCTAATTTTGTGAGGCAGCGCGTGAAGAAGCTGTGTGATGCGTATGCGAGGGGATACCAGCAACCAGTCAAGGTGAGCAATTGTTCTAAAGAACCCTTACTAGTGCTGCAGTTCCCCAACAGCGCGCTGTGCGAGGGAATCGTGATGCTGAGGGTGGAGAGCCCGCTGTATTTCCCCGGGGCTAATTTTGTGAGGCAGCGCGTGAAGAAGCTGTGTGATGCGTATGCGAGGGGATACCAGCAACCAGTCAAGGTGAGCAATTGTTCTAAAGAACCCTTACTAGTGCTGCAGTTCCCCAACAGCGCGCTGTGCGAGGGAATCGTGATGCTGAGGGTGGAGAGCCCGCTGTATTTCCCCGGGGCTAATTTTGTGAGGCAGCGCGTGAAGAAGCTGTGTGATGCGTATGCGAGGGGATACCAGCAACCAGTCAAGGTGAGCAATTGTTCTAAAGAACCCTTACTAGTGCTGCAGTTCCCCAACAGCGCGCTGTGCAAGGGAATCGTGATGCTGAGGGTGGAGAGCCCGCTGTATTTCCCCGGGGCTAATTTTGTGAGGCAGCGCGTGAAGAAGCTGTGTGATGCGTATGCGAGGGGATACCAGCAACCAGTCAAGGTGAGCAATTGTTCTAAAGAACCCTTACTAGTGCTGCAGTTCCCCAACAGCGCGCTGTGCGAGGGAATCGTGATGCTGAGGGTGGAGAGCCCGCTGTATTTCCCCGGGGCTAATTTTGTGAGGCAGCGCGTGAAGAAGCTGTGTGATGCGTATGCGAGGGGATACCAGCAACCAGTCAAGGTGAGCAATTGTTCTAAAGAACCCTTACTAGTGCTGCAGTTCCCCAACAGCGCGCTGTGCGAGGGAATCGTGATGCTGAGGGTGGAGAGCCCGCTGTATTTCCCCGGGGCTAATTTTGTGAGGCAGCGCGTGAAGAAGCTGTGTGATGCGTATGCGAGGGGATACCAGCAACCAGTCAAGGTGAGCAATTGTTCTAAAGAACCCTTACTAGTGCTGCAGTTCCCCAACAGCGCGCTGTGCGAGGGAATCGTGATGCTGAGGGTGGAGAGCCCGCTGTATTTCCCCGGGGCTAATTTTGTGAGGCAGCGCGTGAAGAAGCTGTGTGATGCGTATGCGAGGGGATACCAGCAACCAGTCAAGGTGAGCAATTGTTCTAAAGAACCCTTACTAGTGCTGCAGTTCCCCAACAGCGCGCTGTGCGAGGGAATCGTGATGCTGAGGGTGGAGAGCCCGCTGTATTTCCCCGGGGCTAATTTTGTGAGGCAGCGCGTGAAGAAGCTGTGTGATGCGTATGCGAGGGGATACCAGCAACCAGTCAAGGTGAGCAATTGTTCTAAAGAACCCTTACTAGTGCTGCAGTTCCCCAACAGCGCGCTGTGCGAGGGAATCGTGATGCTGAGGGTGGAGAGCCCGCTGTATTTCCCCGGGGCTAATTTTGTGAGGCAGCGCGTGAAGAAGCTGTGTGATGCGTATGCGAGGGGATACCAGCAACCAGTCAAGGTGAGCAATTGTTCTAAAGAACCCTTACTAGTGCTGCAGTTCCCCAACAGCGCGCTGTGCGAGGGAATCGTGATGCTGAGGGTGGAGAGCCCGCTGTATTTCCCCGGGGCTAATTTTGTGAGGCAGCGCGTGAAGAAGCTGTGTGATGCGTATGCGAGGGGATACCAGCAACCAGTCAAGGTGAGCAATTGTTCTAAAGAACCCTTACTAGTGCTGCAGTTCCCCAACAGCGCGCTGTGCGAGGGAATCGTGATGCTGAGGGTGGAGAGCCCGCTGTATTTCCCCGGGGCTAATTTTGTGAGGCAGCGCGTGAAGAAGCTGTGTGATGCGTATGCGAGGGGATACCAGCAACCAGTCAAGGTGAGCAATTGTTCTAAAGAACCCTTACTAGTGCTGCAGTTCCCCAACAGCGCGCTGTGCGAGGGAATCGTGATGCTGAGGGTGGAGAGCCCGCTGTATTTCCCCGGGGCTAATTTTGTGAGGCAGCGCGTGAAGAAGCTGTGTGATGCGTATGCGAGGGGATACCAGCAACCAGTCAAGGTGAGCAATTGTTCTAAAGAACCCTTACTAGTGCTGCAGTTCCCCAACAGCGCGCTGTGCGAGGGAATCGTGATGCTGAGGGTGGAGAGCCCGCTGTATTTCCCCGGGGCTAATTTTGTGAGGCAGCGCGTGAAGAAGCTGTGTGATGCGTATGCGAGGGGATACCAGCAACCAGTCAAGGTGAGCAATTGTTCTAAAGAACCCTTACTAGTGCTGCAGTTCCCCAACAGCGCGCTGTGCGAGGGAATCGTGATGCTGAGGGTGGAGAGCCCGCTGTATTTCCCCGGGGCTAATTTTGTGAGGCAGCGCGTGAAGAAGCTGTGTGATGCGTATGCGAGGGGATACCAGCAACCAGTCAAGGTGAGCAATTGTTCTAAAGAACCCTTACTAGTGCTGCAGTTCCCCAACAGCGCGCTGTGCGAGGGAATCGTGATGCTGAGGGTGGAGAGCCCGCTGTATTTCCCCGGGGCTAATTTTGTGAGGCAGCGCGTGAAGAAGCTGTGTGATGCGTATGCGAGGGGATACCAGCAACCAGTCAAGGTGAGCAATTGTTCTAAAGAACCCTTACTAGTGCTGCAGTTCCCCAACAGCGCGCTGTGCGAGGGAATCGTGATGCTGAGGGTGGAGAGCCCGCTGTATTTCCCCGGGGCTAATTTTGTGAGGCAGCGCGTGAAGAAGCTGTGTGATGCGTATGCGAGGGGATACCAGCAACCAGTCAAGGTGAGCAATTGTTCTAAAGAACCCTTACTAGTGCTGCAGTTCCCCAACAGCGCGCTGTGCGAGGGAATCGTGATGCTGAGGGTGGAGAGCCCGCTGTATTTCCCCGGGGCTAATTTTGTGAGGCAGCGCGTGAAGAAGCTGTGTGATGCGTATGCGAGGGGATACCAGCAACCAGTCAAGGTGAGCAATTGTTCTAAAGAACCCTTACTAGTGCTGCAGTTCCCCAACAGCGCGCTGTGCGAGGGAATCGTGATGCTGAGGGTGGAGAGCCCGCTGTATTTCCCCGGGGCTAATTTTGTGAGGCAGCGCGTGAAGAAGCTGTGTGATGCGTATGCGAGGGGATACCAGCAACCAGTCAAGGTGAGCAATTGTTCTAAAGAACCCTTACTAGTGCTGCAGTTCCCCAACAGCGCGCTGTGCGAGGGAATCGTGATGCTGAGGGTGGAGAGCCCGCTGTATTTCCCCGGGGCTAATTTTGTGAGGCAGCGCGTGAAGAAGCTGTGTGATGCGTATGCGAGGGGATACCAGCAACCAGTCAAGGTGAGCAATTGTTCTAAAGAACCCTTACTAGTGCTGCAGTTCCCCAACAGCGCGCTGTGCGAGGGAATCGTGATGCTGAGGGTGGAGAGCCCGCTGTATTTCCCCGGGGCTAATTTTGTGAGGCAGCGCGTGAAGAAGCTGTGTGATGCGTATGCGAGGGGATACCAGCAACCAGTCAAGGTGAGCAATTGTTCTAAAGAACCCTTACTAGTGCTGCAGTTCCCCAACAGCGCGCTGTGCGAGGGAATCGTGATGCTGAGGGTGGAGAGCCCGCTGTATTTCCCCGGGGCTAATTTTGTGAGGCAGCGCGTGAAGAAGCTGTGTGATGCGTATGCGAGGGGATACCAGCAACCAGTCAAGGTGAGCAATTGTTCTAAAGAACCCTTACTAGTGCTGCAGTTCCCCAACAGCGCGCTGTGCGAGGGAATCGTGATGCTGAGGGTGGAGAGCCCGCTGTATTTCCCCGGGGCTAATTTTGTGAGGCAGCGCGTGAAGAAGCTGTGTGATGCGTATGCGAGGGGATACCAGCAACCAGTCAAGGTGAGCAATTGTTCTAAAGAACCCTTACTAGTGCTGCAGTTCCCCAACAGCGCGCTGTGCGAGGGAATCGTGATGCTGAGGGTGGAGAGCCCGCTGTATTTCCCCGGGGCTAATTTTGTGAGGCAGCGCGTGAAGAAGCTGTGTGATGCGTATGCGAGGGGATACCAGCAACCAGTCAAGGTGAGCAATTGTTCTAAAGAACCCTTACTAGTGCTGCAGTTCCCCAACAGCGCGCTGTGCGAGGGAATCGTGATGCTGAGGGTGGAGAGCCCGCTGTATTTCCCCGGGGCTAATTTTGTGAGGCAGCGCGTGAAGAAGCTGTGTGATGCGTATGCGAGGGGATACCAGCAACCAGTCAAGGTGAGCAATTGTTCTAAAGAACCCTTACTAGTGCTGCAGTTCCCCAACAGCGCGCTGTGCGAGGGAATCGTGATGCTGAGGGTGGAGAGCCCGCTGTATTTCCCCGGGGCTAATTTTGTGAGGCAGCGCGTGAAGAAGCTGTGTGATGCGTATGCGAGGGGATACCAGCAACCAGTCAAGGTGAGCAATTGTTCTAAAGAACCCTTACTAGTGCTGCAGTTCCCCAACAGCGCGCTGTGCGAGGGAATCGTGATGCTGAGGGTGGAGAGCCCGCTGTATTTCCCCGGGGCTAATTTTGTGAGGCAGCGCGTGAAGAAGCTGTGTGATGCGTATGCGAGGGGATACCAGCAACCAGTCAAGGTGAGCAATTGTTCTAAAGAACCCTTACTAGTGCTGCAGTTCCCCAACAGCGCGCTGTGCGAGGGAATCGTGATGCTGAGGGTGGAGAGCCCGCTGTATTTCCCCGGGGCTAATTTTGTGAGGCAGCGCGTGAAGAAGCTGTGTGATGCGTATGCGAGGGGATACCAGCAACCAGTCAAGGTGAGCAATTGTTCTAAAGAACCCTTACTAGTGCTGCAGTTCCCCAACAGCGCGCTGTGCGAGGGAATCGTGATGCTGAGGGTGGAGAGCCCGCTGTATTTCCCCGGGGCTAATTTTGTGAGGCAGCGCGTGAAGAAGCTGTGTGATGCGTATGCGAGGGGATACCAGCAACCAGTCAAGGTGAGCAATTGTTCTAAAGAACCCTTACTAGTGCTGCAGTTCCCCAACAGCACGCTGTGGGAGGGGATCGTGATGCTGAGGGTGGAAAGCCCGCTGTATTTCCCCGGGGCTAACTTTGTGAGGCAGCGCGTGAAGAAGCTGTGTGATGCGTATGCGAGGGG
The DNA here is from genome assembly GCA_947471745.1 of Closterium sp. Naga37s-1. Lineage (NCBI taxonomy): Eukaryota > Viridiplantae > Streptophyta > Zygnematophyceae > Desmidiales > Closteriaceae > Closterium > Closterium sp. Naga37s-1. The sequence goes on from CANJKZ010000511.1 coordinate 310,585, forward strand.
ATACCAGCAACCAGTCAAGGTGAGCAATTGTTCTAAAGAACCCTTACTAGTGCTGCAGTTCCCCAACAGCACGCTGTGTGAGGGGATCGTGATGCTGAGGGTGGAAAGCCCGCTGTATTTCCCCGGGGCTAACTTTGTGAGGCAGCGCGTGAAGAAGCTGTGTGACGCTTATGCGAGGGGGTACCAGCAGCCAGTCAAGGTGAGCAATTTAAGTGAGGTTGACACAGTCTTTTCGAGTGCGTGTGAGCATTGGAGCAGCGCGTGAAGAAGCTGTGTGATGCGTACGCCAGAGGGTACCAGCAGCCAGTGAAGGTGAGCCTGAGATGGACCCAGTTCCCAGGGTGAGTGATGAGTGAATGTGAGGGGAAGATGGTTCAGACTGCTGTCAGATCTTTGTGCGGCAGCGCGTGAAGAAGCTGTGTGATGCGTACGCAAGGGGATACCAGCAGCTAGTCAAGGTGAGCATGACTTACTTGTGCTGCCTCCACTTTTTGCTCATCCCACCCTCCTCTCTGCAGCACTGTGTGTTGAGTTTATCAGTCATGCACGGCATTGGTGTGACGGCCATCGAAGCCATGGGTGAATTGCAATACCCAATCCCACCTATTCTTTCCTGCACCTTCTGTCCCCTCGTCCTCCTCCCCTGCAGCACTGCGTGTTGGACCTATCAGTGATGCATGACATCGATGTGACGGCCATTGAAGCCATGAGGGATCTGCACCGCGACCTCACACAGATGGGCATCCAGGTGAGCTGACCCGGGTGATGTGAGTGGGTCAGGTTTGTCGGCCATAGAGTCCATGAGAGACCTGCACTCCCTCACTCCCTCACTTTCTCCATTCCATCCCCTTCCCTCCAATCCCTCTGCAGCTGTGTCTGGCAAGTGCCAACAGGGACGTGCTGAGGAAGATGTTTGACGCACAGCTGTTAGCAGAGATAGGCGAGCAGTGGCTCTCTGTCATGCCTCACTCCCTCACTCCATTCCCATCCCTTCCCTCTGCTATTCCCTCGACAGCTGTGTCTGGCGAGTGCCAACAGGGACGTCCTCCGCAAGATGTTTGACGCGCAGCTATTAGCAGAGATAGGCGAGCAGTGGCTCTTCGTCACTCCTGCTGATGCCGTGAAGCTTTGCCGTGCCGTGGCGCTCTCCCAGCCTGCTGCCAAGGAGACTGAGGAGATGCTCAACACTGTTCCGTCGTTTGATATTTAGGGGAATGGGGGATGTTGAGATGGAGGCATGGCAAGGCTTGGAAAATGTGCTGTGCTGTGGCGCTCTCCCAGCCTGCTGCCAAGGAGACAGAGGAGCTGTTGAACACTGTGCCGTCGTTTGATATCTAGGGGAATGGGGGATGTTGAGAGGGGCCCACAATGCGGTAACCTCTGCCGCGCCGTGGCGCTGTCCCAACCGGCTGCCAAGGAGACAGAGGAGCTGCTGAACACTGTGCCGTCGTTTGATATCTAGAAGGGTGTGGGGGGCGAGGGGGGAGTATAATGCTGGAAGCTGTGCTGTGGCATCGTGCTCTCCCAGCCGGCTGCCAAGGAGACTGAGGAGCTGCTGAACACGGTGCCCTCGTTTGATATCTAGGGGGGTGGGGGGCCATAATGCTGGAAGCTCGGCTGTGGCATGGCGCTCTCACAGCCTGCTGCCAAGGAGAGTGAGGAGCAGTTGAGTGGAGTGCATACCTCTGATATTTAGGGAACAAGGGGGTTTGAGACAGGTGCTCCATGCTGAAAGCTCTGTGGGAGCTGTTGAATAGTGTTCAATCAGACTTCTGATCTGATATCTAAATGCGTTGTGGCACGGCGATCTCCCAGCCTGCTGCCAAGGAGAGTGAGGAGCTGTTGAATGGATTCCATATTTTTTTATATATCTAGGGGTATGGGAGGTGGGCAATAATGCAGGAAGCTCGGCCTCGCTGTTGCGCTCTCCCAGCCCGCTCCCAAGGAGAGTGAGCAGAGTGCAGGCCTTTAATATCTAGGCATATGGGAGAGGTGTTGAGACAAATGCCACAGTGCAGTCTGTAAGCTTTTACACGCCATGGCAGAGTATTGTACCACAGTAAAGGAGAGGGAGGGGGGCCGCTGAGTGGCGTGCTTCTGGTGAGTATGTGCTGACAATCCTCTTACTGGGTGGCATTAGGTCAGCAGTCAGGTAGAAGGGTTATAATGCCTAATGACTGGATAATTATATATCTGGATAATTGACTGGGGGGTCTAATGCTGTGCTAAATAATGACAAGGTTCAGCATTGACCGATTAAGTGGTAGACAAATTAGCCTGCATGTGAATCAGACGGATACAATATCTCATTAATGCTTCCTACTAAAAGCTGTACAAAACGATACATACAGGCTGGCTTCACGATTTGACACTATCGGTGAACCACCCCTTTCACTTCCCATCTCCAGCACCCCACGCCTTACGAATCAGCGCCATGCTCACGCCCGCATGCCATTAAAGCTAGCTAACTTGCCAGATGAAAATTGGTGTTTATTTATCAAGTGGCTTCAGGTCAGAAGCGATGGGGAGAACCACGGGTTTGCCGTCATCCCCCTCCACCTCCACCCCGCGCGTGTACGTCAACAGCGGGTCGAGCGCGCTTTTGCTGAACGGGTCGCGCGGCACGCCCGCGCCCGCATTCGGCGGCGCCTTAGAAACATCCGGCGGGTTGTTAATCACCACCCAGCCGCCCAGGAGCCCTCCTAGAAGCAGAAACGTGAGTCCCGCGAGGAACGGGAAGCGGATCGCGAGGGGGTCGATCCCGAGTTGACCGAACACGCCCTTGCCTGTGATGACTTCCATCGTCAGCGCGCTTGCGAAGCCGACCATAGCGAGACGACCCACGCTGAGCTCCTGCAGCGATCCGAATCCGAACCACGTGCCCGGACCTCCGAGCCCGAACCCGGGGCTGGCGGGAGGTGCGGGAGAGGTGGCAGGCTCGGGCGTGGAGGGACTTGCGGAGTCCGCGCGGATGGCTAGACGCGTGGGTGCGGTACGGTTGGCAGGTGTGGAGAGGGATGTGGATCCTCTGTGTGCTGGGAGACGCACGGCGACGAGGGACGGGTTGGCGAGAGCGCGGCGATGGGTAGCCTGAAGGCTGCGCGCTCGTAGTGCTGCGGAGCTAGCTGCAGCAGAGGTAGAGACTGCGAGAGTTGCCATGGCTGAGAGAGTCGCGGTGAGTATGCAGAGGTGGATGGAGTAGGCTGGTGCTGTTGCTTGTTATTAGATCGCAACGTGATAGCTCCAGTTCTCTGCTGCAGAATCCTGCGTAAAGACTGGGGAGATGCTGAAGGTAGAAATATTGAAAGCTGTGAAGTGAAAGATGATTTGTGAAATCGAAATGGGAGGGAGGGAATTTATCTGTTGTGGCAGCAGGAAGCGGCTCGCTGGAGCTGGGTGCTATCGAATTTCGTCCGAGACGCGTGTCGGTCTGCCTACGTGCCACTAGAAAATGCGTGGAGTCACGAAGGTCAAACGCTGAGGTGGCTGCTTGGCCACGTCTCGTGTACCATGTGGAGCGGGGAGAGCGAGACACGCCGCATGTTGGGTGTGTCTGGTGAGCTGAACTACACGTTGGCAAATGCTTCGGCTCAGTTCGGACTCCGAAGTTCCCAGTCAGTCCCCGTTTGAGGTCAGGTTTCAAGGTGTGGGAGAATGTTCCTAGGCCAGGCCAGAACTATCGAGAACCTACACCGTCGATAAATCAAGGCATAATTGCATCCAAATAAGCGGGTGGCATTTTCCCTCTACCTTATAAACACTGCATTCACAAATCTCCAGAAATCATACGGTACGCATCCGCATAAATGTGTGGATTGGTGCTGACATCCTCAAAATGCCATAACAATCGATGGATTTCTAGGTGTATAACATAGCGCTAGGCTCAATATCCTACATAGACTGCTGCATTCACAACATAGCAGTCATCATTGCGGTCACCAAGTGCCTCTAGCGCCACCCCACTTGAACAGATGAGGCCACCATCAACCACTTCCACGCCAATGATTTCACCACTGCCAGCACACATGCCAACGTGCTTGATTAGTGCGTGAAGGTTCAGAACATGTGTATCAGCATCAGTGGACGTGCGTGGAGAGTAGGGAGGGAAGAGTGGTGGAGAAAGAAATGGAGAGAAGGAAGGAGAGAGTGAGTTAAACGGTTTGAGGAGCACGAGGAGGTGGAGGCGGATGGGGGGTAGTGGGGGGAGGAGGAGGGGAGGAGGGGAAGAGGGGGAAGGGGGGGACGGGGAGAGGGGGTGGGGAGGAGGGTACTCACTAGGGGAACACAGCCTTGACTTGGTCAATATCCAGGCCAGACTGAAGCTCCCTCGGCACGCCTAGGCGCACCTGAAGCTTCATCTGCTGCCACGATACACCTGGGATGGCACCTGGGGGTGGAAAGGAGAGCAGTAAGGCATGGAATAAACGCACACTTCTTAAGGGGGGTGCGGGTGGAGGTAGGAGTGGGTAGAGGAGGGGAGACTGAGGAAAGGAAACTATCATGGCTAGGACGTAATCAGGCCCAGTATGCCGAGCCCCCGATTGTGGAACGATTATGCCAGGCGACATTGCCTCAGAGACCATAAGGAAGAGCGAGAGATGGGAGCATCAAGATAACGCCCCCTACCTGTGCGGAAGGCGGGGATGGAGTTGGACGTGATGGCGTTTCGACACGCCTTTATCGCTGCCTTAGTGACATTCTGCCTGCCACGTGGCAAGCCAGGATTGGAGGGATGAAATAAGGGGTGAATAGATGGAAAAGTGCTGATCAGCGCGCCGTGAGGTAATGGATGCCTAGGATAAATAACAACACAACATCACTACATTGGACACGGTAGTGATAGCTCATTTGTTCTGTAAAGCTCGGAAAAGTACACCACCACCACTAATGCGCACCCATGCAAGGAATACGTAGACGCACCCGTGCTGGTCGTATCCCACACCCATCTCGACGAAGAGCACCTTCATGCGACTCCCCTCACTCGTCGCCTGAGACACCCCTGCGACGTCGCTCGCCTCTGCCATGGCGACAAATCGACGTCGCGAAGCGGACGAGACTCCGGACGATATCGCGGGCAAAAATCGCAGAGGCGCAGAGACTAGCAGATTCCGTGACGCGCTAAATGAACAGAGACCACAGCGTGGATTTACGGCGAATCTATGGCTGGTGGCTGAAGGAGAGAGAGGAATGCGATGGGCTGCAGCTAAAAGAGGCATTGCCTAATCGTCTGATCACCTAAACGTTGAGTCGCTTGATAGCCTACAAATCGTTTTAAAACCTGACCACCTAAGCGTTCGGTCGAATGACAGCTAGTCGGACTCTGATCGCCTGACTGTCTAATGGGCTCGTCCGATTGAATGCTTCCTACACTGGATCGCGGAAAATAGTATGCACCGCGTGAGTCTTGCTTGATTCAGAACTGCTCTGCTAAAAAAATCCCTAAACTGTGGGAATGCCGCCAACTTCAAGAATGTCATATGCCAATTGATTTTTGTGTGACTTATACTTGATAGAGGGTGACTATTTTTACATATAATACACATTGAAAAGCACACTCGAGTCGTATTTTGTATACGTGACTACATTCGCATTTGGTCACCTTCATCACATCTTGCGCTCATGTTTTCCCTGCACTCCTGCGCTCCTGCTCCATCTTTCGCGCAGCTCCTCATGTTCTCAAATCCTCGCGTGCTCCGGTGTCACTTCCCAATCGCCACTTCCGCGTATCCCTACATTTTTCTTGCCCGCTTCTCCGTCCTGCCTGCGCTGCTACCTTCGCTTCTCGGCTCGCGTTGACTCCTCGCCTTCGCTCCACCCCTTGTCTCCTAGCCGTTACTCCTATCCGTCGCCCGTTCGTTCGCTTCGTCCTTTCCCGCCATGATATCCGACAGGATATCAAAGGTCGTACTCATAGCGTGCGGCGTCGGCACAATAGCGGGTATGTTACTAGGGGGATCGTCGGACACACGTTCCAGTGTCATTGGCAGCTGTTTCTCTAGCGCCTATAAGCCTTTTCCCTTTCCGTTCGTGCTTCTCCCGCCCACCCCGCCGCCACTCTCTGCATTCTCGTGCACTTTCCATGCTCTCTCCGTTCCTCCCTCGCCCCCACTTCTCCCTGCTCGACAATTCTCGCACCCTCTCAGCCGCTATTCCCATCCACATTCTTCCCCTACCTCCCCGCTTCCTCACGCCACGCCAATTTCCCCCCGTCTCCCCTCCCGTCTCCAGCTCCCTCCAACCGCCACCCCTCCCCCCCTCTCTCTGCATCACTGTTTTCTCTCAGGCTACCTCGCCTTTCACCTTTCGTTAGTCTCAACCCCCACCCTCCTCCCTTTCCCTTTCCTTCCTGTAACCTCCCTTTCTCTTCGCGTCCCTTTACCACCCTTCTTCTTTCTTCACCTTTCCTTCCCCACCCTCCCCACGCACAACAACGTATCCCACTTACCAGGCCTGTTGCTGACGTCAGCAGATCGCAAGGCCCAATCACGAGCGCAGGGACCTGTGTCGGTGGAAGAGAAGCTGAAGCAACTCGATAAGAGCATGTCTAGATAGCAGCACATTGCGGTGGTGGGGTGTGGAGTTATGCTTTGGTGGTGGCTTTGGCTGGAGCGGAGAGCGGCTGTGTTTTATTCGGCTGGGAGGATAATAATGCTCGAGATAGCTGGGAGGTAAATAAAGGCCACTCGATTTTTTCAAGGTTGAAGTATAGGAGGGAGAACTCCCCTACTCTATCTTCGCACCAAGGAGAAAGCCACACATACCGTATTATTGTATGGTACTCTGGTGGGTCTGTGCCGTGATCCAGTACAATATCCCCCAAAATTTGAAGACTTGCACTGCAATACCGGTACCTCTTAAGTGCTGTCAATTTACATTGGTATGATATGGAGAGATGTTGCAACTCTAAGCCTTATTTTGAAATGATGTGGTAGTGTTTTAGAAATCTTCCTTACGCTGTTTCGAACTCACCATTCAACCTCGTCGTTCTCCCCTCAGCTCAAATGCACCAGCGCAGCAACCCCCCCAACACCACCATTCACTCCCCCTCGATCCTTGACAATCCGCCTTTTCTCGTAGCTCTGCATCCACGGCGGAGCTCCGCCCATTTACGCCTGGCATCTTGATCGGACGGCCCAGTTTTCACTGCAATGGCGGGTGGTTTGGCAGCGCTCGCGGAGGTGTCGCCCGCGAAAGAGAAGATCGTATTGGACGAGGCTGATTGGAACGCGATTCTCGACGCCATGCGGCCGTACGAGAACCGTACGCCCAATGACACGACATTCCGTACGCCGAACCGTACGCCGAACGGTACGCCGGCGGAGAAGAAACGGAACGGCACGACGAGCGTCGTCCGGAAAGCAGCCAGCGCTGTCAAGAAGACACTCAGCTCGATCACTGTAACGAAGACGAGGCTTATAACGAAAAAGAACACGCTAACGAGGACAACCGAGGCGGAAGGGGGGCCATCGCCTCCCGCCAAGCGTAGAAAGCTCGATAGCGCGGGTCAGGATCAGACTGGCAAGGGGGGCGGAGAGGAGGGAGAAGCAGGTGCGAAAAGTAGCAAGGAGGGGGAGAAGCAGAGCGTATGGTGGTCATTCAAACTGCCGGAAGTGAGTCTCAAAGACCCTAATAAATCGCTAATGAGTGAGCTAGTGACGCGGAAGATCGGCGGAGGTTCAGGGGTCAAGGACGGGGGTTTAGCTGGGAAGAATGTGAACGGTAAGGGCAAAGGCGCAGCTAATGCACCATCAGCAGCGGTGGCGGCAGCGGCAGCAGCGGCGGCGGCAGCGACGTCACAGAAGCGGAAACTACCGTCGTGGGCGGAGGGGAAGGGGCCGGGGGCAGCGGTGGTGAAGGGCGCGGATCAAGTAGTGGCGGCCCCCGGCCACGCGCGCGACTTTTCCTTCCGCCGCGACGTGCAAGGTGCGAGCATTGGGTTTGATGGTTTGGTGCAAGGGGGAAAGGGGGGAATGGGGAAAAGGGGGAGTGGGGAAAGGCCGGGGGCAGCGGAGGTGAAGGGCTAAGATCAAGTAGTGGCGACCCCGGCCTCGCTCGCGACTTCTCCTTCCGCCGCGACGTGCAAGGTGCGCCGGGTTTGGTTGGGACTCGCGAGATTTGTACCCTCTCTGTTTCCTCTCTTGCGTCCCCATCCTTAACCCCTCTCTCCCCCTCTCTTTCCCCTCTCCTCCCCCTCTCCTCCCCGCCCCCTCTCCCCACTTCCCCACCCTTCCTTTCCTTCTCCTCCTTGCAGCAACGTCACTCTTCCGTTCCATACCAGTGCTCGCACAAGACATATACGCGCGCTTCCCCGGGAAGGTGGTGTACCGCCGTGAGCGTAACGGGGTGGAGGCAGCAGCGAAAGAGCTCTACGCGGCTGTGAAGAACGGTAAGGATATAGGGTTGCTGGTATAGAACTAAATATCTTGTAGGTATGATGGGAAGGTGGTGTACCGCCGCGAGCGCAACGGGGTGGAGGCAGCAGCGAGGGAGCTCTACGCGGCTGTCAAGAGCGGTATGGGTTAGGGTTAGGGTGGCGAGTTCAAGATGTAGGGTTTCAGGTGTCAGTCAGGTTCAGGTTGTGGAGCTGTAGGTGTGGTGTATCGCCACGAGCGCAACGGAGTGGAAGCAGCAGCAAGGGAGGGAGCTCTACGTGGCTGTGAAGAGCGGTGAGGTATCAGCAGCAAGGGAGCAAGGGTTCGTGGTGTAGAGTCTTGTGGATTTGATTTTATTTGATGGGAAGGTGGTGTACTGCTGCGAGCGCAACGGCGTTGAGGCAGCAGCAAGGGATAAAAAGCTGCTGTCAAGAGCTGAGGGCTTCACGGCTGGTAGGGTTAAATTGATTGTGTTTAGATTGGCTGAATCAGTAGGGCCTAGGACGTTGGGTTCCGGTGTTGGACTGGTCTGTGGGTGTGCTGTGGCTGGAAGGAAGTGCAATAAATCGATTTTTGAGTCGACTAAAAAATCGACTCATCACACCTGTGGGTGTGCTGTGCCTGGAAGGAAGCGCGATGGTGGGGAGGCAGCAGTGAAAGGGCTCTATGCGGCCGTAAGAGACGTTTGTTGAGGCGCCTAAAAAATGGGCGCTACACGGCTGTAAGAGCGGTAGGCACTGGAGACTTTTGAGTCGACTCAAAAGTCACCAGGCGCCTCAAAAATGGGCTTGCATTGCAACGCTGATTCTCACTCACCTGCTTTTGTGACCCTCTGCCCCTCCCTCTCCTCTCCTTTTTCAGGCGCCAACGGCAGCAGCGGCAAAGTGGCGGTGGGGCTGGACTGCGAGTGGACTCAATTCGCCTTCCCCTTTCTAGGTCTTTATGTTTCACACCCCTCTGCTCCTCCCTCTCCTCTCCTCTCCTCTTTCAGGCGCCGACGGCAGCAGTGGCAAAGTGGCGGTGGGGCTGGACTGCGAGTGGAAGCCCACGTGGGGGAAAGGTGAGGTGGTGGGGTGAGTTGGGGGGATGATGTGTGCACGACCTTTTCTTCTGCCTCCCTTCTGCCCCTTCTCGAATGGACATATCTTTAGTGGCTCTTTCTCTCACCCACCTCCCATGCTCATTGCTCTCTCCTCTCCCCCGCCCCCTCCCCCCCCACAACCCCCACCAGGCCCGGAGAACCCCTGTGCGCTCTTACAGCTCTGTGCCAACGCGGACGTCTGCTATCTCTTCCATCTCAAGTTCACCGGTGTTCCCGAGACTCTCCGTGCATTGCTCAAGGATGCGAGTGTGGTCAAGGTGCGTGTGTTGCTCTGCTGTTTCTCATGCATATGTGCATTTCTTTTCTTATCCCTACGTGCATTCCCCCTTCCCTCTTCTCCGCGTATCGCTCAGTGTGTTGCACTGCCTTCTCTCATGCATATGTGCGTTTCTTTTCTTATCCCTACGTGCATTCCCCCTTCCCTCTTCTCCGCGTATCGCTCAGTGTGTTGCACTGCCTTCTCTCATGCATATGTGCATTTCTTTTCTTATCCCTATGTGCATTCCCCCTTCCCTCTTCTCTGCGTATCGCTCAGTGTGTTGCACTGCCTTCTCTCATGCATATGTGCATTTCTTTTCTTATCCCTACGTGCATTCCCCCTTCCCTCTTCTCCGCGTATCGCTCAAGGATGCCAGTGTGGTCAAGGCGAGTGCGAGTTTCAAAGACCACTCTCCATTCTCGTCTCTGCCCTTCCTTCGTCCATCCCTCCCCTCCGCTCATCCCTCCGCTCATCCCTCCGCTCATCCCTCCGCTCGTACCTCCCCTCGTACCTCCCCTTTCGTCCCTGCCCTTTCCTTCCCTATTCTCTTCTCATTCTTCTCCTCTCTTTCCTCTCCTCTTGTGCCTCTCCTCTCCCTTCTGCCCCTGCAGACAGGTGTAGGTGTGACAGAGGACGGCCGCAAGCTGAGGAAAGATTTCGGTGTTGAGGTGAGTAGTGGTGGGTGGTTGGGTGGGTGGGTGGGAGGGGAGAGTCGGCTTGTGCGTGCGTGCAACCATGGCTATGCACCTGTGTTCGTATACATAGGTGTATGGGCTCGTGTTTGTATGCACGTGTGTGTTTCTGCATGCACGTGAGCAGGTGAATGGGCAGGTGAGTGGGCAGGTGAGTGGGCAGGTGAATGGTCAAGTGAGTGGGCTGGTGGACTGTTGTTTCTCTCTGCTCAGAGGAGGGTGGGCAAAAGAACGTCCTTGTTTTTGACGCTCAGGAAATGGTGGGGCTCAAGGCACTTATGCTCACCCTCCGCTTGTGCATGCTGCGTGTGTGTGTTTCTGCATGTGCATTGGCAGGTGAATGGGCTGGCGGACTGTTCGCCTCTAGCACAGGAGAAAGCTGTGGTGCCAGCCTGAGGGACTGCAGATGGTGGGACTTAAGACACTCGCCCACCTTTTGTGCATGTATTCAGTTCATCCACATGTGCACATGCGCAGGTGAACGGGCTGGTGGACTGTTCGCCTCTGGCACAGGAGAAGGCAGTGGTGCCGGATGGAGGGCAAATGGTGGGGCTCAAGACACTCACCCGCCTTGTGCTGCAGAAAGAGGTGAGACTTGCAGGCGGCTTTTGGTTGGGAATGCCCTTGTGAGTGCACTCAGAGGTTGCTTCGGCGATGGTGGTTTTGAAGACACTCACCCGCCTCGTGCTGCAGAAAGAGGTGAGCTGCTGTGTTGCTGGGTGTGCTGACCCTTGTTCATCCACACGTGCATGCTCAGGTCAGATGAATGTGTTTCCTTTGAGAATTGTGAAAAGCACAGGTTTTGCTCACTGCAGCCACTCCCCCAATGCAGCTTGCCAAGCCCAAAGCGAGTGCAGTGCAGCAACCTTCCTGTTGCCCCACCTCCCACCCCCACCCCCAACCACAACCCCAAACCCTTTCTTAAACCCGCAGTCCAGATCCCTAAGCCGAGTGCAGCGACTGGGAGGCCTTCCCTCTGACCAACGCTCAGCTGAACCACGCGTCAACATATCTGCATTTCATCCCTACTTCCTTCTTACCCCACCCTCCCACCCCCACTCCATCCTCCACCGCCCCCATGCAGCTCGCCAGGCCAAAAAGAGTCATGGGCCAAAAAGCCAACCCTCCCAGTTGCTGCAGCAGCAATTGGGAGGGCTGGCTTTCCTCTGACTGACGCCCAGCTGATCCACGCAGCTCGCCAAGCCAGTTGCACTGGCTGATCCCACTTCGGGACCAGTCGTTGGAAGTGCAACAGGAGGGCTTTCCTCTGACCGACGCCCAGCTGATCTGCCCATGAGAATCTGCATCTCATCTCCCCCTTTCCTGTTCCCCCACCCTCCCAACCCCATCCCCACTCCAACCTCAACCCCATCCCCATCCTCCACAGTAAATGCAGCTAGCAAAGCCAAAACGAGTGCAGTGCAGCAACTGGGAGGGCTTTCCGCTCACAGACGCCCGGCTGATCTACGCTTCAACTTCTGCACTTCAACTCTCCCTTGTTGTTCCCCCCCACCCCACCCTCCGACCCCCAACCCCATCCTCCACCACAAATGCAGCTAGCAAAGCCAAAGCGAGTCCAGTGCAGCAACTGGGAGGGCTTTCCTCTCACAGACGCGCAGCTCATCTACGCGTCAACTGTCGCTGAGAATCTTCCAGGAACTTGACGCCATGCCTTTTACACCTCTCTCCCTCCTAACCTTTGCAGCTCGCCAAGCCAAAAAGAGTCCAGTGCAGCAACTGGGAGGGCTTTCCTCTGACCGACGCCCAGCTAATCCACGCTTCAACCTCCGCACCTCATCCCACCCTGCCATTGCGTCCCCCCGCCCTCATTCCAACCTTGTTTCAAGCCCCACTGAATGCATCTCGCCAAGCCAAAAAGAGTCCAGTGCAGCAATTGGGAGGGCTTTCCCCTGACCGACGCCCAGCTTATTTACGCGTCAACAGACGTGTTTGTGTCGCATCTTCCAGGAACTTGACGCCATGCCTTTTACCTTTTACACCTCTCCCCCTCCTAACCTTTGCAGCTCGCCAAGCCAAAGAGAGTTCAGTGCAGCAACTGGGAGGGCTTCCCTCTCACAGACGCGCAGCTCATCTACGCGTCAACAGACGCGTTTGTGTCGCTGAGAATCTTCCAGGAACTTGACGCCATGCCAAGCCCGTGGCAGGGAGGGATTAACGGGCACGTGTCGGCAGCAGTGGCAGAATCTGCGGTGGCTGTGTCGGTGGCAGCTGCTGCAGCAGCAGCAGCAGCAGGAGAAAGAGAAGAGGATGACAAAAAGGAGAGGCAGGAGAAGACGAATAAAGAGACAGTAGGAAAGCAGAAGGGGAAGGAGAGGGAGGAAAAGAAGGGGAAGGAGGGGGAGGAAAAGAAGGGGAACGAGGGGAAGAAGAGCGCGAATGGGAAGGAGGGGCAAGCAGATGTGGAAGCAAAGACGAGGAAGAAGAGCAAGAGGAAGCAGGAGGCACCCGAGGAGGGCAAGAGCGCAGCAAGAGCAGATGCTGGTGAAAGCAAAGCAGCAGAGGCAGACGGACCGAGAAAGAAGAGAAGAAAGCAAGGGAGCGCAGGGGAAGGCAAGGGTGATGGTGCGAGCAGCGGCAGCAAGGTGGCGAGCTTGAAAGAGGCTGCTGCAGACACAGCGAGCAGGTGGATGGAGCTGATTAAGAAGGCCACCACAAGACAAAAATAGCCACCAGTACCGGCTACTTGCTACCAGCCAAACAAAGCTACCACACTTTGGAGGTGCCTCACACAGCGAGCAGATGGATGGAGCTGATTAAAAAGGCCACCACACGGCAAAAGTAGCAGCAAGGAGAAGACGGATGATGTGCATTCTACATTCCAAGGAGCTGACGTGGCGTCACAGCAGGAAATGCAGAATGACTCATTTCGTTCTTGCCATGACTGCTTGTAACAAGCTAATGTTACGTTTTTTTTGTATTATTACCTGCCAGTATTCACATGGCTGGGTTCTGATACCTCTGTATTTCCATGGAAACCGACCTATGTATTAGTTACTCAAGTATTGGCGTCAACGGATTGCATAAAAGACACCCTGCAACAGGGTTAAGGGCGATAGGCACATGAACATGAACATGAGCATTTTACACAACGATACGTACAACTTTGGCTTCCAACCAACTATTCCACCTCATCACTCTACCGCTTGACTCTTGCTGACTGCTCTGTGGCTCGCTTTGATGGCAGATCCTTCCCCATCCTACTCTGCACTTCCCTCACCTGCTCCTCCCTCCTAAAGCATGAAGCAATCGAAACGCACCACTCTATAATCTTGAGGGCAGATCCTCCCCCATCCTCCTTCCCGCTCTCTTCACCTGTCCCTCCTGTCCTGAGCAATAAACAACTGAAACTACACCACTCTATCACTTGACTCTTGCTGACTGCCTGGTGGCTCGCCGTGGTGGCAAATCCTCCCCCATGCTCCTTCCCACTCCCTTCCCCTGCACCTCCTCACCTTGCACCACCCCTCTGTACCCCTTCTCCCTGCCTTCTCTGGCTCCAGATTCAGTCTCACATCCTCCCTTCCATCTTCCTTCCGTGCCTTGCTGATTCCCATCTGCTGCTTCTCCCTTCCTACCCTTTCCAACCCTTCCTTTCTCCACTGCTGCACACTGATCGTTCTCCTTCATGACACCCCCCTTCTTCTTTCCCCGACCCCTTCCCTCTCCATCCTTCCCACACAGGCCCGCCTCCTCACTCTCACCCTCCTCTGTTTCTCTCATCCTCTCCACCTCACTCTCACAACCCCTTCCACCAACCTCTCCCCCTTCCCTCGTCAATCTCTCCTGAAATCTCATACTCCCCCCACCACCAACCCTCCCCTTCCCCACTCCATCCCCATCCTCCTCCTGTGCCCCCCTGCCACGCCCCACGCCCCTCCTCTCTCTCACTTTCGGCACACTAACAGTTCTCAGGATAGGCGTCTTGTTCCCATGCCCTTCCACATCCCTAATAATAGCTGCTGCAGTCGCTGCTGCCTGTACTGCTGCTCGTGCTCGCTCCTCCTCTCGCTGCTCCTCTCCTTCCTCTTCCTCTCCCCGCCCTTCCCCTTCCTCCTCTGTACCTGCCAAACCGCTCCTGCCGAACCTCTCGTCTCCGAGCCTGCTTCTGCTTCGGGATCTGGTCCGGCTGGGAGGATTGGGAGTGACAAAGAGTGGGCTGCACAATGTGCTTGCAGATAGCCCGTTGGAGTGAGCAGCAGCAGCAGCGGCAGCAGCAGCAGCCCCAGCAGAGGCAGAAGCTGTAGCAGCATTCCCAGTAGATGCCATAGCAGCAGCCGCAGCAGCAGCAGGAGTGCCAACAGCAGCAGCATCATCACTGCCACCTGCTGAATTTTTGTCCTTGGTTGGAGTTTGAAACTCGGCTGACTTTCTCCTTCTCCTTGCCCCTGCTTCCGCTCCTCCACTCCCTTCCTCTCCACTCTCCTCTCTCGCCACTGCTGCAGCATCAGCAGCTTCAGCAGCACCAGCAGCCACAGCAGTAGGTGTAGCAGCAGTGGCGGCAGCAGTGGCAGCAGCAGCTGCAGCAGCTTCCCCTTCACCTCCACTACTACCACCACCACCACCAACACCACCAGCAGCAACACCACCACCAACACCACCAGCAGAATCACTACCGGCAGCCCTGGCAGCAGCAGCAGCTCTAGCCCGTGCAGCCTCGTGCTTCTGAATGTCATACACAAGCTCTTTCCCCAGCTGCGGATCCGCCGCTAGCAAGTCCTCAATCTCCTCTTTATACTCCTTGAACAGGCACCGCAGACACGCCATCAGCGCCCCCTGCAGCGGGCTGTTCCGAGCCTCCAGCAGCCTCTTGAGCTCGATCAGAACAGGAATGGTGTTCTCTACCAGGTTTTTCTTCATCAGCTGAGTAACCACCCGCCCCTTCAGAGCATTCGCCAACGCCCCTGCTCCTCCTCCGCCTCCTCCTCCTCCTGCTCCTGCTGCTGCCCTCCCACCACCACTGCCACCTCCTCCCCCTGCAACCCCGCCTGCGCTTCCCCCTGCCTCCTCCTCCCCATCCTCCTCCGCACCTGCGGCCTTGCCTGAGCCAGGGCGCATCTCCTTGCATGAGAGCACGTCTAGGGCGTCCCCCACCACGGCTTGCACCGAGTGGCAGGATAGCGGCAGGGCGCCGTCTAGTAAGGGCGCGAGCACCTGTTGGTAGGGGAAGGGTTTGGAAGCAGGATATAGTGGTGTGAGAATAGGGAAGTTGCAACCAGATCCACCATGTAATGTCCAGGGCGTCCCCCACCGCGGCTTGCACCGACGGGCAGGAGAGCGGCAGGGCGCCGCCTAGTAACGGTGCGAGAACCTGTTGGTAGGGAGGAGGTTCGGAGGCAGGATATAACGTTTAAAGAATGGCAGTGTTGCAACAAAACCAAATGTTCAGAGCGCCCCCCACCACGGCTTGCACCTAGGGGCAGGAGAGCGGCAGGGCGCCGCCTAGCACCAGCACGTGTAGGCAGGGGAGAGGTTTGCAGACAGGATGAAGTGGTGTGAGAACAGATATTTTATACCTATAGGCAAGGTTGCGAGCATGTGTAGGAGGGAAAATGGGGAATAACGTGAGTACCAAGGTGTCTACAGGCAATGGAGAGAGGTAGAGGTTTGTGTGGTGGATAGCAGCAGCTGCAGGCAGGGGGACGAGGAGCAATGAAAGCGATGCTAGAGGCTCCTGCAGACTCTAAGAGTACATTAGCGTGAGCAACGGCCCTACCTGAAGACAGAGCTTGGCGGGGAGGGGCCCACCTGTAGGCAGAGCTTGGCAGAGAGAGCGAGATGGTGCTCTCGAGCCATGAGGCGGAGTAGAGTGCGGTACACAGTGGTTCGTGCCGCGTGGCGAGATGGGCCGCTGGTGGGGAAGAGGACGGAGGGGAGACGAGGGGAGGGAGTGGAGAGAGGAGGTTATGAGATGAAGGGAATGTGGTGCACAGTGGTTCTTGCTGCATGGGGAGAGGGTTGTCGGCTGGAAATGAGAGAAGGTGAGACAGAATCCAGGGGAGGAGATGGAAACGGAGGGGAGACAGGAGAGTGGAATTTTGTAGAAAAAAGCAGAGAGGAAAAATCTTGCTAAAGATTTTTGTAGAAAAAGCAGAGTGGGAGCGGTGATTAGGCATGGGCACACGCAGATGCTGCAAAAACACGAACAGAGAAACATGAAGGGCCAAAGCGGGGCAAGAACCAGCCCTCCTCCTCACCGCAATAAAAAGTGCTCTAATTCTCCATCCAAGCCCTACCTGCACCCCTCCCACTCCGGCCCCTTCTCTTCCCAGGCCTCCCCTCCTCCTCACAGATACCCTCACCGAGTTTTGAGACGTCTCAAAACTCACCTCAATGAGAAGCGCTCTAACTCCTCATCCAAGCCCTCCCTCTCTGCCCCTGCGCCCCTCCCACTCCGCGCCCCTCTCTTCCCTGGCCAGCCATTTCCCTCATGGATGCCCTCGACGGGAGAACTTGAATTGGGGCAGTTGGGTTGCGATGGATCGCAGGGGGCAGCTTTGGAGGAGCCAGGATTGGACGAGCTAGGGTTGGCTGAGGCAGGGTTGGGAGGGCTGGAAGAGGAGGGTCGAGGGCCGGAGGAGGGGAGAGGCGGGGCGGTGGTGGTAGAGGAGGGGGCGAAGGGGCAGGCGTTGAGTGCAAAGAGGGCTTCGATGAAGATGTTGTAGGGCACGAGGGGCACACGGCCTGTGGAGGGGTGGAGAGAGGTGGAGATGGGTGGAGATGGGTGGAGAGAGATGAACTGGGTTGCGGGAGTAGGTGCACTGGGGCAACGGATGTGTGGATTGAGGTGCAAAGAGGGCTCCACATGAAGAAGCTGTAGTAAGGGTGGGGAGAGGTGCCGGTGAATCGCAAATAATCACCATGACTGATTTGGGCAACATGCGATTGAGACTCCGTCCACAATCGAGAAAGCAGCATGTGCACCACAGCAGCAACAGCTCATCCCTCTCCCTCTCAAATGCTCCCTCTGCAGTAGCCC
This sequence comes from Closterium sp. Naga37s-1, assembly GCA_947471745.1. Lineage (NCBI taxonomy): Eukaryota > Viridiplantae > Streptophyta > Zygnematophyceae > Desmidiales > Closteriaceae > Closterium > Closterium sp. Naga37s-1. The sequence goes on from CANJKZ010000511.1 coordinate 328,007, forward strand.
TGCCAGCACCCACACTCCACTCACACAACCCCTCCCCACCCCTTCCCACCCCTCCCAAGCCCATTTGCCCTCTTTTTGACTCACGAGGAACGACATGTGTGAAGAGGTAAAGAGCCACCTCTCTTATTGCCTGTGATTCGTCCACAATGCACAGCAGCACGCGCAGCACCAGCGCCCCGCGCCACTTGACATAGTCCCTCTGCAGCAGCCCCGCCAGCAGCACGAGCGTCTGGCGCCTCACGAGCTCACAGGGGTCGCGCAAGCAAGCGGAGATGCAGGGCACGTGGGGGTCGACGAGGGCGGTGTAGCGCACACAGAGGTCTGTGAGAATGATGACCAGGTTGTTGCGCACTGAGGGGAGTGGGCTGCGCTGCAGCTCCTGTTGGGTTCGGGAGGAGGGTTGGAAGAGGATTGGGAGAGGGTTGGCAGAGGGTTGAGAGGTCGGGAGAAATCCGGAAGGCTTGAAAGCACATGGTGGCTGACGAGAGTGGTGCAGCGCAGCGCATACCAAATCGTTGCAGATTGACTGGAGGACCGTCAATCTGCACTGAAACAGAGGAAAGGGAAAGCGGCAAAGGAGGAGGTTGATGCTTGCCTGGACGAAGAGAGGCACGCAGGTCTTGGCGAGTGCGTGGTCCACCAGAGAGAAGCGACCCAGAGCCAGCCACCCATGCGCTAACACAGGCACTCGCACTGCTGCTGCTGCCACTGCTGCTGCTGCTGCAGTCCCAGGGTTGGTTGCAGCTGCAGCAGCACCACTGGGTACTGGTGGTGCGGCTGAGGAATTGGAATTCCCCAGAAGCAGCTCCAGAAGGCAATGAAATGCTTCTTTCAGCGCACTCTGCAGCAACACCAGCTGCTCACACTCGCTCGCTCCCTTTCTGCTGCCCCCGCTTCTTCCCTTGCTCTTCCCGCTCCCCCCTTGCCTCCCACCAGCAGCAGCTCTTTCAACACCAATATCACTATCAACACCAGCCACAGCTGCAGCAGTCGCAGCAGCAGCGGGAGCCCCAGCACCTGAAGCAGCAGCAGCAGCGAGTGTCTCTGCGAGTTCCCCAGCAATGAGTGCCAGCTGCCCGCACACAAACACAGCACACTCGACCTCCTGCCCCCAGGGCTGCCCGTCTGCCCCCTCCTCCAGCTCCTCCTGCTGCTTCTGCTCCTTCTCCGTCGCCTCTTCCTCCTCCTCTGGCTGCCCCTCCTGCTCCTCCCGCTCCTCCTCTCCTCGCTGCTGCTGCTGCTGCTGCTGCTGCTGCGCCCTCACTTCGTCCCTGTTCTGGTCAGGGCTTCCCTGCCGGCTGCTACCTGCTTTGACCTGGGATTGTATGATCCCTGTGGCTTGCCGGCACAGCTCCAGACACCAAGCAGCAATCGTTGCTTCCGGTAATTCGTTCACACAAGGTGCTTCTTCCGCTGTCATACCACTTCCTGGGACAGGGATGCTGCTATTGCTGTTCCTGTTGCTGTTGCGATTGCTATTTTTGCTGCTGCTTCTGCCACTACTCCTGCTGCCGGTTGCTGCATGTCGATTGAGAGTGGCAAGAGCGACCATGTGCACCCCAGCCTGTTTGCAAGAAAGAAAACGAATAGAGCGAACACATTAGTGGAAGAAAGCAAATAAGCGAAGTAATCCCATTTTCAGCTGTTGCCAGACCAGCAAAGAAATCTGCTAGCTTGGATAGGCCACTCACTCACTATAAATGGCTTGGTTAGAGCATGGCTACCGGCTGGATCATGGCGAGCGTAGAAACGAGTAAGCAGGTGGAGCCTGGGGCAACCACCACGATCTAACGTGCTGCACAACAGGACAAACCGGGCCACTTGCACAGCCTCACCTCGTCTGGGGACAGCTGGAAGCTGCGCAGGTTGTGCAGCAGCCCTGCCGCCACGTCAGCAGCTTTCTCCCCTGTGATCCGTGCAGCCACGTTGCAGAGCGCCTTGAGCACGTGCACTTGCGCCTCTCTCTCCTGCCCGTCCAAAACCTGTGCCTCCCTCAGCTGCCCGTCCAACACCTGTGCCTCTCTCTCCTGTTCGGGACGCCCTGGAGAGACCAGCTCGGGACGAGAGGCTTCGTCATGACTTCTGTTTCCGGCTTCCTGCTGCTTCCTGCTGTCCCTCCATCTGGAAATCAAGAACTCCCATCTGACCCCCTGTGGCGAGAAGGAGGTGACTTCCAGCAGTAACAGCCATGCGCCCCTCACCACCCACCTCCACACCCTGCTGGGGTTGCCCCCCTTCACCCCTGCTGCCTTTCCTACTGAACTCCCCTTCCCATTCGGCTGCTGCTGCTGCTGCTTCTGCTGCTGCTGCTGCTGATGCTGCTGCTGCTGCTGCGCGTTCTGCCACCCCTCAGCTGCTTCAATCACCGCCTGAAGCCCTTCCACGAGCCTCACGTTGAGCGCGTTTCGCCGTGCCAGAACCGCACATGCGCGGTGCAGCAGCGGCACCACCGACGAGCTCCCTTGACCAATCGCCATCAGCCACGCCACTACACTTCTCACTGACCCTTCAGCTGGCCCTCCTGCTGCTGCTCCTGCTTCTCCTCCTGCTGCGTTTCCTCCTGCTGCTCCAGCACCCTCTCCCCCAGCGGCCCGCGCACACACCTCACACACTCCTTCCCCCTCACAGAGCACAGGGGCAGGAGGCACCCCCCTCCTCCCCACACACACGTGCAGGGGCCTATCCTTGCACAGACTCATCCTCGAACCAGCAGAGGGGCGGGGAGACGCGGAGATTAGGCCGAGGGGTTGGAGGAGCAGGGAGGAGAGGAGGTCTAGCGCCTGGTCTTGCACAGTGGCCTCGTTGTCGAGAATGAGAACGAGCGCGGACTGCAGCCACTTGGCGCGCAGCCACACGTGGCCTGGGTTTGACATGGTCAACTGAGAGGACACGGGGGGGGAAGTGGAAGGGAAGGAGGAACGAGGGGAGGAGGAGATGAGAAGGTGAGCAACCCGGCCCTCACACTGCCTAACGAGGAGTAGGAATGGACAAGACAAACACTGAAATCCAGTAATGGGTGCCCTATGTTGGCCTATGGTGACCATACCTTGGACAACGCAGTGAGAGCCACCCTGCGGACGCTCAGCAGCGAGTCAGAGCACAGCTCCCCAATGGCATCCACCAGCTCCTCCCTCAGCAACTGTTGGCCTATGGTGGCCTATGGTGATCGTACCTTTGACAACGCGTTGAGAGCCACCCTCCGGACGCTCAGCAGCGAGTCGGAGCACAGCTCCCCAATGGCATCCACCAGTTCTTCTCTCAGCGGCAGCCTCGACAGCCCAACAATTTCCTCCAGAGCCCCCACCGCCGCCTTGCGCACGAGCCCCTTCTCGTCCTCCAAACGCCTCCTCACCATGCCCAACACCTCCTCAACGCTCAGAACCGACCCACCCGTCCCAGCTCCCAATGCTTCTCCAGACTCCGATTCCCCAATCAGCCCGGACCCACGGCCAATACTTGCGTCAGGCTCGGCTTGTGCATGAGTATGAGGATGAGTAGGAGCATGGGCATGGGCATGAGCATGACCAGCAAGTACAGCGTCTAGGAGCGAGGGGCGTCCTTTCAGAATCCGAAGGGTCGCAGTGATCGCCACAAGGGCTCGGGCGCGCACAGTGGGACTGGCGTCCGAGGCCCTACGGAACATGAGCTCCAAGCAGCCGCCAACACGGCTGATCAGAACGTCTCTCACGTTTCCATTCCCGCTGCTATCCCCAGATTCTCTGCTATCATTCCCAACCCCCGTGCCATTTCCACTCTCCCTGCCACTGTGAGCATCTCCTTCCGAAGCTGACCCCTGACTCAGACTCACTTCATCCCCCTTGTCGCCCTCTCCATCTCCCCCCTCCCTCCCAGACTCAGTCCCCCTTTCCCCACTGGCTGCCTCCCCACTCCCCTTCTCAATCCCCGGATCCCCCCCTTCCCCATCACGACTCCCACCCCCACCACCCTCTTCCATAGCCCCCGACCCCATGCTCCCTTGCCCCCTTAACCCTCTCCCCCACGTCATTGCCATCCGTTCAACCAGAGCAGCACTTAGATCCAGAGCCACCACCCTCGCGGCTGCCCTATCAACCCTCGCCAGCTTCCCCACGAACAGAAAAAACCCCTCCCTCTCCTTCCTCCCCACCGTTTCGTACACCTTTATAACCGCTTCCACCGCCGCCGCCCTCCCTTCCGCTCTCTCTGGCGCATTCAGGCAGAGGTACCGCATCAGAGACTCAACCGCAGGGATACACTCCTTTGGCGCTTTCGTGAGAATATCGGATGTGACAAAATCGAGGGCGCGGGACCGCAGCAGCGAGGGGGAAACCAGGCTCGGAGCTTTCGAGCTGTTGCTGCTGGTGGCGGCGACGTCAGCGTGCGTCATGAGGATGTGCGGACCAATGGCCATGAGGATATGAGCGGCTGTGTCGAGCGGTTTGCCATGCTGCGGGTCCGTTAACTGAAGTTAGGGGGGAGTGGATGGACACGGGACGGCAGCGAATCAACTTCAGAGATAGCAGGGCAACAATGATGACACACGAATACCCCTGGAAAGGAGAGAGTCTTCCTGGCATGAATAGCTTACTGTACCACTGATGCGAATATACCTGGAGTAGCATATGGCACGCTTGCATCACTTTTGAGAATTCACACAAGTGATACAAGCATGAATAACTTACTATAGCCCCCACAAGGATATACCTTGAGAAGCATACGGTAGGGAAGTCTCCAGGCTTCTATCGTCCGGCCTCCGCCCACTGAAACTCTCGTCCGATCCGCACCGACGTATCCCTTCCTTCTTCCCTCCACCCGCTGCTGATCGTCTAGAGAAAATCGCGTGGCCTCCACGAGCATCCCCAGCAGGGACTTACGTGTCTCGTTTTGATTCGCCAGTTTCAGAACCTCGAGTGCTTGCGAAAGATAACCCAGCACAGACAGCAGAGTCACGCCTAGCCTGCTCTGAGTCTCGTCGCCACCCGGCTGGTTACCATCTTCGTCCATCATGTCGCCCGTTTCGTCGTCCTCATCACTTCTCAACGACGACTTTCGATGCTTACTTGTACCTTTTCCTTTCCCGTGGTTCTTGTTCCTCCCGCCGTTAGCCTTCGGTGCATCAGTGTCAACACTCGCGGAACCGGAAATTCCCGTTATAACCTGTCGAAGGGCCTGTACCATTGCGCTAAAAGCGAGCGGATTGAAGATGCTATAAACGGGGCAGTTGGGCAGCAGAAACAGGTTGAGGAAAACCGCAGCAGCTGTGAGCCTGACGACGGTAGGCTTCTGAGAAGATTCCATCGTGATGCGGAGAGATTCGACGACGGAGGACGCAGAGACCCCAGTTGATGCGAGCGACTCCCAGATCTGCGAACGAAACGGAGGAAAGGTGAGATTTCTGTTTCACAGTCTCGCATGTCTGACTATGGGAAAAAACGCTCAGAAGAAAAACAGATTCTGGCGAATACTCTGAAATTTGCAAGAAAATCTTCGACAGAAGATCAATGCGGGATTATTTTGAGGCGAAGACAATCGAGGCGACAATAAGATTCGGAGCAAAGAGCTGTAAAAATGTGCAGCGGCGAGGAAAATTAAGCTCCCAGGGTGAACAAGCATGTGACAAGAGAGGGAGAGAATTCGTGCAAGATAGAGAGAAAGAGGCGCACCTCTTGCTCCTGTTCGTCGTGTGTGTAGGACAGCATGCGCTCGAGCAGATTCTCCATTTCTGCGAGAGTCAGCGGCTCTTGAGTGATGTTCTTCTCTCCAGAAACGGAAACTTCGCCAGGACTCCTCGCCATGGCGTGCACAAGCTCGGTGGTCCGCGAACTCATAGCTAGCGACGTCCGCGAAGACATAGCTAGTGATGTCTTAGACTTGAGAAGTCGATTATTCTCACGACTCTTGAACTCGTGACGATCGTGGGTAACTGCTACTCTTGAATTGATCAATGCTGACGCTTAGCACCAAGGCAACCATGAATAATGACAAGTTACCAGCTTTTGCAAAACGAGATGCTTTGCAGATCAAACTTGCGGTTCATACGGTACGAGATGATTTGCAGCCATACGGTAGTGGTAGAAAACGCAGTATCAGTCGACGGACCAGAAGCCATGAGAAGCATGATCAATCTATAGGCTCTGCTGCTGCAGCTTTTGTGGAATTGAGCCTTGCCTTGGGAATTCACTAGCGGAAAGAGCTTGGTCCATGAGAACAGCATTGAGTTGGGTTTACGATTCAGCGGAGCGTGAGTGCCATACCCCAAGAACCGAAGCGTAAACGTTCCGAATCGTGCTCTATGTGTAATGCACCTTCCTAATGTCCCCGCGTTTCGGGATTGTCCTCAACACACCTCAGCTCCATGTCAGAGCATCTCAGTTCAAAATTCCCGCCAGCCTTCTGATCAGTCAGGAAGCGCTCTGACAGCAGCCAATTCACTATATGTTATGCTCCACTAAACCAATACTACTCCAAATTTGACGCTGATCCCTTTACATCCCACCTCTTAAAGGTTATGCGAATTGGATTAGACAGGAATGTAAATTGAGGGTTGTTGGAGTATGAAATGAATAGAGTTTAGCATTCCCGTAGGTGCAGCCGTATCGCACCCGTCATTATCGAAACAGCGCTAGGCGCAGAATCAGATCAGCCCGTATCAAGGGCAGGAAGGTCAACAGTCGCAAGAGTCAACTGTCGCGACTGTTGACCATCTGGACCAACAATTGACTCACCATCGAGGAATGGCAACAAGCGTAACCGTCTATACGGTTACACGCATCGACTCGGTAACAAGAAGAAATGCAATAGTCGGAGTCACTGTAGAATTGCCTGTAAAATAGTTAGAATAATGGAATGTACCAATCAGAGTACATGGCTAGCTAAATCTATTTATTATGTGTTTAATCTATGTTTTAATCAATTTTGTCTTTTACATTCACTATGATCAGAGTTCCTACAAAAGACCTCCGCTACCAAACTCTCTAAGGCATTCCTATCTGTCAAATGTTATAGCCTTTAGTGGGTCATGCTATATGGGGTACAAACAGTTAGGGTTAGGTACTTGTACTCCAACACAATCAATGCAACTCATTCCGCTGTTTCTCAGTTACTAAGATGGTATCAGAGACCCTTTATCTATCCTGACCTCGCCTCCTTTGAGACTGTCTCTGACCTCGCTACCCACCTGCGCTCCCTTGACACTCGCTTCCGCGCTGCTTGCATTGAGGACCAGCTTGCCCTTGCCCCGCCCCCTATGTGGCTCACTATTCACTGGCTAGTCACTCGCCTCCCTGACCGCCTAGCCACAGCCCGCGACGCGCTTCTTCTGAAGCACCCCACTAAGCTTACCATCGATCTTCTTGAGACTGCTCTCTCGAAGATCGAGAGCAACCTCCGCACTGTTGCCTCTGCCTCTTCCGCGCCTCCTCCTCGTCTCTTTAAGGGGTGTGCGGTACCACAGCTTCCCACCTTCTCTGCCTCACTTGCCACCCCCACGTCTTCTGCCTCTGAGGAGACGACGGCTGTTTCTGTCTCTGGCGGGCAGAAACGTGGCATGGCTGGTAAGAGGGGCGGGAAGGGCGGCGGGGGTACTGGAGGTGGTGCGGGTAGTGGCGGTGGCGGTGGAGCAGGTGGTGGGAGTGGTGGTGGGGGTGGCTCAGGACCTGACGGCCCTCCTTTCGACGGTGGAGTTTTCACTGGTGGTGAGGGGTCCCAGCAGCAGCAGCAGTCGACCCCTCTGCAGCTGCCACCGCCTGGACAGCAGCAGCGGCAGGGACAGCAGCAGCGCCCGCCACAGCAGCAGCCTCAGCAGTGGGGCCCTCCGCAGCAGTGGGGCCCTCAGCAGCAGTGGAGGTCTGCGGGTCCCCCGAGCACTGGGCGCAGTGGCGCCCCCTCCAGTCGGGGACCTCGCTCAGCCGGCCGCGACGTTGGTCCCTGTGAGTACTGGATCCTTACGGGTCCTCGTCGGGACTCGTACTGTGGCCGCCCCGACCACTCTGCTGCACGCTGCTTGCTCGTGGTATTGCTGTTTTTGATATGACTATGGATGATGCTAGGTCATATGCCATGTATGCTGATGTTGACTATAGTGCTCATGGATCTGTGTACTTGCCTGTACCTAGCTTAGGATATTTGCCTGTTGCGAGAGTAGGTGCTAGTGTAGGATCTTGTTTAGCTACTAGTACTGGTTCTCCCTCGGCGGACGCCTCTCTCTCCTTCACACTGGACTCCGGAGCGTCGCACTGCTTCTTCCGCGACTGCACGACTCTCTCTCCGCTACCGGCGCCTGTCCCTGTAGCACTGGCCGCTCCCCCTTCGGGACCGGTCATTGCGACTTACGCCACTACACTCCCGTGCCCAGCTGCTCCTTCCGGCTCCCTGACTGGCCTCCACGTTCCTTCGTTCTCTAGGAACCTGGTTGGTGTGGGCACCCTGGCGAGACAGCACGTCGGGGTCTGGGTTGAGCCCTCTGGTGACACCGCGGTCTGTGTGGACGGTGACACGTACGCCCCCTTGGCCACTTTTCGCCAGGAGCCGGGCTCCGGTCTGTACACCCTCCGCACCGACCCCCGTCAGGTTCCCCCGTCCCACCAGGTAGCCGGGTCCAGTCAGGTTACTGTGTCAGGTGTAGTTGCTGCGTCGTGCTCGTGTCGGTCGCTTGCCCACCCCTCCCTCCTCTGGCACCACTGCCTTGGTCACCCTTCCCTCCCTCGTCTCCGCACTATGTCCAGTCAGCGTCTTGTCTTAGGCCTCCCCCGAGTCCTCCCGCCACTCCCGCCGTCCCCAGCTCCTCCGTGCGGTCCTTGTGTCCAGGGTCGGCTACGCGCCACCCCTCACTCCCCCTCCCTTCGTCCGGCCACCGAGCCCTTCGAGACTCTCTACTTAGACGGCTGGGGCCCCGCTCCTCGTCTTGGCCCTCAGCGGGAGAGTTTCTTTCTGGTGGTCGTTGACGACTAATCTCGGTACACCACCGTGTTCCCTTTGGCGAAGAAGTCCGACGTGACTTCTACGCTGATCCGGTGGCTCCTCGCCACCGAGGGCACTCGTGGTCGTCGTGTCAGTTGTCTTCACTCCGACCGTGGGGGTGAGTTTCGCTCCGGCATTCTCGCCAGATTCTGTGCTGATTAGGGCATCACCCAGTCCTGGACTCTTCCAGACTCTCCACAGCAGAATGGGGTTGCTGAGCGCCGCTTAGGCCTGGTCATGGAGATCGCCCGCACCTCCATGATCCACGCCCGCGCGCCCCATTTCCTGTGGCCCTACGCGGCTCGGTACGCCGCTCACCAGCTGAACCTCTGGCCTCGCGTCGCTCGGCCAGGGGCTTCACCGACCAGTCTTTGGACAGGGTCCCCTGGTGTTGCGTCGAGGTTTAGTGTCTGGGGCTGCTTGGCTCTTGTTCGCGACACCTCTACGGACAAGATCTCGCCTCGCGCTGTCCCCTGTGTCTTCCTTGGTTTCCCAAAGGGCTCCTCTGACTTCACCTTTTACCACCCTCCCTCCCACCGGTTCTTTGACTCTCGTGACGTCCGTTTCGACGAGTCCGTCCCCTACTACGTCCGGTACCCCTGTCGAGGTCTCCCGATTCCCCCCCCTCCCCTCTTCATGGCTCCAGCTCCTCCTCCTTCCGCCCCTGCTCCTCCGGTGCCCCCCCCTGTCCCCGCTCCGTCTGGTGTGTCCCACGCTACTCCCCCTCCCTCGGTACCCCCCCGTGTCTCTCCTCCTTCCCCACAGTCGTCCTCACAGCCTCCGCAGCAGCCGCCGGAGCTTCCTTTACCGGCCACTGCGGACTCTGAGGGTGTTGGTGCTCGAGGTGAGGGCTCTGGGGGTGCTCGCTCTGGGGGTGCTGGCGTTAAGAGCTGTTCGTGCGCGTACAGGGGCAGCCCGTTCTGAGGGTGCTGGAGCTGGTGGTGTTTCTGGAGCTGGAGAGTCTGGGGCTGGTGCTGGTGCCACTGGAGGCACCACGACTGGGGGTGCGGGTGCGCCTCCTACTGGTGCTGGTCGTGCTGCCGCAGGAGGTACTCGCTCTGGGGGTGCTCAGCCGGGTAGTGCTGCGGACGGAGCCGGTTCTTCTGCTGCGTCTCCTGACACCACTCCTCCTCCTCACCCCTACCCGACTCATTACCAGACCCTTCTTCATCTTGAGCGTGAGGAGCAGCAGCGTTTGGAGCGTGAGAGGTCGGAGGTTCAGCAGCGGGTGGAGCGTGAGAGGTTGGAGTTGCAGCAGCAGCAGCAGCAGCAGCAGCAGCAGCAGCAGCGGCAGCAGCAGCAGCAGCAGCAGGAGCAGCAGCAGCAGCAGCAGCAGCAGCAGCCGCAGCAGCAGTAGCAGCAGCGGTCGCAGCAGCCGGAGCAGCCTCCGGCCCCTGTTTCTGGCCTTCGGGCCCTTGGTCTCCCCTCCTCTCCTCCCGTGTTCGGTCCTACGTTTCCTCCTCCGGACTCAGCTCCGGCTGTGTTCCCTCGTTCCCAGTCTTCTCCGTCTCCCCCTCCACTCGCCCACACTTGGACCTCTCGTCCTCCTCGTGCTCGTCCCTCGTCCCTTGTCACTGAACTCCGTACCGCTTTGTTTCGTTCTAGTCCTCCTCGTCCTCCTCAGTCTGTTCTTCCTCGTCCTCCTGAGTTGTCCCTCACTGCCTCCCTGTCCACTCCGGTCACTGACTACTACCGCACGTACCGCCCCGCTCTCTCTCGTGTTCTCGCCTCTCTTGTTACAGACCCTCGTGCCTCTCCTTCCTCCGTCGCGGTCCTCACTGCCGCTGTCACTGACTTTACTGCTACGCGTTGCCTTGACTACGCCACTCGTGTTGTGGCCGCTCCTCCTGTCCGTCCTCTGTCCGCCGGGGGTGAGTCTGCCCTTGGCTGTGACGTCCTAGAGGATAGACAGTTTGAGCTAGAGTTCCTGGCAGCTGCTTCGCCTCATCTCTGTGCCATGCTCCTCGCTCCTGAGGGAGACCCCGACGCTCCTGACATACCTACTCCTCGCACTTATGCTGAGGCAGTGTTAGGGCCTTGGGCCTCTCAGTGGAGAGCTGCCATGGACGCAGAGATGGCCTCCTACAGGTCCACAGGCACTTACGTTGACGAGGTTCCCCCCCCAGGGGCGAACATCGTTGACGGCATGTGGATCTTCAAGGTGAAGCGACCGCCGGGATCTCCCCCAGTCTTCAAGGCACGCTACGTGGCTAGAGGGTTCAGTCAGCGTGAGGGAGTTGACTTCTTTCAGACCTTCGCGCCCACCCCGAAGATGACCACTCTTCGGGTGTTACTGCACGTAGCAGCGCAGAGAGACTACGAGCTACACTCTCTTGACTTCTCCACTGCCTTCCTCCAGGGCCGCCTACACGAGGAGATCTGGCTGCGCTGTCCTCCGGGCTTCACTGGCACTTTCCCGCCAGGGACCCAGTGGAGCCTCAGACGACCGGTCTACGGTCTCCGCCAGGCACCCCGTGAGTGGCACGACACTCTCCGCTCGACTCTCTCCGACCTCAGGTTTGAGCCGTCTTCCGCTGACCGTCGCTGTTTGTTCGTCGTGGGCGCACACCTTTCTTCGTTCTCGTCTACGTTGACGACCTGGTTTTTGCCACAGCCGACACAGTTGCACTGGCGGAGGTGAAGTCCGAACTGCAGAAGAGACACACCTGCACTGACCTTGGGGAACTGCGCCGCTACCTTGGCCTGCAGATCTCCAGGGACAGAGCCGCTCGCACCATCACTCTGACTCAGTCACACATGGTGCAGCAGGTCCTTCAGCGGTTCGGGCTTCAGCACTCTTCTCCTACACCCACCCCTCTTGATGTAGACCACAGACTCACTGGGCCTTTTCCTGACAAGCCGTTCGAGTCCAGTGGTCCCTACGCAGAGCTGGTGGGCTGCCTCATGTACCTGATGACGTGTACTCGCTCGGACCTCGCCTCCCCTCTTAGCATCCTTTCTCGCTTTGTTGCGACTGGGAGACACCGTCCTGTTCACTGGGCGGCGGCTAAGAGGGTGGCGAAGTACCTCGGCGCGACATCAGACATGGGGCTTGTACTTGGAGGGACACAGCCAGTTGTACTCACCGGTCACTGCGACTCCTCCTACGCCGACGACGTTGAGACTCAGAGGTCTACACAGGGTTACTGTTTCAGCCTGGGCTCTGGAGCTATTTCGTGGAGGTCTACTCGGTCCTCCCCTGTTGCGACTTCTACCGCAGAGGCCGAGATCTACGCTGGAGCCCTTGCCGCACAGGAGCTACGCTGGTTGACCTTCTTGCTCACTGACGTTGGTGAGCGGCCGAGCTCTGCACCGACCTTGTTTGCTGACAACAAGGCGATGATTCTCCTGTGTCGTGAGCCTCGACTGGAGAGCAGAGTGAAGCACATCGACGTCAGGTACTTCCTCCTTCGAGAGTTGCAGCGACGCGGACAGGCTCGTCTGGACTTTGTGGCCTCCGAGGCCAACACTGCAGACATCTTCACCAAGGCTCTTCAGCCTTGTGACCACCACCGGTTTTGTCTGCAGTTAGGTCTCGTTGAGACTGGGTCTAGTAGACTGCAGTAGTGATTTCTTGCATCTTGTGTGTGTGTACCATATATATATTAGCTTATACACTCTTGAGCTGGCCTTGTGGCCCCTTGTTTGTGCTCAGACTGTGTGGTGACGTTGTGATCCACCCTGAGCTTTGTTTCCTCTCTTGCTTGCGACTGGTCTTGTGACCTTAGGTTGCGATTCTTGTTGTTTGGCATTCCCCACTTAGGCTATGGGGGTGTGTCAAATGTTATAGCCTTTAGTGGGTCATGCTATATGGGGTACAAACAGTTAGGGTTAGGTACTTGTACTCCAACACAATCAATGCAACCCATTCCGCTGTTTCTCAGTTACTAAGACTATCCTATCCAAAATTCTCACTCTAACAAGGGTGCTAACATATGGACAGCCAATAAACTCGTTCAACTGGGTTGAGACACCATAATTTTAAAAGCATTTTTTTTTACGAACTATGCAAAACCATATTTTGTGTTTTCGTCATCCACTGACCGGATGAGAAGCCATGTAGGCGAACACATGGGTAAAATGGCCATATAGCACGATCTGAGGGCAACGGACATCACATCGATTAGTTCAAATTACTAACCACACCAACATATTATCTGTTCGATGCAACTACTTAAGCAGCTTTGTGGGGCTGCTGGTGAGCGTCATGCTGTCGTATTTGATCAACACTATAACCATGAAGAGCGTCGGCAAGGCAGCTTATACACTCCCTACCACAACCATACCTCGAGAACAATGCTCCACCTACCCCATGCCTGTGCGCATCTATCCCATCTTTCTACATGCGTTCGTGAGGCTGTAGGTGGCCGCCATGCTCCCATACTGGTTTACAGCCATGCCTTTGAAAAGCATTGGCAAGGTAGCTTACTCCCCTTTCCCCCTTGCCTACTTCCCCTTTACCCCACAGACATTTGTGGGGCTACAGGAAGTGCATCGGACGCTCTTCATTCGCGAGCGCAGATGACCGATTATGCTCGCAACCCTCCCACGCCCTTGCTGGCTTGGCAATAGGCCCAGACAAGCGCAGCCACATGACCTGGGGGAAGAAAAACGCTAGGAACGAGCCCTTCCAACCCCAAAACGCAAAAGGATCCGCACACGTGCAGGAAGTGAAGCGGCCGCTATTCATTCGGCGAGCGCCGATTACTGATGATGCTCGCAACCCTCCCACGCCCTTGCTGGCTTGGTAATAGGCCCAGACAAGCGCATCCACGTGACCTGGGGGAATAAAAACGCCAGGAACGAGCGCTCCCCCCCCCAAAACGCGGAAGGATCCGCACACGTGCAGGAAGTGAAGCGGCTGCTCTTCATTCGTGAGCGCCGATGACCGATGATGCTCGCAACCCTCCCACGCCCTTGCTGGCTTGGTAATAGGCATAGAAAAGCGCAGTCACCTGACCCGTCGGAAGAAAAACTCTCGGAACGAGCGCTTCCAACCCCAAAACGCGGAAGAATCCGCACATGTGCAGGAAGTTCAGCGGGCACTCTTCATTCGCGAGCGCCGATGACCGACGATGCTCGCAAGCCTCCCATGCCCTTTCTGGCTTGGTAATAGGCCCAGACAAGCGCCGCCACATGACCCGGCGGAAGAAAAACGCTCGGAACGAGCACTTCCAGCCCCAAAACGCGGAAGCATCGCACATGTGCAAGAAGTGCAGCGGGCGCTTTTCATTCGCGAGCGCCGATGACGGACGATGCTCGCAACCCTCCCACGCCCTTGCCGGATTGGTAATAGGCCCAGACAAGCGCAGCCACATGACCCGGCGGAAGAAAAACGCTCTGAACGAGCGCTGCTAGCCTCAAAATGTGCAAGGATCCGCACATGTGGAGGAAGTGCAGCGGGCGCTCATTATTCGCGAGCGCCGGTGACTAATGATGAGCGTTGTTCTTCCACCGGGCCATGTGGCTGCGCTTGTCTGTGCCATCACCCCGCCCTATTCTCCCGCTTTCCATCACCCCGCCCCATTCTCCCTCTTTCCATCACCCCGCCCCATTCTCCCTCCATCCATCACCCCGCCCCATTCTCCCTCCTTCCATCACCCCACCCCATTCTCCCGCATTCCATCACCCCGCCCCATTCTCCCGCTTTCCATCACCCTGCCCCATTCTCCCGCTTTCCATCACCCCGCCCCATTCTCTCGCTTGCCATCACCCCACCCCATTCTCCCACTTTCCATCACCCCGCCCCATTCTCCCGCTTTCCATCACCCCGCCCCATTCTCCCGCTTTCCATCACCCCGCCCCATTCTCCCGCTTTCCATCACCCCACACCATTCTCCCTCCTTCCCATCACCCCGCCCCATTCTCCCGCTTTCCATCACCCCGCCCCATTCTCCCGCCTTCCATCACCCAGCCCCATTCTCCGGCTTTCAATCACCCCGCCCCATTCTCCGCTTTCCATCACCCCTCCCCATTCTCCCACTTTCCATCACCCCGCCCCATTCTCCCGCTTTCCATCACCCCGGCCCATTCTCCCGCTTTCCATCACCCCGCCCCATTCTCCCTCCTTCCATCTCCCCGCCCCATTCTCCCTCCTTCCATCACCCCGCCCCATTCTCCCGCTTTCAATCACCCTGCCCCATTCTCCCGCTTTCCATCACCCCGCCCTATTTTCCCGCTTTCCATCACCCTGCCCCATTCTCCCGCTTTCCATCACCCCGCCCCATTCTCCCGCTTTCCAATAACCCGCTTTCCATCACCCCGCCCCATTCTCCCTCCTTCCATCACCCCGCACCCTTCTCCCTCCTTCCATCACCCCGTCCCATTCTCCCGCTTTCCATCACCCCGCCCCATTCTCCCGCTTTCCATCACCCCGCCCTATTCTCCTGCTTTCCATCACCCCGCCCCATTCTCCCGCTTTCCATCACACCGCCCCATTCTCCCGCTTTCCATCACCCCGCCCCATTCTCCCGCTTTCCATCACCCCGCCCCATTCTCCCGCTTTCCATCTCCCCGCCCCATTCTCCCGCTTTCCATCACCCCGCCCCATTCTCCCTCTTTCCATCACCCCGCCCCATTCTCCCTCCTTCCATCACCCCGCCCCATTCTCCCTCCTTCCATCACCCCGTCCAATTCTCCCGCTTTCCATCACCCCGCCCCATTCTCCCGCTTTCCATCACCCCGCCCCATTCTCCCGCTTTCCATCACCCCGCCCCATTCTTCCGCTTTCCATCACCCCGCCCCATTCTCCCGCTTTCCATCACCCCGCCCCATTCTCCCGCTTTCCATCACCCCGCCCCATTCTCCCGCTTTCCATCACCCCGCCCCATTCTCCGGCTTTCAATCACCCCGCCCCATTCTCCGCTTTCCATCACCCCTCCCCATTCTCCCACTTTCCATCACCCCGCCCCATTCTCCCGCTTTCCATCACCCCGGCCCATTCTCCCGCTTTCCATCACCCCGCCCCATTCTCCCTCCTTCCATCTCCCCGCCCCATTCTCCCTCCTTCCATCACCCCGCCCCATTCTCCCGCTTTCAATCACCCTGCCCCATTCTCCCGCTTTCCATCACCCCGCCCTATTTTCCCGCTTTCCATCACCCTGCCCCATTCTCCCGCTTTCCATCACCCCGCCCCATTCTCCCGCTTTCCAATAACCCGCTTTCCATCACCCCGCCCCATTCTCCCTCCTTCCATCACCCCGCACCCTTCTCCCTCCTTCCATCACCCCGTCCCATTCTCCCGCTTTCCATCACCCCGCCCCATTCTCCCGCTTTCCATCACCCCGCCCTATTCTCCTGCTTTCCATCACCCCGCCCCATTCTCCCGCTTTCCATCACACCGCCCCATTCTCCCGCTTTCCATCACCCCGCCCCATTCTCCCGCTTTCCATCACCCCGCCCCATTCTCCCGCTTTCCATCTCCCCGCCCCATTCTCCCGCTTTCCATCACCCCGCCCCATTCTCCCTCTTTCCATCACCCCGCCCCATTCTCCCTCCTTCCATCACCCCGCCCCATTCTCCCTCCTTCCATCACCCCGTCCAATTCTCCCGCTTTCCATCACCCCGCCCCATTCTCCCGCTTTCCATCACCCCGCCCCATTCTCCCGCTTTCCATCACCCCGCCCCATTCTTCCGCTTTCCATCACCCCGCCCCATTCTCCCGCTTTCCATCACCCCGCCCCATTCTCCCGCTTTCCATCACCCCGCCCCATTCTCCCGCTTTCCATCACCCCGCCCCATTCTCCCTCTTTCCATCACCCCGCCCCATTCTCCCGCTTTCCATCACCCCGCCCTATTCTCCCTCCTTCCATCACCCCGCCCCATTCTCCCTCCTTCCATCACCCCGTCCCATTCTCCCGCTTTCCATCACCCCGCCCCATTCTCCCGCTTTCCATCACCCCGCCCCATTCTCCTGCTTTCCATCACCCCGCCCCATTCTCCCGCTTTCCATCACCTCGCCCCATTCTCCCGCTTTCCATCACCCCGCCCCATTCTCCCGCTTTCCATCACCCCGCCCCGTTCTCCCGCTTTCCATCACCCCGCCCCGTTCTCTCTCCTTCCATCACCCCGCCCCATTCTCCCGCTTTCCATCACCCCGCCCCATTCTCCCGTTTTCCATCATCCCGCCCCATTCTCCCGCTTTCCATCACCCCGCCTCATTCTCCCGCTTTCCATCACCCGCCCCATTCTCCCGCTTTCCATTACCCCGCCCCATTCTCCCTCCTTCCATCACCCCGCCCCATTCTCCCTCCTTCCATCACCCCGCCCCATTCTCCCGCTTTCCATCACCCCGCCCCATTCTCCCGCTTTCCATCACCCCGCCCCATTCTCTTGCTTTCCATCACCCCGCCCCATTCTCCCGCTTTCCATCACCCCGCCCCATTCTCCCGCTTTCCATCACCCCGCCCCATTCTCCCGCTTTCCATCACCCCGCCCCCTTCTCCCACTTTCCATCACCCCGCCCCATTCTCCCGCTTTCCATCACCCCGCCCCATTCTCCCGCTTTCCATCACCCCGCCCCATTCTCCCTCCTTCCATCACCCCGCCCCATTCTCCCTCCTTCCATCACCCCGCCCCATTCTCCCGCTTTCTATCACCCCGCCCCATTCTCCCGCTTTCCATCATCCGCCCCATTCTCCCGCTTTTCATCACCCCGCCCCATTCTCCCGCTTTCCATCACCCCGCCCCATTCTCCCGCTTTCCATCACCCCGCCCCATTCTCCCGCTTTCCATCACCCCGCCCCATTCTCCCGCCTTCAATCACCCCGACCCATTCTCCCGCTTTCCATCACCCCGCCCCATTCTGCCGCTTTCCATCACCCCGCCCAATTCTCCCTCCTTCCATCACCCCGCCCCATTCTCCCGTTTTCCATCACCCCGCCCCATTCTCCTGCTTTCCATCACCCCGCCCCATTCTCCCTCCTTCCATCACCCCGCCCCATTCTCCCTCCTTCCATCACCCTGCCCCATTCTCCCGCTTTCCATCACCCCGCCCCATTCTCCCGCTTTCCATCACCCCGCTCCATTCTCCCGCTTTCCATCACCCCGCCCCATTCTCCCGCTCTCCATCACCCTGCCCCATTCTCCCTCCTTCCATCACCCCGCCCCATTCTCCCGCTTTCCATCACCCCGCCCCATTCTCCCGCTTTCCATCACCCCGCCCCCTTCTCCCACTTTCCATCACCCCGCCCCATTCTCCCGCTTTCCATCACCCCGCCCCATTCTCCCTTCTTCCATCACCCCGCCCTATTCTCCCTCCTTCCATCACCCCGCCCCATTCTCCCGCTTTCCATCACCCCGCCCTATTCTCCCGCTTTCCATCACCCCGCCCCATTCTCCCGCTTTCCATCACCCCGCCCCATTCTCCCGCTTTCCGTCACCCCGCCCCATTCTCCCGCTTTCCATCACCCCGCCCCATTCTCCCTCCTTCCATCACCCCGCCCCATTCTCCCGCTTTCCATCACCCCGCCCCATTCTCCCGCTTTCCATCACCCCGCCCCATTCTCCCTCCTTTCATCACCCCGCCCCATTCTCCCGCTTTCCATCACCCTGCCCCATTCTCCCGCTTTCCATCACCCCGCCCCATTCTCCCTCTCTCCATCACCCCGCCCCATTCTCCCGCTTTCCATCACCCCGCCCCATTCTCCCGCTTTCCATCACCCCGCCCCCTTCTCCCTCCTTCCATCACCCCGCCCCATTCTCCCGCTTTCCATCACCCCGCCCCATTCTCCCTCCTTCCATCACCCCGCCCCATTCTCCCGCTTTCCATCACCCCGCCCCATTCTCCCGCTTTCCATCACCCCGCCCCTTTCTCCCGCTTTCCATCACCCCGCCCCATTCTCCCGCTTTCCATCACCCCGCCCCATTCTCCCGCTTTCCGTCACCCCGCCCCATTCTCCCGC
Source organism: Closterium sp. Naga37s-1 (assembly GCA_947471745.1). NCBI lineage: Eukaryota > Viridiplantae > Streptophyta > Zygnematophyceae > Desmidiales > Closteriaceae > Closterium > Closterium sp. Naga37s-1. The sequence continues at coordinate 346,846 of CANJKZ010000511.1, forward strand.
TTTCCATCACCCCGCCCCATTCTCCCTCCTTCCATCACCCCGCCCCATTCTCCCGCTTTCCATCACCCCGCCCCATTCTCCCGCTTTCCATCACCCCGCCCCATTCTCCCTCCTTTCATCACCCCGCCCCATTCTCCCGCTTTCCATCACCCTGCCCCATTCTCCCGCTTTCCATCACCCCGCCCCATTCTCCCTCTCTCCATCACCCCGCCCCATTCTCCCGCTTTCCATCACCCCGCCCCATTCTCCCGCTTTCCATCACCCCGCCCCCTTCTCCCTCCTTCCATCACCCCGCCCCATTCTCCCGCTTTCCATCACCCCGCCCCATTCTCCCTCCTTCCATCACCCCGCCCCATTCTCCCGCTTTCCATCACCCCGCCCCATTCTCCCGCTTTCCATCACCCCGCCCCTTTCTCCCGCTTTCCATCACCCCGCCCCATTCTCCCGCTTTCCATCACCCCGCCCCATTCTCCTGCTTTCCATCACCCCGCCCCATTCTCCCTCCTTCCATCACCCCGCCCCATTCTCCCGCCTTCCATCTGTATGGTACCCATGAGCCATGTTTGGGTACCCATGAGCCATGTATGAGTACCCATGAGCCATATATGGGTACCCATTGGCCATGTATGGTACCCATGAGCCATGTACGGGTACCCATGAGCCATGTACGGGTACCCATGAGCCATGTATGGGTACCCATGAGCCATGTATGGGTATCCATGAGCCGTGTATGGGTACGCATGAGCCATTTATGGGTACCCATGAGCCATATATGGAACCCATGAGCCATGTATGGGTACCCATGAGCCATGTCTAGGTACCCATGAGCCATGTATGGGTACCCATGAGCCATTTATGGTAACCATGAGCCATATATGGGTACCCATGAGTCATGTATGGTACCCATGAGCCATGTACGAGTACCCATGAGCCATCTATGGGTACCCATGAACCATGTCTGGGTACCCATGAGCCATGTATGGGTACCCATGAGCCATGTATGGGTACCCATGAGCCATTTATGGGTAGCCGTGAGCCATGTATGGGTACCCATGAGCCATGTCTCAATACGCATGAGCCATGTATGGGTACCCATGAGCCACGTATGGGTACCCATGAGCCATTTATGGGTACCCATGAGCCACGTATGGGTACCCGTGAGCCATGTATGGTACCCATGAGCCATGTATGGTACCCATGAGCCATGTATGGTAGCCATGAGCCATGTATGGGTCCCCATGAGCCATGTATGGTACCCATGAGCCATGTATGGGTACCCATGAGCCATGTATGGTACCCATGAGCCATGTATGGTAGCCATGAGCCATGTATGGTACCCAGAAGCCATGTATGGTACCCATGAGCCATGTATGAACTCATGAGCCATGTATGGGTACCCATGAGCCATGTATGGGTACCCATGAGCCATGTATGGGTACTCATGAGCCATGTATGGTACCCATGAGCCATGTATGGTAGCCATGTGCCATGTATGGTACCCAGAAGCCATGTATGGTACCCATGAGCCATGTATGAACTCATGAGCCATGTATGGGTACCCATGAGCCGTGTATGGGTACGCATGAGCCATGTATGGGTACCCATGAGCCATGTATGGGTACCCATGAGCCATGTATGAGTACCCATGAGCCATGTATGGGTACCCATGGGCCATGCATGGTACCCATTAGCCATGTACGAGTACCCATGAGCATGTATGGGTACCTATGAGCCATGTATGGTAACCATGGGCCATGTATGGTACCCATGAGCCATGTATGGGTACCCATGAGCATGTATGCGTACCCATGAGCATGTATGGGTACCCATGAGCCATGTATGGTAACCATGAGCCATGTATGGTACCCATGAACCATGTATGGGTACCCATGAGCCATGTATGGGTACCCATGATCCATGTATTGTACCCATGAGCCATGTATGGGTACCCATGAGCCATGTATGGTACCCATGAGCCATGTATGGTACCCATGAGCCATGTATGGTACCCATGAGCCACGTATGGGTACCCATGAGCCATTTATGGGTACCCATGAGCCACGTATGGGTACCCAAGAGCCACCTATGGGTACCCATGATCCATGTATGGTACCTATGAGCGATGTATGGGTACCCATGAGCCATGTATGGGTACCCATGAGCCATGTATGGGCACCCATGAGCCATGTATGTGTACCCATGAGCCATGTATGGTACCCACGAGCCATGTATGGGTACCCATGAGCATGTATGGGTACCCATGAGCCATGTATGGTAGCCATGAGCCATGTATGGTACCCAGGAGCCATGTATGGTATCCATGAGCCAGGTATGAACCCATGAGCCGTGTATGAGTACCCATGAGCCATTTATGGGTACCCATGAGCCACGTATGGGTACCCAAGAGCCACCTATGGGTACCCATGATCTATGTATGGTACCTATGAGTTATGTATGATACCCATGAGCCATGTATGGGTACCCATGAGCCATGTATGGGCACCCATGAGCCATGTATGTGTACCCATGAGCCATGTATGGTACCCACGAGCCATGTATGGGTACCCATGAGCATGTATGGGTACCCATGAGCCATGTATGGTAGCCATGAGCCATGTATGGTACCCAGGAGCCATGTATGGTATCCATGAGCCATGTATGAACCCATGAGCCATGTATGAGTACCCATGAGCCATTTATGGGTACCCATGAGCCACGTATGGGTACCCAAGAGCCACCTATGGGTACCCATGATCCATGTATGGTACCTATGAGCCATGTATGGGTACCCATGAGCCATGTATGGGTACCCATGAGCCATGTATGGGCACCCATGAGCCATGTATGTGTACCCATGAGCCATGTATGGTACCCATGAGCCATGGATGGGTACCCATGAGCCATGTATGGGTACCCATGAACCATGTATGGGTACCCATGAGCCATGTATGGTACCCATGAGCCATGTATGGGTACCCATGAGCCATTTATGGGTACCCATGAGCATGTATGGGTACCCATGAGCCATGTATGGTAGCCATGAGCCATGTATGGTACCCATGAGCCATGTATGGTACCCATGAGCCATGTATGAACCCCCATGAGCCATGCATGGGTACCCATGGGCCATGCATGGTACCCATGAGCCATGTACGAGTACCCATGAGCCATGTACGGGTACCCATGAGCCATGTCTGGGTACCCATGAGCCATGTATGGGTACCCATGAGCATGTATGGGTACCCATGAGCCATGTATTGTAACCATGAGCCGTGTATGGGTATCCATGAGCCATGTATGGGTACCCATGAGCCATGTATGGGTACCCATGAGCCATGTGTGGGTACCCATGAGCCATGTATGGGTACCCATGAGCATGTATGCGTACCCATGAGCCATGTATGGTACCTATGAGCCATGTATGGTACCCATGAGCCATGTATGTGTACCCATGAGCCATGTATGGTACCCATGAGCCATGTATGGTACCCATGAGCCATGTATGAACCCATGAGCCATGTATGAGTACCCATGAGCCATGTATGGGTACCCATGAGCCATGTATGGTACCCATGAGCCGTGTATGGGTACCCAAGAGCCATGTATGGGTACCCATGAGCCATGTATGGGTACCCACGAGCCATATATGGGTGCCCATGAGCCATGTATGGGTACCCATGAGCCATGTATGTGTACCCATGAGCCATGTATGGTACCCATGAGCCATGTATGGGTACCCATGAGCCATGTATGGTACCCATGAGCCTTGTCTGGGTACCCATGAGGATGTATGGGTACCCATGAGCCATGTATGGTAGCCATGAGCCATGTATGGTACCCATGAGCCATGTATGGTACCCATGAGCCATGTATGAACCCATGAGCCATGTATGAGTACCCATGAGCCGTGTATGGGTACCCATGGGCCAAGTATGGTACCCATGAGCCATGTACGGGTACCCATGAGCCATGTACGGGTACCCATGAGCCATGTATAGGTACCCATGAGCCATGTATGGGTACCCATGAGCATGTATGGGTACCCATAAGCCATGTATCGTAGCCATGAGCCATGTATGGTACCCATGAGCCATGTTTGAGTACCCATGAGCCATTTATGGTACCCATGAGCCATGTATGGGTACCCATGAGCCATGTGTGGGTATCCATAAGCCATGTATGGTACCCATGAGCCATGTATGGGTCCCCATGAGCCATATATGGTACCCATGAGCCATGTATGGGTACCCATGAGCCATGTATGTGTACCCATGAGCCATGTATGGTACCCATGAGCCATGTATGGGTACCCATGAGCCATGTATGGTACCCATGAGCCATGTATGGGTACCGATGAGCCATGTATGAGTACCCATGAGCCATGTATGGGTACCCATGAGCCATGTATGGGTACCCATGAGCCATGTGTGGGTACCCATGAGCCATGTATGGGTACCCATGAGCATGTATGCGTACCCATGAGCCACGTATGGTACCTATGAGCCATGTATGGTACCCATGAGCCATGTATGTGTACCCATGAGCCATGTATGGTACCCATGAGCCATGTATGGGTACCCATGAGCCATGTATGGGTACCCATGAGCCATGTATGGGTACCCATGAGCCATGTATGGGTACCCATGAGCCATTTATGGTACCCATGAGCCTTTTATGGGTACCCATGAGGATGTATGGGTACCCATGAGCCATGTATGGTAGCCATGAGCCATGTATGGTACCCATGAGCCATGTATGGTACCCATGAGCCATGTATGAACCCATGAGCCATGTATGAGTACCCATGAGCCATGTATGGGTACCCATGAGCCATGTATGGGTACCCATGAGCCATGTGTGGGTACCCATGAGCCATGTATGGGTACCCATGAGCATGTATGCGTACCCATGAGCCACGTATGGTACCTATGAGCCATGTATGGTACCCATGAGCCATGTATGTGTACCCATGAGCCATGTATGGTACCCATGAGCCATGTATGGGTACCCATGAGCCATGTATGGGTACCCATGAGCCATGTATGGGTACCCATGAGCCATGTATGGGTACCCATGAGCCATTTATGGTACCCATGAGCCTTTTATGGGTACCCATGAGGATGTATGGGTACCCATGAGCCATGTATGGTAGCCATGAGCCATGTATGGTACCCATGAGCCATGTATGGTACCCATGAGCCATGTATGAACCCATGAGCCATGTATGAGTACCCATGAGCCATGTATGGGTACCCATGAGCCATGTATGGGTACCCATGAGCCATGTGTGGGTACCCATGAGCCATGTATGGGTACCCATGAGCATGTATGCGTACCCATGAGCCACGTATGGTACCTATGAGCCATGTATGGTACCCATGAGCCATGTATGTGTACCCATGAGCCATGTATGGTACCCATGAGCCATGTATGGGTACCCATGAGCCATGTATGGGTACCCATGAGCCATGTATGGGTACCCATGAGCCATGTATGGGTACCCATGAGCCATTGATGGTACCCATGAGCCTTTTATGGGTACCCATGAGGATGTATGGGTACCCATGAGCCATGTATGGTAGCCATGAGCCATGTATGGTACCCATGAGCCATGTATGGTACCCATGAGCCATGTATGAACCCATGAGCCATGTATGAGTACCCATGAGCCATGTATGGGTACCCAAGTGCCATGTAATGTACCCATGAGCCATGTACGGGTACCCATGAGCCATGTACGGGTACCCATGAGCCATGTATAGGTACCCATGAGCCATGTTTGGGTACCCATGAGCATGTATGGGTACCCATAAGCATGTATGGATACCCATGAGCCATGTATCGTAGCCATGGGCCATGTACGGTACCCATGAGCCATGTTTGAGTACCCATGAGCCATTTATGGTACCCATGAGCCATGTATGGGTACCCATGAGCCATGTGTGGGTATCAATAAGCCATGTATGGTACCCATGAGCCATGTATGGGTCCCCATGAGCCATGTATGGGTACCCATGAGTCATGTATGATACCAATGAGCCATAAATGGGTATCCATGAGCCATGTATGGGTACCCATGAGCCATGTATGGGTACCCGTGGGCCATGTATGGGTACCCATGAGCCATGTATGGGTACCCATGAGCCATCCCGACCGCTGACCAGCCGGCCGACTTTCTGACGAAGGCGCTGCACTATCCGGCCTTCAACCGGTGCTCCGTTGCCATTGGCCAGGTGCGCTTGGTCGACGTGGGCGACGGGGACAACGATGTGCAGCAGTAGGTGCCATGCCCTCCTGCATGGCTGGTGCGGTGACCGGCATGCTGTGTGTTGGGTGCACGCCGACGAGCTATTCTTCGAGCAGTGATGCCGTGTGGGCTGGGAGCCCAAGCGTGAACGCGGCAGGGGAGTGTCAACGGGAGTTGATGTTGGCCCCGTCCTCGCTTGGGCGGAGCCGACTTCGTGGTTGGGTGTACGGGAGGTACAGCCGACTTGTTGCAGTGGGCGACGCCGACTTGGGCGAGCTGGTCGACGGGGTTGGTCGACTTGCACGGGGCCACTGCAATGCCGCCGACTTGGTGGTCGGCGATGTGGCACGTCGACCTGGAAGTCGGCGCCGACTTGCAAGGTCACCGACTTGCAAGGTCACCGACTTGCAAGGTCACCGACTTGCAAGGTCGCCGACTTGGGAGGTCGCCGACTTCAAGAGGTCGGCCCGGAAGTCGGCGCCGACTTGGTGACTGTTATAGTCACAATAGGCTTGAATGTGCCTAAAACGAAAGATAGAGAGCACAGACGGATTTCTGCACAGCGGCTTCAAACGTTGATAGCGTTCTGCTCACAGCTGCAAATGACTTGATTCAAATTGGATCTGGAGCGTCTTCACGTCGTCTACAATTAGCAATTTAGATTGCACGATTTGATAAAGAATTGACGACACAGCGTTGGTTTGAACGAACGGTACTATGGCAGCCACTATAGTCTTAGAACACAAGATAGGAAGAGTTACGAGTTGGGAATGACTCCCAGCTCCTACAAACCCCAAGAGCCGAGGTACAGTGATGTGGAACAGTGCCACACTGTCCCCAACCACGAAGGGTCTCGAAACTACCCTTCACTAGGGCCTACACCAAGTGAAATGTTACACTACACAAAGTAATGTAACTATCTTCAATATCTTGAGGTGTACCCTTTTGGCAAGCTTCGAAATCACTTGAGGCTTGACACCAAGGCTCGGGCTCTTCATCACAAACTCATCCTTGAGTTCTTGATGGGTCTGCTGCACACACCTGCGACACGCCGAACGTTCGACACAGGACAAAATAGAAACCGCGCACGACAAAATAGAAACCGCGCGCGAGACACAAACGACCGCGTAACACGCGTCTAGCGATAACTCGCTATTGACTCGACACACACACTCGACATCATGACTCGACATTCACACACAATTATAAGCATGAAATATATATTATCCCATGCCCTCATACCATTCCATACACACACACATTCACGCACACGGACAACAAGCCGAGTGCAAACCGTAGGGTTGCACCAACAAACTCCCCCTCGGATTGTTGGCCTTAGGATATGTTGCTCTCTCAGTTCAGAGCCATCCCAGCCAGCTTGCAACACTTCCAATGCTGCTGCTCCACCAGCCTCTTGGTCATCATGTCAGCCGGCTGCCCCGTGGTCTTCACGTAGCGCAACTCAACTTCACCCGCGGTTACCATGCTCCTCGTCCAATGCCACTTCACCCTCATGTGCTTCGTGAGTCCATGCAACACAGGGTTCTTAGCAAGAGCAATGGCACCCTGGCTGTCACAGTACAGTGGGGTAGGTCCTTGCTGCTCCTCCCCCAATTCAGCCAACAAACGCCGCTGCCACACAATCTCCCGTACGGCACGGAAGAGTGCCATGTACTCGGACTCCACCGAGCTCAAAGCTTGGTCAACCTGCTTCTTGCTCTCCCAAGCAGTTGGGCCTCCACCAACACAGCATATGAAGCCTCCCACACTTGTCATGTCCTCTGGTTCTGATGCATATGAAGCATCCGAGTAGGCGGTGAGGAACAAACGCCCGGGTTCAACACCATCCGCGCCCTTTTGGCGCCTTTGTGCCGCCGCCGAGTATTGCAGCCCAACGGTCGGTGTTTGGCCAAGATACTTGGCCACCCTCATTCCAGCTGCTACCTGCTCCTCATTAGGGCATTGCACAACCCTAGCCAGCTGCCCGGTAGCAAACGCGACGTCCGGTCGGGTGTTTACCGCCGCATACATGAGGCTGCCCACCAACGAGTGAAATCGGCGCCTCTCCTCTTCACCAACGCTCTCCTCCTCTGGTCCCTTCACACACTTGAACCCAGAGGGAAAGGGTGTAGCCACATGGCCTTCACTCTGCCCAAAGTTGGCAGCCAATGCCTCCAGGTACTTTCGTTGATGCACCCGCATGCACCGCTTCTCCACATCTCGTTCGATGTGGAGCCCAAGGTAGAAGCTCACGTCACCAAGGGCCTTGCACTTGAACTTGTCTTGAAGCTTCAGCATCACCTCCTTCACAAGGTCAGAAGAGGGTGAGAAAATGAGGATGTCATCCACATAAACCACCATGAAACTCCTCTGCTCCCCCTCGCCAAGCATGAACAAGGAGTGATCGGCCGTTGAGGGAGTGAAGCCGATCCCCTCCAACACTTCGCGCAGCTTCATGTACCATTGCCTAGGGGCCTGCTTCAGCCCATAGAGGGCCTTCTTCAGCTTCCACACTCTGCCACTACCATCATCAAACCCCTCTGGCTGCGCCATAAAAATCTCCTCCTCAAGGATGCCGTTAAGGAATGCCGTTACGATGTCCATTTGCTTTACTACCCATCCTTTGATGGCGGCTCCCGCGAATAGGGTTCGCAGCGTCGTCGGCTTCACCACAGGGGCAAACAGCTCCTTGAAGTCCACCTTCTCCTTCTGCTGGTACCCCTTGGCTACAAGCCTAGACTTGTAGCGCTCGATCTTGCCGTCGGCATCCGACTTGATTTTGAAGAGCCACTTGGACGTTATCGCCGTACGCCCCTCCGGTAGCTCCACCAATTCAAACGTGTCATTCTCCTCGATGCTCTTCAGCTCACTCTCCATGGCCTTCTTCCACTCCTCAGCATCACTACTCTCCAAAGCCTCCTTGAGAGTTGCTGGTTCTCCCGGCATCTCCACCGGAGAGAAGAACGCGAAGGCACACTCCTCGTAGTCACTCTCCTCGTCGTCTCCGACCATCATTGCCGCTCCGGCCAGGGCTGTCTTGCCCTGCTTTCCCGGCGCATCATAGGTCAGCCTATTAGGGGGTTGAACTCTCCTCTTCCCCCTTCCTTCCTCCTCAGCTGCAGGGACTTGAAGGCCTTGGCGTTGCTGCGGTGTGGCTCGAATCCGTGGAGCACTCGTAGTACGGGAAGGGAGTGACGGTGCACGCTCGCTCACTTGCTGCACCTCCTCCTCTTCTTCCTCTGCATCATTGGCCTCCTCTCCCCCATTCACAAGGGAGGATTGCCTTGTGGTTGTGCTGCCGCTGCTCAGCTCCAAAGGCAGCTCCACATGCTCCAAACCGGAACTCTTCACCTCCCCAAACCGCACGCCTATCTTCGCCTCATTCTCCGCCTTCCAATCCTTGTACATGAAGTTCTCCATGAACTTGCAGTCCCTGCTCACCAAGAACTTCTTGGTGAATGGGTCCCAAAGAAGCCATCCCTTGCTGTTTTGAGCCATGCCCAAGTGCACGGCCCACACCGCCTTGGCACCAAGCTTGTTGTGCCGAAGATGCTTAGGCACGAGCGCCATGCACATGCACCCGAACACCCGAAGCATATCCACCTTTGGCTTCCTTCCTAGCCACTCCACATAGGGCACCCATTTGTCTGCTCCCACATGAGTCAAGGCTCTGTTCTTGGCCACACACGCGCTCCGCACCGCATCAGGCCAGAAATAGTCGGGTAGCCCGGCTTCAATGAGCAACCCGCGTGCCGCCTCCGTGATTGTGCGGTTCGCTCGCTCGGCGATGCCGTTCATTGCAGGGGAGTATGGCATGGTGAGGGAGTGCCGAATACCATTCTTCTTCAGCCACAACCCAAACTCCTTGCTCAGGAACTCTCCCCCTCGATCGGTGCGGATTGACTTGACTAGACGGTCTTGTTGCCGCTCCACCATCGGGAACCAATCCGTCTTCAACGTTTCAGCCACGTCGCTCTTCTTGGCCAGCACGTACACCCAAGTCATGCGGGTGTAGACGTCGACAATGGTGAGAAAATACTCAGCTCCAGCAGCTCCAAGCTTCAGGGGGCCCACCACGTCCATCACCACCTCATCAAGCGGTGCCTTTGCCGTTGCCTCCGAACTAGGGAACGGAAACCGGGTGAACTTGGCTTGAATGCACGTCGGGCAGCCAAGCACCTCATCGGGCTCCCCCTTCGCACGTATGCCAGCAACCATCTCATTCTTCACTAGCTGCTGCAAGATGGGCAGGGCCACATGCCCCATGCGCCGATGCAAGGTGAGCCAATCACAATAGCGCCCCACATACTCTCTCCGTAGTCCTCCTCCGCTGCTGCCTCTGGGTTCTCCTCACCCTTTTGCTGCTCCTTGGTTGCTGCACCACTCTCCTTAGGTTCACTGAACTTGCTGGTCCCTCCAGGTTTGCTCTTCTTGAGCTCATTCTCCTTAGCGCGACCGTTCGCGCCATCGTCGCTACCGACCGCTCCATCCTTGGTGCTGATGCTTGCTGCCACTTGCCTCTCCTTAGGCATAGGGACCACTGGGATCTGCCACATCTCGTTGTAGACATCCCTGTCCTCATGAAGGTCCCAAAGAATTCGATCGCCAAGCCTTGCGGTGTAGGTCTTGGCTCCCTTCGAGTTCGTGTCCATGCCGGCCTTTGCCAACCGCCGCACGGAAATCAGGTTTGCAGCAAGGCTGGGCACCCAAAGCACGTTCTTGAGGCCCACCATCTTCCCATCAGCACCCTTGAACATGGCCTTGCCCATGCCTTTCACCTCTGCTCGCTGCCACAAAGCCGATGTGACATGCTTCACCGGTGACGGCTCGAGTTCGGTGAGCAAGTCCGGGCGAGGTGTCATGCTATAGGTAGCGCCACTATCAATCACCCAATAGTCCAGGGGGTGTAGGGTCACCTTCCCCACAGCTGCTGGCTCCTCAAAGCCTTCATCCTTCTCTGGACCAGCCGGTACTTGCGTCGACACGAAGTAGAATAGACCCGGGTATCGATCGTCGCTCGGGTCCTTGTCGTTGTCTCCGCTCTTCATGTTTGCAGCTCCGCCACCGCGACCGCCACGGCCTCCACGGCCTCGTCCTCTCCCTCCTCCTGCTCCTCTACCCTCTTGGCCTTGAGCAGGGGTCCAACCATCAGGGAGTTTGTAGCAGTCGCGCCACATGTGTCCGCTCTTGTGGCAATAGTGACACTCGCCGTCGAATCGGCCGCGACCGCGTCCGTAGCTCTTGTCGTCGCTGCCGTAACCGCCACTCCTGCGGCCTCCGCCGAAGTTGCTGCCACCAAACCTTCCCCCCCCTCGTCCTCTGCCTCTTCCTCGACCATATCCACGGCCGATGCTCGCTGCCCCAGCGCCATCCGCACTCGCCAACTCACGGCGGCGGAAATCCTCTTGAAGGATAGCTCGCTTCACGTCTTCAAGCGAGAGGCGGGGCAAGTCGCGATTAAGGTTGATGATGAGCGAGGACCATGACTCTGGGAGTAAGGCCAGCAACTTGGTCTTCTTTTGGAGCTCACTGTAGTTCAAATCAGCTCCCTCAAGCCGCGTCAACAAGTCGAAGAATTTCTGCACCCCTTCTTCAACCGCTTCGTCTTCTTCAATTCGTAGTGCCGCCATTTGCCGTTCCAACACCACCGCTACCGCCGCTGTTGCAGGAGCATGTACACCCTTGAGAGCAGCCCATGCCTTTGGTCCTTTCTCTGGTTCACGCTGGAATGGCTTGATGTGACGGATCTGACTGCTCCCCAACGCTTGCCCAAGTAAGAGATAGCCTTGTGCGCTCTTCCGCACCCACGGGCTCTTCTCCGGGTCGTTCTCGGGGCGCTTCTCCGTTCCTTCCATCACCTCCAGCAGGTCATAGTGGTCAAAGATGTTCTCCATCTTGAAGGACCATTCAGCAAAGTTGTCACCGTTGAACTTGTCAAGCCCAAACACCCTAGGCTCATCCCTAGGTGGGCCAAGACTTGGTTGCATGGGCGCCATGGCTGAATCACGGGGTTGGCCTTGAGCTTGAGCTTCTCCACTGCCACCAGCACCTCTGCCACCCCTTTCCTCAGGTCCAGACATTGTCTAAACTGCTCCAAGGGGCTCTGATACCACTTGTTATAGTCACAATAGGCTTGAATGTGCCTAAAACGAAAGATAGAGAGCACAGACGGATTTCTGCACAGCGGCTTCAAACGTTGATAGCGTTCTGCTCACAGCTGCAAATGACTTGATTCAAATTGGATCTGGAGCGTCTTCACGTCGTCTACAATTAGCAATTTAGATTGCACGATTTGATAAAGAATTGACGACACAGCGTCGGTTTGAACGAACGGTACTATGGCAGCCACTATAGTCTTAGAACACAAGATAGGAAGAGTTACGAGTTGGGAATGACTCCCAGCTCCTACAAACCCCAAGAGCCGAGGTACAGTGATGTGGAACAGTGCCACACTGTCCCCAACCACGAAGGGTCTCGAAACTACCCTTCACTAGGGCCTACACCAAGTGAAATGTTACACTACACAAAGTAATGTAACTATCTTCAATATCTTGAGGTGTACCCTTTTGGCAAGCTTCGAAATCACTTGAGGCTTGACACCAAGGCTCGGGCTCTTCATCACAAACTCATCCTTGAGTTCTTGATGGGTCTGCTGCACACACCTGCGACACGCCGAACGTTCGACACAGGACAAAATAGAAACCGCGCACGACAAAATAGAAACCGCGCGCGAGACACAAACGACCGCGTAACACGCGTCTAGCGATAACTCGCTATTGACTCGACACACACACTCGACATCATGACTCAACATTCACACACAATTATAAGCATGAAATATATAGTATCCCATGCCCTCATACCATTCCATACACACACACATTCACGCACACGGACAACAACCCGAGTGCAAACCGTAGGGTTGCACCAACATATGGTACCCATGAGCCATGTATGGGTACCCATGAGCCATGTATGGGTACCCATGAGCCATGTATGGGTACCCATGAGCCATGTATGGGTGCCCATGATCCATGTATGGTACCCATGAGCCATGTATGGGTACCCATGAGCCATGTATGGGTACCCGTGGGCCATGTATGGGTACCCATGAGCCATGTATGGGTACCCATGAGCCATGTATGGTACCCATAAGTCATGTATGGTACCCATGAGCCATGCATGGTACCCATGAGCCATGTATAGGTACCCATGAGCCATGTATGGTACCCATGAGCCATGTATGGTACCCATGAGCCATGTATGAGTACCCATGAGCCATGTATGGGTACCCATGGGCCATGCATGGTACCCATGAGCCATGTATGGGAACCCATGAGCCATGTATGGGTACCCATGAGCCATCTATGGGTACGCATGAGCATGTATGGGTACCCATGAGCCATTTATGGGTACCCATGAGCCATTTATGGGTACCCATGAGCCACGTATGGGTACCCATGAGCCACCTATGGGTACCTATGATCCATGCATGGTACCCATGAGCCATGTATGGGTACCCATGAGCCATGTACGGTACCCATAAGCCATGTATGGTACCCATGAGCCATGTATGGTCCCGATGAGCCATGTATGAGTACCCATGAGGCATGTATGGGTACCCATGGGCCATGCATGGTACCCATGAGCCATGTACGAGTACCCATGAGCCATGTACGGGTACCCATGAGCCATGTCTGGCTACCCATGATCCATGTATGGGTACCCATGAGCCATGTATGGGTACCCATGAGCCATGTATGGTACCCATGATCCATGTATGGGTACCCATGAGCCATGTACGGTACCCATGAGCCATGTATGGTAACCATGAGCCATGTATGGTCCCGATGAGCCATGTATGAGTACCCATGTGCCATGTATGGGTACCCATGAGCCATGTATGATACCCATGAGTAATGTATGCTACCCATGAGCCATTTGTGGGTACCCATGAGCATGTATGGGTACCCATGAGCCATGTATGGTAGCCATCAGCCATGTATGGTACCCATGAGCCATGTATGGTACCCATGAGCTATGTATGAACCCATGAGCCATGTATGAGTACCCATGAGCCATTTATGGATACCCATGAGACACGTATGGGTACCCATGAGCCACCTATGGGTACCCATGATCCATGTATGGTACCCATGAGCCATGTATGGGTACCCATAAGCCATGTATGGGTACCCATGAGCCATGTATGGGTACCCATGAGCCATGTATGGTACCCATGAGCCATGTATGGGTACCCATGAGCCATGTATGATACCCATGAGCCATGTATGGTACCCATGAGCCATGTATGGGTACCCATGAGCCATGTATGGTACCCATGAGCCATGTAGGAGTACCCATGAGCCATGTATGGGTACCCATGAGCCATGTATGGGTACCCATGAGCATGTATGGGTACCCAAAAGCCATGTATGGTAACCATGATCCATGTATGGTACCCATGAGCCATACCCATGAGCCATGTATGGGTACCCATGATCCATGTATTGTACCCATGAGCCATGTATGGTACCCATGAGCCATGTACGGGTACCCATGAGCCATGTTCTGGTACCCATGAGCCATGTAGGGGTACCCATGAGCCATGTATGGGTACCCATGAGCCATGTATGGTACCCATGAGCCATGTATGGGTACCCATGAGCATGTATGGGTACCTATGAGCCATGTATGGTAGCCATGAGCCATGTATGGTACCCATGAGCCATGTATGGTACCCATGAGCCATGTATGAACCCATGAGCCATGTCTGAGTACCCATGAGCCATGTATGGGTACCCATGGGCCATGTATGGTACCCATGAGCCATGTATGGGTACCCATGAGCCATCTATGGGTACCCATGAGCCATGTATGGTACCCATGCGCCATGTATGAACCCATGAGCCATGTATGAGTACCCATGAGCCATGTATGGGTACCCATGGGCCATGTGTGGTACCCATGAGCCATGTATGGGTACCCATGAGCCATCTATGGGTACCCATGAGCCATCTATGGGTACCCATGAGCCATGTATGGTACCCATGAGCCATGTATGGTACCCATGAGCCATGTATGGTACCGATGAGCCATGTATGAGTACCCATGAGCCGTGTATGGGTACCCATGGGCCATGCATGGTACCCATGAGCCATGTACGAGTACCCATGAGCCATGTACGGGTACCCATGAGCCATGTCTAGGTACCTATAAGCCATGTATGGGTACCCATGAGCCATGTATGAGTAACCATGAGCCATTTATGGGTACCCATGAGCCACGTGTGGGTACCCATGAGCCACCTATGGGTACCCATGATCCATGTATGGTACCCATGAGCCATGTATGGGTACCCATGAGCCATGTATAGGTACCCATGAGCCATGTATGGTACCCATGAGCCATGTATGGGTACCCATGAGCCATGTATGGGTACCCATGAGCCATGTATGGGTACCCATGAGCATGTATGGGTACCCATGAGCCATGTATGGTAACCATGAGCCATGTATGGTACCCATGAGCCATGTATGGGTACCCATGAGCCATGTATGGGTACCCATGATCCATGTACTGTACCCATGAGCCATGTATGGGTACCCATGAGCCATGTATGGTATCCATGAGCCATGTTTGGGTACCCATGAGCCATGTATGGGTACCCATGAGCCATGAATGGAACCCATGAGCCATGTATGGGTACCCATGAGCCACCTATGGGTACCCATGATCCATGTATGGGTACCCATGAGCCATGTATGGTACCCATGAGCCATGTATGGTACCGATGAGCCATGTATGAGTACCCATGAGCCATGTATGGGTACCCATGGGCCATGCATGGTACCCATGAGCCATGTACGAGTACCCATGAGCCATGTACGGGTACCCATGAGCCATGTCTGGGTACCCATGAGCCATGTATGGGTACCTATGAGCCATGTATGGGTACCCATGAGCCATTAAAGGGTACCCATGAGCCACGTATGGGTACCCATGAGCCACCTATGGGTACCCATGCCATGTATGGTACCCATGAGCCATGTATGGGTACCCATGAGCCACGTATGGGTACCCATGAGCCACCTATGGGTACCCATGATCCATGTCTGGTACCCATGAGCCATGTATGGGTACCCATGAGCCATGTATGGGTACCCATGAGCCATGTATGGTACCCATGAGCCATGTATGGTACCCTTGAGCCATGTATGAGTACCCATGAGCCATGTATGGTACCCATGGGCCATGCATGGTACCCATGAGCCATGTATGAGTACCCATGAGCCATATACGGGTACCTATGAGCCATGTCTGGGTACCCATGGGCCATGCATGGTACCCATGAGCCATGTACGAGTACCCATGAGCCATATACGGGTACCCATGAGCCATGTATGGGTACCCATGAGCCATGTATGGGTACCCATGAGCCATTTATGGGTAACCATGAGCCACGTATGGGTACCCATTGGCCACCTATGGGTACCCATGAGCCATGTATGGTACCCATGAGCCATGTATGGGTACCCATGAGCCATGTATAGGTACCCGTGGGCCATGTATGGGTACCCATGAGCCATGTATGGGTACCCATGAGCCATGTATGGTACCCATGAGCCATGTATGGTACCGATGAGCCATGTATGAGTACCCATGAGCCATGTATGGGTATCCATGGGCCATGCATGGTACCCATGAGCCATGTACGAGTACCCATGAGCCATGTACGGGTACCCATGAGCCATGTCTGGGTACCCATGAGCCATGTATGGGAACCCATGAGCCATGTATGGGTACCCATGAGCCATTTTTGGTACCCATGAGCCATGTGTGGGTACCCATGAGCCACCTATGGGTACCCATGAATCAAGTCATTTGGAGCTGTGACCAGATCGCAATGAACGTTTAAAGCCGCTGTGCAGAAATCCGACCGTGCACTCTATCTTTTGTTTTAGGCACATTGAAGCCTATTGTGACCATAACACCCATGAGCCATGTATGGTACCCATGAGCCATGTATGGTACCGATGAGCCATGTATGAGTACCCATGAGCCATGTATGAGTACCCATGAGCCATGTATGAGTACCCATGAGCCATGTATGAGTACCCATGAGCCATGTATGGGTACCCATGGGCCATGCATGGTACCCATGAGCCATGTACGAGTACCCATGAGCCATGTACGGGTACCCATGAGCCATGTATGGGTACCCATGAGCCATGTATGGGTACCCATGAGCCATTTATGGGTACCCATGAGCCACGTATGGGTACCCATATGCCACCTATGGGTACCCATGAGCCATGTATGGTACCCATGAGCCATTTTTGGTACCCATGAGGCATGTGTGGGTACCCATGAGCCACCTATGAGTACCCATGAGCCATGTATGAGTACCCATGAGCCATGTATGAGTACCCATGAGCCATGTATGGGTACCCATGGGCCATGCATGGTACCCATGAGCCATGTACGAGTACCCATGAGCCATGTACGGGTACCCATGAGCCATGCATGGGTACCCATGAGCCATGTATGGGTACCCATGAGCCATTTATGGGTACCCATGAGCCACGTATGGGTACCCATATGCCACCTATGGGTACCCATGAGCCATGTATGGTACCCATGAGCCATGTATGGGTACCCATGAGCCATGTATAGGTACCCGTGGGCCATGTATGGGTACCCATGAGCCATGTATGGGTACCCATGAGCCATGTATGGTACCCATGAGCCATGTGTGGTACCCATGAGCCATGTATGAGTACCCATGAGCCATGTATGGGTACCCATGGGCCATGCATGGTACCCATGAGCCATGTACGAGTACCCATGAGCCATGTACGGGTACCCATGAGCCATGTCTGGGTACCCATGAGCCATGTATGGGAACCCATGAGCCATGTATGGGTACCCATGAGCCATTTTTGGTACCCATGAGCCATGTGTGGGTACCCATGAGCCACCTATGGGTACCCATGAATCAAGTCATTTGGAGCTGTGACCAGATCGCAATGAATGTTTAAAGCCGCTGTGCAGAAATCCGACCGTGCACTCTATCTTTTGTTTTAGGCACATTGAAGCCTATTGTGACCATAACACCCATGAGCCATGTATGGTACCCATGAGCCATGTATGGTACCGATGAGCCATGTATGAGTACCCATGAGCCATGTATGGGTACCCATGGGCCATGCATGGTACCCATGAGCCATGTACGAGTACCCATGAGCCATGTACGGGTACCCATGAACCATGGCTGGGTACCCATGAGACATGTATGGGTACCCATGAGCCATGTATGGGTACCCATGAGCCATTTATGGGTACCCATGAGCCACGTATGGGTACCCATGAGCCACCTATGGGTACCCATGATCCATGTATGGTACCCATGAGCATGTATGGGTACCCATGAGCATGTATGGGTACCCATGAGCTATGTATGGGTACCCATGAGCCATGGATGGGTACCCATGAGCCAAGTATGGGTACCCATGAGCCATGTATGGGTACCCATGAGCATTAATGGGTACCCATGAGCCATGTATGGTACCCATGAGCCATGTATGGGTACCCATGAGCCATGTATGGTAGCCATGAGCCATGTATCGTACCCATGAGCCATGTATGGTACCCATGAGCCATGTATGAACCCATGAGCCATGTATGAGTACCCATGAGCCATGTATGGGTACCCATGGGCCATGTATGGTACCCATGAGCCATGTACCCTCAAAACGCGTGAGGATCCGCACATGTGCAGGAAGTGCAGTGGGCGCTTATCATTCGCGAGCGCCAATGATCAATGATACTCGCAACCCTCCCACGACCTTGCTGGCTTGGCAGTAGGCCCAACCAAGCACAGCCTGTGGAAGAAAACGCTCGAAACGAGCGCTACTAGCATCAAAACGCGGAAGAAATCCACACATGTGCGGGAAGTGCAGCGGGCGCTCTTCATTCGCGAGCGCCGATGACCAATGATGATCGCAACCCTCCCACGCCCTTGCTGGCTTGGCAACAGGCCCAGACAAGCGCAGCCACATGACCCGATGGAAGAAAAACGCTCGTAACGAGCGCTGCCAGCCTCAAAACGCGCAAGAGTCCGCGCATGTGCAGGAACTGCAGCGGGCGCTCTTCATTCGCGAGCGCCGATGGCCAATGATGCTCGCAACCATCCCACGCCCTTGCTGGCTTGACAATAGGCCAAGACAAGCGCAACCACATGACCCGGTGAAAGAAGAACGCTCGGAACGAGCGCTTCTAGCCTCAAAACACGGAAGGGGTCAGCACATCTGCAGGAAGTGCAGCGGGCGCTCTTCATTCGCGAGCGCCGATGACCAATGATGCTCGCAACCATCCCACGCCCTTGCTGGCTTGGCAATAGGCCCAGACAAACACAGCCACGTGACCCGGTGGAAGAAAACCGCTCGAAACAAGCGCTGCTGGCCTCAAAACGTGCAAGGATCTGCACATGTGGAGGAAGTGCAGCGGGCGCTCTTTATTCGAGAGCGTTGATGACCAATGATGCTCGCAACCCTCCCACGCCCTTGCTGGCTTGGCAATAGGCCTAGACAAGAGCAGCCACATGACCTGGTGGAAGAAACACGCTTAGATGATCACTTCAAGCCTCAGAACGCGCAAGGATCCGCACATGCGGAGGAAGTGCAGCGGGCGCTCTTCATTCGCGAGCGCAGATGACTAGTGATGCTCCCAACCCTTCCACGCCCTTGCTGGCTTGGCAATAGGCCCAGACAAGTGCAGCCACGTGGCCCGGTGGAAGAAAAACGCTCGGAACGAGCGCTTTCGGCCTCGAAACGCGCAAGGATCCGCACATGTGGAGGAAGTGCAGCGGGCGCTCTTCATTTGCGAGCGCAGATAACTAGTGATGCTCGCAACCCTCCCACGCCCTTCCTGGATTGGCAATAGGCTCAGATATGCGCAGCCACATGACCCGGTGGAAGAAAAACGCTCGTAACGAGCGCTACCAGCCTCAAAACGCTCAAGGATCTGCACATGTGGAGGAAGTGCAGCGGGCGCTCTTCATTCGCGAGCGGCGATAACCAATGATGCTCGCAACCTCCCACGCCCTTGCTGGCTTGGCAATAGGCCCAAATATGCGCAGCTACATGACCCGCTGGAAGAAAACGCTCAGAACGAGCGCTTCCAGCCTCAAAACTCGCAAGGATCCGCACATGTGGAGGAAGTGCAGCGGGCGCTCTTCATTCGCGGGCGCATATGACTATTGATGCTCGCAACCCTCCCACGCCCTCCCTTCCTGGCTTGGCAATAGGCTCAGACAAGCGCAGCCAAATGGCCCGGTGGAAGAATAATGCTCGGAACGAGAGCTTCCAGCCTCAAAACACGCAAGTATCCGCGCATGTGGAGGAGGAGCAGCGGCCGCTCTTCATTCGCGAGCGCAGATGACTAGTGATGCTCGCAACCCTCCCACGCCCTTGCTGGCTTGGCAATAGGCCAAGACAAGCATAGCCACGTGACCCGGTGGAATAAAAATGCTCGGAACGGGCGCTGCCAGCCTCAAAACGTGCAAGGATCTGCACATGTGGAGGAAGTACAGCGGCCGCTCTTCATTCGCGAGCGCCGATAACCAGTGATGCTCGCAACCCTCCCACACCCTAGTTGGCTTGGCAATAGGCCCAGTCAACGCACCCATGTGACCCAGTGGAAGAAAAACGCTCGGAACGAGCGCTTCTAGCCTCAAAACGCGCAAGGATCTGCACATGTGGAGGAAGTGCAGCGGGCGCTCTTTATTCGAGAGCGCCGATGACCAATGATGCTCACAACCCTACTGCGGAGATAACTACTACAACGAGAGCTAGACTACGGGCTAGGCACGGGTGCTCGTGTGATCTCTGCGTTCGTTGGTCCTTAGTCGTTTTCCTAGTGCACATACAGTTTGCTAGTTCACGGGGAGAATTGGCAAGAGTTTCACTAGTGAAAGTTGACAACAATGGTACAAATTAGTTGGCATGGCAAGACTATATCAGAGCTAGCATTCAGGTCGATCGACTGCCAGCACAGCATGGTCGACCGCGTTCCAGCACGACTTGGTCGACCGCGCTCCAGCAGTGCAAAGTCGACGGCGTGCCAACGCTGCAGGTTGATGGCGTGCCAGCGTTGCTCCCGCAGAACAGCAGCGCACCTACTTCGCAGGTGCTCGTAGATGATTGGCGGGCTAAGCCTCATCACCTGAACAGCGCACGCACCAAGTCATCCTCGTGCTGACGGCTCCACCTGATCCGCCACGTCGACCTCGGGATACCACCACCGAGGTCGGACTCGCCAACTTCGCCTGGGCGACCGTCGCACTCCTTCGCAGAACCTCGTCACCCAGGTATCCCGATCGACCGGGCAACCATGTCGACCAGCTGCTCCTGTATGTGCTCGTCGACCTCCCAAGTCGACGACCACCCCAAGTCGACCTCACCAGGTCGACCACACCTCTGGTCGACCAGCTACAGGTCGATGTCACTCCTGGTCGACCAGCTCCACGTCGACCAGCGCAGTTGTCAGCCGACCACCCAAGTCGGCTACCCGAAGTCGGCGTCACTGTTGGTGCAACCCTACGGTTTGCACTCGGCTTGTTGTCCGTGTGCGTGAATGTGTGTGTGTATGGAATGGTATGAGGGCATGGGATAATATATATTTCATGCTTATAATTGTGTGTGAATGTCGAGTCATGATGTCGAGTGTGTGTGTCGAGTCAATAGCGAGTTATCGCTAGACGCGTGTTACGCGGTCGTTTGTGTCTCGCGCGCGGTTTCTATTTTGTCGTGCGCGGTTTCTATTTTGTCCTGTGTCGAACGTTCGGCGTGTCGCAGGTGTGTGCAGCAGACCCATCAAGAACTCAAGGATGAGTTTGTGATGAAGAGCCCGAGCCTTGGTGTCAAGCCTCAAGTGATTTCGAAGCTTGCCAAAAGGGTACACCTCAAGATATTGAAGATAGTTACATTACTTTGTGTAGTGTAACATTTCACTTGGTGTAGGCCCTAGTGAAGGGTAGTTTCGAGACCCTTCGTGGTTGGGGACAGTGTGGCACTGTTCCACATCACTGTACCTCGGCTCTTGGGGTTTGTAGGAGCTGGGAGTCATTCCCAACTCGTAACTCTTCCTATCTTGTGTTCTAAGACTATAGTGGCTGCCATAGTACCGTTCGTTCAAACCGACGCTGTGTCGTCAATTCTTTATCAAATCGTGCAATCTAAATTGCTAATTGTAGACGACGTGAAGACGCTCCAGATCCAATTTGAATCAAGTCATTTGCAGCTGTGAGCAGAACGCTATCAACGTTTGAAGCCGCTGTGCAGAAATCCGTCTGTGCTCTCTATCTTTCGTTTTAGGCACATTCAAGCCTATTGTGACTATAACAAGTGGTATCAGAGCCCCTTGGAGCAGTTTCGACAATGTCTGGACCTGAGGAAAGGGGTGGCAGAGGTGCTGGTGGCAGTGGAGAAGCTCAAGCTCAAGGCCAACCCCGTGATTCAGCCATGGCGCCCATGCAACCAAGTCTTGGCCCACCTAGGGATGAGCCTAGGGTGTTTGGGCTTGACAAGTTCAACCGTGACAACTTTGCTGAATGGTCCTTCAAGATGGAGAACATCTTTGACCACTATGACCTGCTGGAGGTGATGGAAGGAACGGAGAAGCGCCCCGAGAACGACCCGGAGAAGAGCCCGTGGGTGCGGAAGAGCGCACAAGGCTATCTCTTACTTGGGCAAGCGTTGGGGAGCAGTCAGATCCGTCACATCAAGCCATTCCAGCGTGAACCAGAGAAAGGACCAAAGGCATGGGCTGCTCTCAAGGGTGTACATGCTCCTGCAACAGCGGCGGTAGCGGTGGTGTTGGAACGGCAAATGGCGGCACTACGAATTGAAGAAGACGAAGCGGTTGAAGAAGGGGTGCAGAAATTCTTCGACTTGTTGACGCGGCTTGAGGGAGCTGATTTGAACTACAGTGAGCTCCAAAAGAAGACCAAGTTGCTGGCCTTACTCCCAGAGTCATGGTCCTCGCTCATCATCAACCTTAATCGCGACTTGCCCCGCCTCTCGCTTGAAGACGTGAAGCGAGCTATCCTTCAAGAGGATTTCCGCCGCCGTGAGTTGGCGAGTGCGGATGGCGCTGGGGCAGCGAGCATCGGCCGTGGATATGGTCGAGGAAGAGGCAGAGGACGAGGGGGAGGAAGGTTTGGTGGCAGCAACTTCGGCGGAGGCCGCAGGAGTGGCGGTTACGGCAGCGACGACAAGAGCTACGGACGCGGTCGCGGCCGATTCGACGGCGAGTGTCACTATTGCCACAAGAGCGGACACATGTGGCGCGACTGCTACAAACTCCCTGATGGTTGGACCCCTGCTCAAGGCCAAGAGGGTAGAGGAGCAGGAGGAGGGAGAGGACGAGGCCGTGGAGGCCGTGGCGGTCGCGGTGGCGGAGCTGCAAACATGAAGAGCGGAGACAACGACAAGGACCCGAGCGACGATCGATACCCGGGTCTATTCTACTTCGTGTCGACGCAAGTACCGGCTGGTCCAGAGAAGGATGAAGGCTTTGAGGAGCCAGCAGCTGTGGGGAAGGTGACCCTACACCCCCTGGACTATTGGGTGATTGATAGTGGCGCTACCTATAGCATGACACCTCGCCCGGACTTGCTCACCGAACTCGAGCCGTCACCGGTGAAGCATGTCACATCGGCTTTGGGGCAGCGAGCAGAGGTGAAAGGCATGGGCAAGGCCATGTTCAAGGGTGCTGATGGGAAGATGGTGGGCCTCAAGAACGTGCTTTGGGTGCCCAGCCTTGCTGCAAACCTGATTTCCGTGCGGCGGTTGGCAAAGGCCGGCATGGACACGAACTCGAAGGGAGCCAAGACCTACACCGCAAGGCTTGGCGATCGAATTCTTTGGGACCTTCATGAGGACAGGGATGTCTACAACGAGATGTGGCAGATCCCAGTGGTCCCTATGCCTAAGGAGAGGCAAGTGGCAGCAAGCATCAGCACCAAGGATGGAGCGGTCGGTAGCGACGATGGCGCGAACGGTCGCGCTAAGGAGAATGAGCTCAAGAAGAGCAAACCTGGAGGGACCAGCAAGTTCAGTGAACCTAAGGAGAGTGGTGCAGCAACCAAGGAGCAGCAAAAGGGTGAGGAGAACCCAGAGGCAGCAGCGGAGGAGGACTACGGAGAGAGTATGTGGGGCGCTATTGCGAGCGCGGCATTCTCCAATCCAACTTCGGCTACGGGGGAGTGTGATTGGCTCACCTTGCATCGGCGCATGGGGCATGTGGCCCTGCCCATCTTGCAGCAGCTAGTGAAGAATGAGATGGTTGCTGGCATACGTGTGAAGGGGGAGCCCGATGAGGTGCTTGGCTGCCCGACGTGCATTCAAGCCAAGTTCACCCGGTTTCCGTTCCCTAGTTCGGAGGCAACGGCAAAGGCACCGCTTGATGAGGTGGTGATGGACGTGGTGGGCCCCCTGAAGCTTGGAGCTGCTGGAGCTGAGTATTTTCTCACCATTGTCGACGTCTACACCCGCATGACTTGGGTGTACGTGCTGGCCAAGAAGAGCGACGTGGCTGAAACGTTGAAGACGGATTGGTTCCCGATGGTGGAGCGGCAACAAGACCGTCTAGTCAAGTCAATCCGCACCGATCGAGGGGGAGAGTTCCTGAGCAAGGAGTTTGGGTTGTGGCTGAAGAAGAATGGTATTCGGCACTCCCTCACCATGCCATACTCCCCTGCAATGAACGGCATCGCCGAGCGAGCGAACCGCACAATCACGGAGGCGGCACGCGGGTTGCTCATTGAAGCCGGGCTACCCGACTATTTCTGGCCTGATGCGGTGCGGAGCGCGTGTGTGGCCAAGAACAGAGCCTTGACTCATGTGGGAGCAGACAAATGGGTGCCCTATGTGGAGTGGCTAGGAAGGAAGCCAAAGGTGGATATGCTTCGGGTGTTCGGGTGCATGTGCATGGCGCTCGTGCCTAAGCATCTTCGGCACAACAAGCTTGGTGCCAAGGCGGTGTGGGCCGTGCACTTGGGCATGGCTCAAAACAGCAAGGGATGGCTTCTTTGGGACCCATTCACCAAGAAGTTCTTGGTGAGCAGGGACTGCAAGTTCATGGAGAACTTCATGTACAAGGATTGGAAGGCGGAGAATGAGGCGAAGATAGGCGTGCGGTTTGGGGAGGTGAAGAGTTCCGGTTTGGAGCATGTGGAGCTGCCTTTGGAGCTGAGCAGCGGCAGCACAACCACAAGGCAATCCTCCCTTGTGAATGGGGGAGAGGAGGCCAATGATGCAGAGGAAGAAGAGGAGGAGGTGCAGCAAGTGAGCGAGCGTGCACCGTCACTCCCTTCCCGTACTACGAGTGCTCCACGGATTCGAGCCACACCGCAGCAACGCCAAGGCCTTCAAGTCCCTGCAGCTGAGGAGGAAGGAAGGGGGAAGAGGAGAGTTCAACCCCCTAATAGGCTGACCTATGATGCGCCGGGAAAGCAGGGCAAGACAGCCCTGGCCGGAGCGGCAATGATGGTCGGAGACGACGAGGAGAGTGACTACGAGGAGTGTGCCTTCGCGTTCTTCTCTCCGGTGGAGATGCCGGGAGAACCAGCAACTCTCAAGGAGGCTTTGGAGAGTAGTGATGCTGAGGAGTGGAAGAAGGCCATGGAGAGTGAGCTGAAGAGCATCGAGGAGAATGACACGTTTGAATTGGTGGAGCTACCGGAGGGGCGTACGGCGATAACGTCCAAGTGGCTCTTCAAAATCAAGTCGGATGCCGACGGCAAGATCGAGCGCTACAAGTCTAGGCTTGTAGCCAAGGGGTACCAGCAGAAGGAGAAGGTGGACTTCAAGGAGCTGTTTGCCCCTGTGGTGAAGCCGACGACGCTGCGAACCCTATTCGCGGGAGCCGCCATCAAAGGATGGGTAGTAAAGCAAATGGACATCGTAACGGCATTCCTTAACGGCATCCTTGAGGAGGAGATTTTTATGGCGCAGCCAGAGGGGTTTGATGATGGTAGTGGCAGAGTGTGGAAGCTGAAGAAGGCCCTCTATGGGCTGAAGCAGGCCCCTAGGCAATGGTACATGAAGCTGCGCGAAGTGTTGGAGGGGATCGGCTTCACTCCCTCAACGGCCGATCACTCCTTGTTCATGCTTGGCGAGGGGGAGCAGAGGAGTTTCATGGTGGTTTATGTGGATGACATCCTCATTTTCTCACCCTCTTCTGACCTTGTGAAGGAGGTGATGCTGAAGCTTCAAGACAAGTTCAAGTGCAAGGCCCTTGGTGACGTGAGCTTCTACCTTGGGCTCCACATCGAACGAGATGTGGAGAAGCGGTGCATGCGGGTGCATCAACGAAAGTACCTGGAGGCATTGGCTGCCAACTTTGGGCAGAGTGAAGGCCATGTGGCTACACCCTTTCCCTCTGGGTTCAAGTGTGTGAAGGGACCAGAGGAGGAGAGCGTTGGTGAAGAGGAGAGGCGCCGATTTCACTCGTTGGTGGGCAGCCTCATGTATGCGGCGGTAAACACCCGACCGGACGTCGCGTTTGCTACCGGGCAGCTGGCTAGGGTTGTGCAATGCCCTAATGAGGAGCAGGTAGCAGCTGGAATGAGGGTGGCCAAGTATCTTGGCCAAACACCGACCGTTGGGCTGCAATACTCGGCGGCGGCACAAAGGCGCCAAAAGGGCGCGGATGGTGTTGAACCCGGGCGTTTGTTCCTCACCGCCTACTCGGATGCTTCATATGCATCAGAACCAGAGGACATGACAAGTGTGGGAGGCTTCATATGCTGTGTTGGTGGAGGCCCAACTGCTTGGGAGAGCAAGAAGCAGGTTGACCAAGCTTTGAGCTCGGTGGAGTCCGAGTACATGGCACTCTTCCGTGCCGTACGGGAGATTGTGTGGCAGCGGCGTTTGTTGGCTGAATTGGGGGAGGAGCAGCAAGGACCTACCCCACTGTACTGTGACAGCCAGGGTGCCATTGCTCTTGCTAAGAACCCTGTGTTGCATGGACTCACGAAGCACATGAGGGTGAAGTGGCATTGGACGAGGAGCATGGTAACCGCGGGTGAAGTTGAGTTGCGCTACGTGAAGACCACGGGGCAGCCGGCTGACATGATGACCAAGAGGCTGGTGGAGCAGCAGCATTGGAAGTGTTGCAAGCTGGCTGGGATGGCTCTGAACTGAGAGAGCAACATATCCTAAGGCCAACAATCCGAGGGGGAGTTTGTTGGTGCAACCCTACGGTTTGCACTCGGCTTGTTGTCCGTGTGCGTGAATGTGTGTGTGTATGGAATGGTATGAGGGCATGGGATAATATATATTTCATGCTTATAATTGTGTGTGAATGTCGAGTCATGATGTCGAGTGTGTGTGTCGAGTCAATAGCGAGTTATCGCTAGACGCGTGTTACGCGGTCGTTTGTGTCTCGCGCGCGGTTTCTATTTTGTCGTGCGCGGTTTCTATTTTGTCCTGTGTCGAACGTTCGGCGTGTCGCAGGTGTGTGCAGCAGACCCATCAAGAACTCAAGGATGAGTTTGTGATGAAGAGCCCGAGCCTTGGTGTCAAGCCTCAAGTGATTTCGAAGCTTGCTAAAAGGGTACACCTCAAGATATTGAAGATAGTTACATTACTTTGTGTAGTGTAACATTTCACTTGGTGTAGGCCCTAGTGAAGGGTAGTTTCGAGACCCTTCGTGGTTGGGGACAGTGTGGCACTGTTCCACATCACTGTACCTCGGCTCTTGGGGTTTGTAGGAGCTGGGAGTCATTCCCAACTCGTAACTCTTCCTATCTTGTGTTCTAAGACTATAGTGGCTGCCATAGTACCGTTCGTTCAAACCAACGCTGTGTCGTCAATTCTTTATCAAATCGTGCAATCTAAATTGCTAATTGTAGACGACGTGAAGACGCTCCAGATCCAATTTGAATCAAGTCATTTGCAGCTGTGAGCAGAACGCTATCAACGTTTGAAGCCGCTGTGCAGAAATCCGTCTGTGCTCTCTATCTTTCGTTTTAGGCACATTCAAGCCTATTGTGACTATAACAGTCACCAAGTCGGCGCCGACTTCCGGGCCGACCTCTTGAAGTCGGCGACCTCCCAAGTCGGCGACCTTGCAAGTCGGTGACCTTGCAAGTCGGTGACCTTGCAAGTCGGCGCCGACTTCCAGGTCGACGTGCCACATCGCCGACCACCAAGTCGGCGGCATTGCAGTGGCCCCGTGCAAGTCGACCAACCCCGTCGACCAGCTCGCCCAAGTCGGCGTCGCCCACTGCAACAAGTCGGCTGTACCTCCCGTACACCCAACCACGAAGTCGGCTCCGCCCAAGCGAGGACGGGGCCAACATCAACTCCCGTTGACACTCCCCTGCCGCGTTCACGCTTGGGCTCCCAGCCCACACGGCATCACTGCTCGAAGAATAGCTCGTCGGCGTGCACCCAACACACAGCATGCCGGTCACCGCACCAGCCATGCAGGAGGGCATGGCACCTACTGCTGCACATCGTTGTCCCCGTCGCCCACGTCGACCAAGCGCACCTGGCCAATGGCAACGGAGCACCGGTTGAAGGCCGGATAGTGCAGCGCCTTCGTCAGAAAGTCGGCCGGCTGGTCAGCGGTCGGGATGTACTTCAGTGAAAACTTCCCACGCTTCACCATGTGCTGCAGCCAGGCATGTCGCCGCTCCATGTGCTTGAGGTTCCCCGTCAACCCCATGCCCTCAGCGACCGTGATGGCCGACTTGTTGTCCACCCGGAGGACGGTCGGCTTCCCGGCATCCAGCTGCCGGAACTCGGCGAGGAGGAAGCGAAGTCGGCGTCCCTCCTTGCCGGCTTCGGTGGCCGCCACGTACTCCGACTCGGTCGACGACATCGTCGCGCACTTGATGCGCTGGCTCGACCAGGAGACTGCGGCCCCTCCGTAGACGAACACGTAGCCGCCCGTGCTCGTCCTGTTCTGCTTGTCACCGGCGTCGTCGGCGTCCACGTAGCCGACCAGCTCCAGCGACTCAGGTCCACCGCCGAACTCCAGGGCGGTGTCACGCGTGTTGGCGAGGTAGGCGAGACAGCGGTCGACCTCGCACCAGTGCTGGTCGCTCCTCACCGTGAGGCCGCTCCCCAGCTTGCTGCAGGCGAAGGCGATGTCCGGCCTCGTCGTCGTCGCCGCGAATTGCAGCGAGCCGACCTTCTGCCGGTACTCCTCCTCCTGTCGCTCCTGAGCCTCCTCGTCGTCGAAGGTGAGGTCGGCGTAGGCGTCGACCGAGACCGGCGCCTTCGGGGTGCGCCCCGTCTGCTCCTCGTCGATGAAGCGCCTACGCAGCTTGTCGGCGTAGCCCTGCTGGTGCAGCGACAGCTTCCCCACCGACCTGTCGCGGATGATCTCCAGCCCGAGGTACTTCTGCACCGGCGAGATCTCACGCAGCTCGAAGGCGGACTCCAGCAGCCCCTTCAGCTCCTTCAGCATCTCGGTGCTGCTGCTGGCGGCGAGCAGGTCGTCGACGTAGACCAGCACCCAGCAGGCCACTCCGTCGTCGCCGACCTTGAAGTACAGAGCCTCGTCGACCTGGCTCTTCTTCCACCTGGCGCCAACCCATACGTCGTTGAGCGCCAAGTACCACAGCAGCGGCGACTGCTTCAGGCCGTACAGGCTCTTCAGCAGCTTGCACACCCGGCCGGTTCCGTCGTTGAAGTAGTCCAGCTGGGACATGTAGAGCACCCGGTCGAGCTTGCTCTGCAAGAAGGCGTTCTTCATGTCGAGCTGCATCAGGTTGAGGTTGAGGACGGCGACGATGCTGAGGAAAATCCTCAGCGTGACGTAGCTGCCCACCGGCGCAAACGTCTCGTCGTAGTCAGCGCCATACACCTGGGTGAAGCCCTTCATGACCAGCCTCGCCTTCTCGCGCTCGACGGTGTCGTCAACGTGGTACTTCGTCGTCAACACCCACCGGTTCTTCATGATGTTCACTCCCGGCGGACGTTCGACCAGCTCCCAAGTGCCCATGTTGATGAGGCTACGGATCTCCTCCTCCATGGCGGCCTTCACCGCCGGGCCCTTCCAGCTCGCCAACGCCTCCTTCACTGTCATCGTCGAGATGTCCCAACGATGCTCGGGGTCGGCATGCATGTCGGGGTCGAGCTCCGGAAACTCCTCATCCTCTTCGGCGTCGTCATACGCCAGGTCGTCGTCGTCGACGTCGTACACCGTGGTGAATGCAGCAGGAACGAAGAAGTCGGGTGGCCTCCGAAGTCGGCCTGACTTCCGGGGTTCATGCCGAACCTCCACCACGTCGCTGTCGGTGGACTGCTCGGCGTCCCCTCCTTTGTCATCGTCTTTGCTGCCCTCGATCGACTTCCTGGCCAACTTCTCCCCTGTGGTCGGCTCCCTCGCCGACTGCCCGGCTGCCGACTGCTCGGTGGTCGGCTTCACTGCTGCCTGCTCCCCTGTCGACTTCACCCAAGTCGGCTGCTCCTCATCGACCTGCTCCTCATCGACCTGCTCTTCCCCTATCAAGTCGACTTGCTGCTCGTCACGTCGGCCACCGGCGATGCCCTTGGCCGGCGCCGAAGGCGACGTCCCACTACTCCCCTCATCTCCGGAGGCCGACACCGAGGTCAGCCCACGCATGTCGGCCAGGAGGGGAGGGGCAGGGGTTGGAGAAGGGGGGGAAGAAGGACGGACGTCCTCGACGTCCTCAGTGGCAAGCTCACCGACCTCGGCGAGTAGAGGCAGCGTCGCCGTCGAGGTGTCGGTCGGTGGCGTGGTCGGCGTCCGTCCTGACACCGGCCCGTTCTCCGACTTCCACACTTCCAGCGACAGATCCTCGTAGAACACCACGTTCGACGTGGTGACCACCCGGTTGTCGGCGACGTCGAGGAGCTCCCAGCCCTTGCTCTCCTCCGACACGCCGAGGTGAAGGCCCCACCTTTCCTTCGGCTTCAGCTTTCCACCACGCTGCTGCTCGGGAACCAAGAACTGTGCCATGCAGCCCCACACCCGCGCCAGCGACAAGTCGGGCTTCTGCCCGGTCAGCAGTTGGTACGGCGTCGTCCCCGGCGGCAGTGTCGACCTCTCAAGGCAGTTGCGGACCCAGACGGCCTGCCGCAGAGCGAGGTGCCACCAGTGGTGCTGCACGCCCATGTGCAGCAGCATCGTCCGCACCGACTCCACCACTGTCCGCATCTCCCGCTCCGCCATTCCGTTCTGCTGCGGGGTGTACGGGTATGTAAGGTCGCGGACGATCCCCTTGCCGTCCACGAAGTCGGTGAACTTCTTCCCAAGGAACTCCCCTCCTCGGTCTGAGCGCAGCATCAGCACCGACTTCTTCACCTGCCTCTCCACCAACACCAGCCACTTCTGGAACTCCAGCAGCACATCCGACTTCTTGGCGACCAGCCTCACCCACACGAAGCGGGTATTGCGGTCCTTCAGAAGCAAGAAGTACAAGCTGCCGTCCTTGGCAGCCACGCGGAACGGCCCGCACAGGTCGATGTGCACGACGGTCAGCACGTCGTCGGCGTCGGAGCCGTGGTCGGGGAAGGTGTGTCGCGCCAGCTTCCCGCCGACGCACGAGACACACGGTGAGTCGGCCCCTGTTGTCGACTTGAGGTCCAGCCCAATGGCGACCTCGTTCTTCGCCGAGCTCCGTATGGTGTCCAGGCCGACGTGTGCGAGCCTCGCATGCATTCTGTCCGGCGTCGACTTCGTCGTCGAGACGATCGCCCGCAGGGCCACAACCTCCGGCGTGGTCGACGTCGACCTCGTTGAGCAGGGACGCAGGTCGGTGCAGAGGACACGCCCGGAGTACGTCGCCCGACCGAACACCTCTCCTGCAGCCGAGACGAGCAGCATCCCGTCGCCGTCCTCCTGCAGCTTGACGCCGTGCTCCTTCAGCTGGCCGGATGACAGCAGGTTTGCCCGCACACCCGGGACGTACAGCACGTCGGGGATGAGCACCTGCTTCCCGGCCTCTCCTTGCAGGGCGACGATGCCGCGGCCCAGGACGTCCTGCAGCGCCCCGTTGAAGCCGCGCACGTGTGATGGAGCCGCTCGGCTGCAGGTCGACGAAGACTTCTTTCGTCCCCATCAGGTGGTGGGAGCAGCCGCTGTCGAGCAGGACCACCGCCGGGTTCGCCTGCACAGCTGCCGCCACCGCCTGGAAGTCCTCTCCGGCCTCCGGCGCCAGCGAGACGGTCGGCTCCACGACGCCGACCAGTGAGCACGACGCCGTCTTGTCGTCCCGCCCCTTGCCGCCAGCAGAGGAGTCGACGTCCTTCGCCGAGGTCGACGTCGTCGACTGCTTCTCCTTGCGCGGCTTGTTTCCTCCTCGACGAGGACGACGACTGCCAGACCTCCCGCGGCCTCCCTTGGCATTGTCGTCGTCGGAGTCACTGCGGTCGGGGCACTCGAAGGAGAGGTGGTCGGGGTCGCCGCACAGCCAGCATTCCCGACGTCGACCTCCTCCTCCTCGACCGCTGTCCTTGGTCGACTTCTTCTTGTCGACTTCCTTGGCCGGCTTCCAGCCACTGCTTCCACCGCCGCCAGACTGTCCGCGCTGCCCCGGTCGACCTCCTTGTTTCGCCGGGGCAACAAAGTTCGCCTGCGCCAAGAGCTCCTGTGACCGCTCTGCCTCCTGCATCGCCTCGTCTTGCAGGATGTACGAGGTCAAGTTGTCCTCGTTGAGCGTCGACCTCGTGCTCGGTGCCATTGACAGCCGCTTCAGGAGGTTGTAGCTACTCGAGAGTCCCTGCATGACATGGGTGACGTACGACGCCGTCGAGTACTGCGCACCGGCCATCCTGATGGTGGCGAGAATTCGCCGGGCTCGGTTGCAGTAGTCGGTCGCCGTCTCCTCGTCGCCCATACGCAGGTGCGTCAGCTGCCCCTCCAGTTGGGCGATGAACAAGTCGTCGGTGACTTGGTAGGTCGACTCGATGAAGTGCCACGCCCGGTGGCCGGCGTCGAGGTACTCTCGGCACCACTTCAAAGCGATCTGCACGCCCGGCGAGCAGCACCGCGAGATAACCGTGAAGGTCAACAGCTGCACGGCGCGAAACTCCGCACGCAAGTCGGGGTCGTCCGGCGTCGCCACGGTGCCTCGAGCAAAGCTGATCAGCCCGGCCATCTCCAGCTGGGGCTCGATGGCTTCCTTCCAGGTGAGTATGTCAGGTCGACCAGTGAGCGGCGGGGTGACCAAGATCCTGTCCGGCGTGAACTTGAAGTAGCCGTAGCTCGGTGCAATCCCGCCCGCCGTCACCTGGGTCGCCGACATCGGCGACAATCCACTCCGTCGACCTCCAACGTTGCCATGCGAGGAGCCTGCAGCCGCCGACGGCCGTACTCCCTGCGCCTGAACGCCGCCGACTTCATCGGCGTGTATCACACCTCGCCGCCTCGACGTGCCTCCCGCACTAATGCCGACCTGGTCACCACCGACGTTGACGCCCACGTCGACGCCGACCTCTGTGTTCACCGGTCGAGGAGACGCAGGTCGAGAAGGGTGCAACGTCGCCAACATGGTGCGAATGCCAGCCTCCACAACCGCCCAGGGGATCGTTCCGTACTCCTGGGCCCCATGGCGTGTCCTCGCGTCTTCCAGCTGTGCTTCCAGGGTCTCCATTCCCTAGGCGTCACCTACGCGCACGCTAGTGACTGCACGGCTGCCGGCCTACGAACAACTTAGGTAACTGACCTCTACGTCGACCTGACTGAAAGGTAAGTCGTGTGCCGTCCACGCTCACCGCACCATGCGGAGATAACTATTACAACGGGAGCTAGACTACGGGCTAGGCACGGGTGCTCGTATAATCTCTGCGTTCGTTGGTCCTTAGTCGTTTTCCTAGTGCACATACAGCTTGCTAGTTCACGGGGAGAATTGGCAAGAGTTTCACTAGAGAAAGTTGACAACAATGGTACAAATCAGTTGGCATGGCAAGACTACATCAGAGCTAGCATTCAGGTCGGTCGACTGCCAGCACAGCATGGTCGACCGCGTTCCAGCACGACTTGGTCGACCGCGCTCCAGCAGTGCAAAGTCGACGGCGTGCCAACGCTGCAGGTTGATGGCGTGCCAGCGTTGCTCCCGCAGAACAGCAGCGCACCTACTTCGCAGGTGCTCGTAGATGATTGGCGGGCTAAGCCTCGTCACCTGAACAGCGCACGCACCAAGTCATCCTCGTGCTGACGGCTCCACCTGATCCGCCACGTCGACCTCGGGATACCACCACCGAGGTCGGACTCGCCAACTTCGCCTGGGCGACCGTCGCACTCCTTCGCAGAACCTCGTCACCCAGGTATCCCGGTCGACCGGGCAACCATGTCGACCAGCTGCTCCTGTATGTGCTCGTCGACCTCCCAAGTCGACGACCACCCCAAGTCGACCTCACCAGGTCGACCACACCTCTGGTCGACCAGCTACAGGTCGATGTCACTCCTGGTCGACCAGCTCTACGTCGACCAGCGCAGTTGTCAGCCGACCACCCAAGTCGGCTACCCGAAGTCGGCGTCACCAAGTCGGCGCCGACTTCCGGGCCGACCTCTTGAAGTCGGCGACCTCCCAAGTCGGCGACCTTGCAAGTCGGTGACCTTGCAAGTCGGTGACCTTGCAAGTCGGTGACCTTGCAAGTCGGCGCCGACTTCCAGGTCGACGTGCCACATCGCCGACCACCAAGTCGGCGGCATTGCAGTGGCCCCGTGCAAGTCGACCAACCCCGTCGACCAGCTCGCCCAAGTCGGCGTCGCCCACTGCAACAAGTCGGCTGTACCTCCCGTACACCCAACCACGAAGTCGGCTCCGCCCAAGCGAGGACGGGGCCAACAACAACTCCCGTTGACACCTAACACGCCCTTGCTGGCTTGGCAATAGGCCTAGACAAGAGCAGCCACATGACTCGGTGGAATAAAACCGCTAGAAACGAGAGCTTCTACCCTCAAAACGCGCAAGGATCTGCACATGTGGAGGAAGTGCAGCGGGCGTCCTGTATTCGAGAACGCCGATGACCAATGATGCTCGAAACCCTCCCATGCCCTTGCTGGCTTGGCAATGGCCCAGACAAGAGCAGCCACGTGACCTGGTGGAAGAAAAACGCTCAGAACGAGCGCTTCTAGCCTCAAAACGCGCAAGGATCCGCACATGTGGAGGAAGTGCAGCGGGCACTCTTCATTCGCGAGCGCCGATAACCAATGATGCTCGCAACCCTCCCACGCCATTGCTGGCTTGGCAATAGGCCCAGAAAAGTGCAGCCACGTGACCCGGTGGAAGAAGAACGCTCAGAACGAGCGCTTCCAGCCTCAAAACGCGCAAGGATCCGCACATGTGGAGAAAGTGTAGCTGGGGCTCTTCATTCGTGAGCGCCGATGACCAATGATGCTCGCAACCCTCCCACGCCCTTGCTGGCTTGAAAATAAGCCCAGACAAGCGCAGCCACATGACCCGGTGGAAGAAAAATGCTCGCAACGAGCGCTGCTAGCCTCAAAACGCGCAAGGATATGCACATGCGGAGGAAGTGCAGCGCGCGCTCTTTATTCGAGAGCGCCGATGACCAGTGATGCTCGCAACCCTCCCACGCCCTTGCTGGCTTGGCAAAAGGCCCAGACAAGAGCAGCCACGTGACGCGGTGGAAGAAAAACGCTCAAAACAAGCGCTTCCAGCCTCAAAACGCGCAAGGATCTGCACATGTGGAGGAAGTGCAGCGGGCGCTCTTCATTCGCGAGCGCCGATAACCAGTGATGCTCGCAACCCTCCCACGCCCTTGCTGGCTTGGCATTAGGCCCAAAAAAGCGCATCCATGTGACCCGGTGGAAGAAAAACGCTCGGAACGAGCGCTTCTAGCCTCAAAACGCGCAAGGATCCGCACATGTGCAGGACGTGCAGCGGGCGCTCTTCATTCGCGAGCGTCGATGACCAATGATGCTCCCAACCCTTCCACGCCCTTGCTCGCTTGGCGATAGGCCCAGACAAGAGCAGCCACGTGACCCGGTGGAAGAAAAACGCTCAGAACAAGCGCTTCCAGCCTCAAAACGCGTAAGGATCCGCACATGTGCAGGAAGTGCAGCGGGCGCTTAACATTCGCGAGCGCCGATGACCAATGATACTCGCAACCCTCCCACGCCCTTGCTGTCTTGGCAATAGGGCCAACCAAGCGCAGCCACGTGACCCGGTGGAAGAAAAACGCTCGGAACGAGCTCTTCTGGTATCAAAACACAGAAGGGATCCGCACATGTGCAGGAAGTGCAGCGGGCGCTCTTCATTCGCGAGCGCCGATGACCAATGATGATCGCAACCCTCCCACGCCCTTGCTGGCTTGGCAATAGGCCCAGACAAGCGCAGCCACATGACCCGGTGGAAGAAAAACGCTCGTAACGAGTGCTGCCAGTCTCAAAACGCGCAAGAATCCGCACATGTGCGGGAAGTGCAGCGGGCGCTCTTCATTCGCGAGCGCCGATGGCCAATGATGCTCGCAACCCTCCCACGCCCTTGCTGCCTTAACAATAGGCCCAGACAAGCGCAACCACGTGACCCGGTGGAAGAAAAACGCCCATAACGAGCGCTTCCAGCCTCAAAACGTTCAGGATCCGCACATGTGCAGGAAGTGCAGCGGGCGCTTATCATTCGCGAGCGCCGATGACTAATGATGCTCGCAACCCTCTCACGCCCTTCCTGGCTTGGCAATCGGCCCAAACAAGCGCAACCATGTGACCCGGTGGAAGAGAAACACTCGGAACGAGCGCTTCTAGCCTCAAAACACGAAAGGGATCCGCACATGTGCAGGAAGTGCAGCGGGCGCTCTTCATTCGCGAGCGCCGATGACCAATGATGCTCACAACCCTCCCACGCCCTTGCAGGCTTGGGAATAGTCCCAGAGAAACACAGCGACGTGACCCGGTGGAAGAAAACTGCTCGAAACAAGCGCTCCTAGCCTCAAAACGTGCAAGGATCTGCACATGTGGAGGAAGTGCAGCGGGCGCTCTTTTTTCGAGAGCGTTGATGACCAATGATGCTCACAACCCTCCCACGCCCTTGCTGGCTTGGCAATAGGCCCAGACAAGAGCAGCCACGTGACCTGGTGGAAGAAAAGCGCTCAGATGAGCGCTTCAAGCCTCAAAACGCGCAAGGATCTGCACATGCGGAGGAAGTGCAGCGGGCGCTCTTCATTCGCGAGCGCAGATGAGTAGTGATGCTCGCAACCCTTCCACGCCCTTGCTGGCTTGGCAATAGGCCCAGAAAAGTGCAGCCACGTGACCCGGTGGAAGAAGAACGCTCAGAACGAGCGCTTCCAGCCTCAAAACGCGCAAGGATCCGCACATGTGGAGAAAGTGCAGCTGGGGCTCTTCATTCGCGAGCGCCGATGACCAATGATGCTCGCAACCCTCCCACGCCCTTGCTGGCTTGAAAATAAGCCCAGACAAGCGCAGCCACATGACCCGGTGGAAGAAAAATGCTCGCAACGAGCGCTGCTAGCCTCAAAACGCGCAAGGATCTGCACATGCGGAGGAAGTGCAGCGCGCGCTCTTTATTCGAGAGCGCCGATGACCAGTGATGCTCGCAACCCTCCCACGCCCTTGCTGGCTTGGCAAAAGGCCCAGACAAGAGCAGCCACGTGACGCGGTGGAAGAAAAACGCTCAAAACAAGCGCTTCCAGCCTCAAAACGCGCAAGGATCTGCACATGTGGAGGAAGTGCAGCGGGCGCTCTTCATTCGCGAGCGCTGATAACCAGTGATGCTCGCAACCCTCCCACACCCTTGCTGGCTTGGCATTAGGCCCAAAAAAGCGCATCCATGTGACCCGGTGGAAGAAAAACGCTCGGAACGAGCGCTTCTAGCCTCAAAACGCGCAAGGATCCGCACATGTGCAGGACGTGCAGCGGGCGCTCTTCATTCGCGAGCGTCGATGACCAATGATGCTCCCAACCCTTCCACGCCCTTGCTCGCTTGGCGATAGGCCCAGACAAGAGCAGCCACGTGACCCGGTGGAAGAAAAACGCTCAGAATAAGCGCTTCCAGCCTCAAAACGCGTAAGGATCCGCACATGTGCAGGAAGTGCAGCGGGCGCTTAACATTCGCGAGCGCCGATGACCAATGATACTCGCAACCCTCCCACGCCCTTGCTGTCTTGGCAATAGGGCCAACCAAGTGCAGCCACGTGACCCGGTGGAAGAAAAACGCTCGGAACGAGCTCTTCTGGTATCAAAACGCAGAAGGGATCCGCACATGTGCAGGAAGTGCAGCGGGCGCTCTTCATTCGCGAGCGCCGATGACCAATGATGATCGCAACCCTCCCACGCCCTTGCTGGCTTGGCAATAGGCCCAGACAAGCGCAGCCACATGACCCGGTGGAAGAAAAACGCTCGTAACGAGTGCTGCCAGTCTCAAAACGCGCAAGAATCCGCACATGTGCGGGAAGTGCAGCGGGCGCTCTTCATTCGCGAGCGCCGATGGCCAATGATGCTCGCAACCCTCCCACGCCCTTGCTGCCTTAACAATAGGCCCAGACAAGCGCAACCACGTGACCCGGTGGAAGAAAAACGCCCATAACGAGCGCTTCCAGCCTCAAAACGTTCAGGATCCGCACATGTGCAGGAAGTGCAGCGGGCGCTTATCATTCGCGAGCGCCGATGACTAATGATGCTCGCAACCCTCTCACGCCCTTCCTGGCTTGGCAATCGGCCCAAACAAGCGCAACCATGTGACCCGGTGGAAGAGAAACACTCGGAACGAGCGCTTCTAGCCTCAAAACACGAAAGGGATCCGCACATGTGCAGGAAGTGCAGCGGGCGCTCTTCATTCGCGAGCGCCGATGACCAATGATGCTCACAACCCTCCCACGCCCTTGCAGGCT
Source organism: Closterium sp. Naga37s-1 (assembly GCA_947471745.1). NCBI lineage: Eukaryota > Viridiplantae > Streptophyta > Zygnematophyceae > Desmidiales > Closteriaceae > Closterium > Closterium sp. Naga37s-1. Next base: position 385,948 of record CANJKZ010000511.1, read on the forward strand.
TGGGAATAGTCCCAGAGAAACACAGCGACGTGACCCGGTGGAAGAAAACTGCTCGAAACAAGCGCTCCTAGCCTCAAAACGTGCAAGGATCTGCACATGTGGAGGAAGTGCAGCGGGCGCTCTTTTTTCGAGAGCGTTGATGACCAATGATGCTCACAACCCTCCCACGCCCTTGCTGGCTTGGCAATAGGCCCAGACAAGAGCAGCCACGTGACCTGGTGGAAGAAAAGCGCTCAGATGAGCGCTTCAAGCCTCAAAACGCGCAAGGATCTGCACATGCGGAGGAAGTGCAGCGGGCGCTCTTCATTCGCGAGCGCAGATGAGTAGTGATGCTCGCAACCCTTCCACGCCCTTGCTGGCTTGGCAATAGGCCCAGAAAAGTGCAGCCACGTGACCCGGTGGAAGAAGAACGCTCAGAACGAGCGCTTCCAGCCTCAAAACGCGCAAGGATCCGCACATGTGGAGAAAGTGCAGCTGGGGCTCTTCATTCGCGAGCGCCGATGACCAATGATGCTCGCAACCCTCCCACGCCCTTGCTGGCTTGAAAATAAGCCCAGACAAGCGCAGCCACATGACCCGGTGGAAGAAAAATGCTCGCAACGAGCGCTGCTAGCCTCAAAACGCGCAAGGATCTGCACATGCGGAGGAAGTGCAGCGCGCGCTCTTTATTCGAGAGCGCCGATGACCAGTGATGCTCGCAACCCTCCCACGCCCTTGCTGGCTTGGCAAAAGGCCCAGACAAGAGCAGCCACGTGACGCGGTGGAAGAAAAACGCTCAAAACAAGCGCTTCCAGCCTCAAAACGCGCAAGGATCTGCACATGTGGAGGAAGTGCAGCGGGCGCTCTTCATTCGCGAGCGCTGATAACCAGTGATGCTCGCAACCCTCCCACACCCTTGCTGGCTTGGCATTAGGCCCAAAAAAGCGCATCCATGTGACCCGGTGGAAGAAAAACGCTCGGAACGAGCGCTTCTAGCCTCAAAACGCGCAAGGATCCGCACATGTGCAGGACGTGCAGCGGGCGCTCTTCATTCGCGAGCGTCGATGACCAATGATGCTCCCAACCCTTCCACGCCCTTGCTCGCTTGGCGATAGGCCCAGACAAGAGCAGCCACGTGACCCGGTGGAAGAAAAACGCTCAGAATAAGCGCTTCCAGCCTCAAAACGCGTAAGGATCCGCACATGTGCAGGAAGTGCAGCGGGCGCTTAACATTCGCGAGCGCCGATGACCAATGATACTCGCAACCCTCCCACGCCCTTGCTGTCTTGGCAATAGGGCCAACCAAGTGCAGCCACGTGACCCGGTGGAAGAAAAACGCTCGGAACGAGCTCTTCTGGTATCAAAACGCAGAAGGGATCCGCACATGTGCAGGAAGTGCAGCGGGCGCTCTTCATTCGCGAGCGCCGATGACCAATGATGATCGCAACCCTCCCACGCCCTTGCTGGCTTGGCAATAGGCCCAGACAAGCGCAGCCACATGACCCGGTGGAAGAAAAACGCTCGTAACGAGTGCTGCCAGTCTCAAAACGCGCAAGAATCCGCACATGTGCGGGAAGTGCAGCGGGCGCTCTTCATTCGCGAGCGCCGATGGCCAATGATGCTCGCAACCCTCCCACGCCCTTGCTGCCTTAACAATAGGCCCAGACAAGCGCAACCACGTGACCCGGTGGAAGAAAAACGCCCATAACGAGCGCTTCCAGCCTCAAAACGTTCAGGATCCGCACATGTGTGGGAAGTGCAGCGGGCGCTTATCATTCGCGAGCGCCGATGACTAATGATGCTCGCAACCCTCCCACGCCCTTCCTGGCTTGGCAATCGGCCCAAACAAGCGCAACCATGTGACCCGGTGGAAGAGAAACACTCGGAACGAGCGCTTCTAGCCTCAAAACACGAAAGGGATCCGCACATGTGCAGGCAGTGCAGCGGGCGCTCTTCATTTGCGAGCGCCGATGACCAATGATGCTCGCAACCCTCCCACGCCCTTGCTGGCTTTTCAATAAGCCCAGACAAACACAGCCACGTGACCAGCTGGAAGAAAAACGCTCAAAACCAGCGCTTGTATCCTCAAAACACGCAAGGATCCGCACATGCGCAGGAAGTGCAGCGGGCGCTCTACATTCTCAAGCGACGATAACCAATGATGCTCGCAACCCTCCCACGCCCTTGCTGGCTCAGCAATAGACCCAGATAAGCGCAGCCACATGACCCGGTGGAAGAAAAACGCTCAGAACGAGCGCTTCCAGCCTCAAAACGCGCAAGGATCCGCACATGCACAGGAAGTGCAGCGGGCACTCTTCATTCGCGAGCGCCGATGACCAATGATGCTCGCAACCCTCCCACGCCCTTGCTGGCTTGAAAAAAAGCCTAGACAAGCACAGCCACGTGACCCGGTGGAAGAAAAACGCTAAGAACGAGCGCTTCTAGCCTCAAAACGCGCAAGGATCCGCACATGTGGAGGAAGTGCAGCGGACGCTCTTCATTCGCGAGCGCCGATGACCAATGATGCTCGCAACCCTCCCACGCCCTTGCTGGCTTCGCAATAGGCTTAAACAAGAGCAGCCACGTGACCCGGTGGAAGAAAAACGCTCAGAATGAGCGCTTCCAGCCTCAAAACGCGCAAGGATCCGCACATGTGGAGGAAGTGCAGCGGGCGCTCTTCATTCGCTGCGCAGATGACCAATGATGCTCGCAACCCTCCCACGCCCTTGCTGGCTTGGCAATAGGCCCAGACAAGCGCAGTCACGTGGCCCGGTGGAAGAAAAACACTCGGAACGAGCGCTTCCGGCCTCAAATCGCGCAAGGATCCGCACATGTGGAGGAAGTGCACCAGGCGCTCTTCATTCGCGAGCGCCGATGACCAATGATGGTCGCAACCCTCCCACGCCCTTTCTGGCTTGGCAAAAGGCCCAAACAAGCACGGCCATGTGACCCTATGGAAGAAAAACACTCTGAACGAGCGCTTCTGGCCTCAAAACGCGTAAGGGATCCGCACATGTGCAGGAAGTGCAGCGGGCGCTCTTCATTCACGAGCGCCGATGACTACTGATGCTCGCAACCCTCCCACGCCCTTGCTGGCTTGGCAATACGCCCAAACAAGCGCAGCCACTTGGCCCAGTGGAAGAAAAACGCTCGGAACGAGCGCTTCTAGCCTCAAAACGCGCATGGATCCGCACATGTGGAGGAAGTGCAGCGGGCGCTTATCATTCGCGAGCGCCGATGACCAATGATGCTCGCAACCCTCCCACGCCCTTGCTGGCTTAGCAATAGGCCCAGCCAAGTGCATCCACGTGACCCGGTGGAAGAAAAACGCTCAGAACGAGCGCTTCCAGCCTCAAACCGCGCAAGGATACGCACATGTGGAGGAAGTGCAGGGGGCGCTTATCATTCACGAGCGTCGATGACCAATGATGCTCGCAACCCTCCCATGCCCTTGCTGGCTTAGCAATAGGCCCAGACAAGCGCAACCACGTGACCCGGTGGAAGAAAAACGCTTAGAACGAGGGATCTGCACATGTGGAGGAAGTGCAGCGGGCGCTCTTCATTCGCGAGCGCTGATGACCAATGATGCTCGCAACCCTCCCACGCCCTTGCTGGCTTGGCAATAGGCCCAGACAAGCGCAGTCACGTGGCCCGGTGGAAGAAAAACACTCGGAACGAGCGCTTCCAGCCTCAAATCGCGCAAGGATCCGCACATGTGGAGGAAGTGCAGCGGGCGCTCTTCATTAGCGAGCGCCGATGACCAATGATGCTCGCAACCCTCCCACGCCCTTGCTGGCTTGGCACTAGGCCCAGACAAGCGCAGCCAGGTGGCCCGGTGGAAGAAAAACGCTCCGTAGGAGCGCTTCCAGCCTCAAAACGTGCAAGGATCCGCACATGTGGAGGAAGTGCAGCGGACGCTCTTCATTCGCGAGCACCGATGACCAATGATGCTGGCAACCCTCCCACGCCCTTCGTGGCTTGGCAATAGGCCCATTCAAACACAGCCATTTGACTCGGTGGAAGAAAAACACTCGTAACGAGCGCCGATGACCAATGATGCTCGCAACCCTCCCACGCCCTTGCTGGCTTGGCAATAGGCCCGGATAAGCGCAGCCACGTGACCCGGAGGAAGAAAAACGCTCAGAACGAGCGCTTCTAGCCTCAAAACGCGCAAGGATCCGCACACGTGCAGAAAGTGCAGCGGGCGCTCTTCATTCGCAAGCGGCGATAACCAATGATGCTCGCAACCCTCCCACGCCCTTGCTGGCTTGGCAATAGGCCCAGGCAAGCGCAACCACGTGACCCGGTGGAAGAAAAACGCTCTTAACCAGCGCTTCTAGCCTCAAAACGCTCAGGGATCCGCACATGTGCAGAAAGTGCAGCGGGCGCTCTTCATTTGCGAGCGCCGATGACCAATGATGCTCGCAACCCTCCCACGCCCTTGCTGGCTTTTCAATAGGCCCAGAAAAACACAGCCACGTGACCAGGTGGAAGAAAAACACTCGAAACGAGCGCTTCTAGCCTCAATACGCGCAAGGAACTGCACATGCGCAGGAAGTGCAGCGGGCGCTCTTCATTCGCGAGCGGCGATAACCAATGATGCTCGCAACCTCCCACGCCCTTGCTGGCTTGGCAATAGGCCCAAATATGCGCAGCCACGTGACCCGCTGGAAGAAAACGCTCAGAACGAGCGCTTCCAGCCTCAAAACTCGCAAGGATCCGCACATGTGGAGGAAGTGCAGCGGGCGCTCTTCATTCGCGAGCGCCGATGACCAATGATGCTCGCAACCCTCCCACGCCCTTGCTGGCTTGGAAATAAGCCCAGACAAGCATAGCCACGTGACCCGGTGGAAGAAAAATGTTCGGAACGAGCGCTGCTAGCCTCAAAACGCGCAAGGATCTGCACATGTGGAGGAAGTGCAGCGGGCGCTCTTCATTCGCGAGCGCCGATGACCAATGATGCTGGCAACCCTCCCACGCCCTTCGTGGCTTGGCAATAGGCCCATTCAAGCGCAGCCATTTGACTCGGTGGACGAAAAACACTTGTAACGAGCGCCGATGACCAATGATGCTCGCAACCCTCCCACGCCCTTGCTGGCTTGGCAATAGGCCCAGATAAGCGCAGCCACGTGACCCGGAGGACGAAAAACGCTCAGAACGAGCGCTTCTAGCCTCAAAACGCGCAAGGATCCGCACATGTGCAGAAAGTGCAGCGGGCGCTCTTCATTCGCAAGCGGCGATAACCAATGATGCTCGCAACCCTCCCACGCCCTTGCTGGCTTGGCAATAGGCCCAGACAAGCGCAACCACGTGACCCGGTGGAAGAAAAACGCTCTTAACCAGCGCTTCTAGCCTCAAAACGCTCAGGGATCCACACATGCGCAGAAAGTGCAGCGGGCGCTCTTCATTTGCGAGCGCCGATGACCAATGATGATCGCAACCCTCCCACGCCCTTGCCGGCTTTTCAATAGGCTCTGACAAACACAGCCACGTGACCAGGTGGAAGAAAAACGCTCGAAACGAGCGCTTCTAGCCTCAATACGCGCAAGGAACCGCACATGCACAGGAAGTGCAGCGGGCGCTCTTCATTCGCGAGCGGCGATAACCAATGATGCTCGCAACCCTCCCATGCCCTTGCTGGCTTGGCAATAGGCCCAAATATGCGCAGCCACGTGACCCGCTGGAAGAAAAACGCTCAAAACGAGCACTTCCAGCCTCAAAACGCGCAAGGATCCGCACATGTGGAGGAAGTGCAGCGGGCGCTCTTCATTCGCGAGCGCCGATGACCAATGATGCTCGCAACCCTCCCACGCCCTTGCTGGCTTGGAAATAAGCCCAGACAAGCATAGCCACGTGACCCGGTGGAAGAAAAATGTTCGGAACGAGCGCTGCTAGCCTCAAAACGCGCAAGGATCTGCACATGTGGAGGAAGTGCAGCGGGCGCTCCTTATTCGAGAGCGCCGATGACCAATGATGCTCGCAACCCTCCCACGCCCTTGCTGGCTTGGCAATAGACACAGATAAGAGCAGCCATCTGACGCGGTGGAAGAAAAACGCTCAGGACGAGCGTTTCCAGCCTCAAAACGTGCAAGGATCCGAACATGTGGAGGAAGTGCAGCGGACGCTCTTCATTCGCGAGCGCCGATGACCAATGATGCTGGCAACCCTCCCACGCCCTTGGTGGCTTGGCAATAGGCCCATTCAAGCGCAGCCATTTGACCCGGTGGAAGAAAAACACTCGTAACGAGCGCTTCTAGGCTCAAAACACGGAAGGGATCCGCACATGTGCAGGAAGTGTAGCGGACGCTCTTCATTCGCGAGCGCCGATGACCAATGATGGTCGCAACCCTCCCATGCCTTTGCTGGCTTGGCAATAGGCCTAGACAAGCGCAGCCACGTAACCCGGTGGAAGAAAAACGCTCGGAGCCAGCGCTTTCAGCCTCAAAACGCGCAAGAATCCGCACATGTGGAGGAAGTGCAGCGGGCGCTCTTCATTCGCGAGCCTCGCCTCGATGACCAATGATGCTCGCAACCCTCCCACGCCCTTGCTGACTTGGCAATAGGCCCAGACTAGCGCAGGCACGTGGCGCGGTGGAAGAAAAACGCTCGGAACGAGCGCTTCTATTCTCAAAAGGTGCAAGAAACCGCACATGTGCAGGAAGTGCATTAGGTGCTCTTCATTCGCGAGCGCCGATGACTAATGATGCTCGCAACCCTCCCACGCCCTTGCTGGCTTGGCATGCTGATTTTTGAGTCGACTAAAAAATGAGGAGAGGACATGCAGCCTGGTGGTTTGCCAGTGAAGTTGGTGAGTGTGGAGTTTCTGATTGTGATTTGTTGTTTCTCTTCTGTAAATGCAGCTAGATTTCTGTTTCTAAATCTACATGTTGGCTGTGCTGTTTCTGCAGATGAATCAGGACGCATTTTGAGATGACTATATGTGTTGGACGCTTGTGTGGTCTGTGTCAGGGCTGATTTTATCAGGGTAATTACCCTTATTTCAGGGTGATTACAGGCTTCTCACTTGGTGGTCCCTGCAATTTCAGAATTTCTGACTTGTGAACACTGATCGATTCAGAATAGTGCTTTAGCGAATCCTGAAATATTGTATCTAGGCTCAGAGTAGTGTTCTTACTGACTCTGTCAATGTAGAGTACGCGTTCTGTGGACCCTGGATGCGAGGGTATTGGGACGAAATTTCCCAGAAATTTCCTCCCGATATTCCCCATGTGCGTAATCATGATTACGCTTGTACCCATGTGAGGGTGCCCTTTCTCCACAGTAATACTGACAAGTAACACCTAGATGGGAAGGTGGGGTGGATGTTTGGGGGGAAGGTGGGGTGGGGTGGATGTTTCTGGTGTCGTGCGAAGCGCAGCGTGCTGGATTTTCGGCAGAACACCTCTGACACAGCAGATCTGCTGTGTCAGAGCGAATATCTTGTCCTTGACAGGGCAATTTTTTTGTGCGAATTCGCTCTGACCGGGCGAATCTGATGTGCCTGCAGATTTGCCCACGCCATAGCAATTTGATGTGCGATGTGCTGTTTTGTCGCATTTCTTGGCGCCTTTGGGTGTTGCTTCGAGGTGTTTCGCTCACCGTTTGCAAATGTATACACACTGTGGTTGACGGCGAACGTGCACTGTACTCTGGGTGGCACTGTGCAGTCAGTTCGCATGGGTGGCACATTGTGGCCGATATTCGTGGTTGTATGGTGCCAAGCCACACTGACGTGTACTTTCGCGTACACGTCAGTGTGGATTTTATGTTGGTTGTGTTTTCTATTCATTTTGACCGGCCATGGAAGTGAGGCGTGGGAGGGAAATGGGAGAAATTTGCGTGATTGGCTGCAACACTGATTTCTTGTTCTGAACCCTGACAACTCAGAGTACGTCGTTGTTGGACACTGACCAATCAGACTAGCAAACCTACGAAAAATGTGCCCCATAATCCAGGGAGAATTTTTTTCCCGAAATCAGGGGGGGCCAAAATGAAACGTCAGCCCTGGTCTGTGTAGGTGTGTGTGCATGTGTGTGTTCGCTAGTGGTGGAGTGCATGTGAGAGCGTGTTCCTACTGCCTCTAGTCAGGCTGGTGGCCTCTTGTCATAATTGGTCATTCGAGCGATTTCGTTATTAACATCGCTTTTCAGACATCAAAACGAACACTGCTGCGCGCTGAATTTATCATGCGAAACCTATAGCACGTGTTGTTTTGGCGAAACAGGGCCAGTCAATCGCGCGAAGTTATTTCTCACGCGTGAGAACCAGATTCTACTCACACACGAGAAAGAACACCGTTTTGTCGGGTATGAAGCAACCGAAGTTTTTTCAGCTACCAAGCGCACGTTTCGATCATGTGTGATTTCAAAAGGGGAATTTTGCGCAGTGCCATGTCACCCACACATTGTGTCGCACACTTCGTCTAGCAACGAAAATAAACAAATAAAAAGCAGGGGTAAGCCTAAATATTGGTGTTTTGAAACGCTTAGGGTACATTCCTGTATCGACACAAATGTCTCAATCGCGTCATAAAACCGCTGTACCGGTCTGCACCGCATTACACCTAAGTATCAAACATTTCCACCGCACTGCATCTCTTCGTTTGAGACGCGAGGCCTGTGTGACGCGCTTCAGGAATGTACCCTTAGACATGGGTGTGCACGTGTGGGATATACGGGTATGAATTGTGATGTGCGGGGTGCATGTATGTTCTCTGCATCAACCCTTCATCTGAATCAATATTATGTAGCTCAACTGTCTGCATCAATGATTTATTTGTGATATCGTGTGACAGTTATTGCACAGTTCACCATACAGTACTTACATAGATACCGTTTTAGAATTTCCAATCAAAATAGAGAAACACAAGGCATTTAATCAATACCATGTACACTGATCACCAATGCCCTGCTTTGCGTCCCAACAACTTCCTCACGGCACTTCGGGTGCACTGCCAAGTCTCTCAAGCTTGGCAATAAAGTGGGCCTGTCTGAACATATTTCTATTTCCAAGGCCCTCCCCAAGAAGCAGAGACTGGGTCATGCAAATGAACAGCTGGATCATGCAATGGCAGGTTGACAGAGGTTGATCCAGAGGGAGGTTGATCCAGAGGGAGGCTTGATCCAGAGGGAGGCTTGATCCAGAGGGACGCTGATCCAGAGGGACGGTTGATCCAGAGGGACGGTTGATCCAGAGGGACGGTTGATGCAGATGGACGGTTGATGCAGATGGACGGTTGATGCAGATGGACGGTTGATGCAGAGGACGGTTGATGCAGATGGACGGTTGATGCAGATGGACGGTTGATGCAGTTTGGACGGTTGATGCAGTTTGGACGGTTGATGCAGTTTGGACGGTTGATGCAGTTTGGACGGTTGATGCAGTTTGGACGGTTGATGCAGTTTGGACGGTTGATGCAGTTTGGAGGGTTAACACAGAGAGGTTGATGCAAACGGAAGTTGATGCAGATGGAAGGTTGATGTAGATAGAGGGTTGATGCAGATGCAGAGTGGTTGATACAGATACAGATGGGTTGATGTAGATGCAGATGGGAGGGTTGATGCAGATGGCACAGATGCACCCCCATATCACAATCATGCCCACACCCCCCACATGCGGCCCACGCACACATGCTGCCACAAACACAGCAGCCACACACCCACATGCTCGCAGACACAAACACATCACCATACACACAAACACACATGCACATCACCATACACACACACACATGCACATCACCATACACACACACACATGCACATCACCATACACACACACACATGCACATCACCATACACACACACACATGCACATCACCACCACACACACACACATGCACATCACCACCACACACACACACATGCACATCACCACCACGCACACACACATGCACATCACCACCACACACTATGAACAGACCACACATGCTACCACCACACACTTCCAACACATGTAGCAGTCTTGCCAGCTTCTCTTCATTCCTCTGCAGAACAGCAAGGACAAGAAGCAGAATGAAACATGAGCAGCTGCGATTTCAGTAGAGAAATAACAAATCACAGTATTTACAAATCTACTCACCATTGCCACCAGGAAACACCAGGTTGCAGCATGTTGCAGATCGCATCCACTCCCCTCCACTCTCCTTCCACTCCCCCTCGCCCCTGCTCTCCCCGCTCCCCCTCCTGCTCTCCCCGCTCCCCCTCCTGCTCTCCCCGCTCCCCCTCCTGCTCTCCCCGCTCCCCCTCCTGCTCTCCCCGCTCCCCCTCCTGCTCTCCCTGCTTCCCCTCCCACTAAGTACCAGGCCACCTCTGCTCTCCCGTTCCCCCTCGCCTCTCCCACACCCTTGCCCCACTTCACTCTGCCTCACCTCTGCTGCCCACTCCGCTCTGCACTCGCCCAACTCCCTCCCACTAAGTACCAGGCACCTCACATAGTTACACCGTCCCTTGTTGCACCCTAATCCCCACTCCCCCTCGCCCCTGCTCCCCCCTCACCACTCTCCTTCACTCTTGCTCCCCTCTCCTCCGCCCCTGCTCCCCTCTCCACTCTCCTCCAGTCATACCGCATACCATCCACAGCATCCCATCCTGCATGAGTTCCTTATATCAGCAGCCCGTTGTAGCATCCCCCCCCCCCTCATAGCAGCAGCACCACCCCCTGTAACAGCACCACCCCTCATAGCAGCAGCAGCACCCCCTGTAACAGCACCACCCCTCATAGCAGCAGCACCACCCCTCATAGCAGCAGCACCACCCCTCATAGCAGCAGCACCACCCCCTGTAACAGCACCACCCCTCATAGCAGCAGCACCACCCCTCTTACCAGCAGCACCACCCCTCTTACCAGCAGCACCACCCCTCTTACCAGCAGCACCACCCCTCTTACCAGCAGCACCACCCCTCTTACCAGCAGCACCACCCCTCTTACCAGCAGCACCACCCCTCTTACCAGCAGCACTCCCCCTTGTAGCAGCAGCAATCCCCCTTCTAGCAGCACCACCCCTCATAGAAGCAGCACCACCCCTCTTACCAGAAGCACCCCCCTTATAGCAGCACTCCCCCTTGTAGCAGCACTCCCACTTGTAGCAGCACTCCCCCCTGTAGCAGCACTCCCGCTTGTAGCAGCACTCCCCCTTGTAGCAGCACTCCCCCCTGTAGCAGCACTCCCCCTTGTAGCAGCACTCCCCCTTGCAGCAGCACTCCCCCTTGTAGCAACAACAACACCCCTTGCAGAAGCAGCCGAAGCGCGCACCACTCCCACCAGCAACCAGCACTAATGACCGCTCCTACCAACTAACAAAACTGAACACCATTCACCAACCACTCTAGCAAAAACTATTATACATAGCAGAACTAATTGGCAAACAAAATTACAAACTAAGGAGAAAAACAAAATCAGACAAAAGAGCAGACACACACAAAACATAAGCACAGGAACAAGAGAATCTAAGTGTGTAACGATAGGTTTGGTGAATATGGACTCAGGGTGCTGCCTTGGGATACCACATCAGCCTGCTGGGACAAAAGCCAAGGCTGTAGAAACTACAAGCCAAAGCTCCTTCCTCCAGAGGGGTTGACAACAGAGTGGCGTTCTGTGGATCCATGTGCCTAGGGGAGATGCCCTCATGAGAGGGTGCTCCCAGCAATTACCCGCTTAAAAGCGGGTGAATTGCGCACATGGGTCACATCCCAAGAGGCAGCTGCCTCATCATAGTCCACGAGAGAGGGGTTATGTGGAGAGGTTGGGGTGAGTTAAGGGGAAGACGGTATTTTAGAAGGATAAGGTAAGCTTAGTTGAGGGATAGGTGGATGATAGTTAGTACCAAGGGTAACTGGGAGAACTAAGGGTATATAGGAGAGGGAGTGTGTAAGATGTATTTCTGCAGGTTTAGAGAATTACACTCTGGGGTTGCTGGGGGAAGGGAGTATGTACGACAGAGTGACAGCAGGGAAGGCCACAAGAGGCAGGCGGGGAATATTTAGGAGCACTTATGTCATATCTTAAACTGGTGGCTTACTGTGTGGGCGGCCTTGGGACTGAGGACTCTAGGGAACTCCAGGGAATCGGTTGGTCAGGGGCAGATACGGATAATAATCGAGAAGGGTTTGGTTGGTATAGCTGGTGGTTTGCTGTATTGAGGGCTTGTCAGATGGTGGACAGGACACAAGGTGAACACCTGAGAACAAGGACTGCTGAAGTGGGTATAGGATGACAAGTATAGACGACTGGTGGCTTCACTGTGTGGAGGGTTCAACAATGGTGGACAGGACACAGGGAAAACGCAAAACGACAAAGGACTGCTGGGTCGGACAAGGATAATAAGGGGGACAGGTATGGTTGGCAGGACTGGTTTAGGTGGTGTTACTGTGTGGAGGGGTTGTCAGGTGGTTGCGCTACCTACACATGCTTCCGTCCATCCGCTCTTTCCCTTTTTCCTCTGATCTGCCTTTACACTGCTACACTCGTTTTTTTAAATGTATCAGACCACCGCTCCTATCAACCTTTTCAACACTCTGCTGCTTGCAACACTCTCAAATATTTACTGCGGAGGGACTCTCAAGTGCTCTTCGTGGCTCTCTCAGGTACTCTTTGTGAGACTCAAAAGCACTTGTCCTGAACTCCTTAACTGTGTCAAGCTAGCTCAGTGTCACCACACTCAGTGCCTCCTCTCCATGTTCAAGTGATTATAACCTCACACAGCTCACTGTGAAATGTTCAAGACCTCAACCCTCACTGTGGATTCTCTTATCTTTATCATTGATGATGCGAATCGACTTGCTTCCTCCAATCGAGTTGCTTGCTTCAGACTTCAACGCGTTTTCCCGTCGCCCACTGTTAGCTGCAAACTGCTACTGTCACTCCTCTGGTTGCTCCCCACCTTGCCCCACCACACAGCACCAAACAGCACCAGAACGAAATGCTGGAAGCACCAAAACGCCCGCACTGACCGCTATCCGGTTGAGAAGACCCGCTTGCTGTCGTTGCTTGAAACACCTTGCCACTTCCGCCCCACCACACAGCACCGCAGAGCACCCCAGAGACGTTGGAAGCACCAAAACGCCCGCACTGGCCAGTAACCGGTTGAGAAGACCCGCTGACTGCCGTTGCTCAGAACACCCTGCTCCTAATCCACCACGCTGCACTGCACAGCACCTTGGAGAAATGTAGGAAGCGCAAAAACGCCCACTGACCGGTAACAGGTTGAGAAGACCCACTGACTGCCGTTGCTCAAAACACCCTACAGCTCCTGCTCCACCACGCAGCACTGCACACCACCGCACACTACCCTTGTGATCCGCAACAAAGAAACTGCTGCTAAGAGTATATCCACACCTGATCTCTGCCTGCTGCCCAGTCCCCTTCACTGGTCATTGCCTGCTGCTACGTGCCCTCCACTGTTTGAAACCTTCGGTAGCCACTCGCACCCCTGCCCACCACGCAGCACCACACAGCACCAACTTCGACCAAGTAGAAATGCCAAAAGAGCCAAGAGCCAAAACGCCCACACCTGATGGACTAATCGCTGGAAAAATATCCCCTTTCTGCTGTTGCTTGAACCGCTCTGCCACTGCATAGTACCACACAGCACCACTTGCATCCCAAAACGAAGAAGTTGCAGCTACGAACCAAGACACTCCCACCTGCTTGCTCCTCTGCTGCCTTCAATAAGCATATTAATGTTGCAAACACCCACTGACAGTCTTCCTCTCCTGCCGACCACACAGCACCGCACAGAACTACAAAGCACCACGCACCACCACCTCCAACCCAGCAAATAAACTAGAAATGCAAATCGCCCACACCTGACCACTAGGTGCCTGAATAGCACTCGTTGCTGTTGCTTGGAAAAAGCTCTGCCCCACCACGCAGCACCACACAGCCACAAAGGTCGAATGCAACAGAAAGAAAACTTCCAAAAAACCGGGCCTCTACCACCTGAACTTCTGCTGCTTCGCACTCTTTGCTTCATAATTGCGGACACTATGGATAACCGCATCCTCTTCTTCTGCCAACCACCCAGAACCACCACAAACCACGCAGCACCACACAACACCACCTACGACCGACAGAAAAAACTGCAGAGGAAAACAGCCCACACCTGACCACTAATAATTGCTTGGATAGTCTTAGTCACCGCTCTTGCTTGACCACTAATCGCTTCAGCTGCTTCTGCCCAACCACATTCCACCACACAGCACCATGTACAGCCAACAAAAGGAAACGAAATGCTGCAAGAAGCACCACACCTGACCAGCTGCTGATAAACTCGTCCACCTCAAATGCCTCGAACCACACTCCACCACACCGTGTACGCGATGTCCTCTGCATACTCCTGCCTCTCCTCTCCTCTCCCTGCCCTGCGTATCAAGCCTCCATGCAGCACCACACTCCACCACACTGCACCATATACAACCATCAGCAAAGAACGAAATGCTGCAAGAAGCGCCACACCTGACCAGCTGCTAGATAAACTCGTCCACCCCTCATTGCCACGAGCCCACGATGCCCCAGCGTCCCTGCCTCTCCTCTCCCTCCATGTGTCGACCGTCCACGGAGCAGCAGCACGACTCCAAGAGAGAGAATGCCAGTAGAAAACTGCTACGTAGAAAACTGCTACGAGTCCTACCTAGGAATATGTTATCTAGACGACTAGAACCTAGAAAGAGTGCTATGACGAGGCAAGGAAGGCCTAGTAAAAACACTACTACCTCCGTCCAAGCTGCTATTTCATGAAACTATGAGACGACCGGACTACAAGCAGTAGGATTGATGGGAAGTTTGAGAATTGAAGCGGACTATTTGACTGAGAACATGGAGGGTTTAAGGAAGAAGAACTAATGGCACCAAAGTAGGGCTGAGGAGTTTCAATTAGGAGATCAGATAGAAAAAGGTGTCAAGCTGAAGGGTGTCAAGTCGGGTTTAGAACTAGTCAAATTGTAATATGAAAGGCTCTTCTGGAAGGTGGGCTTCATTAATTGTAATGATACAGTCAAAGGGATTATTGGATGGAATGGGAAGGTTATGGGCCGGAATAGGAGGATTATCAGCTGACATGGCAGAATAGGAGAGGTTGACAGTCGGGCACTCGGAAAAAAGAAGGGTTTCAGTTGAACCGTACAGATGAGGTGAAAAGGCTTGACCAAAGAGGACGTAGCTAAGGTGATGTGGATGAACTGAAGAGCATGGAGATGATGCAGTGATGTGGACTGATAGACGATCATGCAGGTGAGTTGATTAGGTTTGATCAGAGGGCATGAGCTGATATGGCTTGGCAGAAGAGCATGGAGACGTTGATGTGGTTTGACTTAAGAGCACGAGGTGACGTGATTGGACTGAAATGCAGAGAGATAAGCTCATGTGGTTGGACTGAAAAGTATGGAGATGACAATGATGTGGGCCAACTGACGATCATGCAAGCGAGCTGGTGTGGTTTGATTGAAGAGCATGAGGTGGTGTGGCTTGGCCAAAGAGCACTATGCAGATGCGGATATGGTGATATGGTTTGACCAAACCAGAATATGAGCTGATGTGGTTCGACTGTAGAGCATGAGGTGACATGACTTGGCCAAAGAGCAGAATGCAGATGCGGATATGGCAATATGGTTTGACTGAACCGGAATAGGAGTTGCAGCACGACGAGAAGAAGTATGCAGATGCGAATATGGCGAATACGGTTAGACCGAACTGGAATAGGAGTTGCAGCACCAGGAGCAGAATTCAGTCGCGTTCGGCAGGAGGGAGTGAGCGCAAGGGCTGCAAAAGGCTGAAGACGTTGCAGTGGCAGAAAGGACAGCAGATGCCAAAACAGAAGAGCAATGGACAGCCACCCATCAGAGAAGCAGCTACAGCTACACAGCACCTCCCATCAGCTTGCCTGTCTTTTTCTCGACTTAAATGAATTCAATCCACCAAGCAGGCCTCCAGTTGCATCAGCTCCTGTGAGTAAGAGAACACGGCACAGGGAGCCTCCACCAACAGCCAAGCAGAAGTAGGAACACCAGCCAACAGACAGCAGATACACAAGCAGACAGCCAGCAGCCACACAGCTTCAACGTCAGCTTGCCTGGTTTCATCACAGCTTCCCTCTTCAGCAGACTCCACCACGACCCAGATACACCACCCCCGAAAGACAACCACCAGCACCTTGCATCTCCCACCCCGCAGACCCTGCGCAGTAACTGCCGCCACCACGCCGCCCACCATCACCTTCCATCTCCCTCTACCGCCATTACAGCAACCTTTCGCGATCCCACGAGTAACAGCACCCACAAGAACTGAAGACAACAGCACCGAACAGCAGCCCATGTAAACCCAGCAAAAGCATGAGCAGCCCAGGAGACGCACCACGACTCAGCACTCTTCACGTGTTCAGTTACCTCCCCATATCAGCTGCCACGTACCGTACCACTCTATGGCTCTCACCCTCACCTGTCACTCCAGGCTACACTACCAGGCAATCTACTTCTCTTAACTATACCATCCTGTTGACGTATCACAGAACTCTCCTGATTACTGGACCAGCCACAGATCTCACAACCAGAACCATCTCACTGTACAGGCAACATCCGCTTCAACATGTCCTATCTGCCACCTCCTAAAACCTCTCAACTTCACACTGCCAGATGTTTGTTCTCACAGAGGCCTCTCACACTTCCCCTACTCTACCACCACCGTCCCACCGTTCCTCCATCCCCTCTCCACCACTGCCACCACTCTCCACCACTCTCCACCTCTGCCACCTCTCACAGTTCTCACTCCTCCACTATCTGAATGTTCCAGACCGGAAACTGCACCATCACCACCACACTGTCACCAGCACCACCTCTGCCACCTCTCATAGTTCTCACTCCATCACTATTACAACGTTCCAGACCACCATCAGCACATACCAGCAGCCAAGGCCTGACCTTCAACTACCTATCGCTACCTCGTTCCGCATATGTATCGTTCGTCTGTACCTCCTCCACTCCGTCTGCTCCATCCCATCTCAAACTTACACAACAGGCGCTACCCCACTATCAGCCTCTCCACCTGACTCAGCCTGTCCACCTGTCATCTTTTCACAATTGCCTCTAACCGCCCTCGCTTCCAATCCTCCAGCGCACAGTCCTCAACCGTCCCACTCCAATGAGTCACACCAGCCAGCCCACACTACATCTATGGGGTTCCATCCAGCGCCACACCCGCTCAATCTGTACCTGCTCCAACACCTCCCGCCACCACCAGCACCACGCCACACCATGCTCCACCGCCCGTACGTCAGCCACCTCATTTAGCTCAGCACCTCGTACCAGCACCGTCAGCTTCTCCCGCCAGACCTGCCGCCGCGTGCACACCCACACAAACCTCTGCACCAATCTCGATCCCCTCCCAACACGTAATCGCCACGCACCCGTTACCTATCCGTCGACCATACGGCGTCACTCAACTGCGTACCAGCGAATGTACACTGACTATGTGCCACGTCACTAAACTTCTGTCCTGTTTGACACTCCCAATCGCCTTCAACTCGTAACCCCCAACCCGCAACAGAAGACGCGCGCAACGCTCGACTCTGCCCCGCTCGTTCCGTGCCCGCAAGCTCTGCGTGACTCTCAGCCGACACCGTCGCTTGCTTGCAGTGTGTCCCACAGTGTGGTGTCTGTCTATTAGACATCCTTTCAGCCACACCGTCCGTCCTCCCGTCGTTCTCATCCCAATCACAGCCCGTGGTTGCCCCTATTCAAACGCCAATGCACCCACAGCGTCCGTCACTCAAAACCTGTGAAGAATGGAAGCGGGTTTCTCCACTGCAGCCTGTGGTTGTCCCAGCAGACGTGCAGACGCGGCAGCCACCCGTCCCCGGACGCCCCACACCCGTCCGCCGCGCACTCATCCGCCGTGCGCCACTCGCCTCCGCACCATGCGCCAGTTGCCCCCACACCATGCGCCATTCGCCTCCGCACCATGCGCCAGTCGCCCCCGTACCAGTCTTGTTCTCGTACTCGTTTCCCATCCGTCCCATCATCACTTCAATCTGCACGACAATGGGGTTTGGCGCTGCAGCCTGAGGTTGTCCCAGCAGACGTGCAGACGCAGCAGACACACGCGCCCCAACCCCGTCCGTCCTGCGCCCCAACCCCGTCCGTCCTGCGCCCAACCGCCATGCGCCCATACGCCGCGCATCCTTCCGCCTTGCGCCCGACCGCCTTCCGCCCATACGCCGCGCGCACCCGTCCGCCGCGCACACGTCCCGTCACCACCGCGCCCATCACCACTGCGAGTCCCGTCCCATCACCGAGCTCAGCACATTTTTCCACCGCGAGTGTCGTTCATTCTGCATTCCTGTCTGTCTCACAAAACACGCGCAGTTGCAGCACACATTCGCCCTCGCCCGCTCAATCCCGTCCCCGCTCGCCAATTGTCCACCAACCGAGCGCCCGTCACCGTGCACCCACCCGCGCCCACCGTTGTAGTCGTCCCAGCAGATCCTCGCTGTCGCTCGCACAATCCCGTCCCAGTTCCCGAATTACCCGTTCACTGAACGCCCGTCCACCATACACCCATCCGCGCCCGTACCGTTGTGGTGGTTGTCCCAGCAGCCGAGAAGATAAACACTGCAGACAAACGCACTCGCCTCTCGATAATCTGCAAAACGAACTGCGCTGTGTCTTGCCGTAACAGACCCGAGGTTGTCCCAGCAGACGTGCAGATACCAGACACACGCGCGTCGCTCCATCTCAACCGTGTTCGCCACAAGTCTCTCACCACCCGCTGTTAGCCACCCGCCCACCGAAGTACTTCGCCCCACCCGCGCGCTCGCCAATGCAGCCAATGGTGACCCAGCAGAAGTACAAAAGTGCTCCCGTGCCGAAGTGAACACGTGCCGAAGTTCCCCCGTGCAGAAGACCCACGTGCCGAAGTGCTCCCGTGCAGAAGACCCACGTGCCGAAGTGCCCCCGTGCAGAAGACCCACGTGCCGAAGTGCCCCCGTGCAGAAGACCCACGTGCCGAAGTGCCCCCGTGCAGAAGACCCACGTGCCGAAGTACCCCCGTGCAGAAGACCCACGTGCCGAAGTGCCCCCGTGCAGAAGACCCACGTGCCGAAGTGCCCCCGTGCAGAAGACCCACGTGGCAAAATGCCCCCGTGCCGAAGTGCCCCCGTGCAGAGGTGCCCACGAGCAGAGGTGCCCACGAGCAGAGGTGCCCACGTGCAGAGGTGCCGAAGTGCAGAGGTGCCCACGTGCAGAGGTGCCCACGTGAAGAGGTGCCGAAGTGCAGAGGTGCCCACGTGCAGAGGTGCCGAAGTGCAGAAGTACCAACGTGACTACGTCCTGCCAAAGTGCGAAGTGCCCCTGTGCCAACAGCAAAAGCGCAGACGAAGTCGTGCGTGCCACTCCAGCCCACACCCAGCGAGTTTGCCTCTTCAAAAACCTGCAAGAGAAGGGGATTGGGTGGGTGTCTCCCGTTGCAGCCCGCGGTAGTCCCAGCAGACGTGCAGACAGCAGCCACTCGCCACTCGTCAATCCCGCTCGCGTTCGCTCTCGCCCGCGTTTCCAGTCCGCACAACCGCTCGCCACTCGCACGCCCCCCCGCGTGCACCCTCGCGTGTCTTCCCATTGTAGCAGCACACTTGGTCTTGAAGCCGTGGAGAAAGCAGAAACCCACGCTTTTCAAACTTGTCGCTTTCATACTTCCTTCTCACGACCTGCAAAGAAAAGGGGATTGGGTGGGTGTCTCCCGTTGCAGCCCGCGGTTGTCCCAGCAGACGTGCAGACAGCAGCCACTCGCCACTCGCCAATCCCGCTCACGCTCGCATCCGACCGAGTTTCCGTCCACACCCGCTCGTCGCCCGCACGCCCCATCACGTGCATCCTCACGCATCTTCCCATCCGCTCGCGTTCACATCCAACTGCTTATCCATCCGCGCACCCGCTCGCGACCCGCACGCCCCCGCGCGTGCACCCTCAAGCGTCTTCCCGTTGCAGTCGAGAAGACGGCAGACATACGTGCGTCCCTCTCTCACGTCGCTCGCCCTCCACCGACCGCACTGTCACTTCCTTCTACTGCCTTCTCAAAGGACGACCTGCAAGAAAAAAGGGGTTGGTGGGTGTCTTCCGTTGCAGCCCGCGGTTATCCAGCAGACGTGCAGACAGCAGACACACGCCACTCGATTCCGCTCCCGTTCGCGTTCGCGTTCGCGGTTTCCCGTCCGCATGCCCGCTCGCCGCCCGCACGCCCCCCGCGTACATCCTCACGCGTATCCCCATCCGCCCGCGTTCGCACTCGCCCGCGCCCGCGTTTGCATTCGCCCAGATTACCATCCGCGCAACCGCTCGTAACGTCGCCCCACACCCCTGCGCGTTCATCCTCGTGTCTCTTCCCATTGCAGTCAAGCAAACGGCAGACACACGCGCGTCCCTCTCTCACATCGCTGGACCTCCATGGATCGCGCTTCATACTTCCTTCGTACTTCCTTCTCACGACCTGCAAGAAAAAGGGGGTATGGTGGGTGTCTCTCGCTGCAGCCCTGTCCCGGCAGACGTGCAGACAGCAGACACACACGCGCGCGCGTTGCCCGGCGCCAACCTCCCCCCGCTGACGTCTCGCTCGCTCGTGCCCTGCACCGCCTTGCACCGCTTTCGTCTCCGCTCGCGTCCTCCCGCCAACGCCCGCGTCCTCCCACCAACGCCCACGGCTGACCCAGCAGACGTGCAGAAGGCAGACGCGCGCCACTCCATACCGTTCCTCGCCCCACTCGTTCGTTCATCGTCCCTGAGTGTTCTTTCGAAACGTCTTTGCGTGTTTGTTTCTTCATCCTGCAAGAAAGGGGGGGTAGCGGGTGTCTCGTGGTGCAGCCTGAAGTTGTCCTAGCAGACGTGCAGACAGCAGACACACACGCGCGTCATTTCTGATTATCCCGCTCGCTCGTTTCTCGCCATGCACTTCGCTCCACCTCCACTCGCGTCTTCCCATCAGCGCCCGCGGTTGTTCAACGGACGTGCAGACAGCAGACACGCGCCACTCAACCACGGCCGTCCTCGCCCCACGCGCATTCACACCTCGAGCCCGCACCCTCGTGTCTTCCCATCAGCGCCCGCGGTTGATCAACGGACGTGCAGACAGCAGACACACGGCCTCACATGCAGAGCGTTCGCTTCTCAACCTGCAAACAACGGGGGGGTTGGCGAGTGTCTCCCGTCGCCGCCTGTGGTTGTCCCAGCAGACGTGCAGCCAGCAAACACGCGCCACTCGCTCCCGCTTCTCGCCCGGCCCTCGTTCGTTGCTCGCGCCTTATCTCTGTTCAATTCTCTGCTCGTCCTTCAAAACCCTGCAACAGAAAGGGGTTGGTGGGTGTCTTCTCCTGCAGCCTGTGGTTGTCCAAGCAGACGTGCAGCCAGCAGACACGCGCCACTCGATCCCGCTCGCGTTCGCGTTCGCCAGCACACCCGTGTTGCCGTGCCACTATCCGTTCTTCCCAGCCGCCACACAACAGCATGTTTTAATCTCGAAGCGTCCGCCCCTTCATGTGTCGTCCCGCCACAGCCGGTGGTTCTTCACGCAGCCGTGCAGACAGCAGACACATGGCGCGCCGATTGCTTGTGTTGTTCCGTCCGTTCAGCACCCCGCGCTAACCCCCTTGTCGACTCGCTTGCGTTCGTTTCAGCTGAAATCGTTGCCCCGACAGACGCGCCCCGATTGCAGAAAGCTTGTCTCAGCAGTGCAGCCTACCCTCTTCCCAGCACGCTCTCTCCCTGCCCTGGACGCACAGAATCGCGCGGAGCAACACACAGCAACGGCAAAAGCCAACAACAACCACCTGCCTAGTCTCCTCCCTATCCCATTAGCACCTACAGTTTGAGAAAGCACAAGCAAGAGGAAAGCGGACTAGAACTCTGCAAAACTCATTGTCTGATATATACGCTACGGCCTGGAATAACACACCGACATAAAACTCACTATCTGGTATGTGCGCAACAAACTAGAACTTCAGGGCACACAAACACAAACCTCCAGACACACCGTTACAGGACAGGCGGAGTCTACTCGGAACGATGAGTGACAGACAGTAGACGTGTAGACGGCTGTAGACGTGTATACGGCAGTAGACGTGTAGACGACAGCAGACGTGTAGACGGCAGTAGACGTGTAGACGGTAGTAGACGCGTAGACAGTAGTAAACACGTAGACGGCAGTAGACGAGTGGCCAGACGAGTAGACAGAGGTAGACACGTAGACGGAAGTAGACACGTAAGCAGAAGAAGACGAGCAGAGGGAAGTAGACACGTGCAGACCGAGGTGACGGAGGTGTTAGTAGCAAACACACGAAGAGCGCGGGCGGGGAGAAGACGCAGGTAGAGATGGCGCAGGGCGGGTAGGGATGACGCAGGGAGAGCAAACGCAAGAAGCGCGGCACATCACGCAGCCTGGACGGGGGGGTTGACTGGCAGGGGAAGAGACGCGGAGACAACACAGGTAATGGGGCCAGGGGGGCCCGGGGGAGGGGAGGGGAGGGGACGAGGAGGAGGAGCACCAACCTCAACAGTCAAGGAACGCCTAAGAGGGAAGGGAAGAAAAAGGAGAAACGCACTGCTGGATCGAACCACTAGCCCAGGAACCTTGGTGGAGAGAAAGCGAGAGCAGAGGCGGCAGGGGAAGCGTACGAGACCGCAGAGGCGCGCAGGGATGAAGCAACGGTTGGGAAACACGTGGCAGTAGCTAACGCGACGCAGGAAGCTTAGCAAACCAGGAGCGCGAGCAGAGGCGGCGGAAGAAGAGAAGAAAACTTAGGAGCACAACCTGCGGGAAAGCAACGAGGGGAGGCTACAGGAGGAAGAGAGAACAAGTTATGGGCCCAGGGGGGCCCTACAGGAGGAAGAGAGAACAAGTTATGGGCCCAGGGGGGCCCAGGGAGGGGGAAGGGGGAGAGAGGGGAGCGCCAACCAGGAGAGGGACCAAGGCAAGGAAGACAAGCCAAGAGCACCGACGTCTAGAGCATTGACGAGGACTGGAACACTCAAGAGTCACAACGGTTGGGGAACCTTAGGAGTAGCAACGAGGCTGAACGAGAAGGGACGGCCAAGGGACCAAGGGAGAGATGGAGGAACGCGGCCTGTGGGGGCGAGAGCGGTGTGGCTTGGAGAGGAAGGGAAACAGACACAGGTTATGGGGCCAGGGGGCCCGGGGGGGGGAGGGGGGGACAGGAGCGGGGAACGCCAACGAGGAGGCTAGGAGGACTCGACGCAACAAGACGATGGACGGAGCTGCAATGGAGCGAGACAATAACGGGTCGGCAGAGCACGGAGGAAAGCGAGAAACCTGGCGAGGAAGAGCGGAACACCTGAAGGCTTAGGGACAACCGACCGCAGGGGAAGGCGGCCTGTGGGGACACGCGCAGTGTGGCTACACGAGGGAAAGAGGAACGAGACACAGGTTACGGGGCCAGGGGGCCCCAGGGGGGAGGGAGGGGGGACGCCAACCAGGAAGAGCGCACGTGTAACGGAACGAGTGAAACGAGACCGCGCCTACAGCCTAGACGAAGGGTCACAGGGAAAGGACGCAGCTAATGGCGAGGGGCATACTAAAAACAAAAGAAACGCGAAGGTGGTTACTACAATCAACCACACCGACCGTTCAGCGTCCGCAGTGGGCTGTCTGTTCTTGAGAGGTTTATGGGCCAATAAGCGAGGAGAACTAGTCGCAGACACCTGATGTGCTGCTGGTAGGGACTAACAGACCGGAGGGGGGCAGAAGAGGAAAACTCAAACCCCAGGGCCCCCGAAGGGGATGGGGAGGGGGGGAGGGGACCGAGAGGCAACAAGCCTGGCACTGACGGAGCAACCAAGAAAACTTTAATCCGAGACTGTGACGGAACGAAGTCATCAGTTAAACGTAGACGTAAAAAACGCACACCAGCACAGAGCTACAGCTACCCGGTCTTTCATGAGCAAATCTCCGTCACGTGCTGCGAAGGGCCGCTAGTACCGAAGGCTACTCGGACGGCGTCCTGTCCGCCAGACTGCTGGCATGGAACTGACTACGGGGACGGAGGGAGGAGGAAAACTGAAACCCCAGAGCCCCCGAAGGGGATGGAGACGGGAGGGGTGCGAGACACAGCAAACCTAACACCAGCGAGCCTGACACATACGAGCAGCAACGCAAGGTCAACGACGCGGTAAGGACTCTCGAAGAAATCGCAGCGGACATCGAAACGTAACAAGTCACAGCACTAGCTACCCGATCGGCCCATCAATGGCTGGATGAATCTCAAGCGTGTCGCGTGGTGTGTGGCGCGTGGTGCACGATGAGTCAGCCTGCTGTGCTGCTGGCAGGGCAACAGAGCAAGACCAAGAAGAACACGAGATATTTTGAAGCCCCAGAGCCCCCGGAGGGGATGAGGTGGGGTGGGGGGTGGGCAGACGAAGAAAGACCAGCTAGCGGAAACGCACGCAAGAGCGCGGGAGGACGCAGTATCGACACGGGACCAGTCAAAAACGACAAACGCAAGGTGACCGAACGCAGGTGAGCTGGCCTAGATTTGACGGTAGACAGAAGCGACGGCTGTGCACGACCTCTCGAAGCAACTGCGACGAGTCGGTTGTACTGTGCTGCTTGTAGGGAAACAACAGCCACACAGCAAAAGGCAGCAGAAAAAAGGTGAAAGCCCCAGAGCCCCCTTGGGGGGATGGGGTGGAGGGAGGAGCACCCGGGCAGGAACTGGACGGAACCGTGGTAGAAACAGCACCTGTTACCGGAGTGCGTAAGAAACAGAACCTTCTGCAAGTGATATCTCCATAGTCATGTCTGCGCTGTCTGGGAGGGCTGCAGCTGCTGTCCCAATAAGGAGCTCATAACGGGTTACTGCTAGTTCGCGAGTTGAATGATGTCTGGAGACGAATCCTGTCAAGCAGAGAGAGGGATGCGACGGATAGAGCCAGCAAGGCAATCCCACCCTACGACTTCGTTTCGCCTTTGCCTTGAGACCTGCAGACTACAAAACAATTACAGACAAGCAGAAGCTAATCCCCCCAAGACTACCAGATTCGTTTCAAAACTCTCCGAAGTCCTGCTTCATCCCTCTTAGCTGCTGACAGCAAAATAACAAACACAAACATTTTGACCCCGCGAAGTGCGCGCACACAGCCCCATCCCTTCACAGCCTGCGTAAGAGTAGAAACATGTCACAATCCTAAAAGCGTAGTTGTCTTTACATACGCACATATAGACATACATCACAATTTTAACCTGACTCTCCACAAGCGGATACATCTTATATAACCAATATAACCTTCCATCTCACGTATATATTTCAGAATACAAAGACGGGCAACGGACGGCCCACTCATTCGAATAGTTCAGAAGTCTCGACCATCCAACTCGTATGCTGAATAAATCACGCGCTTCGCACGGACCCTTCGCTCTTCAAGACGCTCACGACGGTATCACGACCGAGAGTAAAACTCTTCCACGGCAAATACGATACGCTCAAACTGTGCCAAAATATCGCGGACAGAACCTAGGGCGAACGGTGACAAGCCCTTCGTGTTCTCTAAAGCGTCGACAGCCCTTGCGGGATTCGAGGACGTGTAAGTATCCAGCTGACTTCGAAAACGAGCCTCATGATTCAAACTGACGACGTCAAATTTGCCACCAAGTTCAACAGTAACACAGTAACCTCAACCGAACGAATAGGACGACCACAAGGCCCATATAGTACTGGAACCACGGGACTCTGTACCACGTAACTCAGACGCCATCAACAAATCACGGACACCTGACCAAGAGATCATCATCACGGCGTATTGCTCACAGCCAGATGAACCCAAGGTAGCGCGTCACGAGACGTTGGCCTGGCAGTCCGCTCTGGTGTCGTCCATCCGAACCACGGGAGTGGAGTGAAAAGAAATCAAGAAACCAAAACTGTGCAGCAGGAAATGAAGCTACCCCGCTCAAGAAATGGAGCTGTGGAACCCCAAGAAAGGGATGGGAGGGAAGGAAGGTGGGATGGGGTTTGAATAATTTTGGCTCGGGGAACTTCCTTGCGACGTTTCTTGGCGACGCCGGCGACCACGGTTCTTGCTTCCAGACCACTCAAACCTTATCTCGAACATTCTTGATTGGAAAGAGCAGCACCGATTGGTAATTATGGAACCAGTCCCGTTGCGTCACTAGCGAAACCTTCATGGTGCTTGTGTCGCTGAGCCAATCCCATCAGGCGAAACGCGCTGAGCGGTGCAAGACAGACTGGCACCACCAATCTGACGAAGCGGTATGCGAAGAGGACGGTGGCGGTGGTATGTTCGCGAACTTTCGTGCACGTGATGGAAAACAGAGAACGCGTTCGCGTGGTTGGTTCCATGCAGCAGCAACACCATCATACATGCACAGTGCATGCTGATAGGGAGGACCTTCCCCCGAGGTGATGGTACATCAAATGCACATGAATTGAGTCACCGGCAACGTTTGAACATGACTATGTGACGTGACAAACCACTCCTTTTGTGTCACTGACATGACAGCATTACGAAATCGAGCATGCCATGAGTCAGAAGCGTGCTGGACTACGTGGCATCTGCCCCAGTTGCCTCAGCTCACATGATGCTGACCATACTTCACGTGTTCCCCTGCCATTCAAACCCGTTACTGTATGAAACTGTTCTGAGAATCTCACACAAGGATCATGTATGTATGTTTCTGAGTTGCTAGGTTGCTGCTAATATCTATTTTGTTACTAAATTATGTATTCATAGAAACAGGAGCACATGCTGCATGGTTCATTTGAGCTGTTTTTCAACGAGAATGCCTTATATAAGGGCATGTAGTTTCACATTATTCTGCACTGATACGAGCATATCAATGCTTGAAGAAGTACTATTAATCATCGACTGAATCATGACTATCTAGCCAAATCCGCCCCATAAATGAGTGGAGAGTACGCAGGTACCCATGTGCGCTTCTCCACCTGCTTCCTTAAACCCTCCTGCTCAAAATGCAATTTCCACCCAACATTCACGATGCAAAACGCCATGAGCATATGAAGTTAATGTGATAAGATGGTATCATAAGGTGTGCATGGGTCAACATGTACATACCTTGGAAAGTGTCAGCAGCTGATCGGCATGCAGGCTGGGAATGCCCTCAGCCAATCCCTCCTCTGCTGCCTTGCGAGCCACGGCCACTGCGACATGGGATGTGATGTCACGAATGCTGGAACAGGGAGATTGGCCGGGTGGTGTGGGGCAGGGAAAGGGTGGGGAGTATTAGGAACAGGCTTTGCTCCCCTGCTGCTTTGTAAACCACGGCCACTGCGACGTGTGATGTGATGTCATGAATGCTGGGAGAGGAGAGGGAGAGGAGAGGGCGAGCAAGGTTGGCTGGGTGGGGGAGAGAGGACTCCCTTCACTACTGGACAGCAAGTGAGTTTGGCACAGCTGAATGAATCTTGAGTGGACAGGGTGGGGGGGAGTGGACTTCTTTACCAGTGAACAGCAAGTGGGTTTGGCACATCTGGGTAGCTGCTGAGGTGAGTTTTCCTGTTGCAGCCCAGTGAAGGTATAGTAGAAACATGGGATGGCTTTGGCTTACCTGGGCATTGACGGCTGTGGCTTGAGTCGGCTCAGAATACACGTGTGAGGTGATTTTAGCATACCAGGATAGCGACGGGTGTGTCTTGTATCGACTTCAGAGACACGCGTGAGAGGGATTTTGCATACCTGGATAGCGATGGGTGTGGCTTGAGTCGGCTCAGAATGCACGTGTGAGGTGATTCTTGACATACCTAGATAGTGACGGGTGTGTCTTGAGTCGACTTCAAATACACGTGTGAGAGGGTTTTTGCATACCTGGATAGCGACGGGAAGAGAATCCCCTTCTTGACGTCATCGTCTGAAATATAGTGCGCCACCCTGGGAAGGGGGAGGAACCATGAAGGGGAAAGGCGGTGAAATAGAGACACGGGGGAAGTGGTGGGAGAGAGGGGCAAAGGGGAAGAGAATGCCCCTCCTTGACGTCATCGTCTGAGATATAGTGCGCCACCCTAGAGGGGGGTGGAAGAAAGGCAGGAGAGGAGGGAAATGGGGGCAGGGGGGATGAGGCGGGAGAGAGTGCGACAGTTCATGGTGGCAGCAAGAGGTGCCTTGAAATGGAAGCATCTCACTCGTTCGCTGCGCTGCGGATCGTTTAATCAGACACGACACGAGCCCCATTGAGTAGTTTAGAAAACTAGCTAACGTTCGAAAACCAGTTTTCAAGATTCATCTAAAACCAGCATAAAACTCACTCGTTGGCTGCTGCATGGATCATTCCTTGAGACACCAGGCGAGCGCCTCTGAGTCGACTTAACAACCAGTTAATTCTGGAGAGCCAATTATTCAGAGATCTCAAGAACCAACTCAGACTCACTCGTTGGCTGCCGCGTGGATCATTCCTTCAGACACCAGGCGAGGGCCCGATAGTAGTGCTCCGGCCGCAATGCTGGGGTGGGAAGCGGTGGGATGGTATGAGATGGGATGGGATGGGATGGGATGGGATGTGGAAGGGGGAAACACACGAGAAGGGTGCGTGAGGGTGTGAGTGTATGAGGTGACATGAGGTGACACGAGGTGACACGAGGTGACGTGAGGTGACGTGAGGTGACACGAGGTGGCCTGAGGTGGCATGAGGTGACATGAGGTGACATGAGGTGACACGAGGTGACATGAGGTGACACGAGGTGACATGAGGTGACATGAGGTGACATGAGGTGACATGAGGTGACATGAGGTGACATGAGGTGTCATGAGGTGACATGAGGTGACATGAGGTGACATGAGGTGACATGAGGTGTCATGAGGTGACATGAGGTGACATGAGGTGTCATGAGGTGACATGAGGTGACATGAGGTGACGTGAGGTGACATGAGGTGACGTGAGGTGACATGAGGGTGGGTGCAGTGGAGGTAATGGTGTGAGGTGACCCATCCAGGGAAGAGGAAGATGTGGTTTCCCTGGGTGGAATGGCACATGGCACGAACCACCCAGTTTGAAGGCAAAGCATGGTGGTGGTGGTGGTGGTGGTGGTGCAAGGAAAAAGCGGCCTACCCTGGAAAGAGGAAGATGTGGTTGCCCTGGGTGGAATGGCCGATCTTGCCATCCGCTGGTGGCAGCAGCACAGCACAGATCAGCACAGGAAACAGCACAGAACACACAGGAACCAGCACACTCAGCACACGGCACTGACAAGAGCACAGGCAAAAGATGCTGTCAGGTTGCGAGAAGCTTATCAAAGCGGGCACAGAGTCAATATGCAAGAGGGGATATAGAACAGGAGAGGGTATGAGCGAGGAGGGGAGCTCACGGAAGCGGGCGGAAGGGTAGCTGACTCGAGAGAGGAAGAGGGCGCTGGGACGAGATGTTTTCTTAGTCAACTGAAAGCCATATAGAAGAAGTCACATCGGGGCGATTCAGAAACTTACGGAAGCGGACGGAGGGGTAGCTGACTCCAGAGAGGAAGAGGGCGTTGGGACCCACGGCTTCAAATGCCTGCTGTGCCGTGCACTCCGCTGGAGGGGGGGAAACGGGTGGGAGAGAGGGAGAAGAGAGACGTGAAAGAGGAGGTTATGGGAGTGGACGGAGGGGTAGCTGACTCCCGAGAGGAAGAGGGCGTTGGGACCCACGGCTTCAAATGCCTGCTGTGCCGTGCACTCCGCTGGTTGGGGGAGGATAGGAATAGAGATGCGCGAAGAGGAGAGGAACAGAGATGTGT
This sequence comes from Closterium sp. Naga37s-1, assembly GCA_947471745.1. Taxonomy (NCBI): domain Eukaryota; kingdom Viridiplantae; phylum Streptophyta; class Zygnematophyceae; order Desmidiales; family Closteriaceae; genus Closterium; species Closterium sp. Naga37s-1. Next base: position 415,652 of record CANJKZ010000511.1, read on the forward strand.
GAAGATGAGAGGACCCTGACAAGAAGGAAGGAGCAAAGGAAGCACAGTTCCTATCCTCCCTGCAAAGGAAACACAGTTCCTATCCTTCCTGCAAAGGAAGCTGTGGGACCGACAGTTTCAAACGCACAGTGCCTGCTGTAACACTTGGTGGCTAGCACGACAGAGTTCTTCACAGATCTCAGAGCGTCCTTGTCAAACAGGTGGTGCTTGCCCAACAGCCCAAACAGCACAGCCGTGCATCACCATGACACCAGGCTCTGGTGTGTGGTGCTTGCCCAACAGCCCAAACAGCACAGGCACATCACCGTGACTGCCTTCATCACCTGCGCCAGTGCTGGTGCTTCCCTGACTGCCCAATCAGCACGTGCTGCTGCATTGCCTTCAGGCACTGCCTTGATCACCTCACGTCGGTGCACCCACACAGCACAGCTGTGCATTTCTGTGACTGGCAACCAAAGGAACTCACAGTGACTGCCCAACCAGCACGTGCTGCTGCATTGCCTTTAGGCACTGCCTTGATCACCTCACGTCCGTGCACCCAAGCAGCACAGCCGTGCATTACCGTGACTGACTAGTTTTGAGGCGCCTCAAAACTAGACTTCACGTCGGTGCACCCAAACAGCACAACCGTGCATTACCGTTACTGACTGGCAACCAAAGCAGCTCACAGTGGTTGGCGGGACAGGAGAGCGGCAGGATGGCAGGGCGGGGCACGCCACTGTTCTTGACAGCCCTCAGGACGTCCTTGTCAAACAGATGGTGCTTGGCTAACCATTTCCCACCGCACAGCACCGTTTTGCACTCACAGGGAGATGAGTGTTCTTGACAGCCCTCAGGTCGTCCTTGTCAAACAGATGGTGCTTGGCCAACCATTTCCCACCGCACAGCACCGTTTTGCACTCACAGGGAGATGAGTGTTCTTGACAGCCCTCAGGTCGTCCTTGTCAAACAGATGGTGCTTGGCCAACCATTTCCCACCGCACAGCACCGTTTTGCACTCACAGGGAGATGAGTGTTCTTGACAGCCCTCAGGTCGTCCTTGTCAAACAGATGGTGCTTGGCCAACCATTTCCCACCGCACAGCACCGTTTTGCACTCACAGGGAGATGAGTGTTCTTGACAGCCCTCAGCACGTCCTTGTCAAACAGATGGTGCTTGCCCGACAGCCCAAACAGCACGTGCGTGCATTACCATGACTGGCAACCAGAATAACTCAAGGGCGACTCACAGTGGTTGGCAGGACAGGAGAGGGGCAGGATGGCAGGGCGGGGCACGCCAGAGTTCTTCACAGCTCTCAGCACGTCCTTGTCAAACAGGTGGTGCTTGCCCGACAGCCCAAACAGCACGTGCGGCTGCACTGCCTTGATCACCGCGGCTAAATGGGCGCCCTCCTGCAGTCCCCCCTCCTCCCGCGCCTCTGCTGCCGGCCTCAGGAAGGGCCGCAGCTGGTTGGATACTGCGCCCCTGGCTTCGGTCATCAGGCCCTGAGAGAAGAGAAGGGGACGAAGAGGGGAGAAGGGGGGGAAGTGGGAGAATGAGGTGCTTCCCTGACAGACCAGCGCCCCCTCCTGCAGCCCCCCCTTCCCCCCCCCCCTCCCTCTGCTGCCGGCCGCAGAAAGGGCCGCAACAGGTTGGGTACTGCGCCCCTGGCTTCGGTCATGAGCCCCTGAGGGGAAGGGGGGTAAAGATTGGATGAGGGGGAAATATGGTGCGGAAGAGTGATGGGGGGGAGGGGGGGATGCAACAGGGGAGGGGACGAACAGGGGAGTGGGGAACAACGGTTCTCGGTTGGTTGGGTGCCACGCCTCTGGCTTCCCCCATATGCTGTCATACATGTGCCCTCTTATCACCTCATATCCCCGATTTTACCCTTCGCCACCTCTTACCACATCTTACCACCTCATGTCACCGCATTCCACCGCACATCACTCTCACACACCTTGTTATCCACGATCCAGAAGTTGCGAGCAGCCTGCACGTAGCTGTGCTTGCTCTCTCCCAAATGCGCCACCATCGCCTTTTGAAGTGCTATCAGCATGCCCTGCACCGCACTGCACCGTGGGAAGAGACAGAAACGGTAGTTGATTTCACATGTCAAATACCACATCACATGTGACAGTATCACCATCTGTAGCACTACCAGCATGGATTTTGAGTCGACTCAAAAGTCACCTTGTGATACCATCACCATCTGTAGCACTACCAGCATACCCTGCACCACAGTACGTGGTAGGGAGTAATGTGGAAACAGCAACAAAAAGAAAAACAACAAACAACAACATCAATTGTGAGCATTCGTGAAAAAAAACCTATATATTCAGCCCCCTATTGTTGTGCTCAGAGCCACACGCTCACCTGCCTGCCTGTCTCCCAACCCAAGCCACACGCACCTGCCAGCGCCCGTGACAACCATTCTGCAGTTGGACAGCTCGCCGGGAGTGCCCAGAGCTACGTGCTCTCCCCTTTCTGCCCCTCCCAACCCACATGCACCAGCCTGACCCACACGCACCTGCCAGCGTCAGTGACAACCATTCTGCAGTTGGCCAGTTCATCGGGAGGCAGCTCCTGCGCCCTCAGCACGCTGGTCACCGTAGCCACAGCCGGGCCCCACTTTTGCTGTTGTTGTTGTGTCCAAAAGAGCAGACGCACCCCTTCAGCCCCTCCCAAGCTGCACGCACCTGCCTGCACCGGTCACAACCATTTTGCAGTTCGCCAATTCACTGGGAGGCAGCTCCTGCGCCCTCAGCACGTTGGTCACCGCCGCCACAGCCAGACCCCACTGTTTTTCTTTTGAGAAGAACAAATTCTCTTTGTGCCCCTCCCAACCCACACACACCTGCCTGCACCGGTCACAACCATTTTGCAATTCGCCAGTTCACTAGGAGGCAGCTCCTGCGCCCTCAGCACGTTGGTCACCGCCGCCACAGCCAGCCCCCCCGTGCCCTGGATGTCGTCATTGAACGTGCGATACTGGTGCCTGTAGCGGTCCATGAGCACGTGCGCCCACTTGCGCTCCATGTCCTCGAACTGGATGGGTAGTGGGTTAGGTGGAGCGGCAGAGAGATGGATAGCGAAGCACACTGCACTGACACCAACAGCCAGCCTCTACCCGTGCCCTGGATGTCGTCGTTGAACGTGCAATACTGGTGCCTGTAGCGGTCCATGAGCACATGCGCCCACTTGCGCTCCATGTCCTCGAACTGGGGGTGGAGGGGCGGAGATAGAGGGGGGCAGTGGCAGAGGGTCAGTGGTGGTGATGAGTTGTGCGGCACTGCATCCTGTACCAGTCCATGAGCACGTACGCCCACTTGCCCTCCATGTCCTCAAACTGGCATGGCGATGTGGGCGCCTGTGAATGGGTATGGGACACAGACGGTTGGGTGGATGGAAGCAGGGCAGAGGTGTGAAAGGCAGTACTGGTGCCTGTAGCGGTCCATCAATATCCAACAATATACGCACCCACTTGCGCTCCATGTCCTCAAGCTGGCATGGCGTTTTAGGCGGGGCGCATGGGAATGAGGCACAGATGGTTGGGTGGATGGAAGCAGGGGCAGAGGCAGAGGGCAGGTGTGAATGAGACGCGGTACTGGTGACGATAACGTTGGGCCAGCGGGAGGTAACGGCCTGCATGAACGAACTCGTCTATTGAGCTCCAGATAGACCTCTCCGTCTATTGAGCTCCAGATAGACCTCTCCGTCTATTGAGCTCCAGATAGACCTCTCCGTCTATTGAGCTCCAGATAGACCTCTCCGTCTATTGAGCTCCAGATAGACCTCTCCGTCTATTGAGCTCCAGATAGACCTCTCCGTCTATTGAGCTCCAGATAGACCTCTCCGTCTATTGAGCTCCAGATAGACCTCTCCGTCTATTGAGCTCCAGATAGACCTCTCCGTCTATTGAGCTCCAGATAGACCTCCCCGTCTATTGAGCTCCAGATAGACCTCCCCGTCTATTGAGCTCCAGATAGACCTCCCCGTCTATTGAGCTCCAGATAGACCTCCCCGTCTATTGAGCTCCAGATAGACCTCCCCGTCTATTGAGCTCCAGATAGACCTCTCCGTCTATTGAGCTCCAGATAGACCTCTCCGTCTATTGAGCTCCAGATAGACCTCTCCGTCTATTGAGCTCCAGATAGACCTCTCCGTCTATTGAGCTCCAGATAGACCTCTCCGTCTATTGAGCTCCAGATAGACCTCTCCGTCTATTGAGCTCCAGATAGACCTCTCCGTCTATTGAGCTCCAGATAGACCTCTCCGTCTATTGAGCTCCAGATAGACCTCTCCGTCTATTGAGCTCCAGATAGACCTCTCCGTCTATTGAGCTCCAGATAGACCTCTCCGTCTATTGAGCTCCAGATAGACCTCTCCGTCTATTGAGCTCCAGATAGACCTCTCCGTCTATTGAGCTCCAGATAGACCTCTCCGTCTATTGAGCTCCAGATAGACCTCTCCGTCTATTGAGCTCCAGATAGACCTCTCCGTCTATTGAGCTCCAGATAGACCTCTCCGTCTATTGATCTCCGGATAGACCTCTCCGTCTATTGAGCTCCAGATAGACCTCTCCGTCTATTGAGCTCCAGATAGACCTCTCCGTCTATTGAGCTCCAGATAGACCTCTCCGTCTATTGAGCTCCAGATAGACCTCCCCGTCTATTGAGCTCCAGATAGACCTCTCCGTCTATTGAGCTCCAGATAGACCTCTCCGTCTATTGAGCTCCAGATAGACCTCTCCGTCTATTGAGCTCCAGATAGACCTCTCCGTCTATTGAGCTCCAGATAGACCTCTCCGTCTATTGAGCTCCAGATAGACCTCTCCGTCTATTGAGGTGCCTCACCACACGCCTTGCACCTGCACTGCTTGGCACCAGCACATCCTGGTAACCGCACGCACCTGGACAATAACGTTTGGCCAGCGGGCGGTAACAGCCTCCATGAACTCGTCTATGAGCTCCAGGTAGTCCTTGCCGCCTATGTGCGGATGGAGGCACCTTCCCTCCCCACCCTCGCCGTCTGTCTATTGAGGCGCCTCAACACACGCCTGGCACCAGCACTGTCTGGCTGGTAACCGCACGCACCGAACAATGACGCACCTGAACGATGACATTGGGCCAGCGGGCGGTGACGGCCTCCATGAACTCGTCTATGAGCTCCAGATAGTCCTCCCCGTCTATGCGCGGATGGCGCAGGCCCAGGTCTGCACGCCAGTGAGGGGGAGGGAGTAACAAGGGGGGTCACGAGGGGGGGACATTCAGGTGAAGGTAACGGGGATGAGGGGGGATGAGGGGGGGACAGGAGGAGAGGAGGAAAACGGGGGACAAGGGGGTCGAGAGGAGGAGGGCAACACGGGGGAGGGGAGAAAGGTGATGCGAAGGAGGGGGGAGGGGAATTTGAAGTTGACTCACAAGCAATGAAGTGGAGGAGGATTCTGAGGGGTGCGATGGGTACATCAAGGGGTACGAGGGCGTACAGAGTGGGTCCTTCATGAGCTCGCTGTTGTTGGTGCCCACATCGAAGACTACAGGCAGCACCTGGGGGCGGAGGGTGGGAGGAGAAGGACAACAATGGGGGAGATGAAACAAACAGTCTGTTGATAACCCATCAGCCATGTTTCTCCCATAATGGCCGTCTGAATCAACAAAAAGTGGAACCATCACAAGCCATTTCCTCTGCTCGTCCCCCTCCTCAGCCATTTCTTCTTCTAATCGTCCCCATATCCTCTGCTCGTCCCTCCCTTTCTTTGTCTCTCCCACTCACCTGGTTGGGGTTGATGCCGGCAGCAGCCACGTACATGTCCAGCTTTCCCACCGGCGCCGACACGGCCTGCACGCCACAGTCGCCCACTCCCAGCACTCTGCTGCCATCCGTGATCACTATGATATCCACCTGGGTGGGATTGTGAGGGGTGCAGTAGGGTAGAGAGGTAAAGGACAGAGATATCAGCTTCCCCACCGGTGCTGACACGGCCTGCATGCCACAGTCCCCCACGCCCAGCACCCTGCTGCCATCCGTGATCACTATGATATCCACCTGGGTGGGATTGTGAGCGGTGCAGTAGGGTAGAGAGGTAAAGGACAGAGATATCAGCTTCCCCACCGGTGCTGACACGGCCTGCATGCCACAGTCCCCCACGCCCAGCACCCTGCTGCCATCCGTGATCACTATGATATCCACCTGGGTGGGATTGTGAGCGGTGCAGTAGGGTAGAGAGGTAAAGGACAGAGATATCAGCTTCCCCACCGGTGCTGACACGGCCTGCATGCCACAGTCCCCCACGCCCAGCACCATACTGCCATCCGTGATCACTATGATATCCACCTGGGTGGGATTGTGAGCAGTGCAGTAGGGTAGAGAGGTAAAGGACAGAGATATCAGCTTCCCCACTGGTGCTGACACGGCCTGCATGCCACAGTCCCCCACGCCCAGCACCCTGCTGCCATCCGTGATCACTATGATGTCCACCTGAGGGAGCAGGTAAGGGGGAGTGGGTAGAGGGGGGTGAGAAGGGAAGAGTAGGGGTGTGGCGGTGGTGAGACAATCTCCCTGCATGCCACACCACAGTCGCCCACGCCCAGCACCCTGATAGATACCGTCCGTGATCACTATGATTTCCACCTGGGAGGGCGGGGGCGGGTAGGTGGGATCGGGTAGAGGGGGGTTGAGTAGGGAGAAGTAGAGCGTGGTGGTGAGACAAATACAACTAGCCATGTCATTGTGACGGTTCGCGCTGAAGTACCCGCTTCTTCGCAACCACTGCACCTGTTCCCACAGCACATTCATTCGGCTTGTGTTGTGAACAAACGCACACTCAAACACCATGTCTGCACTTACTGCTCATACGTGATCGGACGGCCAGTTGTGCACCATGGAGGCCATCTCGCCCTGGTCGTTGTTTGCGCTGAAGTACATGCTTTCTTGCCACCACTGTACCTGTTCCTGCAGAACATTTCTATGACAGTTCGTTCGCACTTTCATTAATTCAAACACCACACATGCTTACATGGTCTGACGGCCAGTTGTGCACCATGGAGGCCATCTCGCCCTGGTCGTTGACGCTGAAGTACATGCCCCGGGGGCGGCGGTGTATGTACCCGCTCCTACAGTACATTTCATTCACGTTTTACATGTACATAAAAACAAACACCACGCGCGCACTCACATGGTCGGAGGGCCAGTTGTGCACCATGGAGGCCATCTCGCCCTGGTCATTGGCGCTGAAGTACATGCCCCGGGGGCGGCGGAAGAGGGAGGCGTAGCGCTGGCACACCATGCCCACCGTGGGCGTGTAGACAATGCGCGACATCTCCTCTATGTTGTCCATCAGGATCTGATGGAGTGGGAAGGGGGAAGGGAAGAGGGGCAGAGGGGGGGGGATGACGGATGGAGCGTGGGAAGGAGTGTGATGAGAGGAGGAACTTGAACTGCCGGCACACCATGCCCACGGTGGGCATGTAGACGATGCGCGACATCTCCTCTATGTTGTCCATCAGAATCTGATTAGTTGAGAAGAGGGGAGGGTGGGAAGGGGAGAGGGTGACCTTCGGAGCATGGCAGGAAGGATGATGGGAGGAGGGATACGATCGGCTGGCACACCATGCCCACGGTGGGCGTGTACACGATGCGCGACATCTCCTCTATGTTGTCCATCAGAATCTGATGAGGTGGGGGGGGGGGGGGGGGGGGGAGGGAAGAGGGGCAGAGGGGCAGGGATGACGGATGGAGCGTGGGAGGGAGTGTGATGAGAGGAGGAACTTGAACTGCCGGCACACCATGCCCACGGTGGGCGTGTAGACGATGCGCGACATCTCCTCTATGTTGTCCATCAGAATCTGATGAGTGGAGGGGGGGGAGAGGAGGGGAGCCGGGTAGGGGCAGAGGGATGCCGGACGGAGCGTGGGAGGGAGGCGTAACGCTGGCACACCATGCCCATGGTGGGCGTGTACACAATGCGCGGCATCTCCTTTATGTTGTCCATCAGGATCTGATAGGAGGAGGAGCAAGGGGGAACAGAGGGGAGGGGCAGAGAGGTGGGCTTTGGAGCATGGCAGGGAGCACGATACAAGCTGCCGGCACACCATGCACACGGTGGACATGTAGACAATGCGTGACATCTCCTCTACATTGAGGGTGGGAAGGGGAGAGGGGTGACCTTCGGAGCATGGCAGGGAGGATGATGGGAGGAGGGATACGATCAGCTGGCACACCATGCACATGGTGGCCATGTAGTCGATGCGTGACATCTCCTCTACATTGAGGGTGGGTAGAGGGATGACGGGCGGAGGGGGAAGGCATGACGGATGGGGAGCATGAACGCTCCTATACGATGGGAAGGAATCTTCAGAATGGACAGGGATTCAGATTGCTGGAGCGTCTTCACTGCAGCCTGAGTCCACTGTGGTCCACCTCAGCGGTACACACAGGGCCACCACCCCGCACCTTGTTACGGTCACACCCACTATCGCTCACTAACTACAGTCACACCACACTCATACCCGGAAATACAGAGTCTCGTTGCGGTCGTGCAGGCAGTTGAGGATGCGCCACTTCTGCAGGTCCATGGGGTCGTCCGACATGCTGGTGGGGCAGAGGTCCCACCACACATTCCTCACCTCGTTACAGTCACACATACCGTCAATACAGTCACACCAAACGCACTCATACCCGGTAATACAGAGTCTCGTTGCGGTCGTGCAGGCGGTTGAGGATGCGCCACTTCTGCAGGTCCACGGGGTCGTCAGACGACCTGGGCTTGCGTTCAATGGCCTCGTACTGCCGCACTGGAGGGGGGAGAGGGGAGGTGTGGAAAGGAATGGAAGTGGAATGGAACGTAGACAAGGTCGAGAAGTGACTGTAGGTTCATTCTATGATTGCGGTGCAGCGAGGTGGTGTGAGCAGATCCTTTATGCTCAACACCGTGGCAAGAATGGTGCTTCAAAGCATCCTATACGTACGAGGGTGTACTCGCTGAACTGCTGCATTTGTTCCTCCATAATCTGGTAACCCGGTGGGAGAAGGTCCCTCATTTGAAGGGCCTCAAAAGTCACTCTATAACGCGTACGAGGGTGTACTTACTGAACTGCTGCATTTGCTCCTCCATGGTCTGGTAACCCGGCGGAAGAAGGGCCCTCATTTGAAGCGCTTCAAAAGTCACTCTGTAACGCGTACGAGGGTGTACTTACTGAACTGCTGCATTTGCTCCTCCATGGTCTGGTAACCCGGCGGAAGAAGGGCCCTCATTTGAAGCGCTTCAAAAGTCACTCTATAACGCGTACGAGGGTGTACTTACTGAACTGCTGCATTTGCTCCTCCATGGTCTGGTAACCCGGCAGAAGAAGGGCCCTCATTCGAAGCGCTTCAAAAGTCACTCTATAACGCGTACGAGGGTGTACTTACTGAACTGCTGCATTTGCTCCTCCATGGTCTGGTAACCCGGCGGAAGAAGGCCTCTCAGCCCCAAGCGATCACGCTCTGGCGCCTCGAATGCCGTGTGCTGCGGGGAGACGAGGGAGGGCAAAGAGTGGGAAATATTATCAGTTACGAATGTTTTCTCTCACGAGAGACGATGGATGGTAGTGTACTGCTACGCGTCGGAGCAGCGAACGACGAGAGCAACACCATACGAACCGCGAGACGGGTTTCGGGTGTATATTACTGTGTTCTGACATATTCGGTACTAACAATGTTGACCCAGAGATGTTGTAGGAGACAAGTTTTCAGCCCACTGAGAAGCGAGGCATCAAAATGTTCAGGCGTTGGATTTCTTTGAAACTCTCTCCGTGCTTCTTTATTAGGTCTGGTTAGAAATGGCTTACTTTGTGAGTCTGGCTCAGAATGACTTACTTTGTTGAACCACGGGTCGTGAAGGAGGTCGGCTCCCCGTTTATTCACAATGACAGCGCGGCCATGGTGAAAGCACCGCGATGAACGGCCAAGATTGTCTTGATAGGCATTCAACAATGCGGTTGCTGGCCCACACCGCATCATATCTCGAGTCCTTCTGACGGCTGTCCGGATCAAAGCGGCACTCGCCATGACGAAATGCTATCTCGAACGGTAACGAATGGTCGCGAAGCCTAACGAAGGATGAGGAGAGGCAGCGAGGTGCTTCTGGTGACAATGCAGGGGCTCCGACTACGAAAGCTCGCCAGAATTCGAAGCGCCAACAGGAGCTGGCGAAACGGAAATGTAATGCGATGTTACGTCAACTCATAAAATAACGGCGATATGAGCTGCTTGCGCGATACTGGGTGGTAGCGGTAATAAATAGGATGGCGTGAGCTGGTTCTTGCAAATCGGAAGACGAAGCGCGAATTTGTGGATAACGGGGGACGGTGCTGAAAACTACCGTTGAAAGCGGTAGAAAGCGGACGAGGGAGTCGGAGCGAGAAGCAACGAGAAGCGAATGTGTAGTAAATAAGTTGAGCGGAGCGGGACGGCTGCAAGGCAACGATGTGATGAACGGCACGCAGCACGAGCCGTCACGCCAGGACCTGAAAAGCAAACTGGAATTTGCGATAGTCACAGGGAGCTGCGTCATGGAATGGAGGTGGAGACTTGGAAAGCTGGCTTGTCAGTGCCAGGAGAACGAATTGCATCCAACGATTGGCATGCGAAGTTACTGACGGTTACCAGCTGCAGTCAGTCGTTGGTGATTGGTTTTGCGGATTGAAGCGCCTTGAAGTTGGTTGACAGAAAGTCAGCCAGACTGACGTCATTACTGCGTTGGCAATTGCAGATTTTGCTCATCTTTGGGACCACATATTTGCTGGAGCAAAAACTTCCTTCGCTGCAATGGAAGTTGCTCGACTCGAACAAAAGGTTTATGCAGTAAGGTTTTACTTGTAAGTAAAGACCCACCAGAGACATGATGATGTTTTTTTTGACAATACAGGCAAATTCAAATGTTGTGCCACTACGGCCAACTTCCCAAATATCGGGAATGCTGACGATGAAGAAAAGATTGTGACCTGGCACACAAGCCTCTGCTGGATGGAATCTCCAGCAACCCCTTTGAAGCTCGAATTTCGATATATATTCATTCCGAGTACGAGAAACATCAAATGTGTTCCTTATCATTACTCTTTTTAGGAAAAGAAAGACAGAGTTCACATCACATGTCAAACACAAAAAATATACGTACAATGTTTACAATGCACGAATTTCACCAGAGTGAGACATCATTATATCCTAAAAAATACCATCATCGTCCCAAGCGAACGACATTGAACCGTTATCAAGGTTCGTCATTGCTCTACAGTGTGCGGCCGTTCGTTAGACTGGGTTTTAAGTCAAAACAGAGTCACTGGTTGCCCGGATCATGGCAGTGATAACGTAGCACCCGGTTGCGCGTGGGAGGAGGTGGGGGATGGGAAGGAGTGGGGGGGGGGGGGGGGGGGGAAGGGGGGGAGACAATACCCACTTCAATCTAGCATATGCAAAACTCCACAATTTGCAGTATACATGATTCATTACGCACCTCATCTTGTTCAGAACCTGGAGCATTGTAAATCGAGAAACTGTAGGGAGCACGTGAACTCTGGTCAAACAGCTGGTGAAGTGAGTCAACGAGGGAAGTAGCCACGCAAAATATCACGCTGCTGACTCACCATATGCCCAACTCTGCTCTCACATCCCATCCGCATTCGTTTCCTGGTGACCAGTTTTCATGCGCATCTACAGTGTCAGCACATATGGGAAAGATGGTGTCACCATCAACATGTACTGTGCATGTATGATGGTGATGGTGCTGCATGGTACCAACTGGGCGCTCGCGTTTTCCGTTTCCATCACCTAAACGAGAATTAGAACGAGGAAGAGATGGACCTGGGAAAGAAGCTGAAACTGCTCAGCATGGGCCTGAGAGAATACTCACGGGAGGAGCGAAAGAGGGTGAAGGCGACGGTGCAGCACCTGGAGGTAGTGGTGGAGCGACTGAGGCACAAAGTGATGCGATATCCGGGAGACAAGAGAGCACAAAACAGGTTGATGCGGAAGGAGGCGCACCTAGGGGCTTATCTCCAGAGCTGCAAAGATCGGATGCAAGTGTTAGCGGGAATCAAGGTGGAGCTCACCGGAGAAGTCCCATCGCCATACTTGTCGGCCAGAATCAAAGTACGGAAGAGACGGACGGTGGTGCGCGAGATCTCTCACCATGGAGTGGTGTACCAGGGGACAAAGGAGGTGCTGAAGGCGGCAGCGGACCATTTCAAAGCTGCTTTTGGCGAGGTGCTACCAGAGGAAGAGGTGGACTGGGGGACTTTCTCGGAAGGCGCCAGATTCTCGGAGACGGATGCAGCGCTCCTTGGGGCAGACTGGACGGAGGAGGAGGTCAAGCAGGCGCTGGAGAGCCTCCCGAAGAGGAAATCTCCCGGGCAGGACGGCTTGCCCGCGGAATATTTCATTCTGCACTGGGATCTGCTGAAAGCACATGTGATGAGTTTTGTCGGGGAATTCGCCAGGAAGGCGAGTATGCCGGAGAGCTTATCGACAGCGGTGACAGTCCTGCTGCATAAGAAGGGGCCAACAGATCAACTGGGGAACTACCGCCCCATCACACTTCTGTCAGTCATGTACAAGGTGGTTACAAAAGTTATGGCTACAAGGCTCAAAAAGGTGCTGGGCAAAGTCCTGTCAAAAGAACAGCACGACTTCTTACCGGGGAAAAGCCTGGCGGACGCAGTATCAGTGGTAGCGGATGCGGTGGAGGCAGCGAACAGCGGTAAGGAAGATTGGCTACTGCTGCTGGTAGATTTCCAGAAGGCCTATGACACGGTCTCGAGGGTCTTCCTTTTCAGGGTCATGAAGGAGCTGGGGGTGCCTGACAATTTCATCGGCCGGACCAGGGGCCTGCATGCAGACGCAGGGACAAGGGTCATAATTAATGGGTGGTTAAGCGACAGGGTGGAGATGAACAGAGGGGTCAGGCAGGGGTGCCCACTGGCGCCATACCTGTTTCTTTGCGCACTCGAGCCGTTATGCAGAGCCACGCAGCGGGAGAAGCTGGGCATCGGACCGGCCGGGAAGGAGCCGCTTGCATACGTGGGATACGCCGACGACACATCATTTCTGCTGAATGGAGAAGCACAACTGCGGAAGGTGGTGGAGGTCTTGGGCACCTTCGAGAAACAGTCAGGGCTGAAGGTGAATTGTGAAAAGTCAGTGGTGGTACCGCTGGGAAGCAACCGGGGAGAGCCGGCGCCGGCAGACGTCTCGTATAAATGGTCGGAGCAGGGAGAGCCGGAGAGGCTCTTGGGGGTGTGGATAACGCCCAACGGTGACCCGGATCCATCCTGGAAGAGGGCGTACGAAAGGATAAAAGAGGAGCTGAGGAAGTGGGAAGCGCAATATCTAACAACCACGGCAAGAGTGGCAGTGATTAGCTGCTATGTCCTGCCAGTACTGATGTTCCAGGCCCAAGTCTACTCGCCGCCGGAGGAGACGTGGGAAAAAATCAGGAAATTATGTCACGCGTTCGTATCGGCAGGGGAGGCGGCAGAAGAAAAAATATTCATCCTGTGGAGCGCGTACCTGGCGTGTCTGCCGCGGAAGGATGGAGGTCTGGGGCAGCTGGACCCGAAGCTTTGCCTGGACGGGCTGGCGATCCGCAGGATCGGAAAGTTTCTGAAGGAGCCGGACGGAACGCGCCGCTGGCTGGCAGAGAAGGCGGCGGCTTTCCCGCAAGGGCTGGCCACGCTGTACGCGCACCCGTCGGCAATAAAGCAGTGGCAGCGCGGTAGCGAACGATGGAAGGCGGCGGCAAAAGTGTTCTGGAAATCACCTTTCGCGACACTGCCGGCACCAAGGAGCAGGTGGGAGGTGGAAGAGGAGTTTATTTGTTTCAACAGAAACATCATGCATCGAGGGGAGAGCCCTTTCGGTCACCAAATAGGCACAGCGGCCCTCATCACCACGCGCGTTCGGGACCTGCTCACGGACGGGCCAGGGGGACGGAGGGGGGTGAAAGAAGAAGAGGTGCTGACGATTGAACTGGGAAGCAAGGAGGCGGCGGTCATGGCAAGGAAGGCATACGGGGCCATGCCGCCGGAGTGGAGGAAATTGATCGAGGAGCCGGCAACGGCCGATGCTGTGGTGAAAGCATCGGGAGTGGTGAGGTACATCCTGCAAGGGCAACCAGCTAGACTCCCATGGGCAGTGGACGGGGTGGACGGCAGGAAGGTGGTCGTGTCCAGCATGTCCCTCGGTGAAGACGGGAGAATAGGGAAAAAAACAAGAGCGGAGAAAACGTGTTTCGAAGCGTGCAGACTCCAACCGATGGCGGTTCAGAAAGGAATACTGCTTGGCCCCGTGGGAGATCCAAAGGTGCGGTTGCTGTCTCTACCAGGACTGTTCGCTGGGGGGGAATTGGTGCCGCTACGCGGGGTAAGGGCCGCACTATCCAAGGCGAAAGGGCGTTCTTGGAGACAAGCGGAGTGGGAGGACGTGTGGGGAAAAAAGATTGACTGGCGGAAGGTCATTGAGACCAGAGACTCGATAAATGTACCGGGCAAGGCGAGGGACGTCCTACTAAGGGTTCACAGCATGAACCTGCAGGTTGGGGGGAGGCTGGGTTTCTTCCAGAACAAGATAGCATGTGTGCACTGTGGAGAGGAGGAAACCCTAGCACATTGTCTCTACAGCTGCCCGGTCATACAACCGATCATTGGCGCGCTGAAGCGGACGTTGCACATGCTGAACCCGGGCAGGTCGGTGGACTGTCTGGGGGACCTACTGTTTGGCGAAAAGGGCACAGCGTCAGGTTTTCCGGAGATGACGCTGACATCAGTGGTGCTTAGGTAGATTTGGTTGGCGCGATGCAATGCAGTTTGGCGCGCAGCTCCTTTCGAGAGAAAGAAGGTGGGGAGATGTGCTGTGCTGGACTTCATGACGCATGCGAGGGTGGTGCTGGCAGCAAGGGGAAGGCTGGCAGCGGCCGATGAAGGGAGAAGTTTCTGGAAGACAGACAACTGGAGCCATGTGGCTGCGGATGAGAAGTTGCAGCTTCAGAAGATTTGCGGTGATGGTGGGCCAACAATTTGGGCGGCTCCTTTCCTCTCCATCTGGCGCAACCCGCGCACTTTCTATCAGCCTCCGTAGCATGCCATAGGGGGGCGGTGCGGTGTCCACAAGGCGTGGCCTAGACCCTCCAAGATGTACAGTTACGACTGCGGATGTATCTATATTTGATAATATATTTACACCTCCAAAAAAAAAAAAAAAAAAAACCTAAACGAGAATTCGCGAACCTGCGACCACCTTCCTTGTCGCACCAAGTTTGTCAGGTTGGCGGTGCTAGTCTGTTTCTGCACCGCTCAACGCGTTTCGCTTGATGGGACTGGCTCGGCGATTCCAGCGCTTGGTAAGCTTCGCTTGGGACGCGTCGCGACGGGTTGTCCCATTCCCAGAGCAGCGGGGTCCGAGGCCAGCTGTGCATCTGCCGGTTGAATTCTGACCAATCGATGGTGGCTGTTTCCATCACGGAAGGCTCGAGATAAGGCTTGAGTGGTCTGGAAGCAAGAACCGTGATTTCAGGTCGCCGGTGTCGCCAAGCAACACCGCAGGGAAGTCCCGAAATTATTCACCTTCCCATCCCATCCATCCTCCTTCCCTTCCATCCCGTTCTTGGGGTTTCATTCACACCTACATCCCTTTCTTGGGGCTTCATTTCTTCCTGCACAGTTTCGGTTTCTTGAGTTATCTTCTCCGTAGTTCCGTGGCTTGGGAGGGACGTCTCGTGACGCGCTACCTTGGGTCCATCTGGCTGTGAGAAGTACGCCGTGATGATCTCTTGGTTAGGTGTCCGTGATTTGTTGATGGCGTCTGTGTTTCTGTCTCCCGAGTTCTGTCGTTTCAGTATTGGTTGGACCATTTGGTCGTACTATTCTTTAGGTTGAGGTTACTGTCGAAGTTGATTTGTGAATTTGACGTCGCGTCAGTTCCCGTCCCTTTTGAGGCGGCTTCTTCGAAGTCAGCTGGTTACAAAGGCCTAGTCTAATTCGGTTTGGCCTATCGACGCTTAAGATACGAAGGGCTCGTCACCAGTTCGCCCTAGGGTCGCTATGTCCCAGATGTTTCGCCACGTTGAGCTATTGAAGCGTGATAACGATTCTATAAAACGAGTTGAGCACTTTTGGTGTTGCCGTCGAAGAGTCGACTCTCAGTCGTGATTCCGTCTTGAGCGTCGTGAAGAGCGAAGGGTCCGTGCAAAGTGCCTGATTATTGAGTGGGCCGTACGTTGCGCCTATCTAACTTGTGTTGAAATGTTGTATATATAAAGTAATCGCTTGTGGAGCGTCAGTTAACCCTGTGATGTACGTCGATGTATATAATATGATTACGTATAGCGATGACATGTTTCCTCTCGCGCAGGTTGTCGCTGGTTATGGTTGCGTGCTTGCACTCTCTGGGATTAGAACGGATGGCTAGAAATGTTGTGGCAGTTCGTTTGCCTATGCTTGGATACGCGTTCTGCACCCGCAGGTCTTATGAAACAGGCGAAGAGAAGGCGTAGTGCGGTGTTTTTTTTTTTTGTTTCCACGCACTTCGCTAACAGGTGGTGTTCCTACCATGGTTACCAGTCGGTTCCGGCCTGGGTGCTTCTCCCTCCCACCCTATCCCCCCGAGGGGGCTCTGGGGCTTTCACTTTTTTTTTTCTTCTCTTGGTGCTTGGGTGCGGTTGCCTCACTAACAGCACTGACGGCCTCGGCGTTAACTCACGTCATCCCACCCGGTTAATTCAGTACTTTCGAGAGTTCCTTCAACGGTCATGGCTAGAGTACTTCACCTGCGTTCGTCCTGACTGGTGTCGTCGTCTTCGGAATTCAGCCAGCAATTTGTGGAGCTATCGCGAAGCTAGTGCTACGACACATCTCAGTTTCAACGTTTCCGTCGGTCGCTCTTCACAGTGTTACTACCTCGTATTTGGCCCTCGTTGCTGCTCGTAGGTGTCGGACCTGCTGTGCCTTGCATCCCTTCCGTCCCCATCCCCGTACGGGGCTCTGGGGTTTCACGTTTCTCCTCTGTTCCCGTAGTCCTTTTCACGCCAGCAGACACGCGGGCAGGTTGTCGTCCGAGTTGCCTTCTGGGCTAGCGGAAAGCGTGGCACTCAAATCACCTAATGGAACGATCGGGTAGTTCGAGCCATGTGCTGCCGTTTACTTTTCTGGTGTCTGCGATTCGTTTTTGGACTAACCGTCAAGAGTGTCAGATTAGACTGTCATTCGTTGCTGCGTGTAGATTCCACGCTTTCTTGCCTCGTTCCCCTCCCTTTCCCATCCCCTTCTGGGGCTCTGGGGTTTGATTTTCCCTTTCTTCGCCCCTCTGGTCCGTTGGGTCCCTGCCAGCAGCACACCAGGGTGTCTGCGGCCAGTTCGTTTCGCTCAATCGCCCGCCTCCGCTTGAGACAGACTGCGCTCTGCGGACGCCGAACGGTGTGGTCGATTGTAGTCACCAGCTTAGTGTTCGTTCAGCCTAGCATTCGTTCAACCTTTTCTTACCTTACGTCTCGTTCAGCTTCGCGTGCCTCGCTTTGGTGTTGGCGTGTCTCCTTTTGTATCTCCCTCCCCTTCCCCTTTTCCCCCTTCCCCCATCCCCGTTGGGGGCTCCGGGGCATAAGGTGCTTTTCTCTCCTCCGCAGTCCCGTGTTTGCTGTGATTGCCCTGCCAGCAGCACAGCAGAGGATTCATGTTCAGTGTGTCGCTCGCAAGCACGTGTCTGCTGCAGATTCTCCAAGCAGTCGGTGATGGAGTGATATAGCTTCTGAACTTGCAGTTTTTTTAAAAAGCCGTGTTCTTTCCTTTCCCTGATGCGTCCAACATAGCTCCTCCCGTCTAGGCTGTAGCCGCGGTCTCGATTCCCTCGTTGTGTTACACGTGCGTTCTCCCTGGTTGGCGTTCCCGTTCCCGTCCCCTCCCCCCTGGGGCCCCCCTGGCCCCATAACCTGTGCATTTCTCCTTCCTCCCTCGTGTAGCCACACTGCGTTCATCCCCATAGGCTGTGCGCTGGCACCTGTGGTCGATCGGTACGGTCTAGGTGGTTTGGGTCTTTCGGTGTCAAGCACATGGCAGCCGCAGATTCGCCTAGCAATTGGTGACTTGCTTGAGTGATTGAGCCTTTTTACGGAAGATTACAAGCCTTTCCTCTCCTTACCCTGCTGCGTTGCTGTAACTCCATCCGTTTCAGCTGTAGCCTCGGTCGCATTCCGTTACATGCGCGCTTTTTCTGGTTGGCGTTCCCCTGTCTGTCTCCCCTCCCTGGGGCCCCCTGGCCCCGTAACCTGTCTCTTCTTCCTTCCTCGTGTAGCCGTACTGCGTTCATCCCCACAGGCTGCGCTCTGGCACCTGAGGTCGAACGTCTAACCGTCTAGGTGTTCCGGGTCTTTTGGTTTTAAGCGCAGCCGCAGATGCGTCAAGCATTCGGTGACTGAACGATTTCTCTGCCTGAAAAACCCGAGCCTTTCATTTCTCCATACCCTGCTGCGCCAATGTAGCTCCATCCGTTTCAGCTGTAGCGCATTCCGTTACATGCGCGCTTTTCCTGGTTGGCGTTCCCCTGTCTCTGTCCCCCCCCCTCTTCCCGGGGCCCCCTGGTCCCGTAACCTGTGTCTCTTTCCTCCCTCGTGTAGCCACACTGCGTGCATCCTAACAGCCTGCTCCGGCACCTGAGGTCGAACGTCTAGGCGTTTCGGGTTTTTTCGGTTTCGAGCACAGCCGCAGAGGCGCCAAGCAATCGGTGACTGAACGAACTCGAAGTTTTATACCTGAAATATGCCGTTTCTCTACATATCCCGCTGCGTCTAGCTCCATCCGTTTCAGCTGTAGCTTCGGTTCCATTCCGTTACACGTGCGCTTTTTCTGGTTGGCGTTTCCCTGTCCTTTTCTCCCGGGGCCCCCTGGCCCCGTAACCTGTGTCTCCTTCCTTCCTCGTCTAGCCACACTGCGTGCGTCCCAACAGCCTGCTCTGGCACCTGAGGTCGAACGCCTAGCACAGCCACATATGCGCCAACCAACCGGTGACCGGACAATTTTTAAGTTTCACAAAGTTTAAGCCGTCTTTTCTCCTTACCCCGCTACGTGTAGCTCCTCCCGTTTCAGCTGTAGCTCCGGTTCCATTCCGTTACACGTGCGGTTTTTCTGGTTGGCGTTTCCCTGTCCTTCCCTCCCCCCCGGGGCCCCCTGGCCCCGTAACCTGTGTCTCTTTCCTTCCTCGTGTAGCCACGCTGTGTCATTCCCACAGGGCTCGTTTCCCGCCTATCGTCGATCGTCTAACTGTGGAGGTGTTTCGGGTCTTTCGGGTTCAAGCACAGCCACAGATGCGTCAAGCTCTCAGTGACTGAACGATATAGCCTCGCTGAACTGAATTTCAAACGCATTTCTCTCCTAACCCTGCTGCGTCCAGTATAGCTCCATCCGTTACGCGTGCGCTTTTCCTGGTTGGCGTTCCCCCTCCCGTCCCTCCCCCCTGGGGCCCCCTGGTCCCGTAACCTTGTCTCCTTCCTTCCTCCCTCCTCTGGCCACACTGCGTTCGTCCCCACAGGCCGCCTACAGTCGCCTGTCCTAGATCCTCTGACCCTTTTGGTGTTTTGCGTCTTTCGGTTCTAACCACGCGTCAGCTGCAGATGCGCCAGATTATAACGATAGGTGATTGAACCATATTCGCCACACTCACTCCGCACCTGGACTATCAGACTTTTCCTATTTACACCCTGCTGCGTCCAGTCTAGCTCATTCCGTTCAAGCTGTGACCCTTGTCCGCTCCGGTGTTACACGAGTGCTGGTTGGCGTTTCCCCTCCCCTCCCTTCCCCCTGGGGCCCCCTGGCCCTGTAACCTTCTGTCTCCTTCCTCCCTCGTCTAGCCACACTGCGTCATTCCCACAGGCTGCGTCTGCCACTTCTCGTCTAACAGTCAAAGGTGGTTCGGGTCTTACGATTCTCACCACGTGTCACCTGCAGTTTCGCCAGGCTACTAATCGGTGATCGGACGTTATTAATCCCCTATGCTCCGGCGATATTGAGCTTTTCCTATTCACACCCTGCTGGCTCCAGTCTACATCACTCCATTCAAGCTATAGCCTCTACCCTAGTCCGCTCCTTGCATTACACGAGTTCTGGTAGTGCTGGTTGGCGTTTTCCCTTTCCTCCTTCCCCCTGGGCCCCCCTGGCCCAGTAATCTTCTGTCTCCTCCCTCCTGTAGCCACATTGCCTAGTTCCCACAGGGTGTGTTCTAGGGCCTCTCGTCGGTCGTCCAACCGCGTCAGCAGATGTTTCGGGTGTTTCGGTTCCAGCCGGTCAGGTGTTTCGTTCCTCTTGAAATTTCATATGCCCTTGAGTACACCTATTGACCCGCTATTGTCTCAGACGTCGGTGCTCTTAGTCCTTCTTGGCCTGTCAGAGTCCTCCTAGTCTCGTTGGCGTTCCCTTCTCCTTTCCCCCCCCACCCCTCCCTCCCCCCCCCCCCCCCCCCCCCCCGGGCCCCCTGGCCCCATAACCTGTGTCTGTTTCCCTTCCTCTCCAAGCCACACCGCTCTCGTCCCCACAGGCCGCGTTCCCCCACCTCTCCCTTGGCCGTCCCTTCTCGTTCAGCCGCTTTGGTTCTCCTCGTCAGGTTCCTAATGCGGTGTGACTCTTGTGTTCTAATGCGGTGTGACTTACTAGTTCTCCAGTCCGTCGCTGCTGCCTCCTTTTGACCATCGTGCAGTGCTCTAGACGTCGATGCTCTTGGCCTTTCCTCCTTGCCTGGTTGGCTCTCTCCTGGTTGGCGCTCCCCTCCGTTCCCTCCCCTCCGCTCCCTCCCCTCCCCCCCCCCTCCCCTGGGCCCCCCTGGCCCCATAACCTGTATTCTCTCCGCGTCTCTCGCCCCGCCAGCCTTATTCCCCCCGTCCCCCGTCCAGGCTGCGAGCTCTGCCGCGCCTCTCTGCCGCGCTTCCCTTCCGCGCCCCCCCTGCGCCATTTCTACCTGCGCCTGCTTTGTGCCTCTCCTCGCGCTGCTGTCTGCTGCTCCTGCTGAACTCCTGCGTCTCTCCGCCTGCTGTCTGCACGTCTCTGCTTCTGCTCTGCCGTCCACTGTCTACTCGTCCACTCCTCTGCTTCCATCTACGCGTCTACCACCGCGTCCTCGTGTCTGCATCGTTGCGTTCATCCTGCTGTTCGTGTTGTTTGCCATTGGTCATCATCGCCTGTAATTACGCGTAGAGTCCGCCCAACCGAAGCTGGTGTGTTTGAAGTGTTTGTTGCGCATAGATCAGATTATAGTTGCTGCAACGTTCTAGTCCTCGTGCATATTTCCTCGCGAACTGTAGCTGTTAATGGGATAGGGAGGTGGTTGTTGCTTGGTATTGCTGTTGCTGTGTGTGCTGCTTTTCTGTGCGACCAGGGCAGGGAGAGAGCGTGCTTGGGAGAGGGTAGCCTGCACTGCTGAGACAAACTTTTTGCTGTCGGCGTATTCGTTGGGGCAGCTGCTTCTGCTGAAACGAACGCGTGCAAGTCGACCGGGTGTGGCGGGTCTAGGAAGCACTGTGGGCGAGCGACCGTTGAGGCGCAAAGGGCGGGGTGCTGATCGGGGCTTGAACACACAACGAATGGACGCCATGTGTGTGCTGTCTGCACGGCCGAGTGAAGAACCACCGGCTGAGACGGGAAGACACACGGGATGCGCTTGTGTTTGCAGGTTAAAACCGGTGGCTCTGTGGCGGCTGTGCTAAAACGGGTTCCAGGCGAACGCGAGGGAGAGAAGAACGGGTGTGGGCGAACGCGAGCGGGATCGAGTGGCGCGTGTCTGCTGGCTGCACGTCTGCTGGGACAACCACAGGCTGCAGGAGAGGACACCCCCTTCTTTGTTGCAGGATCTTGAAAGACCACCAGAGGGGCATTTGAGAAGGGGCACGGGCCGAGCGAGCACGAGTGACCAACGAGGGTGGGGCGAGGAACGGTATTGATTGGCGCGTGTTTGCTGGCTGCACGTCTGTTGGGACAACCGCAGGCGGCGACGGGAGACACTCGCCAACCCTTTTTCCGTGCAGGTTGAGAAGCGAACGCGTTGGATGTGAGGCTGCGTGTCTGCTGTCTGCACGTCCGTTGAACAGCCGCGGGTGCTGATGGGAAGACACGAGGGCGCGGGTGTGGGCTCGAGGGGTGAACGCGCAGGCGACGGCTGTGACAAGTTGCGTGTGTCTGCTGGCTGCTCGTCTGCTGGGACAACCGCAGGCGGTGACGGGAGACACTCGCCAACCCCCTTGCAGGCTGAGAAGCAAAGAAGCAAACTCGTTGGATGGGAGTCGGTGGGTGTGTCTGCTGTCTGCACGTCCGTTAAACAGCCACGGTGGGCGCTGATGGGAAGACACGAGGGCGCGGGTGTGGGCTCGAGGGGTGAACGCGCGTGGGGCGAAGAGCGTGTGTCTGCTGGCTGCACGTCTGCGGGGGAAAAGCGCGTGCTGCAGCAGAGGACACACCCGCCAATCCCCTTTTTTGTTGCAGGTTTTTGAAGGACAAGCAGAGGGGCTTTCGGAAATACATGTTGACGAGGGGCGAACGAGTGCTTGGTGACTTTTGAGTCGACTCAAAAGTCATTTCGGAAATACATGTTGACGAGGGGCGAACGAGTGCATGGCGAAGAGTGGGATCTATTGCCGCGTGTCTGCTGTCTGCACGTCTGTTAAACAACCGCGGGCGCTGATGGGAAGACGCTGATGGGAAGACACGAGGGTGCGGGCTCGAGGGGTGGACGCGCGTGGGGAAAGGAGCGGTTGTAGCGAGTGGCGCGAGTCGGCTGGCTGCACGTCTGCTGGAAGACTCCCACCATCCCCCATTTTGTTTGCAGGTCGAGAAGCAAATGGTCTGCATGAGGTCGCGTGTCTGCTGGCTGCCTGTTCGTTAAAGAACTGCTGGCGCTGATGGCAAGACACGAAGGGGTTGAGAGGTGATCTCGCGCGGGGCGAGACTGCCGTAATGAGTGGCGCGCGTCTGCCGTCTGCACGTCTGCTGGGTCTACCGCAGGCGCTGATGGGAAGACGCGTGCGGAGGTGAAGGGAGGTGAAGAATGAAATCGAGCGAGCGGGACAACCAGAGTTCGCGGGCGGGTGCGGGGGACGTGCACGTGTGTGTCTGCTGGCTGCACGTTTGCGGGGACAACCACAGGCGTCGACCGGAGACACCCACCAACCCCCCTCCTTTTGCAGGTTCAAGAACAACCAGAGGCGCTTTGGAATCGAGGCAGCAGGAGTGACAAGCGAGTGAGCCGCGAGGAGCAGTGTGAAATGGCGCGTGTCTGCTGGCTGCACGTCTGCTGGGACAACCACAGGCTGCAACAAGTGACCCCCGACCACCCCGTGTATTGCAGGATGAAGAAACACAGGCGAGGAGCGGTATTGAGTGGCGCGCGTCTGCTGTCCGCACGTCTGCTGGGACAACCGCGGGCGCTGATGGGAAGACGCGTGCGCAAGTGTAAGGGAGGTGCAGAGGCGAGGCATGCGAACGAGCGGGACAAGAGGAAGAGGCGAGAATAGGGTAGCGCGCGCGCGCATGTGTCTGGTGGGACAACTGCAAGACGACACAAACGCCAACCCCATTTCTGTTGCAGGATTTCGAGAGGACTACCAGAGGGGCGTTTGGAGCGGTATCGAATGGCGTGTCTGCTTGCTGCACGTCTGCTTGGGACAACCACACAACCACAAGCACAGGCTGCAACGGGACTAACCCACCAACTACCCCTTATCTTGCAGGATGAAAGAACACACTCAGGTGCTTCAGAAAATGTCACGCGGGCACGAACGGCGAACGAGTGGGGTGACGAGAGCGGTATTGAGTGGCGTGTGCGTGCTGTCTGCACCTGTGGTGGGACAACAGCGGGCGCTGATGGGGAAAGACGCGTGAGGAGGTGAAAGGGAGGTGCATCAAGATGGGCGCGAACGAGCGGGACGTGAGCGAGGGTGGTCGGTGCGGGCTACGAGCGCGCGTGTGTGTGTTTGCTGTCTGCACGTCTGCTGGGATAACCGCGGGCGGCATTTGGAGACACCCACCCGATCCTTTTTTGTTTGCAGGTGGTGAAAAGCAAGTATAAGGTGCAAAGGATTGGTGAACGGTGGAGGGACGTGCGTTTGTCTGCTGTCTGCACGGCTGCAATGGGAAGACACACGCTAATGAACGCGGATGGAATCGAGAGCGGATGGGAAGATGCGTGAGGATGCACGCCGGGGGGGCGTGCGGGTGGCGAGCGGCTGACGGAAATTCGGACGGACGCAAACGCGAGTGGGATGAAGTGGCGAGTGGCTTCTGTCTGCACGTCTGCTGGGCAACCGCGGGCTGCAACGGGAGACACCCACCCAATCCCCTTTTCTTGCAGGTCGTGATAAGTAAGAATGAAGTACAAGCCAAGTAACGGTTACTGGAGGGAGAGCGACGTGACGTGAGAGAGGGACGTCTGCTGTCCTCGATGGGAAGACACACAAGGGAGCACGTGCGGGGGCGTGCGGGCGACGAGCGGGGGTACACGGTCGGAAAAGCGGTTGAACGCGAGTGGGATGGAGTGGCGAGTGGCTTCTGCCTGCACGTCTGCTGGACAACTGCAGGCTGCAACGGGAGACTCCCACCCAATCCCCTTCCCTTGCAGGATTTGAAGAGGCGGGTTCGCTGGGTGTGGGTTGGAGTGCCATGCACGTCTGCACGTCTTGGCGTCTGTACGTCTGCATGGCTGCATGGCTGCACGTCTTGGCGCCTGCGGGCTCCAGTAACGAGCGCGCGGGTGGGGTCAGGTCGCTCTGTTACTGCACCTCGTCAGGTCGCGCGGGTGGGGTGAGGTCGCTCTGGTGGGCGCATGGGTGGCGACCGGTGGTTTGGCCTGCTGTCGGCTGCTGCGGGGCGAACGCGGGTGGGCTGGTCTGTGGTCGGCACGTCTGCTGTCGGCGCGTCTGCTGAATCTACCTCAGGCCTGCTGTAGGGAGACGCGCGCCAGCCCCTTTATACTTGCAGGTTTTTTACTTCAGTTGGGACACGAACAGTGGTATGGTCGAGGGTGGGTGGTTGAGTTTGTTGGACGGGGGATTGGCTAGCGAGGACGAGGGTCTGCTGCGACTGTGTGTTTGCTGAGACAGGCATGGGTATGGGTGGGACAGCACTAGCTGTGGGGATGGGCTGAGCGCGGTGGTGAGCGGGTGGATGGACGCAACCGCGGATGGGCGCACGGCGGATGGGCGCGATGGGCGCGCGGCGGGCGGGTGTAATGGCGGACTGACGAGGGGCGTGTGTGTTTCCTGTCCCGCACGTCTGCTGGGACAACCACAGGCTGCAACTGGTCGACACCCCACAAACGCCATCTTTTTGCAGGTTGAAGTGACGAGCTGGTGGAACGCGTGGGAGGGGGCGAGGGAACCCGAGCTTGCGAGCGCGGATGGACGCATGGTGGGACTTCCGGCGGGACATTCGCGGGCGAGGATGGGTTGAGTGGTGTCTGCACGTCTGCACGTCTGCTGGGACAACCACAGGCTGCAACTGGTCGACACTGCAACCACAACCCTCAACCACATCATCTTGCAGGTTGAAATGATGAGCTGGTGGGACGCTTGGGAGGGGGACACGGGGCCCAAGGTGTTGCAGAGGCGAGTGGCATTTGCATGGTCGAGGGCAACGCATGCACGGCTGGACGCATGGCGGGCGAGTGCGCGGCGAACGGGTAATGGCAACCGGGTGGGCGACGGACGGGTGGATGGCAACCGGGTGGGCGCCAATTCCTGAATGGCAACCGGGTGGACGGCGGATGAGGACGGGTGGCGGACAGCGGACAACCACAGGCTGCACCCTCTGCACCCGGTCAATGCTCGCCAAACCCCGCTAAGTTGCAGGTTGAAGTGGTGAGCTCGTGGATTGCGTGGGAGACGGATCGAGACACCAAGACTGGCGCAGAGGCGACTCGCGTATAGGCGAGTGGCGAGTAGCTCACGGCTGATGAGTGTGGGACGTCTGGGGACAGATGGCAGCCGCGTCTGCACGTCTGCTGGGACTGCCACAAGCTACACCGGAGGCACCTTCCCTTCTTGGCAGGTTTTGAGCGACGGGCGTTCTATGCGTGGGAGTGTGAGGCTGCGGTGTGTGCGGGCGTTTGATGGGGGCAACCGCGGTCTACAACTGGATGAGAACAATGGGAGGGCAGACGGTGTGAGTGAAATTATAATTGGCACACGGCACACTGGTGGGAGGAACGGTGGGGCATGTGATGCAAGCGGCGATGTTGGTGAACAAGTCTTGGGATGCGCGGGTGGGCGTGAGGCGGACGGGCGTTGGACGAGTGGCGGCAGAGTCTGAGCGTTGCGCGTGTCGGCTGTCTGCACGCCTGCTGAGAGACTCAGAGGCTTTCACTGCGAGGCTTCCACTGGCAGAAACGAACGTCATGAGACATGGCACACGGCTACGTGTATACATCTGATGGTGGTAGCGATGATTGGCGGACGAGTATGGGGCGGACGGGTGAACATCCACTGGTGCACCTGTCAATCGCTGCGTGATGAGTGGGGCCGAAAGATGGCGCACGGGCGAGGGGCGAGGGGGAAATGGTTCTGAGAGGTGCGTGTGTGCAAGTGACTGGTCTGGCGGGACCGACTCAGACGGCTGGTGCTCGGTGGTTGTGAAAGGTTGTGATTGACATTCAGCGGGCGGTCAAGTGTGGGTGTGGCAGGGATGAGGCTTGGGGGAGGCGTGGGGAAAAGGGTGCAGTAGATGGGAGATGGGAGTGTGGGGGGAAAAGCATTGCGCATGGGAGATGGGAGTGTGGGGGGAAAAGCATTGCGCATGGGAGATGGGAGTGTGGGGGGAAAAGCATTGCGCATGGGAGATGGGAGTGTGGGGGCGTAGTGGTATGGGCGCAGGATGCAGCAGGTTCGAGATTTTGGGGTGGGGCAGTGGAGGGCTGCGCTATTGTGATGAGGGGTGGCAAGAGGCGGAGAGAGGTAGCTGTGCGTAGTGGCAGGTGGAGAGGTTTGCAGTGGGGTAGCAGCTGTTACGGTGGGAGTTGGTCAAGGTTGCAATGATGAGTGGAAGGTTCGGATGGCAGGGCTGGTGAAGTGAAGGAGGTAGTGAAGGATGATACCCATGCAAAGAGGTTGTGGGGGATGATACCCATGCAAGGAGGTGGTGGGGGAAGCAGGAAGCAACAGATTCTGGTGAAGGAAAAGGTAGGGGTGGTGGCGGTGAGAGTTGGAATGTGGAGATGCTGCTGTTTCTTGGTGGCTGTCTGTGGAGAAGGTTGCCTAGTGATGGCCGATGGGTTTGGCGAGGAGATGGGTCTGGAGAGGAGATAAGAGTTTAGATAGTGTGTGCAAGGATAGCTATCTGGGGGAAGGTAGTTAAGGGGTTTTATGAGGAGGTGAGGGTGGATGGGACAGGTTGAAGCAGTTGTTGCCTGTAGAGTGTTGTGGGTGGGTGGTGGAGGGGGCGGTGGTGGCGTTTGCTGCTTTGCGGTGGTCTATGTGGTTGTGTTGGGGTCTGCTGAAGAGAGAAGCTGTGATAAAAGTGAGGCAAGGTGGCGTTGAAGCTGTGTGGCTGCTGTGCGTGTCTCTGCCTCGTGTTACTGTCTGTATGGAGGCTGTTGCCCGGTGGCTGGTGGCTGGTGGCTGGTGGCTGGTGGCTGGTGGCTGGTGGCTGGTGGCTGGTGGCTGGTGGCTGGTGGCTGGTGGCTGGTGGCTGGTGGCTGGTGGCTGGTGGCTGGTGCTGGGGCTTTGCTGTTCCTTCTCCTTTCTGAACCACAGGAGCTGATGCAACTCGGGGGGTGGATTGCTTGGTGAATGCATTCACGACGAAGCAGGTGAAGCCAGGCAAGCCGATAGCTGGCGCTGTGTAGCTGCTGTGAATCTCTGCTCGTGTTACTGTTTGTATGGAGGCTGGTGGTTGGTGGCTGCTGCTGGGGGTTCGCTGTCCCTTCTCCTTCTGCTGGGTTGTAGTTGCTGTTGCTGGTGCCTGGTGGTTCGTGGTCCCGTGTCCGTTTTTTACCACAGGCGCTGATGCAACATCCAGACTAAAGCTTGGTGGTGGATTGATGGAAGAGAAAGCCAGGCAAGCTGATGCGTGACCCTGTGTAGCTGCTGTGCGTCCTGAGGTGCTGCCCCTGCTTCTGCTTATTGGGTTGTAGTGGCTGGTGCTGGTGGCTCGTGGTTGGTGCTGGTGGCTCGTGGTTGGTGCTGGTGGCTCGTGGTTGGTGCTTGGTGGCTCGTGGCTCGTGGTTGGTGCTGGTGGCTTGTGGCTGGTGCGGTGCTGGTGGTTCTTGGTCCCGTGTTTTCCTTTAACACCACAGGAGCGTATGCAACATACACACCAATGCTTGGTGGTGGATTTAATCAACAGCAAGCCAGGCAAGCTGATGGGTGACCCTGTGTAGCTGCTGTGCGTCCTGCTTCTGCTGGGTTGCTGGTGGCTCGTGGCTGGTGCTGGTGGCTCGTGGCTGGTGCTGGTGGCTCGTGGCTGGTGCTGGTGGCTCGTGGTTGGTGGTTGGTGCTGGTGGCTGATGCTGGTGGCTCGTGGTCCTGTGTTTTCTTTCAACACCACAGGAGCGTGCGTATGCAACATACGGATCAATGCTTGGTGGTGGATTTAATCAAGAGCTAGCCAGGCAAGCTGATGAGTGACCCTGTGTAGCGGCTGTGCGTTCTGAGGTGTTGCTCCTGCTCCTCCTGGGTTGCTGGTTGCTGTTGGCTGGTGCTGGTGGCTCGTGGCTGGTGCTGGTGGTTCGTCGTCCCGTATCCTCCGTTTCACCACAGGAGCTGATGCAACATCTGGACTAATAATGCAGGGCGATTCATTCTTCACAATGACACCAGGCAAGCTGATGACTGATGCTGCTCTGATGGCTCTCTGTATCTGCTCTGATGGCTCTCTGTATCTGCTCTGCTTTTGCAACTGCTGTCCAGTCTACTACTGCAACGTCTTTGGTCCCTGTGTTACCCAATACCCTTCAACCCCTTTGGCCCCTGTGTCATTTAAAACCTTTACAACGTCTTCGGTCCCGTGTTGGCCCAAACCTTTTAACGCCTTTGGTCCCTGTGTTACCCTTCAACGTCTTTCGCCCCTGTGTTACCCAAAATCTTTCAAGATCTTTGACCCTCATGTTACCCCAATCGTTTCAACGCCTTTGGCCCCTGTGTTACCCTTCAACGTCTTTAGCCCCTGTGTTACCCAAAACCTTTCGACGTCTTTTGCCCCTGCTGCTCTCTCACACCTGTTGGACCCCTCTGTTGCTGATCTTGGTGCTGATACACTTTCATTTTGGTTCGGTCTATCCATACCTGCATCTGCAACTCCTTCTATTCTGGTTTGATTAGTCAATCCATATCCACATCTGCAACTCTTCCATTCTGGTTTCGTCAATCCATCTCCACATCTGCACTCCGCAACTGCAATGCTTCACCTGCAAACCATTTCATTCAAACAGCATCACCTCACCACATTACCTTATGCTCTTCAGTCAAGCCACATCAGTTCATGCTCTTTAGACAAACCACTGAACCTTATGCCCTTCATTCAAGCTACATCAGCCATTTCCCTGATCTTCTCTCAAGCCAACCTTATCATCTGCATAATTCTGAGTTGACCCGCATCAAACCGTTCACCTCGTCTGAAACTCTGCATTGAAAACTCTGTTTTCCTCTCCAATCCCATCTTGTGGACTGTTGACCTGCCATTTTCACCAGCCTCTGATTATACCTTTTATCAGCAAAATTCCAGCCAATGACCCTCTCATTCTCAGCCAAAAAATATAATCAATAATTGCCTGTCCAGGCAATCTGAGCCCATTATCAACCTATTGAGCCAATTTTTCCAAATGAAGCCTTCTACTTGACTTCAAAGCCTTTTTTTACTCCGACCTTGGAAATTCTACTTGAATTCGACTTGATACCATTTTTACGACAATCATCTTACGACACTCATTTTTACGACTGAATTGACAAGACTCATTTTATACTTCTGATGGCGCATTGATGGAACTCTCTGATGACACTTCTTTCTTTCAACCTGATTCAATCTCCTTGACCTCAGCTGATTCGTTTACCACTGAAAGTCCAATCTTCATTTATTTTTTCAGTCGTCCCATCAATTTTCATTGACTCCGTCCTTCACTCCGGGCATCGTTTGTGTTGGTCATCATTCAGTCGTCTGTGATTCAATCCTTCTTCAAATCGTCTCATTCTGCATTGTTTCATACTTCGGTTCTCCGTTGTTTCCATTCTCCATACACTATTCGTCACCTTCCATACGTCAACTCTTAAAGCCGGCGGCCCAAATTGTTCATGCTTTTAAAAGTTGACCAGAGGGAGTTTTTCTGGTGTGGGCTTTGGCGAGAGTTTCCGATTTCGTCTAGGTTCGTTTTTTTCGCGAGACCCAGCCAACCCTCGGTTTTCCCCCTGGTGAGTGAATCTGTCTTCGAAAGTCCCAAATTGCAAGTGCGTGACTTTC
Source organism: Closterium sp. Naga37s-1 (assembly GCA_947471745.1). NCBI lineage: Eukaryota > Viridiplantae > Streptophyta > Zygnematophyceae > Desmidiales > Closteriaceae > Closterium > Closterium sp. Naga37s-1. Next base: position 446,071 of record CANJKZ010000511.1, read on the forward strand.
AAAAGCTTGGACACTCAACTTCGTCAAGTTTTAAAAACTTGACCCTCGCGGCCCGCAATTTGGGACGCGGGCTTTAATACCGCGATCGTCTTACACTTATAATGACCCAATGTTTCAATCACCTCAATACTTTTCCTCATTTTTCCGCTATCCAACCATTGATATTCGTCATTGATACCTTTCACTCTGACGCTATCCAACCATTGACAATAGTCTTTTCTTCAAGGCTTCATTCTCCACCTATCATCGCCTCCCATCCTTCTTGAATCAGCAACCACTGCCTTCAATCTACCTCTAACTGCCGTCTCTTAATCCCATACGTCTGCTTCAATCTGCTTTGGGCTGATCGTCCCTATCCTACTGAATACTGTACACTGCATCCTGCATCATCAATCCACCCTCTACATTTCATCCACTCATCAAGCTGTCCTCATCAACGGATTCCACTTCACTACATTTAAGTTCATATTATCAGCTGTGACATACTTCACCTACTTCGACCTCCTATTTTTCCTGAATAAACCATTCCATCTTTTCATCAAGCTGCCCTTATCGACGAATTGACTTGCTGCCCTTATCGACGAATTGGCATGAACCCATCTTCTTTCTCCTAACTACCCGATCTCACTGCCTCCTGCATCATCATTCCGCCCTCTACATTTCATCTGCCCGTCAAGCTGCCCTCATCAACAGATTGATTTGCTCCTTATCCCACTGCTTGAATCCACCTTCCCACGCATTGACCATCCTGCGTCGTCATTCGACGTCACCACATTAAGTCATCTTCTCAATCGTGTCATACTTCCACCTCCCATCTTTTCTGAATCGACCACTGCATTTACTGATCAAGTTACCTTTATCAACGGATTGATTTGTTCCTTATCCCACTGCGTGAACCCATCTTCCCGCTCCCAAACTACTCGATATCACTGCGTCCTGCATCGTCATTCAACGTCACCACATTATCAGCTCATTTTTTCAACTGTGCCATACTTGCACCTATCTTCCCATCCTTCCTGAACCAACGACTGCCTCTAATCTACCTATCAGTCTGCTTGAACCCATCTTCTCTCTTCTCAACCACTCTATTCCACTGCCTCCTGAATTGTCATTCAACTTCGCCACATTATCAGCTCAGCTTTTCAATTGTGTCATACTTACACACCTACTTCCCGATTTCTCTTGACCAACCACTGCCTTTGTCTACTCATGAAGCTGCCCTTATCATCCCACTGCTTTGGATCCACGTTCCCTCTCCTCAACTACTCTACACTACAACCAAACAGCCTTCTGCATCCCTTCTGCATCGTCATTCCACTCCTCTGCACTCCTCTGCACCAAGTGCCATGCTGTTAAATTCGGAACCTGAAATCGTTGGCAACAATTCATCTGCACGTCTGCACTCGTGATCGACTCAAGCATGGCACAATCACATCCCGTTTGACTCCGTTTCTTCATCTGCCAGCCCCCATACACATCTCTACCCATCTGCACGTCTGCACTCTTGATCCTCTCCACTCGAGCACGGGTACAGTCACCCCTCTTCCTTTGGTTACTCATCTGCCCGCCTGCCTGCCCCCATACACATCTCTACCCATCTGCACGGCTTGCACTCTAGATCTCCTCCACTCAAGCACGGCACAGTCACATCCCTCTTTCCTTCGTCACCCCATCTGCCTGCTCGGTCGGATACACATCTCCACCCATCTGCACCGCTGTGCTTCACGAGTTCGTTGGAGAGTTATGATTGAAGAGACTTCATGCCACAGTGGGACGAACATTTTGGGTAGCAGCTGGGAGTTCAGGTGGCAGTTCTCTGGTTAACAGTTCTCTACTGATGTGTTTGCCTGGTTGTATCGCTGGCATGTGTGCCCATCGTCCGTGTGGTGTGGTGCTGCTGCTGTGTGGAACAGAAGAGGTTGAGGAGAGGAGTGGCTTGACACAGTTGGACGAACATTTTGGGTAGTAGCTGGGAGGTAGCAGTTTTCTGGTTAACAGTTCTCTACTGGTAGTTTTCCTTGGTTGTCTCACTGGCGTGTGTCCGTGTGGTGTGGTGTGGTGCTGCTGCTGTGTGGAGCAGGTGAATACCACGGACGCAGTTGACCAAAACTTTTCAGATATCGGCTGGCATCCCAGGTAGCAGTTGTGTAGTCGCGGCATTCCTTCCCGTTTCGCTGGTGTATTTCCTTTTGCCCGTGTGGTGTGGTGGTGTTGCTGTGGAACAGGAGAGTTTTGAGGAGTCCCTGTTGCGTAGTTGGGAAAAAATCAAGGTGACAGTTGGCATCCCAGGTAGCAGCAGTGTAGTAGCAGCATTCCTTCTCTGGTATATTCCCCTCCGTCTGTGTGGTGTGGCGTTGGCGCTGCTGCCGTGGAACAGGAGAGAGTTCAGAATAAAGAGAGATCCCTTCAACAGAGCTGAGCACGCTTTTCAAGATGGCAGTTGGCATTGCAGGTAGCAGCAGTGTAGCCGCAGCATTCCTTCCCGGTTTCGCTGGGAGTTGAGTCTCAAGTCACTGAGTGAAGCGGCAATGACTTGGTGCGGTGTGGTGGAGTTCGATGATGTGCGGTTGGGCAGGGTCGGCTGAAGGGACTAGTGTGCAATCAGTGTTCTGGACTAATCAAGCGACTAGTGGTCAGGTGTGGACGTTGGCTCTGCAGCGTTTCTGTCAGGTCGAAGTTGGTGCTGTGTGGTGTTGTGTGGGTGCTGCGTGGTGCGCTTTGGTGCTGTGTGGTGGGCAGGAGAGGAAGCAGTTGTTAATTTGTAGCAGCTGGTCGAATTTGACAACATCTAAAGCGCCTGTTTGAAGCAGCTGAGGATCGATCAAGAGTTAGGGTTCTGGTTTTTGCAAGTCTTCGTTTGTCGCATTCGGTGTTGTCTGGTGCTGTACGGTGCTGCATGGTGGGGCAGGAGTGGAAGTGTCTTTCAAGCAAGAGCAGCAAGAGGGGCTATTCAAGCATCTAGTGGTCAGGTGTGGGCGTTTTGGCTCTGCAGCTTTTCTGTCAGGTCGGAGTTGGTGCGGTGCGGTGCTGTGACGTGGGCAGGGAAGGAAGTGACTGTCAGTTGGTCTTAGCAACATCAGTGGATGGTTATCGGAGCAGAGGAGGAGCAGGTGCGGGTGTTTTGGTGTGTAGCAGCAATTTCTTCGTTCGCGGACGCATGTGGTGCTGTGTGGTGGGGCAGGAGTAGCAGCGGTTCAAGCAACAGCTGGAAGGATTAACTTTTCAAGCGACGAGTCATCAGGTGTGGGCGTTTTGGTTCTTGCAGCTTTTCTTCGTGATCCAAGTTGGTGCGGTGCTGCGTGGTGGGCAGGGGTGACAATGGTTGACGAATGTTTTGAAGAGTGGAGAGCGCGACTGGTCTTAGGTGTGGAGGGTCTATCAAATGTTTTGGCGCTTTTGCAGCAGCCGACTTCAGGTGTGGATCTTCTTTGCAGCAGCAGTTCCTTTGTTGCAGATCGTGGCCAGTAGTGTGCGGTGGTGTGCGGTGGTGTGCAGTGCTGCAACGGGTTGTTACAGGCAACGTCAGGAGGGGGTCTTCTAAACTGGTTAATGGTCAGTGTGGGCGTTTTGGCGTTTCCAACATTTCTTTGTGGTGCTGTGCGGTGCTATGTGGAGGGGCGGGGTGAGGAGCAGCCAGTGTTCGTGGTGGGATGTGCAGTGGTGCTGTGCGGTGTGGTGCAGTGTGCTAGTGGAGGAGAGAAATGAGAGTAGCAGTCTGCAGCAAGCAACTCCTTGGGATGTAGCAGCTGGATCTACATACAACATAAAGATAAGAGAGGCACTGCATCACTGGAGGTGTGAGGAGGTATTGTGCACTTGAGAGATACACGTGGATGACACAGAGCTAGACTGACGGTGTTACGAGTCTCACAGAAGCAGCCAAGAGTCATGAGAACAGTGTAGCAATGCAAGGTAGATGAGAGGAGTAAGAGTGGAGCTGAAGAAAGGAAACACTTGCGTGAAAATCAACCAGCCGATAAGCCCTTAACACAGTGAAGCCTCCAGTCTTCCACGTCCCCCTCCTTCAGTCCTTTTCCCCAAGTGTTCTCTTATGCCTCGTACACTACATAACAACCTTCATATCCCTATGTGTTCCTTCTTATTCCCACTTAACCATGTGTCTGCCTCTTCGGTATTGATCGCTTTTCCTATCCTATTCCCTCTCCTCCCTGCTGCGTCTGAATTTTGTCAAATAGTTTTCCCTATTATCCCATCATCCAGCTATTCCCTCTGTATTTGGCCTTCGTCGTTTCCCTATCCTACTCACTTGTTTATTTGTGTAAATATCCCTATACGTACAGCCCCGACACAGCCGACGATAATAACCCTTCATATACCTTCCTTTCTTACCTTTAACTGTCCCTAGCCTCTCCACATATCCCTCCCATGCATCCCTCCCACATATCCCTCCCACATATCCCCTATTCCCTGTATGGACTATGATGAGGCACTGCTCTTGAGTTGTGACCCATGTGCGCAATTCACCCGCATTTCTGCGGGTAATTGTTGGGAGCACCCTCATGAGGGCGTCTCCCCTGGGCACATGGGTGCACAGCAGACCACACTGTTGACAGCGCCTCTGGAAAGAGTCATGGCTTGTGGTCTCTACAGCCTTGGCTTCTCTTCCAGAAGGCTGATGTGGCATCTCAAGGCAGCACACTGAGTCCAACACAATTAATCTCATACATTCTCCAACTTGGTGACTCGTGGGCCTGACTCAGATGTCACCAAGCAGCACGCTGAGTCTGATAAACCCAGTCAACTGTTGTTTCACACCAGTCACTTGTTTTTGTACCCTTCTTAGGGTTTTTGCTGCTTGTTTGATTTGTTTTGTGGGTGCCTGCATTTGATTTTGTTTCTCCTGAAGTGTGTCTGCTTTCTTAAGAAACTATGTATTATTTGAGTTTTGCTGCACGTTTAATAGATATTGTGGTGGTGTTGCTGCATAATTGCTAGGAGAAGGTTGCTTCCGGGGTTATAGTTGGTTTAGGATGCTAGTTGAGGGAGAGCAGAGGGGAGACCAGAGGAGACGAGGGAGCAGGGGTGGAGAGGAGAGGAGTAGGTAGAGAGGAGAGGAGTAGGTGGAGAGGAGAGGAGTAGGTGGAGAGGAGAGGAGTAGGTGGAGAGGAGAGGAGTAGGTGGAGAGGAGAAGAGTAGGTGGAGTGGAGGAGAGTAGGTGGAGAGGAGAAGAGTAGGTGGAGTGGAGGAGAGTAGGTGGAGAGGAGAAGAGTAGGTGGTGTGGAGGAGAGTAGGTGGAGAGGAGAAGAGTAGGTGGAGGAGAGTTAAGGACGACTAGCAACATTTCTGGCACTTGGAGCAACCACTGTGCAACCACTCTGCATTACGCTGCAGCCTGGTATGAGAAAGTGGTGAGTGGTGTTTCTTAAGATTGTGTTTTTCTGCTTCTCTTCTGTGGCAGCAATGTCTCACATTTTCTTTGTTAGTTGGCATGCAGGGAAAGAAGACTGGCTGAGAAGTATGGTGAATGCGTGTGGTGTGTGCGTGTATTGTGTGGACCTATGTGTGGTGTGATTTTGTGTCTTGGGGTGTGCATATGTGTGGACATGTGTGGGGGCATAGACGGGTTCATGTGGACTGGACATGTGGGTGTGTCCATGTGTGGGGGGAATGTGTGCGTGGAGTGTGGTTTTTGGTGTGCATGTGTGTGTGATCTGCATCAACCTTCCTGCATCAACTTTCCTTCTGCATCAACCTTCCTTCTGCATCAACTTTATATCTGCATCAACCCGCCACTTTCGTCAACCCGTCATCTGCATCTATACCTAAAACAAATGTATCAAAATTATGTTTGTGTAAAGCCAGACAAAATTATGCCTTTGCATAGCAAAACCAGCTTTCTCCTGGTAGTCTGGTAATAGAATGTGTCTTGCATGTTGATTATTATTGCAGCTAGAACATTTTCAACACTGGTTATTTCAGTGTCTGGTGAAGTTTCAGCTCAAAACTATCTTAAGACTTTATTTTTCAGGTCCAGGCCCACTTCAGACTTCATTTTTCTGGGAGGTCACAACAGTGAACGGGGGACAGCAGAGGGAATGGGGTCCCTTTTATTAGTAATAGGAAAAAATCCCATTCGTCCAATTAATGCACAGTTGAATATTCTAGAGTGACAGATAAAACCTAGTAGCGTATAGAGTTAAATATTTTAGGTGAACTAGCATGTACCAGTAGCGGCACAGAATCCAAGAAAAGTGTGATAAAGTGCACAAGCTACACACAAGAAAAGTGGCCACCTTCACTACCATGCGTTGTACAAGATAACACCAGTCCGCTAGTAGTATCATTATTACTATAGTCAACATTAGAGAACTAGATATGCCAGCGCCTAGTCTGAACTTGATGACTATAATCAAATATCACAGGTGTAACCCGAAGGCTTTATATATAGAACCAGAAATACAGATACCGTAACAACCTTTATAAGTGCTCAACCACCCATACAACATCAGGGAAGACAGGAAACCTCAAGGAACATGAGAGCAGTGCTCATCTCAATGTAAATACCGGTAAGAGAATCCGTCCACTTGGACACAGAATTAACAAATTTGATGGAGTCAGGTTGCTGCCTTGGAATGCCATATCATACCCTTAGGAAGGGACCAAAACCCCAGCCAGAGGGTGACAACAGAATGGCATGCTGCGCATACCCAGGAGGGTATACTCAGCCATATCCCACTAATTAAGTGGGTAATCCAGGGGCAGTTGCCTCATCATTGTCCGGAGATGGTAACATACCATACATTGTATGAATATGATATATTATGATGAAGATGTGGGTGTATAATGATGAATGCATACATGCACACTTATGGTATATGCATGAATGAATGTCCACATGCAGGGATGGATGTATAGAAATGCGTATGCATATCTGGCACAAATAGGGTAAAAACGGGCAGAAAACTGGAATACGAAAAGAAGGGTTAGAAGAACACCACCGCACCTCTTCCTCCGCTCCACCTGTGGCAAGACACATGCACATCCATCTGCCAAGACACAAAGAAACCAGGCACACACCAGAAAAGACGAGCCAACCCTGTGGTAACAAGTGCTTGCATGGAAAATAAATGGTGATACAGACACCAGCCTCAGTGCAGAGAATGAGGAAGTAAAAACAGTCTGACCACAGGGCTTCAGAACTTCAATCTGGTAAACTCCTCCCGGGCTTGAAATACCCTACCTGACACACATCCCACCACCACACGGACACAGCAGCAGTAGACAGAAAAACGACTGCACGAGCAGTAGATGCATCCCCTCTCTGGAAGTAAAAATGGTCTGACCACAGGGCTTCAGAGCTTCAATCTGGTAAACTCCTCCCGGGTTTGAAATTCCCTACCTGACACACATCCCACCACCACACGGACACAGCAGCACTAGAGAGAGAAACGACTGCACGAGCAGCAAATGCATCCCCACTGGAAGTACCTGGAGGGATGGTACGAGATGACAGATTGAAGCTGTCCTGCGTGACACACATCCCACCATCACACACACACAGCTGCCCCAAAACAGAGAGGCAGGAAAGCAAGACTGCACAGAAAAAGAGGAATCCTCCAAATTCGCAGTACCTGGAGGGATGGTACGAGATGACAGATTGAAGCTGTCCTGCGTGACACACATCCCACCATCACACGGACACAGCTGGCCAAAACAGGTAGGCAGGAGAGCTTGACTGCACAAGGATTGCACAAGCAGAGGACACATCTCCACACGAGCTACCTGGACGGATGGTAAGAGCTGACGGTTTGCAACTGTCCTGCCTGTCACACATCCCACCATCACAGAGACACAACAGCAGGAAGACAGAGAGGCAAGAGAGGCAAGACTGCACAAGCAGAGGATACATCTCCACAGGTGCTACCTGGACGGATGGTAAGAGCTGACACGTTGCAGCTGTTCTGTGTGGCACACATTCCAACCACCATCACACGGACACAGCAGCACAAGACAGAGAGGCAAGAGAGCCAAGACTGCACAAGGAAGAAATGCATTCCCACTTGGACTCCCTGGGTGATGGTAAGAGCTGAGAGGTTGCAGCTGTCCTGTATGACACACATCCCACCATTACACAGACACAGCAGCACACGAGAGAGGCAAAAGACGCAAAAGAGGCAAAAGCGCCACGAGAGAGAAGGCTACGCGAGCAGAGGATACACCCTGCGTTCATCTACCTGGGAGATGGTAAGAGATAAGGGTTTCAGCTGTCCTGCCTGACACACATCCCACCATCACAGGGACACAGCACACAAGACACGAGAGGCGAAAGAGCCGAAGACGGCAACAGCAGAAGGAACAACCCAGCTGGTAGTACCAGGGCGGAAGGTGACAGTGAACGCAAAACACTTCTCACTTCAATCAGGGCATGGTTTGCAGCTGTCCTGCCTGACACATCCCACCATCACACGGACACAGCAGCAGAGAAGAGAGAGGGCAGAGCAAAGACGAGAGCAGAAGAACCAAAAATGCACGAGCAAAGAATATACCCCAGAAGGTGCTACCTGCGCTGCGCAGATGATGAGCGTGGCAAATTGCAGTTGTCCTGCTAGACACATCCCAGCATCACACGGACACACCACAAAGGGACAGAGTGGCAAGAGACGCAAGAGCGCCAAGACTGCAAGAGAGGCAAATGCATCAAAACTAGACTACCTGGACAAACTGTTAAAGAAAATGTGTCACGCCTCACGCCCTATGTGTCAGTCCAACTTGGCTTGGAACCCGACGAGAATGTGGACCTGGACAAACAGTGGAGCAAATGTGTCACACCAGCGAGCATGACAAAGGGTCATTCCAGTCCAACTCGGCTTGGAACCCGGCGAGAATGGCTTGCAGCTGTTCTGCTTCAACAGACACCCCACCGACACAGCGGCACAGAGACACAAGGCCAAAGAGCAGAAGAGGAACAAGATACACTCCAGCAAAGGAAGCTCTTTGGCCTGATAAGGAGAGCACATCTACTTGCTGATAGAAAACATAGGAGAGGATGGGAGGGAGTAAAGGAGAAAACCACCACACTTGCTCCTCCAGCTGTCCATACAACTTCATACCACCACACCACACCAACACTGCAGCACAGAAAACTAGAGAGGAAAAACAACCAACGGATGCAACAGCAACATATGCTCTGCACGTCTACCTGGACCGGAGGTAGAGTGAACAGATTGGAAAGGGAGGTTATATAATGGAGTGACACACATTGCTCCTTCACTTGTAAGTTGAACCTCCAGCTGTCCACCACAGCACGTTCAAACCACCACATCCCACCAAGCACAGGAAACCAGAGAGGAAATACAACAAGCGGAAGCAGCAGCAACAACGTATGCTCTGCACATCTACCTGAACCGATAGTGTGAGAAAATTGAAAAGGGGATGATATAGATCAGAAGGGCACACATGCTTCCTCCACTTGCAAGGCTTGATCCTAAGCTGTTCACAGCACGTTCAAACCAACACATCCAGCAAGACAGCGGCACAGAAATAGAGAGCCAGAACCAGCAACTTGGGCTACGCACATTTACCTGGACTGATACGTGTGGAGGGAATATATAAAAAGAAAGGGAAGATATAGCGGTGAACGCACGCTTGCTTGCTTCTCAAATTGTCACGGTTCGACCTCCCACTGTCCACAGAGCGTAAACCACCACATCGAACTAGCGAGTTCACCAAAAACGTGAGCAATGCACTTTCACCTGGACAGCTGTGTGTGCACAGATTGGTAAGGGGATTTTTGAACAGGCACACATGCTTGCTTGCAACTCCAGTTGTCGGAGTTGATTCTCCAGCTGTCCATGAAACACTCCCACCAACAACACAGCACCACCAACACAGCGAGAAAGGAAACAGAGAGCCACGACCAAAGAATGCACCAGAAACGTGTGCAATGCACTTTCACCTGGATAGCTGCGTGTGGGCAGATAGGTAAAGATTGGTAAGGGGATATATATGGACGGGTACACTGCTTGCTTGCAACTCCAGTAGTCAGGGTTGATTCTCCAGCTGTCCATAAGGTACTCACACCAACAATACAGCACCACCAACACAGCGGCACAGGAAACAGAGAGGACCAACGATTGCACCAGAAACGTGTGCAATGCACTTTCACCTGGACCGATGTGCGAGCATGCTCGCTTGCTCCTCCGATTGTCAGGTTGAACCTTCAGCTATCCACAAAACATTACAGTCGCACCAACAAAACAGCAGCAGACAGAGAACTGCACCCAACGATTGCACCAGCAATGCATGCTCCGAAAGAACGACCCGTGCTGATGGTGCAGTATAGGCAGACTGAAAAAGGGATATAGAAAAAACCATCACGCTTGGGCCTTCAATTGTTGGGGTTAATCCTCCAGCTGTCCATAGAACATTCACACAACACACCAACGCAGAGGCACAGGACAACCAGAGAAGGGCCACAACCAACGAATGCACTAGCAGCAAGTGCTGTGAGAAAACTACCTGGGCAGATGATATGGTGTGGGAAGACTCGGACTCGAAAAGGATATCTAGTGTAAACCAACACGTATGCTCCTTCACTTGTTGGGACAGAAAAAGGGACATAAAGAGAAGTTGCTGACACTTGCTCCCTCAGGCTTCAACTCAACCTCCAGCTGTCCACATGAAGAGAGCAGAACAACCACACACAGGAGGAAAGCCACCACCAACAAAAGGACACCAGCAATGCGTAGAGCGCACGTCTACCTGGGCTGATGGTGATAAGGAGAGAAAAAAGGGACACTGGAGTTGCTGACGCTTTCTCCCCACAGGCTTCAGCCTCCAGCTGTCCACATGAAGAGAGCAGCACAACCAGGTACAGGGAGGCACAACCAGAGAGGAACCAACAAACGCACGTCTACCTGGGCAGAAGATGGTATATACAGATGAAATGAATGGGTCATACATAGAGTGATCGCCACGCCTGCTTCCCACAGGCTTCAGCCTCCAGCTGTCCACATGAAGAGAGCAGCACAACAAGACACAGGGAGGGAACCACCACCAGCAAAGGGACACCGGCAAATGCGTAGAGTGCAAGTCTACCTGGGCAGATCTGGTGGTAAGGACAGATACATGTCTTAGAAAGAATCACCATGCTTGCTCCCCTACAGAGCTCAGCCTCCAGCTGTCCACATGAAAAGAGCAGCACAACAAGACACACGGAGGCAACCACCACCAGCAAAGAGACACCAGCAAATGCGTAGAGTGCACGTCTACCTGGGCTGATGGTGGCAAGGACAGAAAAGGACATAGAAGGTGCTGATTCTTGCTCCCCACAACCTTGAACCTCCAGCTGTCCACTTGAAGAGAGAGCAGCACAACCAGACACAGGGAGGCAGACACCACCAGCAATGCGTAGAGTGCACGTCTACCTGGGCTGATGGTGATACGGACAGAAAAAGGAACACTGGAGTTGCTGACGCTTGCTCCCCACAGGTTCTAACCTCCAGCTGGCCACATGACGAGAGCAGCACGGCAAGACACGGAGAACCACAATCAGAGAGGAACCAGCAATGCGTGCAGAGAACGTCTACCTGGGCTGATGGTGGTAAGGACAGGTGAAGGGTCATACAAGGAGTTACGGTGCTTGCTCCCCACACAGTTTCAGCCTCCAGCTGTCCACATGGACAGGAGAGCAACACAACAACAGCACAACACAACAGCGCCACAACACAACAACGGCACAACCAAACAAAGGCATCGGCGATGCGTGCAGCGTTCGTCTACCTGGGCTGATGAAGGTGAGGAGAGAAAAGGGGTCATAGAGAATCCAGCATGCTTGCTCCTTGCTCCTGACAGGCTTCCAACCTCCAGCTGACCACAGAACACTAACATCGGCACATTCCACCAACACAGGAGCACAGAACAAGCAGAGAAGAGCCACAACCAACGAATGCACCAGCAACGAGTGCGCTAGGCATAGAAGGAATCACGGCTCCCTGGGCTGATGGTGGTATGAACAGAAGAAAGGTCATAGAAGGAATCACGGCTCTTACTCCTGAGAGAGTTCAACTTCCAGCTGGCGACAGAACACTAACACCAACACATCCCACCAACACGACAGCACAGGATAACCAGAGACGAGCCACACCCAAAGAATGCACCAGCAACACTTGCTCTAAACGTCTACCTGGGTTGAAGGTGAAGAGAGAAAAAGGGGCGTGAAAGAATACACCACACTTGCTCTTGCCAGACTTAAACCTCCACCTGACCACGTAGCACTGACACCCACACAGGAGCATAGACACCGGAGAAAATCCACACCCAAGAAATGCACCAATAGCGCATGGTTTACATGTCTGCCTGGCGAGATGATGGTATTATCACGCTTGCTCCTGACAGGCCTGAACCTCCAGCTGACCACAGAGCAATTACACCAGCACATTCCACCGGCACTGCAACACAGCAACACAGAAACACAGGAACCAGAGAGGAGCCACCCCCAACGAATGCACCCGCAGAGGGTACTGCACACGTCTACCTGAGCTTGGAAGAACGAACGGCGGTAAGGATAGATGAAGGGACATAGAAGGGTACAGAACGCTCCTTGGAAAGGTTGAACTTGAACCTCCAGCTGTTCACGTGGGAAGGGTAGAACAAGAAACGGAGGGGCACAACCAGCGAATGCGCAACGAACGCAGCAGCAACAGAGGCCATGCACGATACCTGCGCCAATGGACTGACCCCAATGTGCTCATCTGCCTGCGCAAGAGGTTCTGCTCACAGCACAGCTGCCTCGATACACACCAGAGACGACCAGCGGCAAAGAAAGAAGGGACAAGATGCAGCAGCAAGGAATGCTGCGCACTAATACCTGAGGCGAATGGACGAACTCCTGTGCCTGAAAGGTCTGCTCACAGCACAGCTGGCACGACACACCAGAGAGACACCAGCACAGAGGCAAGGGGCACAAATGCAGCAGCAAGGAATGCTACACATGGGTACCTGGGCGAATGGTTAAGACTGCTCATCAGCTTGGTGTCACTGCTCTCTGTCCTGCTTTGGTACAAGAGACTAGCAGACAGACAGCACCAAGAGCACAGGATGCACCAGCACGTAGCACAAGGCAACAGTTACAAATGCACCAGTGCAATATGCTTTACACGGGCACCTAGACAGAGGGTTGAGATATACCCATCAGCTTGACCACACTGCTCCCCGTCCTGCCTTGGCACAAGAGACCAGCAAACAGACGCACACAGGACACCACCAAGAAGCACAAGGCAGCAGCTGCAAATGCACCACGAATGCAGCAGCAAAGGATGCTACACACGGGCACCATTTTGTTTTAGGTTGATTTTGAGAATTCTCAAAATCAACCTACACACGGGCACCTGGACAAATGGATGGGCTATGCTCGTAAGCTTGATGACACTGCTTCCTGTCCTGCTTTGGCACAAGAGACTGCAGATAGACAGCAGACAGACAGCAGACAGTTGCAGTATGCACCAGTGCAGGATGCTTTACAGAGGCACCTGGGCAAAAGCAAGTTGAGATATGCTCGTAAGCTTGATGACCTCTCTCCCCGTCCTGCTTTTGCACAAGGGACCAGCAGACAGCACCAAGAGCACAGACCACCACAAGAAACCACAAGGCAAGAGCTGCAAATGCTTTACACAGCTACCTGGGAGAAAGTTTGAGATATGCTCGCAAGCTTGATGACACTGCTCCCTGTCCTGCTTTGGCACAAGAGACCAGCAGACAGCACCAAGAGCAGAGGATACCAACAAGGAACGCAAGGCAACAGCAGCAAATGCACCAGTGCAGGATGTTTCACACGAGCACCTGGGCAAGGGTTAAGATCTGCTCGTAAGCTTGATGACCTCTCTCCCCGTCCTGTTTTTGCACAAGGGACCAGCAGACAGCACCAAGAGCACAGACCACCACAAGAAACCACAAGGCAACAACTGCAAGTGGACCAGCACAGGCTGCTTTTTACACAGGTACCTGGGCAAAAGTAAGTTGAGATATGCTCGTAAGCTTGATGACACTGCTCTCCGTCCTGCTTTGGCACAATGGACCAGCAGACAGCACCAAGAGCACAAGAGACCAACGAGAAAGCACAAGGCAACAGCTGCAAATGCACCAAGGCAACAGCTGCAAATGCACCAGTGCAGAATGCTTTACAGAGGCACCCGGGCAATTGTTTGAGATGCTCGTAAGCTTGATGACCTCTCTCCCCCTCCGGCTTTGGCACAAGGGACCAGCAGGCAGCACCAAGAGCACAGGACACCAACAAGAAGTACAAGGTAACAGCTACAAATGCACCAGTGCAGGACGCTTACACAGGCACCTGGGCAAAAGTTTGAAATATGCAGCTTGACAACACTGCCCTCTGTCCCTCTGTCCTGCTTTGGCACAAGAGACCAGCAGACAGCACCAAGAGCACAGGAGACCAACGAGAACCGCAAGGCAGGAGCTGCAAATGCACCAGCACAGGATGCTTCACAGGGCGAAGGGTTGAGATTTACTCATCAGCTTGGCGACACTGCTCTCCGTCCTGTCCAGGCACAAGAGACCAGCCGACAACACAGCACCAAGAGCACAGGACACCAACAAGAAGCGCAAGGCAATGCACCAAGGCAGGATGCTTTACACAAGCACCTGGGCGAGAGGTTGAGATCGCTCATAACCTTGATAACACTGCTCTCCGTCCTGCTTTGGCACAAGAGACCAGCAGACAGCACACAGCGAACATAGCATCCAATAACACGCGCAATGCAACAGTTGCAGAATGCACCAGTGCAGGATGCTTTACAGAGCACCTGGGCGGAGGGTGGAAATATGCTCATTAGCTTGACAACACTGCCCTCTGTCCTGTCTAGGCACAAGAGACCAAAAGACAGCACCAAGAGCACAGGACACCAACAAGAAGCGCAAGGCAATGACCCAAGGCAGGATGCTTTACAGAGGCACCTGGGCGAAGGGTGGAGATAATATGCTCATACGCTTGACAACACTACTCTCCGTCATGTTTTGACATAAGAGACCAGCAGACAGCACCACGAGCACAGCCAACAAGAAGCGCAAAGGCAACAGCAACAGCAAATCCACCAATGCAGGATGCTTTACAAAGCACCTGGGGAAAAGGTTGAGATATGCTCATAAGCTTGATGAAACTGCTCTCCGTCCTGTCTAGGCACAAGAGACCAGAAGGCAGCACCAAGAGCAGAGGAGACAAACAAGAACCGCAAAGGCAAGAGCAGCAAATGCAAGAGTGCAAGATGCTTTACACAACCTGTGCTGTGCACCTCCTGTCAGCCATGTTCGTCCATACTGCACTTGGAGAAAATCGCTCCCAAATTTAATCGCAGTTGTCCTGCCTTGTCCTGCATTGACCTGCCTTGCCACATGGCACACTAACAGGTAATACCAAAGGCAAGGGAGCACAAGAAACGCCAAGCCAAAAGAGGCACGCATACACGAGTGATGGCAGCTTTCGCATACATACACCTGTCCACAGAGAATTGCTTGCAGCCGTCCTGTCTTCACACTCTAACCAGTCATAACCTCGAGCTTGGCAGAGCAGAGTCTTATTCTGGAGACTGATTGATGTGACACACGAGACTGAGCTGCTGTGGTGCTGGCAGGGCAGCCACAGACAAGCGAACGGGCTACAAGCAAGCACAGGATAGGAGAGCGTCAAACCCCAGAGCCTTGATTGATATGGAGACTGATTGATGTGACACGACTTTGAAAGCACGTCTGGCAGGTACAAGCAGGTTCAAAACAGCAGGAGAAGGGAAAGACGCACCATTTGAAGGCTACAAGCAATGATGGAAGGGTAGATGGGAGCAGGTAGACAACGAGCAGAAGAGGAGTGCAGAACAGCCAAGGGGAAGGACGAGTTAGTTGCCTGAGTATCCACCGCTTCGCGAGTCTTGACTTGGATCTTGATTGAGCGTGTGACACACCGCCTCCCGAGCTGCTGTGGTGCTGGCAGGGCAACCACATGCAAGCGAAGGGGCTAGAGGGAGCACAGAAAGAGAGTGTGTGATACACCCCAGAGCCCCACTTACGGGGATGGGGAGGGGGAGGGGATGACAGAAGATGCAGACCTGTCAGGTACAAGCAGGTTCCGTAAGGGAGGCGCAAGACACAAGTCGGAGGCCTACATGTAGCGATACAAGGGTAACTGGGAGCAAACGAGAGAAGGAGAGAAGTGTGAAGGAATGGGTAAGAAAACAGAAGTGAGTTGCCTGAATCTTCACGGCATGGCGGGTCTTGAGCTGGGGCTTGATTGAGGATGTGACACTCTTGTTTGTCTCCTCTGCTGTGGCGCTGGCAGGGCAACCACAAGCAAGCAAACGGAGCTAGAGGAAGCACAGAAAGGGAGAGAGAGCTACACCCCAGAGCCCTCTTAGGGGATGGGGTGGAAAAGGGGACGGCAGGAAATGCAGGCCTGGCAGGTACAAGCAGGTTGGGACAGGGGCGGCAGAACGGAGAGGAACACAGGACTGAAGGCTGCAAGTAGCACTGGAAGGGTAGCTTGAAGCAGGTAGACAATGCGTAGACGGCATGTACGTGCATGTAGAGTCAAAGAGGAAGGGCAACTGAGTTGCCTGTATCCATTGCTACGCGAGTCTTGACTTGAGGCTTGACTTGAGGCAATTGAGCCTGATTGGCCTGCTGTGGTGCTGGCAGGGCAACCACAGGCAAGCGAAGGGCTAGAGAGAGCACAGAAAGAGTGTGTTAAACCCCAGAGCCCCCCCGCTGAAGGGGATGAGGGAGGAGAAGGGGAAGCAGGCCTTGAAGGTACAAGCAGGTTTGACAGGGGCGGCAGAAAGGAAAGAAACACAGGTAGGATGCAGGTTGGGAAGGAACAGCATAAGGGAGGAAACACACGTTTGAAGGCAACAAGTAGCGAGACAGGGTAGCTGGGAGGGGATAGAAGACAGAGCTGATGAGGTGGAGTGAGCAAGAACAGTGAAGAGGAAGGACGAGTGAGCTGCCTGGATATCCACTGCTTGGCGTGTCTTAAGCTGGGGCATGATTGAGCATGTGCAACACACCGCCTCCCGAGCTGCTGTGGTGCTGGCAGGGCATTCACAAGCAAGCAAACGGGCTAGAGGGAGCATGGAAAGAAAAGAGGCTTAAACCCCAGAGCCCCCTTAAGGGGATGGGGGAGGGGAAGGGAGGGAAACACAGGTTCGTAAGGAACAGCGGAAGGGAGGAAGCACAAGTCCGAAGGCTACAATTTGCAATGCAATGGCAGCTGAGAGAGAAGACGAGAAGATGAGCAAGAACAGTAAAGAGGAAGGACGAGTGAGAGTTGCCTGCATATTCACTGCTTCGCGAATCTTGACTTGGATCTTGATTGAGCGTGTGGCACACCGCCTCCCGAGCTGCTGTGGTGCTGGCAGGGCAACCACAGGCACACGAAGGGGCTAGAGGAAGCACAGAAACGGAGAGATTTGATGCCCAGAGTCCCCTGAGGGAATGGGGGACGGAGAGGGGATGGCAGAAGATGCAGACCTGGCAGGTACAAGCAGGTTTGATAAGGGGGCAACCCAGAAGGGAGAGGAACACAGGCCCTACAGGCATTGTTAAGTAGTGCTGGAAGGGTAGCTGTTAGCAGGTAGATGACAATTAGAGGAGCTGGAAGTGTGCAGGAACAGTGAACAGTGAAGAGAGTGGAGAGTGAAGAGGAGGCAAGTTAGTTGCCTGGATATCCACTGCTTGGCGAGTCTTGTGCTGGGGCATGATTGAGCGTGCAACACACGGTGACTTTTGAGTCGACTCAAAAGTCACCTCGAGACGAGTTAGTTGCCTGGATATCCACTGCTTGGCGAGTCTTGTGCTGGGGCATGATTGAGCGTGCAACACACGGTGACTTTTGAGTCGACTCAAAAGTCACCTCGAGACGAGTTAGTTGCCTGGATATCCACTGCTTGGCGAGTCTTGTGCTGGGGCATGATCGAGCGTGCAACACACCGCCTCCCAAGCTGCTGTGGTGCTGGCAGGGCAACCACAAGCAAGCAAAGGGGCTAAAGGGAGCACAGAAGGGGAGAGCGCGTTCAGCCCCAGAGCGCCCCCTCTAAGGGGATGGGGACGGGGGAAGGTCGCAAATGGCAGAAGACGCAGACCTGGCAAGGGGCGGCATAAAGGGAGAGGAACACATGTCCGAAGGACAAGGAGGATAGCTGGAGCAGGTAAAAGAGTAGAAAAGGAGGGAATATGCAGGAACAGAGAAAAAAAAAAAGAAAAAACGGCAAAAGCACCTGCTGTATCACTTCAATACCCCCTCCTCTGCTTGGGGAGTCTTGAGATGAGACTTGATTGAGTACGTGAAACCATCTCCCAAGCTGCTGTGCTGCTGGCAGGGCAAGCACAGCCAAGCGAACGGGCTAGAGGGAGCAGGGAGACGGAGGGCGTTATATCCCCAGAGCCCCGTAAGGGGATGGGAGCGGGGGGGATGGCAGAGAATGCAGACCTGGCAGCTACAAGCAGGTTTAGAAGGGGCGGCAGATCAGGTGGAAACGTGCAGAGCAGTGAAAAGGAAACACAAAAAGGTGGCCTCACTATCCTCTGCTTGGCGAGTCTTGATTTGGAGCTTGATTGACCATGTCACGTACCATCTCCCAAGCTGCTGTGGTGCTGGCAGGGCAACCACAAGCAAGAAAAGACGCTAACGGAAGCACAGAAAGGGAGAGAATTACACCCCAGAGCCCCCAAGGGGATGGAGACAGAATGCAGACCTGGCAGCTACAAGCAGGTTTAGAAGGGGCGGCTGATAAAGTGAAAACGTGCAGATCAGTGAATAGGAAGGACAAAAGAGGTGCCTCACTATCCTCTGCTCGGCGAGTCATGATTTGGGGCTTGATTGACCAACGATCCATCTCCCAAGCTGCTGTGGTGCTGACAGGGCAACCACAGGCACGCAGAGGCTAGAGGAAGCACAGAAAGGGAGAGTGTTTAAGCTCCAGAGCCTCCTACGGGGATGGGGGAGGGAAGGGGACGGCAGAGGGTAGGGGGGAGGGGAAGGGGACGGCAGAGGGTAGGGGGGAGGGGAAGGGGACGGCAGAGGGTAGGGGGGAGGGGAAGGGGACGGCAGAGAGGATGGGGAAGGGGAGGAGGACTGCAGAGGGATGTAGACCTGGCAGATACAAGCAGGTTGGGAGAGGAAAGGAAGAGACAGACAGGTCTGAAGCCTACAAGTAACGATAGAAGGGTGGCTGGGAGTATATAGGCGACGAGTAGAAGAAACGAATAGATATGCAGGAACAGTGGGGAAAAAAGGGACGCGAATTGCCTGATTGTCCACTTCTTGGTGAGTCTTGACTTGCGGCTTGATTAAGCGTGTAACGATCCATCTCCCAGGTTGCTGTGGTGCTGGCAGGGCAACCACAAGCAAGCAAAGAGGCTAGAGGAAGCACAGAAAGGGAGAATGTTAAGCCCCAGAGCCCCCTACGGGGATGGGGGACGGCAAGGGGACGACAGAGAGAATGCAGACCTGGCAGATACAAGCAGGTTGAAAAACGGACGGCAGAAGGAAGAGAAACACAAGTCTGAAGCCTACAAGTAACGATGGAAGGGTGGCTGGGAGCAGGTACAACAAGTAGACGAGGTGTAAGTGTGCAAAGAGGAAGGGCAAATGAGTTGCCTGAAAATCCACAGCTTGACGAGACTTGACTTGGGTCCTGATTGAGTCTTAATTGAGTGTATGACACACCATTTCCCAAGCTTGTGGTGCTGGCAGGGCAACCACAGGCAAACGAACGGGCTTGAAGAAACACGGAATAGGAGAGCGCTTTATCCCAGAGCCCCCTAAGGGGATGGGGGGAGGCGGGAGCTGGCACCTAGAAGCAGCAATAGAAGGCCGGGTGGGCGAGGGCGGAGAACATGAGGATAAGCAGTCATGGGAAGGAAAGGAAGTTTGAGGTCTTAATCCCTATATCCGAGCAAAACAATCCAGAGTCTTGCTGAGTGAATCCTGGGATTGGAAGGAGAGAGCACTCGAAGGTCGGGTGAGCTCATTTGAGAGTGGAGTGTCACGCCATTCTCCTGTGCTGCTGGCATCAGACTAGAGGGGGAGAGAGGAAAAAGAGACCACTGAAACCCTTCTACCCATAGTGGGGATGACGAAGGGGGAGAGAAAGCGGCGGGCACAGAACATATGGCGGCAATGGAAGGGCAGGTGGAAGAGGGTGGAGGGAGCGAGGACAGGGCAGTCATGGGCATGATTGAAAAGTCTTCTCAAGTGCACAACGCAAAGGAAAAGTCGAGGATATTGTGAAGTGTTAAAGTGTCGAGTGCTTAGTGAGGTCAGTGGCACCCTGAACGGGATCTAGTCAAGTAACATCCCGGAGCAGGGATCTTGAGAGCGCTCCCAAGCAGTCTAATCGACCGCTAGGGAGGGTGATCGGCTAGGGTTTGAAAGCCCACAACGAGTAGCGGAAGAAGGCTGTGATGGCAAGGAGGGAGAGTTGAGAATCAGCAGGGAGGCGCAGGACTGCACAGTGAGCTTTCTTCAACTGCACCTGTTATGAGTTAGCGAACTTGTGAACAATGACCAGGTGATACAGGACAGGCAGGAAAATCAGCCCATGCCATAGCACGGACCAGAGTAAATGCGGAGAGCTGGAGTAATCCAGACGACGCTCAAAAGTAGACTCGGAGAGTGGAACTGCTGGGCAATAATCGAGGAAACGGAAACGGTGGTAAATCCAAAACTCAAGGCAACGCAACAAGGCATACGAAGGCGACAGGCGGAAGGGCAGGCGAAGGTGCGAGGAAGGAGCGGGCTCTAGTGGGAAGATGCAGACGAAGTGAAGAGGGCGAAGGCGGACGCAAGCAGCAGGGGGAGATATTAGAAGGTCGCCAAATCAAAGCCGCGTCCAGATTGAAGTCCTGAAAAACACAATCAACCATATCCATCGACGCAGTAGGTGCGAAGGGAACGTTGCCTATAACTGCAGCATTTGGGAGGAGAGCAGGTGAAGGCGGATGCAAGCAGCAGAGGAAGATGGATGAGGGAACAGACGAGGGTGGAAGGTCGCCAAATTGAAGCCGATCCAACGTAAGTCCTGTAAAACACAACCAGCCATATGAAGATGTATGCGAAGGGAAGGTTGCCAACCTGGACACATGTACGCTTATGCTACGAAAGGTTCTTCATGATCTGAACCCAATGTCCTGCAGCTGCTGAAACAAGAGCAGTCGAATCCGTGGGAGTACAAGACGTGTGCGACGATAAGAAGGATACTGAAAGGCAGTCAAACCATGAAGAAGTCCCCTTCATTTTCATTTTTACGAATTCTGAAATCCCCGTGACCTGCAGCTGCTGAAGCAAAACCAGTCGAATTCGTGGGAGTATAAATGGGTGCGACGGGATTGCGACGGAATGCAAGAGTCCGACCTGGTGTGTCCCTCCCAGAATAGCCGTGACTTGTAGACGCTGAAACGCACAGCCAGTCGAATAACATGCGACAAGAAGCCAGTCAATCTGAATAATGTGACAGTCCAACCTGGTGCAGTTCCCTGAATCCCCGTGACTTGTAGACGCTGAAACACAGCCAGTGGAATATGAGGGGCCACAGGGTGCATGCGACAAAAAGGCAGTAAACCTGGTTTCATTCCGTGAGTCTCCAAAATCCCCGAAAGTGCAACTGCTGGAAGCACCAGTGGATGCTAGAGAATCAGACACACACGTGCGAAGGGAAAGGGTGAACCTGACGATGCTAAACCAGTGAAAGCGTCTAACATCCCCCGTCGCCTGCAGCTGCTGAAACACCAGGCGCAAACGGTGCAGACTGAAGGGTACACGCACAACCTGATAGATCGTAATTGAGACACCCAACTCGCAATCAATTTACTTCTTACTGTCTTTGGGAATCTTTTGCTTCAATGAGCTTCTAGAGCCTGTTTAGCTGTTATAGACATGAGACAAAGCACAAGTTTAGGGTGTTCAACTGCCGCGAACTTCAAGAATTGGCTTGCCTTTTAGGACCTGCTTAGTTGTAGCAGACGAAGAGAGTACAAAATCATAATATCGACTTTCCACTTCGAAGAATACAACAAGACAAAGCCACGTTGAACCTGTCATACACAGTAAGGCCATGAACAGAAATACACATACCAACAGGATAACACAGCATCGAAGAGGATGGAAAGACGAATAACCACAATCGTCATGAAACCGTCGAGCCCAACGCGAAGTTCTTCGTAGGCGAATGACGCAATCCCAAACTCCGCGCTGGACCGAAGTCGACGACACACTCGCGCCGGAAGGAAGACTCTCCTGGTACACGGGTCTCGCCTTAGAAGTTCCATGACGTCGAGTTATGAAATAACAGCAACATGCTCCCCTCCAAACTCGAACAAAAACGTTTGCTAACCACGCGTGGCGACAAATCCAGCTCGCGCGGAAGGCCCGTCTCCCGATGTTGTAGCTGAACACACACGAGCAGCTCCTGACGTTCTCGGCCTCGAAGCTCCTTAAATTGACGTCGCGACGGACCTCGCACGTTAACCCTCAGATAATCGTCAGCACCCACAGCTTAGCAGTAACAATCGTCAGGAACAGCGGCCCAAGTTGCACCGACCGAAGAAACAGAAGCCGGAGTGAGGATGTGTTACAGCTTCAACAATATTGAAGCCGGAAGCACCACCATCAGAGTAGATGAATAGCAGCAGAAGTACCTCTACCGTCCAGCAACCACCTGGAGGCCGAAACAGCTTCAATCATCGTGGTCCAAGAGAAGACATGGCCGGGGCAGAGATCGAAAATCCGAAAGAACCTCCTCATCCGAACGGTAGAAGAATAGGTAGAGACGGACGAGGAGAGAGAAGACATTTCAAAGAGTCCATTGAAACAGCACGGACACCTGAGGAGGATTCTAGTAAAAAATCTAGCTTACAGCACAGACGAGCCATGGGTCCAGGAAGTTGTCGCTTGAAGCTCTGACGAGGTTGTCAATCCATGGGGGCACTCCCATTCCTGAAAGTGAACACAATTGAGGTTCTGTGGAGTGAAATACACCACAGTAGTGCTGGTTGGAACTTGGGGTTGGAGAAGGGGTAAGTGGAGGTGGAAGGAACCCCTGCGACAGCGACGTTTGCTTGGCGACGCGGACGACTGAAACCAAACTTCTAGGGTGCCTGTGGGCCATTCCCGCCTTATCGCGTGTGTGCGTCGCCAGCAAACCAGTTTCCCCTGAAATCACGCGGACCGCTCTCCAGCATGCAATGCGATGCTCTGGTGGCATCGCGCGTGATTGCTCGTTCGTGCGGGTTCGCGAAAACGTCGGTCCCCACTGCCACACTGCACCCACCAACCTCGCAGGTCTGATCAAGGGTGTGGTTTGGTGGTGCCAGCCTGTCAGGGTTTCGTGAACAACCGTGAAGGCCACGCGATGTACCTGACGTGATGCTTGAGGCATACATGAAACAGTGGAAATTGTGGCGAAAGTCGCACAGCGACCGCATCACATCACATCATGCTGTACAAACCATGCACGGACGGCGGTGATGGCTTGGGGAATGTCTCTAGACGGATGAAACGGGGTTCTGTAGCTCAGGTTCGCTGTGGGTGAGGATTCCAAGGCTGGTGAAAGCGGTGGTTTGACTGGAGCGTTTTCGTCGGCCCAGCTCCGCAAAGTTCACCACACCACAACTTGTCAACATTACGTCACTACAGAA
Organism: Closterium sp. Naga37s-1; assembly: GCA_947471745.1. Classification (NCBI taxonomy): domain Eukaryota; kingdom Viridiplantae; phylum Streptophyta; class Zygnematophyceae; order Desmidiales; family Closteriaceae; genus Closterium; species Closterium sp. Naga37s-1. Next base: position 469,726 of record CANJKZ010000511.1, read on the forward strand.
CGTCTCGGTATGGTTAAGCGCGCCTACACTCTCACTTCCATTTCCACTTTTGTAAAAGCATGTGCGCGACCTTTGGCCTTCTTTCGGTTTCTTGGGCTGGCTACATCTTGTTGGTGGTTTGCGCGATGCAAATACTTTCAGTACGGTACAATCTCTTTTGCCTCTAGTGAGGGTGCGACGCGGGGGAGAGTCCCACCCAATCGCATATCACCATGTTACCTTCCGGAAAAGGCAGGCCTTCGTTATACAGCTTGTGCTCCATTGTCACGGTGCAGAAAGAAACCATTCGGGTCGCGTGACCGACATATTCGCCAGAAGAACCCAACCAGTTCTGTCATCCTGTTCGTCCACCAGAGTGTACGACTTGGCCCTGGGGCGACTCTCTGCGACGAACCACTCGCAGTTCTGTTCTGACTGACGGTCAGGGCGATTGATGGGTCAAGCCGCACAGCCCGGCCAGTTTCTCTGACCAACCAATCACTAGCATCCGCTTCCGCAGCATCTGCGCTCCGGAAACCAAACCTACTCCTGAACTGAACCACTGCACAAGTTTTGCTGAAGAATTCGCCCTCACAGCGTACAGAGCAGGCCTACCTCCCACCAACAGAGGCGCTTTGAATTCAGTTGCACCTATCTCTACAAGGCAACGAGACGATTTGTGGATATTGTAGTGCAACATGCACAAGGATGAGGGAAGTCGCCACTTTCCTGTCTAGCAGTGCTTGATAGCAATACAAGAGCTTGTGGTTTTCGTTTGAAGAGCAAAGAAAGCGTTTTTCATGACTTCCGAGTTTCACCGAGAGCCCAGATCTAGAAACGCAACAGCCACGCATACCCTTGACACCTGAAACAGTGCAGCACACACAAGCTAACCGGAAAGATTCCGTGGCAAAGCTATGCTGTAAGGAGATTGTTTGTGCTTAGAATGTGAAGGTTACGAAGGTCCTTCTGTCTCTCGAAAGCACAGCATCCAACAACCTTTCCTACTAGAAAACCTCTCCGCCTAGGCTAGTAGCCTCCCTCCGTCTTCTACAAAGAATGGCGACTTTGCCGTCGCAGCGCCTCGGCAGGTGGGGTTCGTCGCATCGAGTCGAGTCCGACGCGGACATGGGGAGTCTAGATCAACTCTTAGAATCCCTAAAAAAGGAGCCTTCTAATTCCCGTCGATATACCACGTTTGCCATCTCACCTATCGCCACAGTATTCCGCGCGTCGTGGCTTCTAATTTCCGTCTTGCTCCTAGCCATAGCAGGCGTGTCGTTATTTATCACGCTCCAACCGAAAGGCTTCACAGTATGGCATTTGACGATCAAATCCCCGTCATCCCAAGGACGTGTGCTTCGCATCCACGTGTCAAGCTCCGGAGGAGATCAGTTTGAGCTTGAAGAATCAACTCCCGAGACGAAATCCGGACCGTCGGTTTCTCCTCAGATTCCTACAAGGCGTGCAGAGCTCGATGAGGGGGGTGGCGGTATCAGAGAAACGCGCCCCGTCGAAGCCGCTGAAAGGGATGTGACTCAAGCGGTGGTGGCTATGAGGGAGGGGTTGGGCCGTAGAGGAGGGAATAAAGTCGCCTTGACCGCATCCGATGTTTCTGCTGACGCCGCGGAAACACGCAGCGATATAGTCACACCCGATTCCAATGAACCCTCGATAGAGTCACATCGAAGCAACGATGAACTCAAAAACTCGCAGTCTGCGGCTCCCGATAATAACGGGAGGACGGGCGGGGGGGCGACGAGCGTGAGTTCAGGAAACAGCGGTGGTGGTGACCCGTCAGCGGGGGACACGTCAGCAGCCGGGGAGACAGCGCCCGATGCGGATAGGGAGCTTTCAGCCGTCGCTGCAGCGGTGACAGGCAAAGGCGCTTCGGACGTAGCAGCAGCAGGCAAAGAGGCGAAGGACGCGGGAGGAAACGAGTCGAGTAGCACTGAGACAGCAGCGAGTGCTAGTAGCAGTACTAGTGCTGCTACTAACGAGGATAAAGGCATCCACGTGTTCGTATCAACGGACGAGACGGACCTCCGGCCGATCGCGGTGGTGATCAACTCGACGCTTGTGAACGCGCGCGAGCCGTGGCGCGTGGATTTCCACCTGGTGGTCCCGGAGAAAAACGTCGCTGCGATGCGGAAGAAACTTCTCCCGCTCTTCCCGTCCACGCGGATCGAGATAGTGAGGTGAGCCCCTTCCGTCTGGTTCCATCTGCTGGATTATCACCTGGTGGATTTCCACCTGGTTGATTATCACCTGGTGGATTTCCACCTGGTTGATTATCACCTGCTGGATTTCCACCTGGTGGTCCCAGAGAGTAATGTTGCCGCCATGTGGAAGAAGCTTCTCCCGCTCTTCCCGTCCACGCGGATTGAGATTTTGAGGTCAGTGTAATGACGGGACGCGCCGTCCGCGATTGCCGCATTCTTCTGAACCCAGCCTTCCCGTCCACGCGCTTTGAGATTGTGAGGTGAGCCCCTTCCCGTCGTTCTTCATCGCGGCATTCTCCTCTCCCCTATCCCTTACTACCCACCTCCCACCTGTCTCTCACCCATCTCCCACCTGTCCCTCAACCACCTCCCCCCTATCCCTCACCCCGTCTCCCACTTGTCTCTTCCCCGTCCCCATCTGTTTCTGCTCCCCCCTGCAGCATCAGCCCCTCGCTTGCCAACGGCGCTACTGCTGCCACTGCTGCTGCACCTGCTGCTGCTACAGCCGCCGCTGGAGCAGGAGCAGAAGGAGCAGCAGGAGCAGCAGCGGCAGCAGGGGGAGCGGGAGGGGCGATGGGGATGGGGTGGTGGGAGAAGCTCGGCGCGCTTATCACGTACAAGGAGGGCAGCGGCGCGCGCAAGGAGCTGGTCTCCATCTTCAACTTCCTGCCGTTCTACCTCCCCCAGATGGCGCCGCAATTCCGCCGGATCGTGTATCTGGACGTGGATGTGGTTGTGGTGGTGAGTGAGAAGGGGGGAGAGGGGGAAGGGGGGGAAGGGGGGAAGGGGGGGAGGGGCGGAAGTTAGAGGGGATGTGAGAGAGAGTTGGGTTTCTACCTCCCCCAAATGGCGCCGCAATTCTGCTGAATCGTGTATCTAGACGCTGATGTCGTTGTGGTGGTGAGTGGCAGAGAGGAACAGTGGTTGGGGTGGGTGGAGAGAGGGAGGAGGGTATGAGGCTGTATGAGGATGTGGGGGTGTGTGGAAAACGGGGTGGGTGTTGAGGGGGGAGAAAGACGGTGGAGGCACCAATGCATCTCCAGTTTCCAGGAGCGTCCAGTTTCCAGGAGCGGCTTTCGCGTGGCGCCTTGTACCTTGCGACCTTGAAGACACTTGTTTGCGTGTATTTCACAATTGTTTCACTTTTCTTCCAACCAGGGCGGCATCAGAGAGCTGGCTGACTCAAACATTGGAGGGATTTTTTTGTGTCGATTCAACAATTGTGTATTATTCACGCTTTCGTTTCGCCTTCATTCCAACCAGGGAGACATCGGAGAGCTGGCTGACGTGGACATGGAGGCGCGGCCTTTTGAATCGACTTAAAATATGAGTTTGTGCCTTTTTATTTCTGTTTCGCCTTCATTCCAACCAGGGGGACATTGGAGAGGTGGCTGACGTGGACATGGAGGGGCTTTCTGGGTCGACTCAAAAATTGTGAGTTTTTTTTTCCTTACCTTTCGCCCTCATTCCCAACAGGGGGACATCGGAGAGCTGGCTGACGTGGATATGGAGGGGCGGCCAGTGGCAGCAGTGCAGGACTGCATGCAGACCTTCAAGACCTACTTTGACTTCGACCAGCTGGCAGCGATTCAGGTGAATACTCGGGTGAATGTCCAGGTGAAAGTTCACGTGGGTGGCAGCAGTGCAGGACTGCATGCAGACCTTCAAGACCTTGAATTCGACCAGCTGGCAGCGATTCAGGTTAATGATCAGGTGGATGTTCAGGTAGGTGGCAGCAGTGGAGGACCTTCAAGGACTACTTTGGCAGTATTGGGATTATTGCACACCTCCCAGTAATCTCTCATCCTCGGCCTATGGTCCTCCACAATCCTGATCAGATTCTCTTTTGCCTGTGCTTTTGTTAAACCGCAGGCAAGAAACGACCCCTCCAAGCCATGGATGCCCTCAGGACCTTTCGACAGGACCACATGCGTCTTCAACCGTGGAGTGCTGTTCATGGACGTGCAACGCTGGTTACAAAGTAACATCCTCTCTTTCACCTGCGCCACTCTTTCCCCCCTCCAACAGGCTCGGAACGACCCCTCCAAGCCGTGGATGCCCTCGGGGCCTTTCGACAGGACCACATGCGTTTTCAACCGTGGAGTCTTGCTCATGGATGTGCAACGCTGGTTACAAAGTAACGTTTCCGGTGCGATAGAGTGGTGGATGGCCGAATTTAGCCGCGCACCCAATCCCCTTTATAAGTTCGGCATGTCGCAGCCGCCGTTTCTGCTGACGATTTACGACCGGTATAAGAAGCTGGACCGGATCTGGAACACCCGAGGCTTGGGAAGGGACAGGTTCGGCGAGAAGGAACGGGATTACCTAGCCACGATTGGGCTCGGGCGGCCCCCGAAGCGGCCGTTTGTCAGTTTCTGGGCGGATTCAGCCAATATTTTACATTTCAACGGGAAATTTAAACCGTGGAGAGGGAAGAGGGAGAGGAGGGAAGGAGAGGAGGTGAAGTCAGTGTGTGGGGAGAAGAGGTTCGACTGTGCGAGGCTGTGGTGGCAGTACCTGTCTCCCGAAGCTGAGGCAGAGCTTCGGAGGAAAGGCAAGGGAAAGAAAGTAAGCGTTGCGACAAGTGCTGTGCAGGTTGCATAGATACAGACAGCACAAGGTGCCTTATGGTTAGGTGTGTCGGTAATAGTGAATATTCCCAAGTGAGGCTTCTAGCTAGTGATCCTAGAGGGTGGGGGTCCGTGACGTGAGCTAGTAATTCGGAAGGTGTGTAGCTGCGCGGTGTTGGGTGGGGTGTGCCAACTGTAGAGATAAGTGCTTGGTTAAGGTACTTATCTCTCTGCTTTCAGAGGCTGAAGCTAACATAACGAGCATGCTGATCCTCTCAGTTTATGAAACGCAGGGTAGGTTTTATTACTGGTCTCTCACGTATACTAAACCATTTTGGGGGGCGTTTTCCACACTGATGTCTGTTTTTGGCAATATAGAGGAACACAAGTCAGTTTCTTGGGATTTGCTGTTTGCCTCGTTCTAGGTGCACCATGTCGGGTCAGCTCACTTCACCATTCACCACCAGCTCACAGTGTGAGCCTCACACCACCTGCCACTATGGCTGGCTAATCCCGGCGGTTTTATCTTTTTACTGTCTGTCCAGAAGGTTTAAAACCTGGGCACCATGGAGGTGAGATGCAGCACGTCTCTACAGGACAGACCCTCCCCTCAATATCTCTGGAGAATGAGCAGAACGGTGAAGTGCCTCTTTGAGCAGAACGGTGAAGTGCCTCTTTGAGCACACCAAGGTTATGAAACGGGCTGGGTTGGAAGGTTCTAGCATTGTCAGACTAGTTTGGATTTTAGCAACCTTAGCAGTACATCCACTCTATGCCAGGAGTCTCATGACGGTATGACAGTCAACCAATCTTTGCCAAGAGAGTGACTCTTAGTATACGGTATGTACATGTTAGTGTTGCCGTTCCATGCACTCCCACCCTTCAGCCATACCTCTAGCCATTATTCTATCAGACATCCCTGGCGTTCTCTCTCAACCAGCAGTCATCCACTTCCATGATAAGCCGCATGTCCATCTGCTCCAGCTCCTCTGCTGACATGGCAGTCACAGCAGCGTCCACCTCAGCATCAAAATTTGCCTCGTCAGCTGCATGCTTTTCTGCGTCAGCTGTGGGAGCAGGGGCAACAACAGCAGTCACAGGAACGGCAGGTTGTAGCCTCTCTATGAGGCCTTGAAGAACGTAGTGTAGCTCCTGGTCGGTGCGTGAACCATGAGTAAACGACTGCTTCGATATATCCAACTTTGTATGGCGTACGTGGTGTAGCGGATTTCTTTCGGCAAGCCGTGGGGGAGCTGATCTCCACCGTCGATTTTCCCTGGAGACCTGACCTTCTGGGGGTGGGAACACTGGTTTCCGTTCAGCGCGTCTCCCTGTATCGCATTTTACGCCTTGATCTTCAGCATCATCAGCACCATTGTGATAGTATCTCGTATCCCTTCCGCTATTCTCGTTACTCGCGATCCGCAGTTCGCTACAAGCAGTGTCAGAGAAACACCCGTCTTGAACGTCATTGCTGCTGCAGACACTGTCCCTCTGCCGTTTCTGGCTCGAAACTCGATTTTCTTGGTTCAAATCAAATCTGCCGCCGTCGCTAAGATTTTCATCGTCCAAAGGCTTTGCCGCTTCGTCCCACGCCTTGTCCAGATCCACGCAGACGTCCAGATCTTCATCGGACGGTTCCCATCCCATACCAGATTCCCCGCCGCGGCAGCAGGGACGTTCCGCTCCGGGAAGGAGCCCTTCCGGCCGAGTCGGCGGCGGCGCCGCCATGGCGGCCGCGGCGGTATCGATTCTTGAAGAAAGACCGTTTGCGTTTGCGTCACCCGTCATGCCGCGACGACGGATGACCGCGACTCGGAGTCCGAAGCTTCCAGTTTTCTGATCAGCGAACTTCGCGGATTCGTCGCAGATTTCAAGGCTCGGAAAAGTCGAAAAGCCAGGCAGAGCCGCAGAAAATCGTGAATTGAGGTGTCCTATTAGCGATTCGGTGCCGGGATCAATCGTAGTCCTCGCTGCCGCTGCCGCTGCAGCCACTCGGAGGGCCTCCGAGAGTTGCGGCGACGGGTGAGACGCAAGACTGCTGTCTCCCAGGTGGTATGCGTTGCTTCCGACGCCATGCGCGTCATAGTTGCAATCTAGAAAAGCGGGGTCCATGCCAGTTTACTAGGTCACGCGTATCCCTAAGTAGGGTCTCGGACGGAGATGTGACGGTGAGAAGACACGCGAACTCCAAGAAACATGTAAACGATTTGGTTCTGGAGAACCCTGGGAGATACAAAATGATTGTGATAGCGCTCGTGCGTGCACCGACGAGGTTGATATCTCACCGAGTCACCGCTGAGTCGGCTTGCATTGCGTTGCGTTGCGAGGGAGTGATGGAGGAACAAGAGGCAACGAATGTGAGGACAAAGGAAGCCTGAGGTGCAAGAAGACGAACACGGTTCAAAATGATGGCAGAACGGCTTTATGCGGTGCGCTGTGGTTCGATTTCAAGCATTTCCTCAAGTTTGCCCTATACCCACCATCGAAGTTCAGACATAGCACGCAATTCCCGCCCCGCGTATTTACAGTTATTTGAATTGACATATTGGGACGGTTTGGACATTGCATTTTCATGCGTTCCCGTCCCGCACATTGTTTGCAAGATTGGAAAGGGCTTCGAAGTGTGTCAACCTCGAAGAACCACGAACAAGTTCCGTGTTGGGTTTGGGCTGTCAATCCGATAAATACCCCTGAAATTGTTTGACGAAAACGTATCGAAGGGTCATTAATGGGCAAACTACAAAACAAAACAACAAAATCCAAGGACCTGGAAAATCCCATTCAAGGCACAAGACAATGGATGACAAATCACTCGAGTGCACAAGTCTGCCAGTGAAGCTGCTGCTATCCAGAATTTAGGCGGGAAGGCGACTAAATGGCTTACTGTTAGGACCATCGAAGGAGTCGCCATGGAGAGGCCTCCGCCCAACCACCTCCGTACCAGCGGCTGAAAGCACTCCATGGGACGTTGTTGTCGTCAATCGGGCAGAGATACTTTCCACGAATGTGTATGATTCTGGATGAAGGCCTACGCACATTATTACTGTAAAGAAAGAACAAATAGAACAGCGTAGGTCAAAACACGTACGCACTGTACAGTTCATTTTTTCCACATCTCCACAACACTGTACAAAAGAACAATCTGTGCAACTGTGGGGTTTCAGCCAGAAACACTCTGCTTGCCAAATTTGGCGTTTCACTACTACATTCGAGGAAGTTGGGCTCATCGCCCGTGCGTTTCAGAAGGCCTGAGGCGCTGGGACCACGAAATGAACAACGGATTGCAATTCCTTCACTCTCGAGGAACGTTTTCGCAAATTACCTCTCTTTTGTTGCATCAGTGCTACCTCGGAAACCATGTTTAACCAGAGTCAGCATCGCCACGCCCAGTACACGCGTCAATCACTTAGGGCACCCATAGTTCTCGCAAAAGGCTAGCCCTGGAGGGAGAACTCGACGGAAGCGAGCCTTCGTCGTTTTTAAAGACTATTTTGTCACATCTCTTGTTGGGAGGGCCGGTCCTAAACTGTAGGCAGGGACTGCACGTGTTGGAAAATATCATCACGAATTGCTCCACCTCACATGAAACGAGCGACAATGCATGCTGTAATGGCTTCTTCTCGGTTCCTCTCATGTTCTGTCCAGCAAATGGTGGCTCCTCTGCACAAATCTTGTGGTCAATTTTGCGCTCTCTCTCACTCCAGGTGTTGCTCTAGTGGGTTTCCCGGGCAGCGCCGACGACAGTGGCTTCACAATCATTTGTCCTCTTCCGGCTGTTGACTGCAAGCAACACTATTCGCCCCGCTGGTTGACAATGCTCCTGGTTTGTTGGGTTGGGGGGACCAGCTGAATTGTGTGGGTTTTCCTGGAAACCTTTGGGATAATGCAAGCTAGGATAGGGGCCTGTCAATAGATACCCTGTATAATCTTAACGGGAAGACAAAGCATAAACTAACCAGGGGCTCTAGCCAGGAAAGGACTTAGAACCTAAACGTCAACCTAAAAGAACCAGGAAGCTAATTACATTGGAAACAACAACTTCAAATAACATCATTTCTTTGTAAACCATATGAGAAGTATGATTTTTTTTAAGATTAATGATTAGTATACACCGAGATGGACAAGTGCATACAATCAAAACGTAATCGTGCTTGAGGAAACAACAAGATACTGTTCCAGATGAGACACCTAGGGCCGGGTGGTGCTCGCCGTCCGCGTGGACCACAGTGCAGCAAAAGCGTCTGTCCACTTCCAGCTCTTGCCAGCAAGTTTGATTCTCCCCAACATATTATGCTCTTCTGCCAGGTTGCGTTGTTCCCGCGCCGCACTGCTCCAAATTTGCGGGTGAAGATGCGTGCATGCTGCCCGAACGCGAACTCAATTTTGTGAAGGACACGTTGCGTGCGGAACTTCTGCCCCCAGAACATCGCTTCATACCTCTCAACCCAAAGCTGGTTGAAGGTGATAGATGTGAGAGTAAGCTCTGAAAAAGCTGAGATGGACCCTATTTTCCAACCGAGGGTGGTTGTTGAACGATTGGATTGAGCATCCGTAGGGCCCGACGAAGGGCTGTCGAAACTGCCTGAATCCGAGGGCAGAGGAGGAGGCAGTGTTCCAATGTCTCCGGTTCTCCACAGTACGGGCTGGACGGCTTGCTGCTGAGAAAAGCGAGACGTTCTCCCACTTGCAGATTGAGGCTGTGGATGCGGACAAGTACGTCACGTGGACGGCTGGCACGAACTACTAAGAGTGATCGTAGCTTTGCTTGCGTTCCTTAGCACTTGCACATTCATGGGAGAAGCTGGCAAAGGATTCACTAGCAAAGTTGGAATTATAGAATGATTGAACAAGCAATGACAACAATGACTACATCAGGCACCTAACAACTCTGCAACTAGCTTGGTCGACCGCCAGCACAGCTTGGTTGACCGCCTGCCAGCGTTGCGTAGAGGTGCCGCGCCAGCACTGTAGAAAGGCGACCTGCCAACAGAGCAGGTCGACGGCGTGCCATTCATGCAGCAGAGCGGCTGTCCAGCGTTGCGACAGCAGTGTGCACGCTCGCAGGTGCGCGCAGACGATTGGTCCGGCTTGCACCGTTGTGCATCCGTCGGCTGTTGTCTGCGCCTGACGAGCCACATCGACATCGGGATACCAACCCGAAATCGCCTTCGCCATCACGACCTCGACGACGTTCGCGTGCCTCCGCAGAACTCGTCGAGCAGGTTACCCGGTCCACCTGGTCGACCACCAGGTGCTTCCGGTCGACCACCACTTCCTCTGGTCGACCACCAGGTGCCTCTGGTCGACCACCAGGTGCCTCTGGTCGACCACAGTTCCTGTCGAGCCACCCCCTGGTCGACAGACCCCTTCCGTCGACCAGAACCGACAGCGGCTGTCCCCGAGCTCCCCTCGTCGACCGCTGCTCACTTGTCAGGTCGACGGGCTGCTCCGTGGTCGACAGCAACACCACAGTGGTCCCCTGCAGCTCGACGAAGCCTGACGAGCAGCTCTCCCACTGTGAACGGTCGACTACTACTCCCGTACATCCGACCAAGTCGTCGGCGTTGCCCAAGCGAGGGCGGGGCCAATACTCCATTCCCGTTAACACTCCCCTGCCGCGCTCACGCTTGGGCCTCCAGCCCACACGGCAGTACTCCACGGAGAAAACTCGTCCTCGGCGTGCACTCCACACACAACTAGCCGTCACCGCACCAGCCGTGTAGAAGGGCACGTCACCTACTGCTGCACCTCGTCGTCGCCTTCGCCGACGTCGGCCAGACAAACTTGGCCGATGGCGACAGAGCACTAGTTGAAAGCCGGAAGATGCTGCGCCTTTGTCAAGAAGTCCGCCGGCTGAGAAGTCCGCCGGCTGCTCGGTGGTCTGGAGTTCTTCAGCACGAACTTCCCGCGCTTCACCATGTGCTGCAGCCAGGCGTAGCGTCGCTCCATGTGCTTGAGGTTACCCGTCAGCCCCAAGCCCTCAGCGACAGTGATCGCCGACTTGTTGTCGACGCGGAGGATGGTCGGCTTCCCAGCGTCGAGCAGCTTGAATTCCGCAAGAAGGAAGCGAAGTCGGCGTCCCTCCTTGCCTGCATCCGTGGCCGCCAAGTACTCCGACTCGGTCGACGACAATGTCGCGCACTTGATGCGCGAGCTCGACCAGGAGACGGCGGCCCCTCCGTAGACGAACACGTAGCCTCCCGTGCTCGTCCGGTTCTGCTTGTCGCCCACGTCGTCGGCATCCACGTAGCCGATCAGCTCCAGTGACTCTGGTCCACCGCCGAACTCCAGGGCGGTGTCGCGGGTGTTAGCCAGGTAGGCAAGGCAGCGGTAGACCTCGCGCCAATGCTGGTCGTACCTCACCGTCAGGCCACTCCCGAGCTTGTTGCAGGCGAACGCGATGTCCGGCCTCGTCGTCGTCGCCGCGAACTGCAGCGAGCCGACCTTCTGCCGGTACTCCTCCTCCTCGCACTCCTGGGCCTCCTTGTTGTCGAACGTCAGCTGAGCGTAGGCGTCGACCGAGACCGGTGTCTTCGGGACTCGACCGCCCTGCTCCTCGTCAATGAAGCGCATGCGCAACTTGTCGGCGTAGCCCTGCTGGTGCAGCCACAGCTTGCTGGCCGGCCTGTCACGCACGATCTCCAGCCCAAGGTATTTCACCACCGGCGAGATCTCACGCATCTCAAAGTCGACCTCCAGCAGCTCCTTCAGTTCCTTCAGCATTGCGGTGCTGCTGCTGGCGGCGAGCAGGTCGTCGACGTAGACCAGCACCCAGCATGTCACTCCGTCGTCGCCGGCCTTCAAGTAGAGCGCCTCGTCGACCTGGCTCTTCTTCCAGCCAGCGCCCAGCAGCACACCGTCGAGAGCCCTGTACCACAGCAGCGGCGACTGCTTCAGCCCGTAGAGGCTCTTCAGTAGCTTACACACCCGGCCGGTCCCATCGTCGAAGTAGTCCGGCTGGTACATGTAGAGCACCCTGTCGAGCTTGCTCTGCAGAAAAGCGTTCTTCATGTCGAGCTGCATTAGGTTGAGGTCGAGGACGGCGACGATGTTGAGGAAGATTCTTAGCGTGACGTAGCTGCTCACCGGCGAGTACGTCTCGTCGTAGTCGGCACCGTACACCTGCGTGAAGCCCTTCACGACCAACCTCGCCTTCTCGCGCTCGACGGTGTAGTCGATGCGGTACTTGGTCGTCAGCACCCACCGGTTCTTCATGATGTTCACCCCCCGTGGGCGTTCGACCAGCTCCCAAGTGCCCATACCGATGAGGCTGCGGATCTCTTCTTCCATGGCGGCCTTCACCGCCTCGCCCTTCCAGCTCGGCAGCGCCTCCTTCACCGTCATCATGGCGATGTCCCAGCGGCGGTCGGCATGCACGTCGGGGTCGAGCTCCTGCAGGTCTTCATCATCCTCGGCGTCGTCGTACAACAGGTCATCGTCGACCTCGTCGTACACCGTGGTGAAGGCAGCTAGCGGTAGGCAGGCGTGGAAGCTGAGCCGCTCCGGCGGCCGTCGAGCTCTACCTGTGTGTCGCACCTCAGGCTTTGTGACCGGCACGTCCACCACGTCGCTGTCGGTGGACTCCTCACCCGCCGACCGCTCCCCTTCCTCGTCGACGTCCTCGTCGTCGACCAGCTGCTTCGACCCTTCGACCGGCTGCTCGCCTGCTGCTGACTTCGAAAGCTCCCCTGTCGACCGCCCCGGCTGCCGCACCCCTGCTGTCGACTCCTGTTCGACCGGCTCCCTTGTCTGGTGCTCCCCTGTCGTCGACGGCGTCCCATCCTGGTCGACGAGCTTGGCGCCTTGTCGACTGCCGGCGATGCCACTGGCCGGCGCCACAGGCGACGCCTCAAGGCTCCCCTCATCACTGGTGGCCGACACAGGTGTCGACGCAGGCCGCTCTGCGACGGGAGAGGGAGGAGCATGAACAGGGGGAGGTGGAAGAACCTCCACAACATCCTCATCAGCAGGCTCGTCGACTTCAGCGATCAGTGGAACCGTCGCCGTCGAGGTGTCCGTCGGCGGGTGTGCCTGCGTCCGCCCCGATGCTGGCCCATACTTCGCCTTCCACACCTCCAGCGACAGCGTCTCGTAGAAAATCACCTCGACCGACGTGACCACCTTGTTGTCGGTCAGGTCGAGCACCACCCAGCCCTTGCTCTCCGGCGACACACCCAGGTGAAGCTCCCAGCGAGCCTTCGGCGCCAGCTTCCCACCACGCTGCTGCTCGGGAATCATGAACTACACCATGCAGCCCCACACCCGCGCCAGCGTGAGATCGGGCTTCTTCCCGGTCAGCAGCTAGTACGGCGTCGTCCCCAGTGGCGTCGTCGACCGCTCCAAGCAGTTGCACACCCAGACAGCCTGTCGAAGAGCGAGGTGCCACCGGTGGTGCTGCACGCCCATGTGCAGCAGCATCGTCCGCACGGACTCGACGACCGTGCGCATCTCTCGCTCAGTCATGCCGTTCTGCTGCGGAGTGTAGGGGCACGTCAAGTCGTGGATGATGCCCTTCCCGTCGACGAAGTTGGTGAAATCCTTGCCGAGGAACTCCCCTCCTCGGTCAGAGCGAAGCGACAGCACCGACTTCGTCGTCTGCCGTTCCACCAGCACCAACCACTTCTGGAACTCCCGCAGCACGTCGCTCTTCTTAACGACCGGCATTGCCCATACGAACCGAGTATAGCGATCCTTCAGAAGCAGGAAGTACAAGCTGCCATCCTTGGCAGCCACCCGAAATGGCCCGCACAAGTCAATGTGCACTACAGCTAGTGCCTCCTCGGCGTCCGAGCCCTTGTCAGGGAATGTGTGCCGCGCCAGCTTTCCTCCAACGCATGAGACACACGGCGGGTCTACTCCAGACGACGGCGTGATGTCGAGCCCAACAGCAACTTCATGCTTCGGCGAGCTCTTGATCGTGTCGACGCCGACGTGCGCGAGCCTCGCATGCAACCAGTCAGGGGTCAATTTCGTCGCCAAGACGATCGTCCGCAGATCCACCACCTCGGTCGACGGCGACCGCGTCGAGCAGGGGCGAATGTCGGTGCAGAGGACTCGTCCGGTGTAGCGTGCTCGACCAAGCACCTCCCCGGTCGCGGCGACGAGCAGCATCTCGTCGCCGTCGCCCTGCAGCTGCACTCCGCTCTCCTTCAGTTGGCCAGCTGATAGCAGGTTCGCCTGTACGCCCGAAACGTAGAGCACGTCGGAGATGAGGACCTACTTCCCGGCCTCCCCTTGTAGAGTGACGGTTCCGCGATCCTCGACGGGCTGAAGTGCACCGTTGAATCTACGCACGTGCTTTACTCCGTCGCTCGGCGCCATGTCGACGAAGACCGCCTTCGTCCCCATCAGGTGGTGGGAGTACCCGCTGTCGAGCAGTACCGCCATCAGGTTGGCCTGCACAGCTGCCGCCACCGCCTGGAAGTCCTCGCCAACCTTCGGTGCCAGCGAGACTGTCGGCTCCACCACGCCGACCATCGAGCACGACGCCTCCCCGTTGCCTCGGCCCTTGCCGCTGGAGCTGTCGACGTCCTTCGTCGACGACGTCTTCTTCGACGTCTGCTTCTCCTTGCGCGGCTTTGCATCTCGACGGGGGCGACGGCTGGTCGACCGGCCACATCCTCCCTTGGTGTCGTCCTCGTCGCTGTCGACGCGGTCGGGGCACTCGTAGGAAAGGTGGTCGGGGTCGTGGCAGATCCAGCACTCCCGCCGTCGACCACCACCTCCACGGCCCTTGTCGCGCGTCGACATCTTCTCATCAACGTCCTTCGTCGACCGCCCACCTCCGCTACCACCTCCGCGCGACTTCCCGCGCTGCCCTTGCTGTTGATTCAGCTTCGTCGGTGCAGCGTAGTTGGCCTGCGGAAGGAGCTCCGTGAGCTATTCGGCCTCCTGCATCGCCTCGTCTTGAAGGATGTAGCTGGTGATGGAGTCCTCGTCGAGGGACTCACGCGTGCCAGGCACCATCATCATCCTCTTCATGAGATTATAGCCGCGCGGCAGACCCTTGATGATGTGGGTGATGTAGGACGCCGTCGAGTTTTCGGCGCCCGCCATCCGCATCTCAGCCAGGATCCGTCGAGCACGGTTGCAGTAGTCCGTCGCCGACTCCTGCTTGCCCATCCGAATGTGTGTCATCTTCTCCTCCAGCTGTCCGATGTACAGGTCATCCCTGACCTGGTACGTCGACAGGATGAAGTTCCATGCATGGTGACCAGAATCCAGTCGCTCTCGACAGCTCCTGAGCGCCAGCTGCACCACCGGCGAGCAGCACCTCGAGATGACCATGAAGGTGAGCAAGTGAGCCGCACGAAACTCCCCGCGCAGCTCGACATCGTCCACGGGCAGAATTGGCTCTTTGCCGTCGGCGAAGCCCTTCAGCCTGGCGACCTCCAGCTGAGGTTCTATCGACTCCCTCCAGGTGATGAGGTCCCGTTGACCTTGCAGCGGTGCGACGGTGATTCGGTCTGGCGAGAACTTGAAGTAGCCATACGCCGGTGCAATCCCGCCCGCCGTCACACGCGTCGTCGCCGAGAGCCCTCCACCGCTTCGTAGAGGAGAGCGACGTCGACCATCGACTTCGGCACGCGAGCTGCCTGCAACCGCTGTCGACCGCTGCACTCGCGCCTGAATCCCGTCGACGCCACCGTCGAACTTGATCACCCCTCTCTGTTTCGTGCCTTCACTGCCGCTGACTCGTGCACCACCGTCGACCTCGTCGTCGATGCCACCTTCGTTTCGCGCTGGTCGAGGAGATGCAGGACGGGAAGGGTGTTCTGTCGCCCACTGCGACCGGATGCCCAACTCGACGATCACCACATCCGCGTGGCGTTTCCTCGCATCAGCCAAGCGTGCCTCCAAGGTGTCCGCTACGCCCGCATCAACTACGGGGTCGACCATGGCGACTAACGCTGCTACCGGCCTACGAACGACTTAGTAGGTGCAAAGGTCGGCTCCTATCTGAAGGTCGCGTGTTCGATCCACGCTCACCGCACCAAGCGGAGAGTCACTCGACAAATGTAGTGAGCTAGACTACAGGGGGTAGGCACGAAATACTAAGAGTGATCGTAGCCTTGCTTGCGTTCTTTAGCACTTGCACATTCATGGGAGAAGTTGGCAAGGGTTTCACTAGCAAAGTTGGAATTATAGAATGATTGAACAAGCAATGACAACAATGACTACATCAGGCACCTAGCAACTCTGCAGCTAGCTTGGTCGACCGCCAGCACAGCTTGGTCGACCGCCTGCCAGCGTTGCGTAGAGGTGTCGCGCCAGCACTGCAGAAAGGCGACCTGCCAACAGAGCAGGTCGACGGCGTGCCAACGCTGCACCAGAGCGGCTGTCCAGCGTTGCCCCCGTAGAAGACAGCAGTGTGCACGCTCGCAGGTGCGCGCAGACGATTGGCCCGGCTTGCACCGTTGTGCATCCGTCGGTTGTTGTCTGCGCTTGACGAGCCACATCAACATCGGGATACCAACCCGAAATCGCCTTAGCCATCGCGACCTCGACGACGTTCGCGTGCCTTCGCAGAACTCGTCAACAGGTTACCCGGTCGACCTGGTCGACCACCACTGCCTCTGGTCGACCACCAAGTGCCTCTGGTCGACCACAACTCCTGTCGAGCCACCCCCTGGTCGACGGACCCCTTCCGTCGACCAGACTCGGCAGCGGTTGTCGCCGAGCTCCCCTCGTCGACCGCTGCTCAAATGTCAGGTCGACGGGCTGCTCCGTCGACCTCCCGGTCGAACTGCCCCTCCTGGTCGACGGCCCACCCGTCGCCCAGACCAGTTAGTTGCAGCTGTCGAGCTCCCTGGTCGACAGCAACACCATAGTGGTCCACTGAATCTCGACGAAGCCTGTCGAGCAGCTCTCCCACTATGAACGGTCGGCTACTACTCCCGTACATCCGACCAAGTCGTCGGCGTTGCCTAAGAGAGGGCGGGGCCAACACTCCTTTCCCATTAACACGAACCTCCCACAGATCTTTGCTATTTTTTTGCCCCCCAATTGGCGTCGCTAACAGGATGTCTTTGTTGAAGACGATCCGCTTCTGCAGCACCGCCTCCCTGCTGTCCGCTGCGGGGCGGACACAGAACGGTTAGCGAAGAATTTTTTCACACGTCTGCTTCCATCTCATACTGCGCCCCTTCCAATGTTTCAACAGCTTTATGTGCGAGGTGTCAACACCCAGCGGTAGCTCAGCAGCCTGCTCCATGATCTCCCTCTTGAGCGGGTCTCGCTCCGTGAGGTAGAGACCCACTCTCATCGCAGCGAGGCACGTGAATACAATCTCCGGGCCACTGATCCCGACACCGCCTGCCTCCCTAGGAGTGTAAAGTAGCTCTCTGCTCTAGAGGATGAAACCTTTCACCGTCGCCACTCTGTTCCCGGAGGTTAAGCTTTGTAATAACCAGACGATCTCCTCCCATATTTCCGCCGGCGGCGGATAGACTTGGGCCTGAAAAGCTTAAGAGTGGGGAGATGTAGTAGTTGACCACCGTAGCCCTTGCCGTGATCGTCAAATATTTATGCTGCCATTTTGTTAACTTCTCCGAGATGTGCCCCCACGCCTTTTCCCATGTTGGCAGACCATTCCTAGATGGAGTCACTTAGACACCCAGCGAGCACTCTGCTTCATTGGCTCCCGGCCATTTGAAGCAGCTCGAACCGTCCCCTTTCGCGTCCAGGTTCGACCCAAGAGGTAACACCACCGGCTTCGCTTTGTTTGTCGCCAGCCCAGATACTTTCTCAAACCGGTCTAACACATCTTCTGCCGGTGCTAATTGCTCCGCTCCTTGCAGGGCCAGGGTTGTGTCATCCGCATAGCCCAAGTAATTCAGCCGCTTCTGTCAAATGTTATATCTGCTACAGTTGGTTTAGGCTGTAGTGGGGTAGTTACTATGGGGTACAGTAAGTTAGGGTTTCCTACTTGTACCCAACACTTTCCTAGTGCAATCACTCTTGTTGATTCTGACATGGTATCACGAGCCTAGGTTGCCACCTAGGACCGCTTACTACTACGGGCCCACTATTCCGCTAGAAGCGCCCTCGTGCGCCCTACCTTACGTGCGCCCTCGTGCGCCCTTCTCTGCTCGTGCGCCCTCGTGCGCCTTTTTTCTGCTAGTGCGCCCTCGCGCGCCCCGCCCTTCGTTCTGCCCGCGTGCCGTCCTGCAGCCTTAGCGCTGCCTCCTGCTGCCCTAGGCCAGTGCGACGCCCCTGCAAGCTAGTAAGGCCCTCGAGTCGCCCCTGCAGGTCCGTCAGGCCCCCGAGCCGCCTCTGCAGACCCGTCAGGCCCCCAAGCCGCCTCTGCAGGCCCGTCAGGCCCGCGCGCAGCCTCTGCTCGACCGCGCGCCACCCCTGCAGGCCCTCGCCGCCCGCACGCAGCCTCTGCAGGCCCGTCAGGCCAGCGCGCGACCTCGTCAGGTCGCAGTCGCGGCCCCGTCAGGTCGCTGACGCGGCCCCACCCTGCCGCGGTCGCGGCCCCGTCCTGCCGCCGATGCGGATGCGGCCCCGCCCTGCAGTGACGCGGCCGCGCCCTACTGCTGACGCGGCCGCGCCCTTCTACTGACGCGGCCGCGCCCTGCTACTGACGCGGCCGCGCCCAGCTGCCCGCCACGTCGCCCTGCCCGCGACGTCGCCCCTGCCCGCCGCGTCGCCCTGCCCGCCACGTCGCCCTGCCCGCGGCGTCGCCCATGCCCGCCGCGTCGCCCTGCCCGCCGCGCCGCCCCTGCCCGCCACGTTGCCCTGCCCGCCGCGTCGCCCTGCCCGCCGCGTCACCCCTGCCCGCCGCGTCGCCCTGACCTACCCCCCGCGCCTGGCCCCTGGAGCAGCCGCCCCTGGAGCAGCCGCCCCTGCAGCAGCCGCCCCTGGCCCCTGGAGCAGCCGCCACTGCAGCAGCCGCCCCTGGCCCCTGGAGCAGCCGCACCTGCAGCCGCCCCTGGCCCCTGGAGCGGCCGCCCCTGCAGCAGCCGCCCCTGGCCACTGGAGCAGCCGCCATTGCAGGAGCCGCCCCTGGCCCTTGGAGCAGCCGCCCTTGGAGCAGCCTCCCCTGGAGAAGCCGCCCCTGGAGCAGCCGCCACTGCAGCAGCCGCCCCTGGCCCCTGGAGCAGCCGCCCCTGCAGCAGTGACCGTCGCGGCCCGGTCTCGCCCTGCAGCGACTGCCGCGGAGCTCCCTGCCGCAGTCGCGGCCCCGCCCTGCCGCTGTAGCGGCCCCGCAGTCGCCTCCGTCGTGCGCCTGCCCTTCCCACCACTGGTGAGCACTGCCCTGCCCGTGCTGCTACTGCTGTTACTGCTGCTGCTACTGCTTCTACTGCTGCTCCTGGCGTGGCCAGATGCAGCTCCAGGGCCGTCCGCGTGTGTCCCTCACGCCCCAGCATCTTCGTGAGTGGTACGCCAGTTGGGGTTGTCGGGGTGGCAGTAGTGGGAGTTGTCTTGGCGTGGGTAGTTCGGGAGTTTCTTGTAGTGGCCCGGTGCAGCAGGAGCGTCGTCTGCGCGAGACTCGTTCGCCCCAGCAGCTTCGTGAGTGGTACGCTCATAGTAGAGGGTCGCTGGGTACTGCTCGCTGCCTGTACGTTATTAGCACGGGTGTCCGGACTGGTCAGCCTTGCAGGACGCCTGGTCACACAGAGTCTCGCTGCTTCGCCTGTCTGAGCGACGCTTGGCGTACAGAGTTTGGCGACGACGCTGAGCTCCCCGACTGGGTGGAGCTGCTTAGGCAGAGGGTAGATATCTTTGCTCTTGACTATGATGCTATTCTCACTGCAATGTATGCATTGTCTACTAGTGCCGAGGGAGCCTGTCACCTGTGTGTGCCGCCTGACCCCAGTATCCAGTCTGCTGCTCCAGGTGCCGGTGCGGCTGCCGCTCTAGGTGCTAGTACGTCTGCTGCTCCAGGTCCTGGTGATGCTGCTGCTCTAGGTGCAGGTGTGTCTGCTGCTTCAGGTGCTTGTGAGTCTACGCCTTCAGAGACTGGGGGTGCTGAGCCTGAGGGTGCTGAGACTGGGGGTGCTGAGACTGGGGGTGCTGAGACTGGGGGTGCTGAGCCTGGTGGCGCTCCCTCTTCACAGCAGCTGCGTGAGTGGTACTCTCAGCATTGCAGCCTCCGGCGTGGGGCTACTGGAGCTGGGGGTTCTGCCGGAGTTGGGGCTGGTGGTGCTGCGGGTACTGTGTCGCGGCCGGAGCCTCCGTCCCCTCAGCGGCTACGTGAGTGGTACGCTCGGCGCTGCAGCCTCCGGAGTGGAGCTCCTAGTTTTGAGGTGCCGCTTGCTGGAGGCCCTGCTGCGGCTGGAGGTCCTGGAGCTGCTGGAGGTGCTGCTGGTGCTGCTAGAGGTACTGGAGCTGCTGGAGGTGCTGCTGGTGCTGGTCCTGCTGGAGGTGCTGCTGGTGCTGCTGGAGGTACTGGAGCTGCTGGAGGTGCTGCTGGTGCTGGTCCTGCTGGAGGTGCTGCTGGTGCTGCTGGAGGTACTGGAGCTGCTGGAGCTCCTGGTGGTGCTACTGGTACTGGGGCTGGTGGTGCTGCAGGGACTGGAGCTGGAGGTGCTGACACTCGTCCTCCTGCAGGTACTGGAGCCGACGGTGCGGCTGGAGCTGGTGCTCCTGGGGGTACTGGAGTTGGCGCTACTGGAGCTGCTGCTGGGGGTTCTGGTGCTGTCTCTGCTGGTTTTGGGGGCACTTCACGTCCGCGGCCGTACTTAGTTCCGCTCCTCCAGCAGGTTCTTGGTCAGCCGCCTCCTCTTTGTCCTGCTCCCTCCTTAGAGTGTCCTCCACCTGTCCAGTCGCAGTCACAGTTACCGCCTGCCTCGCCACTCCCTGGTCCATCTCCCTACACTGGTCCGACAGGAGGTCTTACGGAGCGTCGTGAGCCTGATTCTCGCCCTGTGTCGCCCGCGTCTCGTTCTGCGTCACCTGTTCGTGCTGCTCGCACTGGTCGTCGTGTCCCGCGTCAGCGTCCTCCTGCTGTCCCAGGCACACACCAGATGACGCTTCGTCTTTCCACTGCTCCACAGCGTGTCCCTCTGCCTTCTCCTCCTGCGTCCTCTCTTCCTGCCCTTGCTGACTCGGAGTCTGACTCTCTTCATGCTGCTAGTCCTACTGTCACGCGTCTCCTGGCCACTGCTGTCACTGACCCTTCCTTTGAGTCAGCTGCTGCGTCTGCCTTAGTTGCTGAGCTTGTCGACTTTGCTGCTCACTGTCTTCTAGACTACGCTGCCAGTCTTGTTGCTGAGTCGGAGTCTGTCTGTCCTCCGTCCGTCGGGGGTGAGTGTGCTCTTGGCACGGACGTCCTTGAGGACAGGCAGGAGGAGTTTGAGTGCTTTGCCGCTGTTGTACCTCATCTCGTGTCCATGCTGATTGCACCTGAGGGAGACCCGGATGCACCAGACATCCCGACCCCGCGCTCTTACGCTGAGGCGATTGCGGGTGAGTACTCCTCTCAGTGGCAGTCAGCCATGGACGCAGAGATGGCATCCTGGAAGTCCACTGGCACTTACGTCGACGATGTTCCCCCTCCTGGGGCGAACATCGTCAGTGGCATGTGGATTTTCAGGGTGAAGCGGCCGCCAGGTTCTCCGCCTGTCTTCAAGGCTCGTTACGTTGCTCGAGGCTTCAGTCAGCGAGAGGGAGTTGACTTCTTCCAGACCTTCTCCCCCACCCCGAAGATGACCACTCTTCGGGTGCTACTGCACGTTGCCGCTCAGCGTGACTACAAGTTTCACTCTCTTGACTTCAGCACAGCTTTCTTGCAGGGAAGCCTACACGAGGAGATCTGGCTGCGCCGCCCTCCTGGCTTCACTGGGTCGTTCCCTCCTGGTACCCAGTGGAGCCTCCGGCGGCCGGTCTACGGTCTCCGCCAGGCGCCACGTGAGTGGCACGACACACTGAGGACTACACTTGCGGCTCTTGGGTTCGCGCCTTCTACTGCTGACCCGTCGCTGTTTCTGCGCACCGACACTTCGCTGCCGCCGTTCTACATCCTCGTGTACGTCGACGACTTGGTATTTGCCACTGCTGACACTGAGGCTTTCGCCCTAGTGAAGTCGGAGCTGCAGAAGAGACACACGTGCACAGACCTGGGTGAACTGTGCAGCTACCTTGGCCTGCAGATCACCCGGGACAGAGCACGCCGCACCATCACACTGACTCAGTCACACATGGTGCAGCAGGTCCTTCAGCGCTTCGGCTTCACCTGGTCCTCGGCACAGGCCACTCCTCTGGCTACAGGTCACTCGCTCTCAGCTCCACCTTTGGACGAGTCCGTAGAGCCGAGTGGTCCTTACCCAATGCTAGTGGGCTGCCTCATGTACCTGATGACTTGCACTCGTCCTGACCTCGCGTACCCTCTTGGCCTTCTGGCTCGCTACGTGGCTCCTGGTCGGCACCGAAAGGTGCACATGGATGCTGCTAAGAGGGTACTGCGCTACTTGTGCAGTACATCAGGCATGGGGCTCGTGCTTGGAGGGAGGAGCTCAGTTGTTCTCACTGGGCACTCAGACGCTTCTTGGGTTGACGACCAGGCTACTCAGCGGTCGTCACAGGGTTACACCTTCATCCTTGGCTCTGGTTCAGTTTCTTGGCGTTCTACACGCTCGTCTTCAGTTCTCAGCTCCAGTTGTGAGGCTGAGATCTACGCCACAGCCATGGCTGCACAGGAGTTACGCTGGCTCACCTACCTGCTGACTGACTTGGGAGAGCGGCGTCGTTCTCCTCCAGTGCTGTACGTCGACAACAAGGCTATCATTGCCTTGTGTGAGGAGCACAGACTGCAGCACAGAACAAAGCACATCGCACTGCGTTACTTCCTGGCTTGAAAGTTGCAGCAGCGTGGTCAGCTTCGTCTGCGTTACGTGGCCACTCGGGCCAACACTGCTGATATATTCACCAAGGCACTTCAGTCTGGTGATCATCAGCGTTTCTGCACTATGCTAGGGCTTGTGCCCACTTTTCCTCACTTGCTGTAGGCTGTGCTTGTACTGTGATCTATATATATATATACCTGCATGCTTGCTTTGCTAGGTAGAGATCACTGTGATGTTTGTGTTGCATATATGCCTCTGCATGTGAACTGGCCTTGTGGCCCTTTGCTTGTGCTCAGTGAGTGTGGTGACGTTGTGATCCACCCTGAGCTTGCTTTGCCTTTCTTGACTGGTCTTGTGACCCCTTGCTCTCCCCCACTTTGCCTATGGGGGTGTGTCAAATGTTATATCTGCTACAGTTGGTTTAGGCTGTAGTGGGGTAGTTACTATGGGGTATAGTAAGTTAGGGTTTCCTACTTGTACCCAACACTTTCCTAGTGCAATCACTCTTGTTGATTCCGACAGCTTCCCTTTCTTTTCAATTCCGAGTTTCCGCTTTTCAACGTCCCGCGCCAACGGCTCCACCGCGCAAAGAAAAAGGTAGGGCGCCAATGGCCATCCTCGCCTTACACCCGACGCCACTTCCACTCCCTTGCCGAGCCAGCCATTAATAAGCAACCTTAAAGACGTGTCCTTGTGCAGGCCCCTTATCCAACCCACAAACCGTTCTGAGTAGCCCATGCGCTGCAGCACCTCAAACAAGAAGGCACGTGATACTGAGTCGAAGGCTTTTTGAAAATCGACCAGGAGCAAATACTAGACTTCGTTCCCGTTTGTGGCCACATCAATCAAGTCTGCAACCAGAGCCACCGCGTCCGACAGCTTCCTCCCCGGAATGAAGCCGTACTGCTCCGGAGAGATAACCAGGTGTAATATTGATCCTATCCTGTCTGCCACCACTCTCGCCATGACTTTGTAAGTGAAGTTCAGAAGGGTAATCGGCCTGTAGTTGTTTAGCTCCTCCTTATCTCCTTTTTTATGTAACAGGATTGTAACCGCCTTCCTCGCGCGCACCTTCGCCGACAGGTGCTTCGAGGCAATCTCACCCGCGAGTTCCGCCGTGCGGCCAGCCTGTAAGTAAAGTCTTTTTGTGCGCAATGAGTTGCATTCCTTCATCTGCGTTTCCTTCGCCTCCAAGTGTGCTCTCGTGACAGTGCAGTCCGGGACCCTCATCAGCTCCTGCTTCAGAGACGCCACCGCCGTCACCAGATGCGTCAACGTCGCTCTGACCCGCTTGCTTTCCTCCTTTGCGTGTGATATGAGGCCAGCTCCCAGCCGCTTAATGAGCAGCTCAAAACTGCTTCCGTAATTGACAGGTGTGCGTTTAATCGTCGCTTCAATAATCTTTTTGACTCCGAGTCTGTGAATCATTGATGCATGCAACCGCCAGAGACCTGGTCCCATGCAATGCTTCTCGTCCAGCCTGAAGGATACCAAGATACCGTGGTCTAAGATGGGGTCCTCTAGCGTAACGTGAGCGGAGTGGGACAGGTATGGCAGTAACGACTGCGAGATTAAGGCTCTATCAATGCGGGTACTTACTCTGTTGGCTTTTGCATAGAAGGTGTACTCCCTACAGCCCGGATGCAGGATTCTGAAAGCGTCTGAGATATGAAAGGCAGAGCAGCGGTGAAAGAGTTTCTCCTTTTGATGGCTTTCCCGTGACCAAATGAGTTGTCTAACCGTGGGTTTTCTATGATGTTCAAGTCTCCTATCATCAACAGGTGGTCTGAAGGGGGATCTGATCTATCAGTGGTCCAAGTGAGTCTCTAATGAAGCCGGTTTTGGCGGGAATACTAGAAGGGAAATGGACGGCTAGAAGGACTATATCAAGACCAAGGCCACGGATGGTGGTCTTAATGATTCTACCTGACTGGTGAGTGAGGGTGTCATGAAAGGTGGCTGGGTTTCGATAGAGGATGGCTACACCACCGGCAGCGGTTCTAGGCGCGGTGGCTAAGAATGAGGTAACAAAAAGGGTGAGCCGGTATGGATGGTCTGGGGCCAGTCCGGTATTTACTAGCACTACTATGTCTGATCCTTTTGTGAAGCATTTATGAACTCTAGACTGTTTCGTTCTGTCGCCTAAACCGTTGACGTTCATGGTGGAAATGTTGAGGTGGTTTTTATTATTCATGGGTCCACTGACTTGCATCCCCTGAGCATCCACAGGCTGAAGAATGAGATAGTACAGTCAAAGCTAACTCCTAGGGACCAACAGGCTGCTGCTTCCAGGTAACGATCAAGATCCGTCACAGTCCGTGCTCCTTGCGGATGGCGACAAGGTTCATCTTGTCGAGAGACTCCTTTGTGGCTGAGCCTGCCTTCGCAAGATGCTGTAGGTGAGAAGCTGCAGAGATGTGGTTTTCGGTTGTCATAAGGCTCTTCCCTTTCGCCTTTCCGCAGCCTGTCTGCGTGCAGATCCAGTCTTCCCTGCTGCTGCCGGTGGAGATGAGAGCAATGGCGGGATCGGGGAGAATAGGCAGGAACAGCGGTGATGCTTTCAGCAACGCAGCTGCGGAGATCTAGATAAAGGTTAGTGGGTGAGGAAAGGACACTGGAGGAAAACCGGAGAGAGGGACCAGATTGCTGCGTTTACTGTTAATCCTGCGCACTTTGCCAATGGTGAGATTCCATTTGCCTATATTATTCTGACGCTTAGTGATAAAAACATCATGATACTTATCATAATGTTTGCCACCACAGAGCAAGCAGGATAATGCAGGGTAGTGGAGAAGTAGTTTCTTCGCGCAATCAGCGGGGTCAGCGACGGTGTGGATCCAGCGGCGGTGACGGCTGTCCGGGTGAGCATATACCAGTCCCTTTACCACGTTCGTATTAGCTCCAGTGACTGGGTGAAGTACTAGGTGGAGGCAGGATCAACGCAGGAAAGCCGACCGCTGACTGCTCTTAAGCGGGTACGTCGCCAAAAAGTCGTGTATCATGTCGAGCCTGACTGCTGCAGAGACGCCTTGAATTAGGACTTCTATCACGTGCAGATTCATTGCCTTCTCCCGAGCGTAAGCGGGGTTTAGTGTGCTGCCAGTGAAGAGTAACCAGTTGAACCTGGTTCTTGAGTGGCTGATAAATTACTTCCTTTTTTCGCACCCATAATGCATCTGCTTCCTATGCGAAAGAAACTTGCAGGCAGCAATACCGCGTCTTGGCGACATAAGCTGGTTGTAATTTCTAAAATTTTGTCGTTGTCGCAGCATGCCATCGACTATGTTCGCCCCAGGAGGGGGAACTGCGTCGACGTAGGTGCCTGTGGACATCCAAGAAGGCATCTCTGCATCCATGGCTGTCTGTCACTGAGAGGAGTACTCACCCGTGATCGCCTCTGTATAAGAGCGTGGGTTGGGGATGTCTAGTGCATCTAGGTCTCCCTCAGGGCAAAGCAGCATGGAAGCGAGATGAGCTACAGCAGCCGCAAGGCAGTCGAGCTCAAACTGTCTGTCCTCAAGAACGTCACTGCCAAGGGCAAGCTCACCCCTGACGGACGGAGGACAGTCAGACTTAGACTCAGTAACAAGACTCGCGACGTAGTCTAGACGACAGGTAGCAGCAAAGGCAACGAGATCAGTGACTAAGGCAGACGCAGCAATAGACTCAAAGGTAGGGTCAGTGACAAGGGTGGCCAGGAAACGCGTGACAGTGAGACTAGCAGCACGAGCAAGGTCAGACTCAGGGTCACGAACGTCAGGAAGAGAGAAATCTGGAGGAAACGGCAGAGCAACGCGCTGTGGAACAGAGGAAGGAGGAGTGCCATAGTGTGTGTGCTGGGGACCGGTGGAGGACGAACACGAGGAGCACGACGACTAGTGCGAACAGTGCGAATAGGCGAGGCAGGACGAGACGCAGGCTCACGACGCTCTGTCAGGAAAACTGCCTGCTCAGTGTAAGGAGAACGAGCAAGGAGTGAGGAGCCAGGC
Source organism: Closterium sp. Naga37s-1 (assembly GCA_947471745.1). Classification (NCBI taxonomy): domain Eukaryota; kingdom Viridiplantae; phylum Streptophyta; class Zygnematophyceae; order Desmidiales; family Closteriaceae; genus Closterium; species Closterium sp. Naga37s-1. The sequence continues at coordinate 496,281 of CANJKZ010000511.1, forward strand.
TGTAACTGCGGCTGTGACTGGTCAGGCGGAGGACACAGTAGAGGTGGAGTCAGGCCAGTGGAAGAAGGAAGACTAAGAACCTGGCGAAGCGCCAAGTCGGGTGGTGGTAGGGACGACTGCGGCTGCGGGAAGAAGATCGGTCGTCGGTGCGCAGTTCCCACAGTACCAGAGTCTCCAGCTCCAGTACCACCAGCACCAGCACCTCCAGCAGCTCCAGCACCTCCAGCTCCAGCAGCTCCAGTGCCTCCAGCACCAGCAACTCCAGCACCTCCAGTACCAGCAACTCCAGTACCTCCAGCACCGTCAGCTCCAGCACCTCCAGTACCAGCAGCTCCAGTACCTCCAGCACCAGCAGCTCCAGTACCTCCAACCCCATAACCCCAACCAGAGCGGCCTCGTCGAGAAACCCATTCGCGAAGCTGCAGCGGCGAGAGAGTCTACTGTCGATGAGACTGCCGCTGCTGTCCAACACCAGAACTTCCAGTAGGAGCACCCACGACTCCACTGCCACTAGGACTTGCAGCACCCCCCGAAGCAGCACCTCCAGAAGCAGCACCTTCAAGCAGCACCCCTAGAACTAGCACCTCCAGATTCAGCACCCCCAGGACCATTACCCCTAGAGCCCGCACCTCCAGTGTCACTATACCTAGCAGCACCAAAGTCCACAGAAACAGGCTGCAGAGGCGGCGAAGACGGCCGAGGCAGAAAACCAGGAGGGGTCTCCAAGCGCGGGGAGCGGCTTGTGGCCGTTGTGTCGTCAGTAGCAGTGTCACCCCCCTCAGCTGGGCCACAGGTGTGAGAGGAGACTTCCAAAGGCTCAACCAAGGGGGGTGGGTCGACTTGAGACACACCTGAGGGAGGGGGTCTATCGGGGGGGGACCTGGAACCAGGAAGAGGGGTGGCGGGGGGATAGGAGAAGACACGTGGGGGTGGAGACGGTAGAAGCAAACCGACTCATCAAAGGTGACGCCCTGGGAGGACAGGATGCGGCGCGAGGCAGGGTGGTAAAATTGCCAGGGAGGGGCGTCCGTGGGAAAGCCAAGGAAGACGCAGCGGAGAGTGCGAGGAGAGAGCTTGCCCGCGGTAGGATCCCGGACAAGGGCAAGTGAGCCCCAGACCCGAAACGCTGATGCATCGCCAGGCTCCCCTGTCCAACGCAGTGTAGGCGAGGTCTCTGGCACAGAGACATGGGGCCAAAGGTTGAGCTGATGCGCGGCGTATCGGACCGCAAATGGCCACAGAAAATGGGGAGCAGCCGCATGGATCATGGAGGTGCGAGCAACCTCCATGATCAAGCCAATGCGTTGTCAGCAATCCCATTCTGCTGTGGAGAGGCCGGAAGCATGAACGACTGGGCGATGCCCTCCTCACGACAAAAGTCCTCAACGAGGCGGGAGGAAAAACCACCGCCTCTGTCGGAGTGCAGTCGCAGGACCTGAAGGTCCTGCTGAAACCGTGAGCGCATCTGGCGACGAACACTGCGGATCCAAGGGATCAAAACACCTTGGATATCTGCCTTGCTCTGCAAAGGGAAGACCGTGGTGTAGCGCGTGTAGTCGTCAACAACCAGTAGAAAGAAGCGCTCGTGGTTCTGTCCACGGACGCGGGCGGGGCCCCACACGTCCATGTGGAGAGTCTGCAGAGAAGCAGTGGTCGGAGGAAACGAGGAGGAGTGAGGAGTGGCGCGCTGCCGCCCCTCGACGCAAGGAAGGCACGGCGATGCAAGCGAGCGCGGGAGCGGGGGCAGGGACCTGGGGAGGCCAGAGACAAGGAGACGAGAGTGCATGCCACGCGGACGCGGCAGGGAGGGGTGATCAAGACGGTGGTGCCATAGGAGAGATGGGTGCATGAGAAGGCGACACGAACAAGACGCAGCTAACTGACCCGACGCAGCCACCTGACCTGACGCAGCCACCTGTGCAGACTCAGTGTCAGTGTGTACAGGTCAGACCCAGGTCTCCGAGTGAATGTGGCGAGGTGCTTGCAAGTGCGTGAGTCCGTGCAGATCGCCACAAGCTAACCCCCAGGAGTAGTGGTGGTGACGAACTGGTCCTGGAGGACAGCGTTACTCACCAAGTTCGTAGTGAACGAGGGGAGGTGGAGACGAGCCGGAAGGGGTTGCCGGACACGGGAGAACTATGGAGGCACGTGCAACGACTGAGCCCCCAAAGGGGTCAGCTAGTGCGATCGGGACAGGTGCTGTGAGCGGTGTGACTGTGGTGCAATCGCAGAAGAAGCAGCAAGACGCTCCTGAGTCAAGTGTGAAGGTGTGCAAGGCATCGGCAGGAGCAGCACCTGTGACAGCAGACTCACAAGCACCTAGAGCAGCAGCCTCTACACCGGTAGCGTGAGGCACAAACGAGTAACAGTCACCCTCGACACTTGTAGAACCAGCATACATAGCATATAGGCCAGCATTGATCTTGTCAAAGTCAAGAGCAAACACATCCACCCCCTTCGCTAGCAACCCTAACCAGTTGGGGATCTCAAGCTTATCACCGTACTCGGTGCGCCAGGCATCCTCGAGACGGAAGAAACAGCGATACTCAGTGTGCCCAATCTTCCCGCAGGGGTCACCAGCTCGGGGACCCGTGCGCCTGACGTACGGGCAACGACCACTACCCCCAGTGGAGCCACGCTGAACAACCCACTCACGAAGCTTCTGGGACGTGAGCGGCTCCTGCTGGCGTGGCTGTTGCTGCTGTCCGCTCCCAGAGCCTCCGCCGCCCCGAGCTGCACCCCCAGTCGCCACCCCAGAGTCTCCACCCTTACCAGGTCCACCCATACCGCCACCCGAGCCCCCTCCGCTCACCCCACCGCCTCCACCGCCGCCACCACCACCGCCACCACCCCCACTAGCGCCACCCCCGCCACCCTTACTCCCCCTGCCCTTGCCACTGCGGCGCCTCCCACTAGGAGCAGACGCAACACCGACCTCATCAGCACGAAGGAAGTCAACAGTATCAGCAGAGGCAACAGAGGGCGCGAGAAGGGAGGGAGAGCACCCCTCAAAGAAGGGGGAGCAGGGAGTGCCACGAGAGGCAGCGACAGCAACGGCATTGGTCTCAGCCTCGAGGAGATGCTTCTCTAGCGAGGCAAGTGTGATGTCAGTCGGGTCAAAGGCGAGGAAGTGATTCCTAACGGCACAAAGGGAGTCAGGGAGGCGAGTGATAAGGAAGTAAAGGGTGATGCACATCGGGGGCGGGTTCGCAGTCAGAAAGGCCAGCTTGAGAGCGGCGCGGTAACGAGTGTCACTAGAGCGAAGGTGGGTCATGAGATCAGCGACGGTGTGGAAGTCCGACAGCACAGGAAAGAGATACGGCAGTATGAGACGGACTAGGGCAGTAGTAGAGGGGGAGGAGTAGCGAGTGACTACGGCGTCATAGAGTTCCTTGGCCATCTTAAGCTGGCCAAAATGGGCTCGCTCATCTAGCATGAGGTGGTTGCGGACAGCAAGGCGGGCGGTAGCATCGCGCGTGAGCCACTGCGAACGAGCTACACGGTCAGTTGACTCATCTGGGGCGGGAAGGGACCCGGACGTATGCTCGAACAGTGAGACATTAACCCTAGCTTCGCTCTGTAGGTACAGCTGGAGATCCTCTAGCCAGGTGTCAAACTTTATCGGGCGCCACTCCGTTTCAAAGGTATGGACGGTAGCCATAGTAGGCAGTAGCAGCAGCAGTAGCAGCAAAGGCAGCTCGGCTGGGAGGCTCGGCAGGGCGGCTCAGCTGGGCAGCGCGGCTCGACAGGGCGGCGCAACTCGGGCAGGGCGGCGCTGCTCGGGCAGGGCAGGGAGGCACGGCGCGGGCGGCAGGAGCAGCTTAGCAGCAGCTGCAGCGCGGGCAGGACGCGTGCAGGCGGCGCAGGGCAGTGCGCGGGCTGTGCAGGCAGAGCGCGAGCGGCGCACGGGCAGCAGGGGCAGCACGTGGGCGGCGCAGGCAGAGTGCGGGCAGCGCGCGGGCAGAGCAAGCAGCGCGCGGGCACCACAGGCAGCGCGCAAGTTGTGCAGGCAACGCGCGGGCAGCGCGCGGGCAGCACAGGCAGCGTGCGGGCCGTGCGCGCGCAGGGTTCGTGCGACGCTGCGTGCGGGTCGCGCGCTGGGCATGGCAGAGCGCGCAGGGTAGCTCGGGCAGAGCAGCGTGCGGGACGCTGGTAGGGTAGGGCAGTAACTATCGAATTTCAGGCAGGGCAGGAAGGAACCGGGCGGAAACGAACTAATGGTGGGCCCTAACGGAGCGGTCCTAAGTAGGGACCTGCTCTGATACCATGTTAGAAGTATGGGGTAGGAATGTCGATTAGGTCAAGGGAGGGGTACAAGGAGAGCAGGCCCCACGATATCAGGGCAAAACATCCTGATTACCCTGAATTCAAGATGCATATTTGAATTTGCCCTGTAATTTCAGAATAGTGCCACTTTTAACACTGAGCTCTCAGGATGTTATTATATGAAATGCCTTGGAAAATCAGGATGGCTGTGGTTTTATTCCCTGTAGTGTCAGGATGGATGTCAAGGCTTGCCCTGACGCGTTTTTGATTTTTTTGGGGGGGGGGGGGTTACCGTTTCCCGGGAATTTGTTCCCCATAAAAATTTCCCCCGTGCGGATTGCTTTCTGCCTTCGCGACCCCCTTGCACTTCCGACCCTGCGCAACGCACCAACCAAACGCATCAGATGGGGGAAACAGGGAACACTCCCATCTCATCGTGTGCCATGCTGCTATGCTCTGCTTAGCAGAGTCTGGTCTGGTCTGTGCTGAAATCTGAACCCTGAACACATGTTTTTTTGCCCTGACAAGTCAGGATTAATGTCTGTAGAAGCCCTGAACATATAGGAAGGCTTTGAAAATTTGCCCTGACAAATCAGGGCATTTTTTAAAGATGTTAGAAAAGTGCCCTGAGGCCTCAGGGTGCCCCAATTCCTAGCACGGGCCCTGAAGGAGAGTGTCGAGATGAATTTTATACCCCCTAAAGGTAGCCCCAATACAGCCTAGATGGAACTAAACATACCGTATCACCCTGTGTTGAGATTAGGAGCTTGGGAGATGGAGCTAGGGAGATGGTATCGAGAAGGTTTTGGCCAAAGAGGGCTTCAATAAAGGCAAAGCATAGAAGATATAGGAAAGAGGAAGGGAGAAGAAGAGGGTACACCACCAGCAGTTGATGCTAATAACTAAACTACTACACTAGCAAGCTATAGGCAGTTATAAGATATGCAATATCAATTAACACACCCCCGTAACTAGTGGTGTCTGGCACCAGGTTGCCTGTAGAGCGGTTGCTTGTAGCTGGGATATGCACAGAAACAGCGGTTGCTGGCCGGCAGCACCTGTGAACGCCATAACGGAGGAGGGCGCGGAGGGCGCGGAGGAGGGCTGGGATAACCGGAGGGCGTAGGATGCTGGTGATTAACACCAACCGTTGGATAGGACGAGGAAGCTGGTGGCGCACAGGCGGAGAGCCGAGGAGAAGCGGCTGGAGGAGCAAACAAGCGGAGGAGGAGGCGGCTGGAGGAGAGGAGAGAGGAGATAAGAGGAGAGAGGAGGAGGCGGTTGGACGAGAGGAGAGAGGAGAGGAGAGGAGAGGAGAAGAGGAGATGAGAGGAGGAGAGGAGAGGAGAGGAGAGGAGAGGAGAGGAGAGAGGAGGAGGCGGCTGGACGAGAGGAGAGAGGGGAGGAGAGGAGAGGCAAAGAGGAGAGTAGAGGAGGAGAGGAGAGGAGAGGAGAGGAGAGGAGATAGGAGGAGGAGAAGCGACTGGAGGAGAGGAGAGGGTGAAGCGGAAGGAGGAGGAGAAGTGAGGAGACTGCTGCTGGAATTTCACGCCACCCTCTCAACCTTTCCCCCCCCCCCCACCCGCTGCAGGAGCAGCAGGGAGAGGGAGGAGAAGGCGACGGCTGTTGGTCATGGCGGACTCCCGCCACCCCCTCACCCTCCCCCCCCCCCCCTTCAGCGACAAGTGCTGCAGGGGGTGAGAGGAGAGAGGAGAGGCGGCGATGTAGGAGCGTGGCATCACCTCCTGCATCAACCACCCAACCCCCCCCCCCACACCCGCCAGCCCCCGTCTCAGCGACGGTTGTTGCTGCCGCAGCAGCAGCAGAGGGGTTGACGGGAGGGCGGGCAGGGACTGGGGGTGGCGCACGACGGGGGGCCGTGGCGAAGGCGCGACGAAGCAGCGACGGGGCAGCATGGCCGCGATCGACAGGGCGACGAGCGGGGGCAGCGAGGCCGCGAGCAACGGGACATTCGCCCCGTCGATCACGCTGCCCGTCGAAACCGTCGCCGATTTCGACGCGACGGTCGCGTTGATGGGGCGATCGCTGTCAGAAATGAACAAGAGTGGTTGGACTAGGAAAAGAGTTGGGTACAAGTAGGAAACCCTAAACTTACTGTACCCCATAGTAACTACCCCACTACAGCCTAAACAAACTCTAGCAGATATAACATTTGACATACCCCCATAGGCAAAGTGGGGGAGAGCAAGGGGTCACAAGACCAGTCAAGAAAGGCAAAGCAAGCTCAGGGTGGATCACAATGTCACCACACACTCTGAGCACAAGCAAAGGGCCACAAGGCCAGTTCACATGCAGAGGCATATATGCAACACAAACAGCACAGTGATCTCCACCTAGTAAAGCAAGCATGCAGGTATATATATATATCACAGTACAAGCACAGCCTACAGCAAGTGAGGAAAAGTGGGCACAAGCCCTAGCATAGTGCAGAAACGCTGATGATCACCAGACTAAAGTGCCTTGGTGAATATATCAGCAGTGTTGGCCCGAGTGGCCACGTAACGCAGACGAAGCTGACCACGCTGCTGCAACTTTCGAGCCAGGAAGTAACGCAGAGCGATGTGCTTTGTTCTGTGCTGCAGTCTGTGCTCCTCACACAAGGCAATGATAGCCTTGTTGTCGACGTACAGCACTGGAGGAGAACGACGCCGCTCTCCCAAGTCAGTCAGCAGGTAGGTGAGCCAGCGTAACTCCTGTGCAGCCATGGCTGTGGCGTAGATCTCAGCCTCACAACTGGAGCTGAGAACTGAAGACGAGCGTGTAGAACGCCAAGAAACTGAACCAGAGCCAAGGCTGAAGGTGTAACCCTGTGACGACCGCTGAGTAGCCTGGTCGTCAACCCAAGAAGCGTCTGAGTGCCCAGTGAGAACAACTGAGCTCCTCCCTCCAAGCACGAGCCCCATGCCTTATGTACTGCATAAGTAGCGTAGTACCCTCTTAGCAGCATCCATGTGCACCTTTCGGTGCCGACTAGGAGCCACATGGCGAGCCAGAAGGCCAAGAGGGTACGCGAGGTCAGGACGAGTGCAAGTCATCAAGTACATGAGGCAGCCAACTAGCTCTGGGTAAGGACCACTCGGCTCTACGGACTCGTCTGAAGGTGGAGCTGAGAGCGAGTGACTTGTAGCCAGAGGAGTGGCCTGTGCCGAGGACCAGGTGAAGCTGAAGCGCTGAAGGACCTGCAGCACCATGTGTGACTGAGTCAGTGTGATGGTGCGGCGTGCTCTGTCCCGGGTGATCTGCAAGCCAAGGTAGCTGCGCAGTTCACCCAGGTCTGTGCACGTGTGTCTCTTCTGCAGCTCCGACTTCACCAGGGCGAGAGCCTCAGTGTTACAGTGGCAAAGACCAAGTCGTCGACGTACACGAGGATGTAGAACGGCGGCAGCGAAGTGTCGGTGCGCAGAAACAGCGACGGGTCAGCAGTAGAAGGCGCGAACCCAAGAGCCGCAAGTGTAGTCCTCAGTGTGTCGTGCCACTCACGTGGCGCCTGGCGGAGACCGTAGACAGGCCGCCGGAGGCTCCACTGGGTACCAGGAGGGAACGACCCAGTGAAGCCAGGAGGGCGGCGCAGCCAGATCTCCTCGTGCAGGCTGCCCTGCAAGAAAGCTGTGCTGAAGTCAAGAGAGTGAAGCTCGTAGTCATGCTGAGCGGCAACGTGCAGTAGCACCCAAAGAGTGGTCATCTTCGGGGTGGGGGAGAAGGTCAGGAAGAAGTCTACTCCCTCTCGCTGACTGAAGCCTCGAGCAACGTAACGAGCCTTGAAGACAGGCGGAGAACCTGGCGGCCGCTTCACCCTGAAAATCCACACGCCACTGACGATGTTCGCCCCAGGAGGGGGAACCTCGTCGACGTAAGTGCCAGTGGACTTCCAGGATGCCATCTATGCGTCCATGGCTGACTGCCACTGAGAGGAGTACTCACCCGCGATCGCCTCAGCGTAAGAGCGCGGGGTCGGGATGTCTGGTGCATCCGGGTCTCCCTCAGGTGCAATCAGCATGGACACGAGATGAGGTACAGCAGCGGCAAAGCACTCAAACTCCTCCTGCTTGTCCTCAAGGACGTCCGTGCCAAGAGCACACTCACCCCCGATGGACGGAGGACAGACAGACTCAGACTCAGCAACAAGACTGGCAGTGTAGTCTAGACGACAGTGAGCAGCAAAGTCGACAAGCTCAGCAACTAAGGCAGACGCAACAGCTGACTCAAAGGAAGGGTCAGTGACAGCAGTGGCCAGGAGACGCGTGACAGTAGGACTAGCAGCACGAAGAGAGTCAGACTCCGGGTCCGCAAGGGCAGGAAGAGAGGACGCAGGAGGAGAAGGCAAAGGGACACGCTGCGGAGCAGTGGAAAGACGAAGCGTCATCTGGTGAGTGCCTGGGACAGCAGGAGGACGCTGACGCGGGACACGACGACCAGTGCGAGCAGCTCGAACAGGTGACGCAGAACGAGACTCAGGCAACACAGGACGAGACGCAGGCTCACGATGCTCCGTAAGACCTCCTGTCGGACCAGTGTAGGGAGAAGGACCAGGAAGTGGTGAGGCAGGCTGTAACGGTGACTGCGACTGGACAGGCGGAGGACACTCTAAGGAGGGAGCAGGACAAGGAGGAGGCGGCGGACCAAGAACCTGCTGAAGGAGCGGAACGAAGTACGGCCGCGGCCGTGGAGTGCCCCCAGAACCAGCAGAGACAGCACCAGAACCGCCAGCAGTAGCTCCAACTCCTGCAGCACCACCAGCAGCTCCAGGAGTGCCAACTCCAGTACCCCCAGTAGTACCAGCTCCAGCCGCACCGTTGGCTCCAGCACCTGCAGGAGGACGAGCGTCAGCGCCTCCAGCTCCAGCCCCTGCAGCACCACCAGCCCCAGGACCAGTAGCACCTCCAGCAGCTCCAGTAGCACCTCCAGTCCCAGCAGCTCCAGTACCGCCAGTCCGAGCACCTCCAGGACCAGTGGCTCCAGCACCTCCAGCGCCAACCCCAGGGTTAGGAGCTACACAAACTCCAGTAAGCCCAGCGCCCTCAGCTCCAGCTCCAGTAGCACCTCCAGCGCCCACATCACCACGGCGGCGGCGACAGTACCGAGAGTACCACTCACGTAGCTGCTGGGAAGAGAGAGCGCCCCCAGGCGCACCACCCCCAGGCTCAGGACCTCCAGGCTCAGCACCCCCAGGCTCAGCACCCGCAGTCTCCGCACCCCCAGGCTCAGCACCCCTAGTCTCCGCACCCCCAGGCTCAGCACCCCCAATCTCCGCACCCCCAGGCTCAGCACCCCCAGTCTCCGCACCCCCAGGCTCAGCACCCCCAGTCTCAGTACCCCCAGACCCAGCACCACCAGGCTCAGCACGCTCAGGCTCAGCACGCTCAGTACCTCGCGCAGGACCAGAGTCGACAGCTAACTCGACAGGCTCGACCGGGTCTACCTGGGAAACACCTGAGGGAGCAGGAACCTGGGGAGGCAGGGGGTCTACCGAAGCAGCACCTGGCGTGAGGAAGAGCGGCGGAGGGGGGAGCGGGGCAGTGCGGTAGGGGAAAAGACAGTAAAAGGGGACCGACTCGTCAAAAGTGACGTCCTGAGAGGGGAAGACACGGCGCGAGGTGGGGTGGTAAAACTGCCAGCCAGGCGCGTCAGGGACAAAGCCCAGGAAGACACAAGGAACGGCGCGGGAGGAGAGCTTGTCCGCGGACGTATCGTGGACAAAGGCACGAGATCCCCAGACACGGAACACAGACGCATTGCCAACCTCTCCCGTCCAACGCAGTGTCGGCGAGGTCTCCGGAGCAGAGACACGGGGCCAGAGGTTGAGTTGATGCACGACGTAGCGGACCGCAAACGGCCACAGAAAATGGGGGGCAACCGCATGGACCAAGGAGGTACGAGCGACCTCCATGACCAAGCCAATGCGGCGCTCAGCAACCCCATTCTGCTGAGGAGAGGTCGGAAGCGTGAACGTCTGCTCAATGCCCTCCCCCTGACAGAAGGCCTCCAAGAGGCCAGAGGAAAACTCACCACCTCTGTTAGAGTGCAGTCGCAAGACGGGAAGGTCCGTGCGAAAGCGCCTCTCCAGCTAGAGACGGGTAGCGCGGATCCAAGGGATCAAGACAGCAGGGACCTCTCCCTTGGTGCGCAAGGGGAAGACCGTGGTGTAACGCGTGTAGTCGTCAACTACCAGCAAGAAGTAGCGCTCTTCGCCCTGTCCACGGACGCGGGCTGGGCCCCACACGTCCATGTGAAGGGTCTGCAGAGGAGCCTCCGTCGGGGGGAACTCAGAGGAGTGAGGGGTGGCACGCTGCTGCCCCTCGACACAGGGAAGGCAAGGAGGGGCAGGGGACGGTGGCAGGGGAGGCAGTGACCTGGGGAGACCAGAGACAAGGAAACGAGAGTGCATGCCACGAAGGCGCTGCATCGAAGGGTGCCCAAGGCGGTGGTGCCAGAGGACCGTCCGGTGCGACAGGGTGCGACACGAGCAGGGGGCGGACAACTGACCTGACGCAGACGCAGACGCCGCTACCTGAGGGGACTCAGTGGTCAGTGTGCACAAGTCCGACCCCGGCTGCCGAGTGAAGGTAGCCAGGTGACGACCCGTCTGGGCACACGTGCAGTGTGTCACACGCTCGTAGGCAGGGGTGAACTGGTGAACACCCGCGTCCTGGAGAGCGGAACCTGCCACCAAGTTCGTAGAGAACGAGGGGAGGTAAAGGCCCGACAGTGTGCCAGACGGGACAGCAGGACAAGGGAGGGCAGTGGTGGAGGTCGCAAGGACCGGACCCCCGGAGGGGTCAGCCAGGGAGACAGCAACCGGTCTAGGGAGCTGCTCTAGGGCAGTGCGGTCGCGAAAGAAACAGCGGGAAGCACAAGAGTCCAGTGTGAAGGTGTGAAGTGCCTCAGTAGACGCAGTACCTGAAGGCGTAGACTCACAAGCACCTGAAGCAGCAGACACACCTGCACCTAGAGCAGCAGCCTCACCAGGACCTGGAGCAGCAGACGTACTAGCACCTAGAGCGGCAGCCGCACCGGCACCTGGAGCAGCAGACTGGATACTGGGGTCAGGCGGCACACACAGGTGACATGCTCCCTCGGCACTAGTAGACAATGCATACATTGCAGTGAGAATAGCATCATAGTCAAGAGCAAAGATATCTACCCTCTGCCTAAGCAGCTCCACCCAGTTGGGGAGCTCAGCGTCGTCGCCAAACTCCGTACGCCAAGCGTCGCTCAGACGGGCGAAGTCGCGAGACTCTGTGTGACCAGGCGTCCCGCAAGGCTGACCAGTCCGGACACCCGTGCTAATAACGTACGGGCAGCAAGCAGTACTCAGCGACCCTATACTCTGAGCGTACCACTCACGAAGCTGCTAGGGCGAACGAGTCTCGCGCGGACGACGCTGCTGCTGCACCGGGCCACTACAAGAAGCTCCCGAACTACCCACGCCAGGGCGACTCCCACTACGGCCACCCCGACAACCCCAACTAGCGTACCACCCACGAAGCTGCTGGGGCGTGAGGGACTCGCGCGGACGATGCTGCGGCTGCACCGGGCCACTACAAGAAGCAGCAGTAGCAACAGTAGCAGTAGTAGCCGCAGTAGTAGCAGTAGCAGCAGTAGCAGTAGTAGCAGCGCGTCCACCCCTACAACCCCAACTAGCGTACCACTCACGTAGCTGCTGGGGCGTGAGGGACTCACGCGGACGTCGCTGGAGCTGCATCTGGCCACCGCCAGGAGCAGCAGTAGTAGGAGTAGCAGTAGAAGTAGCAGTAGCAGCAGGGCAGTGTGGCAGCGCGCTAGTAAGGCAGGCGCGCGAGAAGCGCGGGTAGGGCAGGTGCTCACAAGTGGCGGGAAGGGTAGTCGCTCGCCGGGCGAGCAGGGTAGGCGCACGACGGCGGCGACGGCGGGGCCGGGACAGCTGCAGGGCGGGGCCGCGACAGCGGCAGGGGGGTTCCTCGGCAGCTGCTGCAGGCAGGGCCACGACTGCTGCAGGCGGCTCCGCGGCAGCAGCTGCAGGGCGGGGGGGGGCCGCGACGAGCATGGACGACGCTCCGGGGGCGCCGCGTCGAGCAGGGAAGGCGCCCTTGGGGCAAGCTCAGGCGTGCCGGAAGCGAACCCAGGTGTGCGGTAAGCAAGCTCAGGTGTGCGGTAAGCAAGCTCGGGCGTGCCGGAAGCGAACCCAGGTGTGCAGTAAGCAAGCTCAAGTGTGCGGTAAGCGAGCTCAGGCGTGCCGGAACCGAACCCAGGTGTGCGGTAAGCAAGCTCAGGCGTGCCAGCGGTCAGCTGCTGTAGGGCGGGGCAGGGGCGGCCGTCCGAAGGTCGGGCGCGGGGTAGGGCAGGGCGACGCGGCGGGCAGGGGCGACGCCGCGCGGGCTCCGCAGGGGCGTCGCGACGAGTGGGGGCGACGCCCGGGTCCCGCTGGGGCGGCGTACGGGCGGCCTACGGGCGGCGGACGGGCGGCCTACAGGCGGCGGCGGCCTAGGGGCGACGACGGGCGACGGGCAGCCTACGGGCGGCGGCTAGCGGGCCACGCGCGCACGGGCAGAGGACGGCGCGCGGGCAGAATGAAGGGCGGGGCGCGCGAGGGCGCACTAGCAGAAAAAAAAGGCGCACGAGGGCGCACGAGCAGAGAAAGGCGCACGAGGGCGCACGTAAGGTAGGGCGCACGAGGGCGCTTCTAGCGGAATAGTGGGCCCGTAGTTGTAAGCGGTCCTAGGTGGCTAACCTAGGCTCGTGATACCATGTCAGAAATGAACAAGAGTGGTTGGACTAGGAAAAGAGTTGGGTACAAGTAGGAAACCCTAAACTTACTGTACCCCATAGTAACTACCCCACTACAGCCTAAACAAACTGTAGCAGATATAACATTTGACAATCGCAACAGTAGGGCTTCGGGAGGGAGGGACGCCATAAGCGAAATAGGGACGCCATAAGCGAAATCGGTGCGCCCATTTAGGTCCTAGGAGCGTAATAGCTCTATACCCTGTTGAGATTAGGAGCTTGGGAGATGGAGCTAGGGAGATGGTATCGAGAAGGTTTTGGCCAAAGAGGGCTTCAATAAATGCAAAGCATACAAGATTTAGGAAAGAGGAAGGGAGAAGAAGAGGGTACACCACCAGCAGTTGATGCTAATAACTAAACTAATACACTAGCAAGCTATAGGCAGTTATAAGATATGCAATATCAATCAACACCCTGGATATAAGCGCAGGCCTATTAAAATCGCATGCGCTTCTATATGGAGCAATGCGCTTATGGCCGATCTTCAATTATAAACGCACCCCCTTAAAAAACATGATTTATTATAAACGCATGTTCGTTTTTTTTTTTTTTTTTTTTTTTTAGTGAAAGCTTATACAAGAAGATGTACAGGCAAAACACTACAGTCGTAACTGATGCATCAGGGCTCAAGCTAGGCAAGGACACCTAGCCCTCCCTGCGAACTTTATGGTGGTTTCACAAAGGTCCTCGGGTTCGTCCAGATGGACTGGAAACGCCCTTGCCACCTTAGCCCCACTGCCTCGCTGTCGCAAATCCGCCGCATGACACGTGCCTCATCCTCCGCCAAGTTCCACCTCGCCTTATCTTTCTGCGCCTGTCTGCTCGGCCTGGCGCAGTAGATCCTGTCAGAATGAGAGAAGTGTTTGGATTCGCAAGATTGGGAGTACAAGCAGGAAAACCTAGAAGTTGTACCCCCTAAGGCTAAACCCACTATAGCCTACAGAACACAAACATATACAATGTTTGACACACCCCCATAGGCGAAGTGGGAGACAACCAGTTGGTCACAAGACCAGTCAAGGCAAAGCAAAGAAAAACAAGCTCAGGGTGGATCTCAAGGATACCACACAAATTCCGAGCACAAGTAAGCGGTCACAAGACTAGTTCACATGCAGTTTGATAATATAACAAGAGGTACAATGATCACAACCTAGCAAGTATAAGCATGCAGGTATATATATAGAGATCATAGTACAAGCAGAGTCAAGAAGTAAGTGAGGTACTGTAGGCACAAGACCTAGAACAGTACAGAAACGCTGATGATCACAAGGCTGAAGCACCTTGGTGAACACATCAGCAGTGTTGGCCCGAGTGGCCACGTGAGCAAGACGAAGCTGACCACGCTGCTGCAACTCTTGAGCAAGGAAGTAGCGCAGAGCGATGTGCTTCGTTCTGTGCTCCAGTCTGTGCTCCTGACACAAGGCAATCATGGCCTTGTTGTCGACGTACAGAACTGGAGGAGAACGAGGCGGCTCTCCAAGGTCAGTCAGCAGGTAGGTGAGCCAGCGTAACTCCTGTGCAGCCATGGCCCCTGCGTAGATCTCAGCCTCACAACTAGAGCTGAGAACAGAAGACGAGCGGGTAGACCGCCAAGAATAGAGCCGGAGCCAAGACTGAAGGTGTAACCCTGTGACGACCGCTGCGTAGTCAAGTCGTCAGCCCAAGAAGCGTCAGCGTGACCAGTGAGGACAACTCGAGCCCGTCCTCCAAGCACAAGCCCCATGCTCGACGTACTGCACAAGTAGCGCAACACCCTCTTAGCGGCATCCATGTGCTCCTTCCGGTGACGGCCAGGAGCGACATAGCGTGCCAGGATGCTAAGAGGGTATGCAAGGTCAGGTCGAGTGCAGGTCATCAGGTACATGAGGCAGCCCACAAGCTCTGGGTACGGGCCACTCGGCTCTACGGACTCGTCCGAAGGTGGAGCTGAGAGCGAGTGACCGGTAGGCAGAGGAGTGGACTGAGGCGAGGAGTACGTGAAGCGGAAGCGCTGAAGGACCTGCTGCACCATGTGTGACTGAGTCAGGGTAATGGTGCGCTGTGCTCTGTCCCGGGTGATCCGCAAGCCAAGATAGCTTGTCAGTTCACCCAGGTCTGTGCACGTGTGTCTCATCTGCAGCTCCGACTTCACGTGGGCGAGTGCCTCAGTGTCAGCAGTAGCAAAGACCAAGTCGTCTACGTACACGAGAACGTAGAACGGCAGCAGAGTGGTGTCGGTGCGTAGAAACAGCGACGGGTCAGCAGTGGAAGGAGCAAACCCAAGAGCAGCAAGAGTAGTCCTCAGTGTGTCGTGCCACTCACGGGGTGCCTGGCGGAGACCGTAGACTAGCCGCCGGAGGCTCCTCTGGGTACCAGCAGGAAACGACCCAGTGAAGCCAGGTGGGCGGCGCAGTCAGATCTCCTCGTGCAGGCTGCCCTGTAGAAAAGCAGTGCTGAAGTCAAGAGAGTGGAGCTCGTAGTCACGCTGAGCAGCGAGGTGCAGCAGAACCCGAAGAGTGGTCATCTTCGGGGTAGGGGAGAAGGTCTGGAAGAAGTCAACTCCCTCGCGCTGACTGAAGCCTCGTGCAACGTAACGCGCCTTGAAGACAGGCAGAGAACCCGGCGGCCGCAGCACCCTGAAAATCCACATGCCACTGACGATGTTCGCCCCAGGTGGGGGAACCTCGTCGACGTAGGTGCCTGTGGACTTCTAGGGAGCCATCTCTGCGTCCATAGCTGACTGCCACTGAGAGGAGTAGGGACCCTCTATCGCCTCTGCGTAAGAGCGCGGGGTCGGGATGTCTGGTGCATCCGGGTCTCCCTCAGGGGCAATCAGCATGGACACGAGATGAGGTAAAGCAGCGGCAAAGCACTCAAACTCCTCCTGTCTGTCCTCAAGGACGTCCGTGCCAAGGGCACACTCACCCCCGACGGACGGAGGACAGACAAACTCAGACTCAGCAACAAGGCTAGCGGCGTAGTCTAGACGACAGGCGGCAGCAAAGTCAACAAGCTCAGCGACTAGAGCAGACGCAGCAGTGGACTCAAAGGTAGGGTCAGTGACAACAGTGGCGAGGAAACGCGTGACAGTAGGACTGGCAGCACGAAGAGAGTCAGACTCCGGGTCAGCAAGAGCAGGAAGAGAGGACGCTGGAGGAGACGGCAGAGGGACACGCTGTGGAGCAGTGGAAGGACGCAGAGTCATATAGTGAGTGCCAGGGACAGGAGGAGGACGCTCACGCGGAACACGACGACCAGTGCGGGCAGCACGAACAGGCGACTCCGGACAAGACTCAGGCGACGCAGGACGAGACTCAGGCAACGCAGGACGAGACTCAGGCTCACGACGCTCCGTAAGACCTCCAGTCGGCCCAGCGTAATGAGAAGGACTAGGCAGCGGAGAGGCAGGCTGTAACTGTGACTGCGACTGGACAGGCGGTGGACTCAGTAGGGGAGGAGTAGGACCAGTAGGGGGCGGGAGGCCAAGAACCTGCTGAAGGAGCGGAACGTAGTACGGCCGCGGCTGCGCAGCTCCTCCTGAGCCAGCAGAGACAGCACCAGCGCCCTCAGCTCCAGGGTCTCCAGCTACAGCTCCCGCAACACCACCAGCAGCTCCAGCAGCTCCAGAACCTCCAGCAGCTCCAGCACCAGGAGCACCTCCAGCAGCTCCAGCACTAGCAGCACCTCCAGCAGCACCACCAGTAGCTCCAGTACCTCCAGCAGCACCAGCACCAGCAGCACCTCCAGCAGCTCCAGCACCAGCAGCACCTCTAGTAGCACCAGCAGTACCTCCAGCAGCTCCAGCACCAGCAGCACCTCCAGCAGCACCACCAGTAGCTCCAGCACCTCCAGCAGCACCAGCACCAGCAGCACCTCCAGCAGCACCACCAACAGCTCCTGCACCAGCAGCACCAGCTCCAGGGTCCGCAGCCCCAGCAGCGGCTCCAGCTCCAGGGTCCTCAGCACCAGCAGCAGCTCCAGCTCCAGGGTCCAAAGCACCAGCAGTGCCACTCCGGAGACTGCAGCGCCAAGCGTACCACTCTCGAAGCCGCTGAGGAGAGGGCGGCTCCCGCCTAGGCAGGGAACCACGAGCACCAGCTGCAGCAGCACCCCTAGCCCCAGAAGCGCCCCTCCTAAGGCTGCAGTACCGCGAGTACCACTCACGCAGCTGCTGTGAAGAGGGAGCTCCTCCAGGCGCCTCACGGTCAGTCGCAACACCCCCAGGCTCAGTACCCTCAGACGTAGCACTCTCAGGCTCAGCACCCCCAGACTCAGCACCCTCAGGCTCAGCACCCCCAGGCTCCGCACCCGCAGACTCAGCACCCCCAGGCTCCGCACGCTCAGGCTCAGCACCCCCAGGCACCGCACCCCCAGGCTCCGCACGCTTAGGCTCAGCACCACTAGCAGGACGAGAGTCGACAGCTACCTCGACAGGCTCAACCGGGTCTACCTGGGACACACCTGAGGGAGCGGCACCCTGAGGGGGGAGGGGGTCTACCACAGCAGCACCTAGTGCGAGGAAGAGGGGGGGGGGGGAGCGGGGCAGTGCGGTAGGGGAAGAGGCGAGAGATTTTCACCCACAACCCTGTTTCAAATCGACTCGATTGGGTTTGCAATGACGCGAACCATTTTCGTGCTAGTAGTTTAAAATTGTATATTTGTTATTTTACATGTGCATGCGTTTATATTTTTTACTCAATTATAAGCGCACCCCCCTGAAAAAAAAAACTAGTTTTATTATAAGCGCAGGTGCGCTTATATCCGGGGTGATACTGTATATGTTTTGACAGAAAGGGGTAGCTTATGTTAGGAGCTAGCAAAGGAGAAACGAGGAAAGATGGCCAACAAGGGCAGGTCGGGCTCCGGGTCCAGGGGGCGACCCAGCCCTTGGGTGCGGGCTGGTTCGGGGAGAGAGGGAGAGAGGAGGAGGCGGGGGACACGACTGCGGGAGCGCAGGGGTTAGGAGGGGGGGGTATGGAGGGGGGGGATAGGGCGAGGGTGCTGGGGGGGTTTGGGGTTGGGGAGAGGGGATGGGAGGAGGCAGGTGGGTGGGGGAGAGGATAGAGAGGCAGAGACGACAAGGGAGGAGGCACAGAGGGACTAGGAACAGCAGCAGCCAGTACAGCAGCAAAGGCAGGCTGGACGCACAGGCCGCATAGGGGCACCAGCCCGCATTCCAGACCTGATTTGCCGCGATATAGAAAAAAATTTGATGGTGTTGGTAGACGTCTCCATTGCAGATCCACAGCAACAGGGGAATACCGGGCTTAGACGAGTGGCCCCAGTGCAGATAGGTGTTGCAGCAGCCAGACGAGTACAGGACAAGTTGCGGGATTGGTCACCGCATCTAGAGGGATTACAACCGCCGCCACATTTTTATGCTTGTGTAGGGGAGACGTTTGGGTTGCTCAGCGAGCCAATGAGGCAGTTTCTAAGGCTTTGTGCGCGGCGGATTGCACAGCGGCATAAAGACTTGGGGGGGGGGGATGACGGGTCAGCACGAATTTTCGAGACCGGACTCACTACACGACTTTCCGTGGCACTGCAGCGAGAGCAGGCTCAGAGTATTATACAGCACGCGGTGCGGCAGTTGGGAGGGTCAGACGATGGGTGGATGCCCGCATCAGTCCTTTTGGGTGCAGGGCAGGGCAGTTGCATCACATTACCGGCTGCTTTGAGAGCGTGGCAGACATGCAGTATATGTACGATGCATATGTGTAGGCGTTTAGCGATTGTGCTTGAAAGGCTGTGTCCCGCGCTGTGGTGCGGGTTGCTATGGTGTTCTGGTCCTTAGGGTACATTCCGCTGTGGACATGTCCCTTAAGAAAGTGTCGCAATCGATTTTCCGCCGAGTCGCGTCCAAATGTCTCGACACCTCATGTCACAAAGAATGAATGTATTGCGACCTGGATATTGTGCGCGACAATCACATGTGCTGCGTCATGATTGGCTCCAACATTCACGATGCACACTTCGAAAAGTTTGGGTGTGGCCATAATGGGCAGACAAAACTGCCACTTCGCACCCAATGTAGCACAGGCCTGCTGAGATGACAGGCGCGGGATTGTCGCGATCTTTTCGCGCTCTAAACAACCAATCCCTGCTCGTTTTGTACAATCGTGTGAAATTTTCGAGCTGTAACTAGATGTCCAGATACAGGCAGATGGGCCTGACATTTGGAACCGCGTGCGATGGCTGGTCCAAGACACGGTTGCTTGCAATTCGCGTGCGACTGTTCCGTGGTTCACGGTATCCAATGATAAATACACGCCAGAACATTCTCACGCGGTCTGGAATCCTGACACCTGGCAGCATATGCTGTATTCACGCGTCACAATCGATTGCGACGCTTTCTTAAAGCCCGGGTACAGCATGGTATTTTTCAAGTTCAAGATTCTTGGACATGTCCACAGCGGAATGTACCCTTAGGTGTTTCCTTCCTTTAGTTTGTTCCTCTCTTCTTTTCCTCTTTCCACCTTTCCTTCGGCGCTTCTCTTCTTCTCCAGCTCTTCTCTCCTTATCACCCTTTCTTTGCTCCACCATTTCTACCTTCCTCTAATACCCCTTATCTTAATTACCACTACTTTGAATCCATAATGAGGTACCTTTACCAACCACACTTAAACAAAAAAAAAACAAAAACAAAAACAAAAAAAAACCGAGGAAAGATGATTTTCAATATGGAGAGGAGGAGAGAAGAAATACAGGCAAGGTAAGGTGCACCACCAACAAACTGTAACATAAATCTACATTGACTATACTACAGGCAATTCCATAGAAATATATGTGTTAACAGTTTTCTCTGAATACCCTACCCAGCCATTTCAGTTTTTTACAATCACCGGCCCAGAACTACCATGACGGGTGCTGGACTTCGTCACATAACTTGACGAGGAGATTTTACAGTTTTGACGGAAGGAATTAGTTTAGTACGTAGTGCAAAAATAAGAACATGATTTGGTCAGGACTCAGGGCATCATGTAAGGTGACCCTGTTGTGGGAGGGCCAGAGACCTGAGGTTGAATCACGAGAACTCGGGGCACCCAAATTCGTTAACGAATCTCGTCAGAACTTGACGATCAAAAGCCGTCATCCGGACACCCAACAGTGTCTGTATCCACGTCGAACTCCATTATTATATCCATGTCGAGAACTTCCAAATCCTCGGAAGCCATGGCCGCAATCTCAGCGTCAAGCGCAGGGCCAAGTCCGTGGTACGGGTCCGTCTCTTCTCCGCAACTGTCGCCGGACTCGCCGGAAAATCGCGACGACTCGACGAAACCGGTTCCAACTGGCGGTGATGCGGTGCACGCCGCTGCGGTATCAGCCGCGGTGGAATGGGAAGGTGCTGTCGCATACGAGCTAACGCCGCTGACGGTCCGGGAAAGGGATGCAGCGTGCGGCACGACGGACCCGCGCACAGGCTTTAATAGCATCGAGATGAGCGCCGATTGCGCTTCCGGAGAAAGATTCGCGGGCAGGATTCCTTGCGATTGTGCCCGGGACAAAATCCGGATGGCCTCAGCCCTCATCATCCCAAATGAAGTATTGTTTTTCGCTGCCATGTCTTGATCGTAACTATCCCAGCTGCTCTCTTCCGCGTTTCCTGGGCAAGGCCGGCTGCATGCGGTGTCGCACACGCTCTCGTCGTCGACTTCGTCGCTCTCCGTCATCTCGTCGTCGCCCCAGTCGCCCCCGTCGCCGTCGCGAGCGAGTCGTCGCATGTGCGACATCGAGCGATCCATGGAGCAGACAGCCTCGAGGTCAGACTCCGCAACGTTCCACCCCGCGTGATCATCGTACGTGGAACTTTCCGCCCGTGCGAAACTCCCCGGACGGGCGGAAGCCTCCCCATGGCTGCGCAGCTCCGCGACGTCGTCACTCGCGGAGAAGACGCGAGCTGCGTCGGGGACGGCGGCCTTCGCGCCAAGAATTTTAGAAGGGAAGGGTAGACTATCGTACGCCATGCAAGCATTTGCGCGATCCATTTGATGAGGAACGAATGATAATGAAAGATTGAACGGTAGTGAAAGGCTGAACTGTTTGAGCCTAACACAGATGAAGAAAGGCTTTGGCGAGGAACTAAAATACTCGGTTGATGAAGGACAACTTCACGAGTAAGAACGGTGGACGGGTTATCAAGCAATGGGGAAGATTGAGGGAGTTTTTTTTGCAAGGACAGTCGCTCGTATCTCTACAAATGCGGAGAACGAGAATATCTAGGACAGCTAGAAAACGGTGGAATGGGTATGTGTCAACCAGAGGCGAGGAGGGGAAGGACCCACCCACGCCTTGCATTTACAGTCGCAACTGTACGAATGAATTGTATGAGGCAACCCCAGTTGTGCCTGTTGTTTCTTTCAACAATCACCTGGAAGTGTTGTTTCTTCCAACAATCAGTGTGTAATGAGTGTCGGGGGCACGAGGGGATGGCAGTTGAGGTGCATTTGGCGGTTTGGGCAAAAGCAGCAGCAATGTCATTCACCGAGGAAGCTTGAGGGGAAAGCTTCAACGCCACATCGCGTCAAGCCATGCCAATCAGCGCGACAAGTGGAATGATGAGGTGGCGGGACAGAAACAACCGCAATTGAGTGCAATGCAAGCGGACGCTTCAACCCACTCACCACCACCACTTCACCCCATCCCACACATCCCTCGGGCTGAGTCCCCCACTCCCTGACCTGACTCAACTCCTCAGCCCGACCATCCAGAGTCCTTCCTCCTCGCCAGAGTCCTTCGCCCTCCCAGAGTCCGTCCCTACCTGACTCGACTCTTCCGCTCATCCACAGTCCCTCCTGACTCAGCTCGCTGCCACCCACCCCCCCACACACACATCCGTTACAGAACACAACCTGCCGAGCATGAAACCGGCTGAACGTGAAATTGTCCCCATCCCCCATCGCAACCTGCAAGCCCGCACCGCGATAAATTTGAAGCCTCAGTGCAAAGTGCTACATGTACAACCTCAAAACTTCAGACCGCAACGATGCTGCATCAGCATCGGCCGATAGTTCTTACCGACCACTTCATAAAAACATGGTTCCATAATACTAATGAAATGTATACACTTCATCAGATATAAGTTTCATGGTCAGAAACAAGCTGCCTTCCTCCACAGTCGAGATAGCACGAGTCACGACCCCAGTGCGCGTTGCGAGGGAAACTCCACACGAAGTTTCTTCGGGAGCAGCGTATCAGTGCCACGTGAGCTTGCCCCTCGCTCTGTTCCACGCGCTTTTCAAATACAGTAGGAACTGTGGTGGACGTGTAGCAGAAGGCCTTGCTGGACGTATGGATGGCGAGGGAGCTGGGTTGGGTTGGGTTGGAACTTGGGTCCCACAAGCACTTCGGCAAGGTTCAACTGTACCAAGGGTTAAAAACATTTGTCTGTGTAATAATGCCAATTACAAAAACTCGCAGGCGCAGACAATCTGTCCGCCACCTTGATGTGCAGGTTCGAAGTAATGTGACAATTGATTCTACAATCGGGTATATGGTTGTAAAACCATGTACACAAAAACAGTGGGACACAAAGCTGCGGGGTAACCAGGAAAACCCATGCGATGCTACAAGCGACAAACGCGTAAGAGAAATGGTGGAATCTTACAATGATTTTTCCAAGAGGTCGATTGCCAATTTGGCAGCACAGTGCCAGCACAGCTGTGATGAAAAGAGGTGCGAAAGAATCAGAGAAAATTTAGCTGGAAGGAAGCAGAATGAGAGTCCCTGGCGAACGAAGAATTGTGGATCCAGCCTAAACATGAACTCTGAAACCAAATCTGCGAACACCGGTTTAGTCAGGCTGTCGAGAGAAAATCTGTAGGTGGAACAACAAAATGCACAAAAGAAAACCTCAAGCTGCCTGAGCCCAATTTGAGCCAAAGAGCCTCAAATCCATCATTGGATTTCGTGAGTGTGGGAGTGTGATGGACAAGCTCCAGCAGGATGACACTTCGATGGCCACTTCAGGTTTGGGGTGCGTGCCACCCCGTCTAGGCCGATTGGCGTGCAAAAATTAGAAGTGTGAAGGGTATTTGGCTGATCCTTTTCTGTGGGTTGTCGTTCTGCGAGCACTAACTGTAACACTTACTGTATGTGTGGCCCACAAATTCACACGTGATAGCACTGCTTCAGTCAGAAGCAACAAAGTGGTGCACCTCTACTCCACTCCCTAGTAGTGGAATCGCCCTCAGCTCTCTGTAGCTGCATCCCCCAGGCCAAAACGAGAGGGACTGGTAGGAATTTCAGCGAAGGGGTGAGCATAGGGGCTGGGTATGGTGGCTGGTTTCTGACAGGGTAAACTTCGAAGGCAAGTAACAACAGATAATATATGGGTAGCCACTCAATTCTGCAACAAAAAGCTGTTTCGTGGCATGTTGCTTATACTCTGCCTAAATTTCACACTACACTCCTTACAATCTCTAGACTCTCTTTTGGATTAATAAACACAACAAAGCAGAACATTGGTAAGCCATCCCTGCCCTGCACATATACCAGTGGATAGGCCAGGTTATAGAAATTACAAATTGCGAAGTGCGGCCGCGATAGATCGAATGTAGATGGCAAAAGAGGCAACAGCGAGAACTGCAGATGTGTACAAAAGCACCACCCCTGATGTACCGATTAATGGTCCAATAACTGGTAGCTGTAGCCTGTTTAAAAAGGAAAAGAAAATAGGAGAAGGAAATAAAAAAAGTCAACACCGCTGCTGTTCTGGCACGAGCAGCTACACTACTGCAAGCCAAAACAGCTGGTGCTGACGTTCATGCATAGGATTGGCTGCTAGATAGAAAGGAAGATGCATGGGAGCAAATGATAGGATTGACCGTATTCCATCGTACAAAACACTCTAGGGTGTTGTATGGAATTCGTCCAGAACCAGGGGGAGGGAGGAGGGGGATTGTTGGGGGGGGGGGGGGGGGGAGGGGTGGGTGGGGTATGTGTGTGGGGGGTTGGGGGGGTTTTTGACGAGGGAATAGGGTACTCACATGGGAGATCTAATGGCGAGCAACACCGTAATTGCAACCATTTGCGTGGCCGTTTTCCACTTGCCGTATCCGCTAACCGCAGTAGCCCTTTTCAGCTTCTCTCCCTCCCCTGCCGCCCATTCCCGGACTGCTGACATGGCGATCTCTCGGCCAATCATGGCGATGGCGGGGAGTGGGATGGTCCACGAAGGGAGGGCCCATGGGAGGAAGGGGATCACAGGAGGGGGTTCGGTGCAGAGAAGGACGAGCACTGCTGCGACCATTAGCTGTTGATGGGAGAGGGGAGAGGGGCCAAAGGGAGGATGGGATGTAGAGACAGGGGCAACGGAGAGAGAGAGAGAGAGAGAGAGAGAGAGAGAGAGAGAGAGAGAGAGAGAGAGAGAGAGAGAGAGAGCAATGGTTGAGAAAGGGGATGACTGGTGGGGGTTCGGTGCAGGGAAGGATGAGCACTGCTGCAACCATTAGCTGTTGATGGAAGAAGGGACCCGGCCGAAGAGAGAGAGAAAGGTAGAGACAGAGAGGGTGGAGGGGAGAGAGAGAAGGCCGGGAGAATTATGGGAGAAGTTTTGGAAAGCTCATGAGAGAAGAGGCATTTGTGTTGGAGAGGAGGAGGGTGGGTGGGTGTGCAGTTTGCACTTCAAAACATTCAGCATCCAATGCATACACGGTCTGTAACAAGATTCTAACATGCACCAAAGGCGGAACTGCACTCCATCTGAAACGTGTGCGTAAGCGTGTGAGTGACAGTGTGCGTGTGTGTGCACGTATGTGCTATGCAAGTCTGCCTGTGTGCACGCATGCATGCATGTGTGCATATGTGTGCGTTTGCACGCAATTTATTCAAGGCTCACCCAACCGATCACGGGATTCAGGAATGCCCCAAATCTGCTGCATTACATCTGACCGCATGCGCACCTGTGCGTGCGTGCGTGTGTGCGTGCGTGCATGCGTGTTGCATGTTGCATGCATGTGTGCCTGTGGTGCGCTAGCACATATATAAGTCACAGCTCACCTTATCCGCAACAGGGTCCAAAAAAGCCCCGAAAGCGGAGCTGCAATTCATCTGCAACATCAATCCCCCAAGGCATAAAAAAACAGCAGAGTACGACAGAAGCCAGCATGAGGACGAGAGCATGTGTAAATGGGAGACAGAATGAGGACGAGAGCATGTGTAAATGGGAGACAGTAAGAGTATGAGAGCATGTGTGCATCCGAAACAGCAAGAGTAGGAAAGTGTGTGTGAATTGGAAATTAGGAGAGCATGTGAGTGAGAATGTAGGAGGAAGTGAGAAAACCGGCGGAAGAGAGTGAGATAGTAAAAGAGTGAGGGTGAGGGCGAGGGTCGGGGAAGAAGAATCACGGGGTAAGGGGAAGGCAAGGGTGTGGGGGAAGAGGGAGAGGGGGAGGGTGGGGGGATGGAGAAACAAGGTGACGAAGGGATACACCACAGTAAATGAAGCAAAGCGAGAAGCGAATACAAGCAATGTAACACACTTTCCGAGTCCATCCAGCCAATGGAACGGCTAGACCATCCTAAATGCAGCGAAACGAGCAGCGAATAGAAACAAAGCAGTAACCATGTAACGCACTTTCCGAGCCAGGTACCCGTCCAGCCAATCAGTGATCGAGGCCATGATGAAAATGGCGGTGGCGATTCCCGGGGTGAAGAAGAACGCTGGAAGGGAAGGAAGAAAAAGAGGGACGGACACCAGGAGGAAGAAATGAACGGAAGAAAGGTTCAGGTTAGCAGCGTTGTTGTATCGTGAACAGTTCAGGCATTGTCAACAGATCACCACTAACTAGTACCTCTACTGCACGAGCGATCGTCAGCATGAAATTTGGGTCTTTCACTATTAGGGATTCCTGAATCGGACGTACCGGGAATTATGGCGGGAACTGCTACGACGCGAGCGATCGTTAGGATAGTCGGCAACGTCATCACCTCCTCCTTCTTTTTCTCCTCGGAAGCTCCCGAGGATCTCCCAGCTGCCCCTGCCCCATCCCCACTGTCTCTGGCCACGTCTTTCTGCTTCTCCTCCGGCGGTAAATCGCTTGTCGGGATCGTCGCCCCGTTTCCTCCGGCTGCGTTGACGGTCACGCCGGCGTAGACTTGACGGCTAGCCGTCAGCGGTTGGAAAAACGCGGCCTCGTCGTTGAGCTTGACCCTGACGCGGTTTCTCGGCCGTCCGTCGGCGTGACGGTGGAGCGACGAAAATGGAAGGCTAACCGGCGAAGTAGGAAGGCGCTGCTCCAACGCTTGCACGCAAGGAGCTGCAGCCATGATCGGCGAAGACCGGTAAGTTGATGAGAATGATGACGACGAAATTGATGTAAATCTCGCGAGGAGGGACAGTCGTGGCGAAGATTGCGAGTTGGATACAGAAATGGAAGAGGACGCAGGCGAAGAAAGCGTAGGCGAAGAAAGCGAAACTTTCGGTAACCCGCTTGTGCTTTTCGTGAACACTAGGTTCGTCTCTGTAGGCTCGCTCAGCAAACGGATGGTCGTTCGCGACGACGATCTGGTGAACGATCTGATCGCAGCCGCACGGAATACACAACCACTAGAGAAGCTCTTGATCACAGGTAGAGACGAGGGAAGTGGAGGTGACAGGGAAGAGGCTACGCGCCTGTACGTGGAGGTTGGAAGACGGTGAACCTGAGGGGGAGCCATAGATTTATGAATCAGCAACGGTAAAACCTAGACGTAGTTGCCTGGTCGCCTGGCCTTCACTGGTTCGGTTACGTGTCGTGTCTGGATAAGCTTGATTTGAAACAAGAAAGTCTCGGAGAGTTGTAGTTCGGTGGGATACCTTCGTGAACGTTACGTAGCTGTGACGCTTCGGTCCCTCAGGGTAATAAACGGTGGCGCGAGTTCTCCATGCCTTGGAACCATTTTCTCCCTTTCCTTGCTGTTCAAAATGGTTGCAGCTTGCTGTTGCTGTCTGCAGCTCGCTGATTGGTTTGATATTTCAGGCTTTCCCGATGGTGATGTGTGAGTTGCTGAGTTTTGCGAAGCTCGTAACACACGCCGACGAAAATTGGAGTTCGTCAGGAGCACGTGCCCAGCCACCAACTCAAACGCGACCGAAGTACGTCCAGGGCTTTTGCGAAATTGCGGAGGGCTGTTACTCTGACAGAGCTGTTCGTTAACCACCACAAGGGTATTTGCTTTTCCTGCTGTAAGGGCGTGTCCCATGAGTTCATTTGGGGAGAGTACATATTTTTTACGTAACTTCGAAAAAGCAAAAGAGTGTACACTCTGACGTGAAAAACACGAGGCGCGTCAGCACAGCGCCAAATGAAATTGACCCACGCGGCCTCATAGCCCCACCCATACAAAAATCGTCATCCGAACTTGGGCCGCGAGCGGTAACTCGCCACAGTGCGAATCAACTGTGCCCCTTGCGAATTTTTGTTTTTTTTTTTTCGCGCGACTGAATGTGCGCGAAGTCTCCGATTGGGGTAACGGAATGGAGGACCCAGCACGAAGTGATCTCACGTACCTTGTACGTGGGATAGTACGAACCTCTTGACGTCTTAGGCGTGTCATCAGGTGCGTCATTGAAGACGCATGTCATGAAGGGAAGGGTTACAAACGAAAAACAGGGTTACAGCCCTGAACTTGAACTGTAAACGAACTCGTGGAACACGCCCTAATGCCACCTGAACTATCCAGCTGACCCTCGAGAGCTGCGGCAGCAGCAATTGGTCGTGTGTTCCTCGAATGCGGTTCAGTTGGGTTCCTCGCGATTTAGCAGGACTTCCACTTTTACCGCTTTGGAACGCAACAAACCGAACAAGGTGAACCCCCTAGACATATTGCAGGAAACATTGATCAAACTATACCTAGGAATTTTACTAGAGGAGCCATAACTTCGAGATTTTTTGCATTTTAGTCCGAGCTTAGCAGCAATATTGTTTGCTGCCGCCTTCAAGCGCTTATTTGCTTCCCTAAGTGGTATAATCAGAAAACGATGGCCGGATCAAAAGCTCTGCTCGGGCTACTCGGGATTGCTACCATTCTGGTGTGCTTGGTTCCTCCTAGCCTCGCTGCTGTACCTGCCATTTTCAGCTCGAGCGTCAGGTATTTCGCTTAGCCTCGTCCAAGCTTTGTTCTTTTACGAGGATCATATGATTAAAAGCCTTACTGATCGCATCGCCGTTTCAGTTCAGTCGACTAACTTCTAGGGTTCCGCAGGTTGTCAGATCCGACTGAAGCTGTCAGCTACGAGTCAGTTCAAGGATCCGCTCTTCCTTCTCTCCTGTTCGACCCTTCTCGCGATGTAAGAACACCCGTTTTACGATCACGCGTCCTGATATAACCCAATCCATTTCGCTGGCCCTATGATCCTCATTCGCGGATTGTTGACCAATGTCATTGGCGAGCGTCCCTGTTATCTTCCATAACTCTTTCAGTGTGTCGTATCATGTCGTCAACACCTCCTTTTCATAAAGCCAGCCATGCGACGCTGGCGTATGTCGTGAGTCAGAAGCGGCCTCCTTCTGAATCCCCGTTTCTAGTAGTTTTTAAATCGAGTAACGTCTGAGTGCACCGAGCTTCACTCACAGGGCCATTAGATTTGGATCGTTGCATCAGGATGTCGACACATGTCCTGCACGCATGGACTCGTTCCATAAGACTACTTCCTGTTCTGTGGCCTACTTCAAAACGATCGTTCGCTCTCGTGTACCCGTCTCTCTCCTCCTGTCGATTACAGGATTCGATCTTCTCATCCTTCGCGGAGGAAAGGCCTGGCGTGGTCCTCGTGTTCCTGGGCAAGGAGGTTAGTCAGTCTTTACTTTGTCTACATATTTCATCACCGTCATAACTGTCATGTCCGTTCTTGTCTTGCACCACGTTCACTTCATGTTCGTCTTTCTTTTTTTCGGTAGCACCTTTGGGAGCTGCGCATGTCCTGCGTGCGAGCCGTGGAAACTTACTTTTTTGCTTCTTCCATGCTGTTTTGCAGATTCGAACCATCGACCTGTCGTCTCCAACTGGATCCGTTGAGCCTCTGAAGGTACGCTCCTAGCGCCGAGAAAGGCATGGGGTGGGAGAAGCGGGTGGGGAGAAACGGAGAAGTTCTATGGGGAACATGGTAGAGTATGGCATGGCGTGTGGGACGTTCGGGGAGGGAGGAGGGGGGAGGGGGGAGGAGGGAAAGGGGGAGAATGGGCGTACGTAGGGGAAAAGGGTTGGCGGATTGGAAAGTGGGGAGGTGGAGTCTATAGTTCACTTCGCATCCTCTCACGCAGACGTCTGAGGAGCACTTTCCTCGTTCATCTTCTGTTCGCTTGCCGCCCTCAATCCTCTCTCCCTCCCTTTTCCTTGCTCCTCTCGAAACTTCCAAGGTGTTTTTTCTTATGTGCGCATACTCAGTCCCCCTGTTCTCACGTCTGCACTTGCTGCCTTCTTCCCTCTCTCCCTCCTTGCCCCACTCCTTTCCTCGCCTTCTTTCCTCTATTGGCTTTGCTCCCTTGTTTACTCCTCCCCTGCTTTTCGCCTTTCCTCTCCTTCCTCCTCTCCCTTCGTTTCTCATCATTCTCATTTCTCTTTTCCTCCCTTTTCTCCCTCCCTGGTTTTCCTCCCTCGCCTCCGTTTTCACTCAGTTTCTTTTTCCGTTTCCTCCCCTTTCTCCCGCCTTTTCTCCGTACCCGTCTTTGCTCCCTCCCGCTCCTCTTTTCCCCGTTCCTGGTCCCCCTCCCTTCCCGTCTTTCTTCCCTTTCCTTCTTCACTCCCTTTTCTTTTCAGGCACTCCTCTCCCAGTCCGCGTCCTCCAAGGTCTTCCCCTACGTCCAGCCGCTCGACCACGCTGACACTGCGCACGCGCTCGATGCTCTGCTTGCCTCCTTCTCCTCCCTGGCCTATGCGGGACATGCTGCTGTCAGTGCCTCATGTGGGCCCGTCTTCCGTCTCGGAACCCACCGCTTCAGCAGTGAAGACTCGCTCCAGGTACATGGCATGGCTGTCTGAACTGAAGGGAGGGTGTGCAAATAGAGTGTTGACTTTTGAGTCGACTCAAAAGTCGTCCCGGAACTCACCGCTTTAGCAGTGAAGACTCGCTCCAGGTACATGGCCGTCTGAAGTGAAGGGAGGGTGTGCAAATAGAGTGCCAGCTTCTTCTCTCTGGAATGCTTTACTTCTCCTCGCTGGCCTATACAGGGTGGGCTGCGCTCAGTGCTTGCTTCGTGTGGGCCTGTCATTCGTATGGGGACCCAACTCTGTGGGAATGAACACTCCCACTAGGTGGGTAAGCTGCGTCTGTCTCGTCGTCGTCGGTAGGTAACTGCTCTGTGCTGCGAGGTTCTGACTCGTGTCGGCTCGTGATTCGTCTCTCCCTTGTGTGACCCTGTGCACTGATGACACTTTGCACTACTGTGTGATGTTTCCATGCCTTATGCAACTCTCCTTGTGCATTGCTGTTCTTGCATGGCCCCCTGACCAACCATGCCAGCACGAGGGCGACAAGGGAGCTTGACATTATGCTTTGCTGCTCGGATGCCGCTGTGGCCTCGGTTTGCTGTTCTTGCTTGGCCTCGGATGCAATTTCACGTTATTTTTGGCTAGAGTGTGCTTTTTCATTTCCCTCGTGCATCTCCTCTTGTGAATTTCCTCACGTTCAGGACCTTCTGAACAACCGTGCCAGCGTGAGGGCATCTAGGGAGCTGGACATGGTGCTCTATTGCTCGGATGGCCCTGCAAGCGCTGACTCGCACGACGATGCTGTTGCAGCAGAAAGTGAGAGAATCATCTTTCACCCCAAAGCTACAAATCACTCTCCCTTACACCACATTCCCTCACCTGGCACTCCTTCACACCGCACTCCACTCCCTCAGAGAGGTGCTTGTTTGATTTTAGTCTCCTTGTTAACTTTCTGAGTCCATCCTCCAACAGCTATTGAGCTCTTCACTCTGACTTCCCTCATCCAGTGCATCGCCCCCAACTACACTCGCTTCTGCACCACACTCCCTCTCACCGCACTCCCTCACATCGCACTCCCTCACACCGCACTTCCTCATACTGCAGGCCTGTTTGTCTCCCCTCAATTTTTTTCTTGCAGCCGCTCCCTCACACTGCACTGTTCTGCTTGTCTCCCCATTGATCTCCCCTCTGATTTCCCCTCTGATTCCACCTTTGATTTCCCCTCACAGCCTCTTATCTTTCTACTCTGGCAGCCCTCATCAAGGCTGTCATCCCCAGCTACGACTGCTTCTACAGCGGACTCCCTCACACCGCACTCCTTCTGCTTGTCTCCCCTCTGCTTTCCCCTCTCATCTCCTCTCGCAGCCACTGAGCTCTCCAATCTGGTGTCCCACATCAAGGCCATTACCCCCAACTACGCTCTATTCTACACTGCACTCCCCGACGCCGACGTGGGAGCGCAGAGGCGCCTCCTCGCTGCTGCTGACGACTACCCTGCTGCCGGCACAGGTGCTGCTGATGCTGCTGCTGCAGGCGGTGGTGAGGGTTTTGATGCGGTTGGTGCCGGTGCGGATGCTGGTGCGGGTGCAGAGGGTGTGGAGGGACAGAAAGTGGCTAAGGCGGCGGTGGCGAAGAACAAGTGTGGGCCAACGTGCAAGACCCGTACCGCTCTCCTTGAGGGCATATTTGCTGTGAGTTTGTCCCTCTGCTTTGTTTCCTTGTTGTTTTCCATGTCACCCCACCTTACTTCCCTGGGCTGGACTGTTCTTGTGGGTCTGAGTGTTTGGCAATTATTGCATTTTATCTGACCACTTGTCTTCCTTTGAACTTCCATGTTTCTTTGTCTTTCATGCCTTCAGGGCATTGTGATGCTCATGATTCTCGTCTCAGGCCTCACAGTCCTCTCTCAGATTGACACGCCCACACGGTTTGAGGTTTCCCGTGAAGCGTCCTAAATTTGTGAGTCATATCGCGTGCCTGTTTGGGGTCTTCCATGACTGCGGTTCTGCGTACTGTTGCTTTAATGTGGTGTGGAAGTTTATGGTCCTAAAACAATTAGCGCGGCTTGTTAGTGTTGCATCAACTCCATGTTTGGTAGTTTTAACTTGGAATTGAGGTATTTTGCACCTGCTAGTCTTTTGTGTGTCTATGCCCACTTTTGATAGGGGCGTTAGGATGAATGCATGTTTAGACATGATGCTGGCTTCTTGCTGTCAATGACAGAGTATTCTGATTTACGTTTCCAGCTCATCCTGGAAGTTCTGCAGTCTGTTACGAAGTGGACTGTGCCAAATCCATCATGCAATCTTCCGCCGCCGCTTCACCACACCAAAGCAGGGCGATTCGGCGTCACGAGCAAAACCAAAGAGAGAGGTACGGAGCAAACGAACCACACCGCTAGTTTGAACGTGAAGGAACATTCATGACAGGCGATTCGCTGCGATGACCTGCTCCTCTGTGTTGATTTGTTACGAACTGTGCGACGACATAACGACAGTCGTTGGACATCTTCCACTTCTCCTGATTTGTCGAGAATTTGAACGTCAATCAGATTTACCGACTTCCAAAAGTCGCCCAGAACTCGGCTCCCATTCCAAGCCTTCAGCCCCAAGAACTCGGTTCGGCTTTTCCCCTTTAGCCCACTTGCGCCATTCTCGCGCCTATCTTGCCCCTCGAGGTTCGGCACACCGTCAGCTGCCGCGGCGCGTCGACTACGTACTGCCTGCATTAACGAACCAAAATGACCGCTCCCAAACCAATCAGTACCTGTCAAACCAGGTGACCCCTGATTCTTCGAGCCTCGACCAGCAGGCAGAAAAAAGCACAACCCCTTGCTTCGGAACCACCACCCCTCCCCCTCCGCTTTGTTCGAGACTTCAGGGCAAATTAGCGCACCCTTCATCCACCCCACTCGGTGAAAGAGCGGTGTATGTGTTTCGCTTTCCTCGCTGCTCCTGTTGCTGCTTTTGCTGGTGCTGCTGCTGAAGCTCTGCTGCCCCGCTGCCCTGCTGCTCTGGTCATTTCCGTTCCACTCATTTCCCAAGTAATCCATCAGAGCACGTCCTCCCATGACTAGCGCAATTTCCAGTAAGGTTGCGAATTGAGGCACCCATTGCCATAGCTGCAGCCCTTTTCTCAAACGGACTTGCGACAGCGACAATATCGCATTTCATCTGGACCCACTGGGTCAAATACTCTCGCCCCTGCTCACCGCCTCTCATTACTGCAAATCGCAATAGCAAACGAGTATATCACCACTTCCTGCAGAGAGGCAACTACTACGAACTAGGTTTACACCATGGCAACGGGTCCGACCTGCAGACTCCTACTTTCACTAAGTAACCGCTGTCATTAGTCGCCGCCAGTGTCGCTTCTTAGTCGTCGCCTCTCAATCGTTTTTTTCTTAGTGCCAGTGACAGTTCCCGCATTCCCTTCCGGCCTGCAGCTATGGGTCGGACCACCTCGTTCTTCCCGTCCCGCCTACCGCGTCTCTTCGCCCTTCTCTCCCTGCTTCTCCTCGCGTCGCCGATAGCGCACCAGCTCGCCTCCGCGCAACCCGTTGCGCCGGGTGCCGTGCGCGGGAAAGCCGCGCAACCAACCGCGACCGCAACGACGAAGTCGGCCGACCAAGACGCGATCGCGAAGAAGCGGTTACAGCTGTTCCACGAAGTCGTGCAGGCGATTGCGTTTTCGCACGTCGCAAATGCGACCAACGGAACGATAATAACCCTACCTTCAACACCCTCGTCTGGGTCGACTATGGACCTCGCCGTCCTCGATACTGCGTCGTTCGCTGCAAATGGTATTAGCTATAAGGAGTTTTACTTACCGCCCGGATTAAACGTTCCTACGACCGAGTCTCAGGTGGTGTTACTGTATCAGAATTACCCTAATTTCACCGCGCCGTTTAAACCGCCGAAGGGTTACAAATACGCGGCCCAATTCGTGGGGCTGAGCGTGTACCCGTTTTCGATGATCAACAGCGCGACTCTTGTCCAACCGCTGAATGTGTCTGTAACGGATTCAAACACGCCGATTCAGGTCTCCCTGGCGTTGGACGTTTACTTTCCGGATTTTTACTTCTGCGTGACGTTTGACGCTGACGGTTTGCCGGTTAATTTTACAGTAACAACCGACAGGTCTCCCCCGCCGCCGTCATCTACAACTCCGGTCACGGGTACCACCAACTACACCTGCAAATCTCCCGACCTAGGGGAATTTACCCTAGCCATCTCCCTCGAACCTCCTCCGCTATCTCCTCCGCCTTCCCCCGCTCCCCCCACTCCGCCCCCCCCTTCCCCCGTTCCTCCCCCCCCGCAACCCCTGCCTCCGCCATCCCCCGCACCATCTTCCAGCAACGACACTGTAGCACTCGCGGTGGGGTTATCCATTGGAATATTCTTCCTGCTGCTGGTTCTGGGCTGCCTCGCGTGGGTGTTTTGGCGATCGCATCGCAAGGCGAAGCTCGAGCAAATGGAGCGCGACGCGGAGAAGAAGCTGAATCTGGAGACGGCGCTGGTTGGCGGAAACCGCGCGCCTGCAGCTGGCGCGTCGAGGACGAAAGCGGTGATTGAGTGGGAGGAATCGCTGCCGTCCATTGATGGGATTTAACGGCTGCACGAGCGGCTGTGATCCGCATCTGTCCACATGCATGCACATGCATCTATGTGCGTCTAGACGCGCTCCGGTTCCGGTTGCTTTCACGTGCAACATGCATTCACACATATCCACATGCAAGAGGAGGTGAAGAGGGGTTGAAGCAGCAGCATGCATGAGGAGGGGAATTGACTGACAGGAGGCAGTGCTGTGGTTAGCAGGAGATTCCAGTGGCAGTGGAGAAGGTTCCTGGAAGCTGACAGAGGGCTTGGGAGCTGTCAGTGGAGGTGGGAGGCGGCAGTGGAGGTGGGAGGCGGCATCAGCCTCTGGTGAAGGGATTTGCGATGGTGTGGAGTGATGATGGAATGGAGGGCAGACACGGTGGAGATGGTGGTGTGGTGTGGTGCTGTGTGGTGCTGTGTGGTCAGTGCAAGCAGTGCAGCTGATTTTGAAAATGGGAGGGAACGGTTGGAGGTGGGTATGGGGGAGGAGTACCGTAGATGCAGGCAGGTGCAGTTGCAGCAGCAGAAGCTGCAGCATGGCTAGGATTGCAAGCAAACGGGACAAATGCTCTAGGTTGATGATACAAGCATGTAGTGGTGGAACACCGGGTTATGTAGGTTTGCCCTTTTTATATTACCATCCGTATTGTTTAACTGGTTACTGTGTGGCTTTGCTTTAGGAAATATGTTACCGTATGTCTGTTTGGCACTCGATATGTTTTACATAAAGTTTTTTATGTTGCTCATGTGGTTCCTTACCATTGCATGCACTGGCATCCGCTTACAGTGGTGAAGTGAGTACAGGAAGTGGTTTCCCAGTAGCGAAACATATTCTCGAATCTCGATGGCGAATAGCGAGTACAGAATTTGCATCCATCGGGATTGGCCACGCTGGAGCCAACCTCTGACAGGTTGCGGTAACAGAGTTCGAGTTTTTTCGACCTTGTCGCAGATGGGTTCGAGTTTTTCCGACCTTGTTCGCTCCGACAATGGCGAAACTGAAAATGGCGTCAGCGTCACTTTTTGTTCCTCCTCTTTCAGCCTGATTCGGGAATCCAGTTTGTTGCTTTCTGGAATCCAGAAACCCTGAA
Organism: Closterium sp. Naga37s-1; assembly: GCA_947471745.1. NCBI lineage: Eukaryota > Viridiplantae > Streptophyta > Zygnematophyceae > Desmidiales > Closteriaceae > Closterium > Closterium sp. Naga37s-1. The sequence continues at coordinate 531,910 of CANJKZ010000511.1, forward strand.
TTCCTCTTGGTGATTCCGTTCCGAACCGAAACCAATCTCTAGGTCGTTGCTGTTATGCTCGACTCATGGTTGATGATAGAAGCAGACCATTGTATGGTAGCTCACAGCAACTCCAAGTCCTGGTCCATTGTATAATTTTAACATGTCCTTAGGCCACTACAGCTTGCCGTTTTCAGAAGTGGCTATATTGGTACCCGCATTCTGGATTGTATCGGACATGGTGTGTCTAGACCGTGGTATCTTTAGTAATCTTAGCCAGCAGTGTCCCATTAACGAACGCTTAGTGCTGTAAGATCGCGTTTCCGGCAGTGATGCGGACAAAAGAAGGATGGCGACATCTACTCGTCGCAGGGCCCGGATTCGCCAGTCGCAAAACGTCGCGAGCAGCTAAGGTGTTCGCCTGGCTGGTCGACGACGCTGACGAGTCGCAGGCGACATTTGGCTGCGATCAGTCGCCTGCAGGCGATCAAGCGCCGGTACGGGTGCCTGATGAAGCACAACGGACGAATATTCCAACACAGGGAAAGCAGCTGCTTCCTGGGTCGACTCCAAAAAAAGCACAGGAGACCGAACGCACGGATCCTCATGAAAATGGAATTCAGCAGTCGAAACATTATCAGAGCACCGAGTGCAGGATTCGCGAGGAGCTCGCGCAGAGCACAGACAGCACTGATAAACTGCTGCAGGTTGAAAATGAGATGTCTTGGGGACCGAGGGAGATAGAGAAGGGTCAAGTGGAACACAAGGAAGAGGGCACGATACAAGGATTAGGGAGCAGAGCAGCGGGGATAGAGCATCAGGGACCAGAGCAGAAGAGTCAGGTCTTGAAGAAAGCGTCAGAGGGCAGAGCATTGGTGCAGACAGCTGCTGAATGCGCATCAGTCAAGGCAGGATTTGCTGCCGAAGCGGGGGACAACAGTGAGGATTCTCTGCTGGTTTGTGAGAAATTGGAAAAGGCAAGCGAAAATTTACTGCTTGTCTGTGAGAAATTGCAAAAACCGAGTGAAGATTCGCTGCTGGTTTGTGACAAGTCTCAGAAACGAAGTGAAGAGTTACTGCTTCCGTTGGACGTTCAGGAGCGAATCAATGCGAATCGGCAAGCAGCCATGCAGAGGCGAGCAGAGAGGATGAGGCGGCAGGTGGACGGGGGAGAGGAGAGCGGGGATCATCATCATCATCAACAACAACAGCAGCAGCAGCAGCAGCAGCAGCAGCGGAAGCAGCAGGAGCAATGCGACTACCAGCAGCGGCAACAGCAGCAGCAACAACAGCAGGCGCAGGAGCACCAAGCGCAGCAAAAGCGCCCAGTAGCTCCTCTGCAGGTGTCTCTAGAGCTCGTTTCAACAGAAGAGTTCTGTGTCTTTGCGGATTGGGACACAAGCGGAGCTGCTTACAAGGAGTACATGAGAAGGGTTGGAAGAGAAGCAAGCAGAGCGCCTGGCGGGCAGAACGGGAGAGAATCCGGCACTGGTCGAGGAAATCCGAAGGTGCCAGTGATTGGAGACGCAGCTAATACAGGGCATTCTAGTAACGAGAAATCAGTGCACCAGCGGGAAATTTCAGGAAGGCCGCAGAATGGCACGGAGGAGAATGCAGGCAGCAGGGGCAGCAGGGGCAGCAGCGGGACGCGGTTGGACCATCAGACTGCTCTTGCGTTCTGCATGAGCTTCGTTAAGGTGATGAGACGTGGTGCTCTATCTTTGTTATTTGATCCTCAAGGGCAGTTTCTTTCTTGCATCGATTATGTTTTCATACAAAAAAGATTACGCCGTTACACAACGATGATGAATTCTTAATGGGCTGTTGCAGTTGCAAGGTCTTGCTCCTATATATTGTGAGCGATTTTTGACAATTCTCAAAGATTCGCCGAGACACTAGTTATTCAGCTAACACTTCTGCGATCCGATCCCGTTCACTGCAATGACAGGTTCGGCCAATCAGGTGGCAGCACGTGGCAACAGAGGCATCAAGGGGCATCACCCGCCTGGTGCCGGTCTTCCCTCTTCGCCTCTACGACTCCCTCCTCTTCTCCCTCCGCTCCATTCCTCCCTTCCAAGCCTTCCAACCCCTTCCTCCAAACCGACAACCAGAGCAGTGTGAGAGAGTGAGTGTGGGGGTGCGGATGCAGGGCGTGCCTGTGAGTACGCTAGGTGCGTTGAAGGAGAGGAAAGAGAGGGAGAGGATGAGAGGGATGGTGGAAGCAGCAGCATCCGCAGCAGCAGAGGTCGGAATCAAAGGAGCCACAGCAACAGCGGTCACCGCAGGAGTATCTGTTAAAGTGAAAGCAGGAGGAGCAGCAGTGGCAGCAGCAGGAGGAGGAGGAGCAAGAGGATTAGGAGGAGGAGCAGCGGAAGCAGCAGCACCAGCAGGAGGAGAAGCAGGGGCAGGATGGGCAGGAATTTCAGCAGCAGAAGGCACTCATTTTTCACCTTCTCTCAACCTCGCCTGTCCAGCAAGTGACCTGGCAGTAGGTTCGGGGCAAGGTGGTTCGACAAGGAGTGCGTTGGATCGGGAGATGGAGCAACGGCTGCCAATTCAGCTCCGGCGAGCACTGCTGCCGTTCCAGAGGGAGGGGGTGGCGTTTGCAGTGGGGAGAGGGGGGCGATGCCTGATTGCAGACGAGATGGGTGTGGGGAAGACCATCCAGGTAGACCATATACGTGTGTGTGTGGGTGTCTAAGGCCGTTCCAGAGGGAGGGAGTGGAGTTTGCAGTGGGGAGAGGGGGGCGATGCCTGATTGCAGACGATATGGCCGTCGGGAAGACCTTACAGGTGGGCTTGCCGCGAATTTGTTTGTTTGATGAGTTCTGCCCACATGTGTGTGTGTGTGTGTGTGTGTGTGTGTGTGTGTGTGTGTGTGTGTGTGTGTGTGTGTGTGTGTATGTGTGTGTGTGTGTCCGGCCGGCCTGCATGCCTCTGACTGCAGTGATCCGAGACTGACTCACGACGCACCTCCCACCCACACCCTCCTTCTGCCCCATCCACTGCAGGCCATAGCAGCAGTGGCGTGGTACATGGCAGAGGGCCCTCTCCTCGTTGTGTGTCCGGCGTGCCTCACACTACAGTACTTCCCTTGCTCCTATCCTCCTGTTGCCCCCTCTCGTCAGGCCATAGCAGCAGCGGCGTGGTACATGGCAGAGGGCCCTCTCCTCGTTGTGTGTCCGGCGTGCCTCACACTACAGTACTTCCCTTGCTCCTATCCTCCTGTTGCCCCCTCTCGTCAGGCCATAGCAGCAGTGGCGTGGTACATGGCAGAGGGCCCTCTCCTCGTTGTGTGTCCAGCCGGCTGACATGACATGCCTCAGCCTGCAGTGGACTGAGCAACTGCTTGTGGTATCTCCCACTCCTTCCCCCTCCCCCAGGCCATAGCAGCAGCGGCGTGGTACATGGCAGAGGGCCCTCTCCTCATCGTGTGCCCGGCATGCCTCAGGCTGCAGTGGGCCGACCAGTACAGCTAGCCTTAGCGCTGCCTCAAGAGGATTCAACTGGCTCTTCGCTTGCTCCCTGTCTCTCGTGTTCGGCCCGTCCATCCGCTTGCCCCGGCAGGCCATAGCAGCAGCGGCGTGGTACATGGCAGAGGGCCCTCTCCTCATCGTGTGTCCGGCATGCCTCAGACTGCAGTGGGCCGAGCAGCTGGAGAGATGGCTGCCCTTCCTCCGCCCCTCCCAGATCCACATCGGTAAGCCTCCTGCCCTCCAGACCATTGGTCTGAAGAAGGCATTGTAAGCCGAAACCGGTTACCACCGAAGTTTTACACAAGATGTTTTTTCTACAAAGTACTACCAACAACTACTGGTGTTGAATCCTAAGTTGCTGCCTCGTATAAGCCCAATGGCACCTAACTGGTGTCCTCTTCCGAGCAACAAGAGAGGCGGCTTCCCTTCTTACGCCCCTCCCAGATCCACATCGTTAAGCACCTGCCCTCCTTGCACCCTTTTCGTGTCCTAGCATCGATGATTTTCTTTACCTCTTGACTCCTTTGACTGCCTGCAGTGTTTGGCCAGAGGGACGATTTAGTGGAGGAGGACAAAGGGGAGAGGTCGCTCGTAGCTGGCACGGAAGATCACTCGAACAAGGCAAAGAGCTCAGGTGTGGTGAATCTTCAGGACCAGAGGGACGATCTAGTGTAGTGGGATCAAGGGTAGAATGCCAAGGGTGGGCTGGATGCAGCAGTAAAGCTACCTCCTTATGTGTGTTTGCTATAGCCCACCGTGGCAGACATTTGAGGGTGGGTGCACCATTTAACATCCGTATTCTCCCTCATTCACCCCTTTTAACCGTCGCACACCTCCTTGCACCTGATCTCGTGTCTGCCCTCATTGCACCCTCCTAGCGTCCCCATAAGAGCCCTAATAGTGGCAGAGCGTGTGAGGCGAGGTGGGTGAGGCACGGAGGTGGTGCGTGGACCATTCCAGAACCCTCCTCTTGCCTCACTTACCCCTCTCAACCGCCCCGCACCTTTTCTCCCCCCACTATGCCAGCCCCAGCAGTGGTGATCACGTCCTTCACCATGGCAGGGCGCCTACGACGAACGCTGATGAGGAGGCGAGGGGGATGGGGCATGGTGGTGGTGGATGAGGCACACGTGCTGAGGACTGCCAGGAAACCGTTTGACTGCCTGGAGGTGAGAGAATGCTTCAGGCCTCAACCTCTAGAACTTACGCCTTCAACCTTTGAACCGTCAACCTGAAACCCTGGTGGGAGAGGTGGGGCATGGTTGTGGTGGACTAGGCACACGTGCTGTGCACTGCCAGGAAACCCTTTGACTGCCTGGAGGTGAGAGAATGTCCACAACTCTCTCACTCACACCGTGACCCTGATATCCTGATGCTGGGTTGAATGTTGATGAGGCGGTGAGGAGGCGAGGGGGTTGGGGCATGGTGGTGGACGAAGCTCACGTGCTGCACACTGCCAGGAAGCCCTTTGATTGCCTCGAGGTGAATGAATCCCTGAACCCACCCCGAACCTTGACGGTAGGGGTGTGGCACGAGTTGGGTGGGGCATGGTGGTGGTGGATGAGGCTCACGTGCTGCGGAGTGCCAGGAAGCCATTTGACTGCCTTGAGGTGCGGAAGTACCTAAACCTTGAATCTCTTTATGCCTGCAACCCGAAATCTCGATGAGAGGTGAGGGGAACAAGGGGGGTGGGGCATGGTGGTGGTGGACGAGGCTCACGTGCTGCGCACTGCCAGGAAACCCTTTGACTGCCTCGAGGTGAGATAGAGGCAGAATGAGAAAGGGAGAAATAGTATGGGGAATGGATTCAATTCGACACGTGTCATTTCTGTAATGAAGCCATGCTCTGTGTCCACCTCCCTCTTTCTAAAGTGGCTGTGGATGTGATTCGGAACACAGAGGCACCTTCTTACTCAACACTCTTCTTCCCTTACTGCCTTCCCTTTCCACCCTCTCCTCCCCACCTCCACCACCACCTCGTCTCAGACTCGAGTGGTGGTGGAGGTGATTCGGCGCACCAAGGCACCAATCCAGTCAACTCAACTTCTGAGGCACCTCAAAAATAGGCACCTTTGGAGTCAACTCAAGACACATCTTCCCTGTCCACCCTCCCTTCCCGCCCGTTGCTGTCCTCCCTTCTCTCCCCACCTCTCCACGACCTCGTTCAGACTCGAGCGGTGGTGGACGTGATTCGATGCACCAAGCGAGCCATCCTGCTCACCAGCACCCCCCCTCTCTCCAGGCACTTCAACTCAATTCTCAACTTCCTTTATCGCCTTCCCTCTCCTCCCTTCCCTCCCCACCTCCCCACCTCCCCACCACCACGCAACAGACTCGAGTGGTGGTGGACGTGATTCGACGCACCAAGCGAGCCATCCTGCTCACCGGCACTCCATCCCTCTCCAGGCACGTTCCCGCACTCACCATGTGACACTGTAACGAGGTGACTAATGAGTCGACTCAAATGTCATCTCACCTCGCTACAGTGGCACCAAGCGAGCCATCCTGCTCACCGGCACTCCATCCCTCTCCAGGCACGTCCCCTTTTCACCGTGTGACACTGTAACGAGGTGATGCTGCTGCTTCTGCTGCTGCTCATTCCCCACTCTTTCTTCTCCGCTCGCTGCTTATCCTTCCTAACAAGACTCTATGAGCATCTTCTCCCCCATCCCCTCCTCTGTGCTTCTCTCTATCTGCAGGCCCTTTGATATTTTCAACCTGGTCGACAGCCTCTTTTGAGCCGGCTCAAATGTTTCCCCCATCCCCTTCTCTGTGCTTCTCTCTATCTGCAGGCCCTTTGATATTTTCAACTTGGTCGACAGCCTCTTCTAAGCCGACTCAAATGTTTCCACCATCCCCTTTTCTGTGCTACTCTCTACCTGCAGGCCCTTTGACATCTTCAACCTGGTCGACAGCCTCTTTTGAGCTGGCTCAAATGTTTCCACCATCCCCTTTTCTGTGCTACTCTCTACCTGCAGGCCCTTTGACATCTTCAACCTGGTCGACAGCCTCTGGTAAGCCATCCCTCCCACTACCAGAGAGCCGAGCTTGAGAGAGATACATACATCAGGGTACTTCTCTCTCTCCCTGCGAGCTGGGGTTAGAGGCGCCTTTGAGGCGCCTTTTGAGGCGTATTTTGAGGCGCCTCAAAATACACCCCCCCTCCCTCCCAGAGAGCCGAGCTTGAGAGAGATACGTACATCAGGATACTTCTCTCTCTCCCTGCGAGCTGGGCCGTTCTCCTTGCCCTTTCTTCCATCTCTCTATCTGCAAACCTGTCTGGCCTGTCTGCTTGTCATTGTCCAGCCTTCTCCCCCCTGACTTCTCTCCAACCGTCTCCCCTTACGCTCGCTGGTTCACCTAGGCCTGGCCTGCTGGGCACGTCCAAGTACGAGTTTGCTCGCAACTACTGCGACAGGGGGAGGGACAGCAGAGACTTCTCGAGGGGGATTCGATTGCGCGAGCTGCACATCCTGCTGTCGCACACCGTCATGGTGAGAGACGGGGGTGCTCGTGCTGTCACACATGGTCATGGTGAGGAGGAGGGATTTTCAGTCGACTCATAACACACCTGGACGGATACAATGACTGCTGCGACCAGGGGAGGGACAGTAAGAGGGACAGCAGAAACTTCTCAAGGGGGATTCGATTGCATGAGCTGCACATCCTGCTGTCGCACACCGTCATGGTGAGGAGGGGTTTTCCCAGGTGCAGAAGGGTGCTGTCACACATGGTCACGGTGAAGAGGGGTGTGACGTGGTGAGGAGGGGGGGTGGTTGTGCTAGCCCGTTCTGCCACCTCAGGACAGCAGGGAATTCTCAAGGGGGATTCGACTGCGTGTGCTGCACGTCCTGCTGTCCCGCACCGTCATGGTGAGGAGGCGTTTTCCCAGGTGCGGAGGGGTGCAGTCACAGACCTTCATAGTGAGGCAGAGGCACGAATCATCGTTTGAGCCTTTCCCTCTTGTTCTTTCTCCCTAGTCTTGTTCCTTCTCTTGTTCCAGATGATGCAAGCGATCACGTACTATGTATGTGTGTGTGGATGGACGTTTCTCTCTGCCCTGCTGCAGATCCGTCGGCTCAAGTCTGAGGTGGCACTGCAGCTGCCACCTAAGCGCCGCCAGGTCATCAGGCTGCGCCTTGAACCATCTGACGTGGCACTTGCGGTTCAGAGAGTTGCTGAGCTGGCAGGGGGTAGTGCTGTGGTGTATAGAGACAAAGAATCCAAGGATGTAGATACAGAAGAGGGGGAGGATGGGGGAGAGGACAATGAGGACGGGGGGGAGGAAGGGGGAGAAGAGGAGGCAGGAGAGGAAGGAGAGGGTGAGGAGGATGATAGGGAAGAGGGTGAAGGGGAAGAGGGTGTGGAACAGGGAAATTTGAAGGATCCGGAAGTGGAAAAGAGCAGTGAAAGAAACAGTGAGCGGAGCTGTGATTCTGACCCTTGTAAAACGGCGGATATCGTACAAGATAATAAGAAGGCACTTGTGGGTGATGCAAAGGCGGCCGAGGGCGGTAGGGGGAGGAGGATGAGGGCTTTAAGGGCTGAAGGGGGTAATTCAAATGCTGGTGGGGGGGATGTGGGGGGTGGAAGAGGTGGGGAAAGGGACGGAAAGGGGAGTGTGAGGGGTGGAAGCATAAGAGGTGGAAGAGGGGGTGCAAGGGGTGGTAGGGGGAGGAGGAAGCAGGGAGCAGAGGAGAGGGAGGGGCGGAGAGGAGGGAAGGTTGGGGTTGGGGGGTTGAGCCCTGAAGAACTTGGACTGGCCAAGATGAGAGGGGTGGAAGAGTGGTTGAGTCACTGCTCGGTTCTGAGGGGTTGGGAGGGGTGTGAGGAGGGCGGAGAGGAAGAGGGAGGCGAGGGAGGGGTGGGAGGCGAGGAAAGGGGAGGAGAAGGGGTTGGAGGCGGTGGGGATGTGGAGGGGGAGGGACCAAGCGAGAGGAAAGAGAGGAGTGAGAAGAAGCACAGGGGAAGGAATGGGCGGATGGTAGAGAAGATGGTGATTTTCGCCCACCACCACGTGGTGATGGACGCCCTACAGGCTGCTGTCTACCGCATTGCTGCTGCCAGCATTCTGAGGAGAGGCGATGATGAGGAGAAGGGGGGTGGGATGGATGAGGAGAGAGGGGCGGGTGAAGAGGTGGGGGGGGCAGAGGAAGTGGGGGGAGCTGAGGGAGAAAGGGAATCCCAGGGGGTGAGGGGAAGTGGAATGGCAGAGGGCGAAGGAGAAGGAGAGGAAGAGGAAGGAGTGGTGGAGATTGGAGGTGGGGATGCGGGGAGCAGGGGAAGGAGGTACGGCGACCCTGCCGAGCCTGCGTGCCGTACCAAGCCTGCCGAACCTGCCAAGCCTGCCAAAGCTGCTATGCGGTTTGAGTTGGTTCGGGTGGACGGCACCACGCCTCCTCTGGAGCGGGCCGAGGCTGTCAAGAGGTTCGCCACCGAGCCTCAGGTCCGGGTGGCGATAGTGGGCGTGACGGCGGGCGGCGTGGGCTTGGACTTTAGTGCGGCGCAGACGATTGTGTTTGCGGAGATCCCGAGGGCGGCAGCAGATCTGCTGCAGGCAGAGGACAGGGCGCACAGGAGGGGGCAGAGGTTCCCTGTGAACGTGGTTGTGTTCTGTGCCAAGGTGAGACTGCTGGAACCCTGATCCAGTCTCTCAACATAAGCGGCGAAAGATCTGCTGCAGGCAGAGGATAGGGCGCACAGGAGGGGGCAGAGGTTTCCTGTCAACGTGGTAGTGTTCTGTGCCAAGGTGAGACCACTGCAGCCCTACTTCATAGATGAGGATTCCTCCTCCCTCAAGGTGAGAGGCAAGGCAGCGGATGTGCTGCAGGCAGAGGATAGGGTGCACAGGAAGGGGCAGAGATTCCATGTGATGAACGTGGCGGAGTTCTGTGCTAAGGTGAGAGTGCTGCTTGTCTCAAGGTGAGACTCTTGCTTCCTGTCTCAAGGTGGTGAGTGGCAAATCAGTGGATTCGTTTCAAGCAGAGGACAGGGCGCACAGGAGGGGCCAGAGGTTCCCTGTCAACGTGGTGGTGTTCTGTGCCAAGGTGAGGATGTAACTGTGCTGCGTCCTGGCTCAAGGTGCATGGCATGACATATCAGCAGATCTGCTGCAGGCAGAGGATAGGGCGCACAGGCGAGGCCAGAGGTTCCCTGTCAACGTGGTGGTGTTCTGTGCCAAGGTGAGGATTCTTCCTCCTTAAAGATGGTGAGTGGCAAATCAGCGGCTTTGCTGCAGGCAGAGGATTGGGCGCACAGGAGAGGCCAAAAATTCCCTGTCAACGTGGTGATGTTCTGTGCCAAGGTGAGACTGCTGCAACCCTAATACAGGTTCTCAACATAAGCTGCGGAAGATCTGCTGCAGGCAGAGGACAGGGCGCACAGGCGGGGCCAGAGTTTCCCTGTCAACGTGGTAATGTTCTGTGCTAAGGTGAGGCTCCCTTGCTTTGCTTTTTTTTCCTCTCTCCCCCTCACCCAGGATTCCCTCAAAAGTGATGATGAGGCGGCATGGAGAGGCTGTGTCGCGGTACAGTGCAGAGTGTCGACTTTTGAGGCGCCTCAAAAGTCAATTCGGGGACGAGGCGGCATGGAGAGGCTGTGTCGCAGTGCAGAGTGTGTGTCTGCTGCTGTGGATGGGGCGAAGCAGCAAGACAGAGGGGGACAGGGATGACCCTTTTTTTGCCTTCTTTTCTCATCACTCCTCTTCTTCCCTCCATCCTGCCCCCATCCAGGACTCTCAGGATGAGACGGCGTGACAGAGGCTGTGCTGCAGTGCAGAACGAGTGCCGGCTGCTGTGGTATGGACGGGGGGGAGCAGCACGAGAGAGGGAGGGAGGGAAGTCATTATATCGCCCGTCTCACTCCACTCCTCTCCTCTCCTCCCTGCCCATATCCAGGACTCTCGGGACGAGACGGCGTGGCAGAGGCTGTGTCGCAGTTCAGAGCGCGTGTCGGCTGCTGTGGATGGGGGGAAGCAGCAAGAGGGAGTGCTGGAAGGGAAGTTATGTCACTCTATCTGCCTCCTCACTCCTCTCTTCTCGCTCCTCTTCTTCCCTTTCTCGTGCATTCCTTCCGTTCAGGACTCTCGGGATGAGACGGCGTGGCAGAGGCTGTGCCGCAGTGCAGAGCGTGTGTCGGCTGCTGTGGATGGGGGGAAGCAGCAAGAGGGAGGGCTGGTAGTGGATAGTGTTGTGGACGGGTCTGCTGTTAAACGAGGCAGGACGGAGGGGGGGGTGGAGGGAGTGGGGAGGCAGGAAAGAAGGCTTCTAATGGATAGCTTTGCTGATGGTACTGCTGTGGACGGGGGGAAGAAGCAAGAGGGAGGGTTGACAGTGGATAGTGTTGTTTATGGTTCTGCTGTGAAGCGAAGAAGGACAGAGGGAGGGGTGGAGAGAGTGGGGAGGCAGGAAAGAAGGCTTCTAATGGATAGCTTTGCTGATGGTACTGCTGTGGACGGGGGGAAGAAGCAAGAGGGAGGGTTGACAGTGGATAGTGTTGTTTATGGTTCTGCTGTGAAGCGAAGAAGGACAGAGGGAGGGGTGGAGAGAGTGGGGAGGCAGGAAAGAAGGCTTCTAATGGATAGCTTTGCTGACCAGTCTGCTGAGGATGGGGAGAAGCAGCAAGAGGGAGGGTTGACAGTGGATAGTGTTGCTGATGGTTCTGCTGTGAAGCGAAGAAGGACAGAGAAGGGGACGGGAAGCGATGAACTGGGAGAGGGGGGCAAGATTGAGGGTAGAGAAGCAGAGAAGGGCGCCGGTGGAATGGAGAGCAAGGAAGAAAAGGCCACGTTAAACAGGCCCCAACTGCCAGGCGCCTCATTGAGCAGACCGCAAGCGGAAGACATGTACGCACATGAATGTGACACCAATAGTCCTTGTCGCTGCAGGCCAGTGGGGGAGAGCAGTGCTCCTAGTAGGGATGTGGGAGGGAAGTGTGCAGCAATTCACTGTTGTGCAGATGATAAGGGAAAAATGGGCAGGGTGGAGGAAGAAGAGGAGGAGGAGGAGGCAGATGGAAAGCGATGGACGCAGATCAAACCGGAGGACCTGCGATTCGAGGTGATTATGAATGCGCATGCCTTTGTTTCTGTCCAAACTTCCGTTTCCCAGCTTCTTTAGCCCTTTCCTCCCATGTGGCATCCTTCACAGGTCCGTGTGAGCCTTGTATCATTTCCACCTTGCACCTTTCCCTCCTTGCATTCCCTCCGTGCGTCTGTTCCATGCATGTCTGTGCTTGTGATTTCCCTACGTTGTGAGTATTCTTGCGAGTATGCATTATGCGCCTCCTTATAATCCGGTGCCATGACTTGTGGGGACTTTTAATTGGGCAGGTGAGCAATCACACGGGCAGGATCCATCTGTTCTGCAGCCATCCTGACCGTCCATTCGCCCCAGTTCCACTCGAGCAAAACTTCCATCCAGAAGATCTGGACCTCGTTATAAGCAACCCCCTTTGTGTCATAGAAAGCAAGAAGGAAGGTTCCTCTGCAGCTTCCCCCCAGCTCGTGGACTCAGAGGATCGCATGCCGCCAATCCTGCGGCGACACGTGGCGCTTCGAGAGGCCGCCAGGTCATTCGTCAGCGAGTGGGGGGCGGGAAGCCGCAGCACCGGAGGAAGCTGCTTGGAAGGATCCTGGCGCTTCCTGTGGCGGAGGAGCTGGAGCGAGTGCTGTTCCCCCTCCCCTTCAGTGACGTCATGGTGAGCCTTCAGTGACGTCATGGTGAGCCTTCAGTGACGTCATGGAGAGAGGTGTTGTGGTGAGAGGTGTTATGGTGATAGGTGTTATGGTGATAGGTGTTATGGTGATAGGTGTTATGCTGAGACGACTCGTTTCCGATAGTGTTTGCCTATTGGGAGCTGAGCAAGTGCTGGAGCTGAGCAAGTGCTGCTCCCGCCCCGCTCCCTTTCAGCAACGTTATGGCGAGAGGTGTTGTGGATATGTGCATTGAAAGAGTAACCCCAAATCAAGCCCAATTTCTTCCTGTGTGTGCTGTTGGCAGGGCATGGCAGGGCCGTGTGGCAGCAAGAGGAGGTGGGCAACGAGAGGGGATATACTCGCTGCCGCTAAGGAGTAACCTCCAGCTCATTTTCCTCCTGTGTGTGGTGCTGGCAGGGCATGGCAGGGCATGGCAGGGCCGTGTGGCAGCAAGAGGAGGTGGGCAACGAGAGGGGATATACTCGCTGCCGCTAAGGAGTAACCTCCAGCTCATTTTCCTCCTGTGTGTGGTGCTGGCAGGGCATGGCAGGGCCGTGTGGCAGCAAGAAGAGGTGGGCGACGAGAGGGGATATACTCACTGCTGCCAGGGAGGGAAGGGGAGTGGGTGGTGGAAGCACAGGTGGGTCAGGAGGAACAGCCAGAGGGCCATCAGCGGATGGAGGAGGAGGAGTGGTGGTGGTGGAGAGGGAGATGAGGGCGGTGAGGGTGCATGGGCGGGGCACTCGCATGCGTACAGAATGGCAGCTGTGGGGGCGACTTGCTGCTACTGCTGCTGTTGCTGCTGCTGGTGGTGGTTCTGTTGCTGCTGCTGCTGTGCCAGGAGGAGCAGCAGCAAGAGAAGGTGGAGAAGCAGCAGGAGTAGCAGGAGTAGCAGAAGTAGCAGAAACGGCAGTGGCAGCAGCTACAGCAGGGGAAGCGACAGGCACAGTGAAAGCAGCAGTTACAGTTGGAGTAGTGGTGGAGATGGCAGAACAAGCACTATCAGGGGCGGGGGAAGGAGAAGGGGGACGGGTGGCGACTGGAGAAAGAGCAGCTGCAGGGGCAGGGGCAGGGGCAGGGGCAGGCGCTGGGGCAGGGGAAGCAGAAGCAGAAGCAGCGTGTGCAAGCACTGAGCACTTGCACGAAGCCAAGTCTGGTCCTGCTGGCGTCTCAGCCTCTGAGAGTGTGCCTCGTGGCAGCAATCACTGGGCCCCACTCTGCCGCATGTGTGGTCAGATCTGCCGGTGAGACGCTCTTCTAATACCATCCCCTTAGTAACATCCCCTTTATCAGTCTTGGTGACCCTGATAGTGCATCACACACGCTTTCCTTTCAACAATCCTCTTTACACTCCTCCTTGATACAAGGCCCGCAACATTAAATGGACCAATTTTGATAAATCTCAAAACCAACCATCTGTCAGAACGCCATCCTTAAATCACCCATCTGTCACTCGTATCTCGCTTCTTGTCTCCCGTTGTCTATCCCTCACCAGGTCTCATGCAGCAAGGGCACCAACAGTGCCACGCCCTCTCTGTTGCTCCCACTCCTGCTTCTCCACCTACCTCTCTGTTCAACTTCTATGATGTTTTTCACATTCCCTGTTTTCCCCCTCTCCTCTCTGTATACGTTTCCCTCCCCTCTCATTTCCCCCCCCTCTCCGTGTGGGTGTGTTTCTTACCAGGACTCATGCAGCAAGGGCACCAACAGTGCCCCGCCATCTCTTCTGCTCCAATTCCTGCTTCTCCACCTACCTATCCATTCATCCTCTCCATTCATCCTCTCCCTTCATCCTCTCCATTCATCCTCTCCCTTCATCCTCTCCATTCATCCTCTCCCTTCATCCTCTCCCTTCATCCTCTCCCTTCATCCTCTCCCTTCATCCTCTCCCTTCTCCTCTCTATCCCTCCCGTTCCCACTCTCCCCCGCTTTCTCTCACCAGTTCCCTCGCAGCAAGATCGCCAACAGTGCCCTGCCATCTCTTCTGCTCTGACTCCTGCTTCTCCTCACCTACCTCTCTCACTGTCACTCCGTGTATCTCTCTGTCCCTTACCAGGACTCATGCAGCAAGGGCGCCAACGGTGCCCCGCCATCTCTTCTGCTCCGACTTCTGCTTCTCCACCTACCTCTCTGTTTAACCTCTCCCGATTTTCACGATTCCTTGCCGTGTGAATCTGCCTCTCACCAGGACGCATGCAGCAAGGGCGCCAACGGTTCCCCGCCATCTCTTCTGCTGCGATTCCTGCTTCTCCACCTACCTCTCTCGCACCTCCCTTTCGTTCCTTCGCCAGGTAAGAACCCCACCTCCTTCCTCGCATGCCTTCTTCCCTCCTTACGTTTCTCCTCTTGACATCCCTCCTCTCATCCCTCCTCTCATCCCTCCTCTCATCCCTCCTCTCATCCCTCCACACATCCCTCCTCACATCCCTCCTCACATCCCTCCTCACATCCCTCCTCACATCCCACCTCAGAAGGTGTTTCATTCGGGCATGGCATGTGCGGTTGCACTGCAGTTGCCCCTGCCTTTCGTCCCACACCTCAGGAGTTGCTTCGTGCTTTGTGGTTTGTCTTCCTCCCCTCCTGTCAATTCCCTGCATTACCAACGCACAACATCAGGAGCTGTTTGCACTGGAGCGAGGCATGTGTGTGACATGCAATCTGGACTGCCACGCTCTGGTTTCAGCCATCAGGGTGCTACCCCCTGCTGACCGCTCTGATCTCTCCCATCCGTCCTCCCCCCCCTCCCTCTCCCCGTTCTCATCACCTCAGGAGCTATTTGCACTCGAGCGAGGCGTGTGTGTGACATGCAACCTCGACTGCCATGCTCTTGTCTCGGCCATCAGGGTGCTACCCCCTACTGACCGCCGCCGAGTGATCCTGCACTGGGCACCCCACTTCGCCAAGTACCCCAAGCTGTGAGTGCAATGGTGCTGTGCGGTGCAGTGCAGTCGTGTACAGTGCTGTGCGGTGGTGTGCTATGCTGTGCAGTGCTGTGCTGCGCTCTCCTCTCGGCCATCAGGGCGCTACCCCCCGCTGACCACCGAAGAGGATCCGAGTGATCCTACACTGGGCGCCGCACTTTGCCAAGTACCCCAAGCTGTGAGTGCGGTCCTCTGCAGTGGTGTGCAATCTTGTTCAGTGCTGTGCACTCTTGTTCAGTGGTGTGCAATCTTGTTCAGTGGTGTGCAATCTTGTTCAGTGCTGTGCACTCTTGTTCAGTGGTGTGCAATCTTGTTCAGTGCTGTGCAATCTTGTTCAGTGCTGTGCTGCAGTCTGGCCCCGGCCATCAGGGTGCTATCCCCTGCTGACAGTCGCCGAGTGATCCTGCACTGGGCGCCCCACTTCGCCATGTACCACTGTGAGTGCGGTACAGTGCAGTGCGGTTCTGTATGGTCCAGGCTGCAACATCTAATAGATATTCCCACAGAGGGCAACGCATGGCATGCAGATCATAAAGTGGCCGTGGCAGAGGGGGGTGGCGAGTGCGGAGTGGAGAATCTGCGCACGCTCTGTGTGGTGTGCCACCTGTCGCACACCGCCCTCCATTTCCCTCCCATTCCTTCACCCAATGCCTCGCTCTCCTCCCTGTGTGGCTGTACCCCATATCCCAGCCATCCTGTTCCCCACGTGCATTGTGGTGTATTTTGAGGCGCCTCAAAATTCTTCTCCCTGTGTGGCTGTACCCCATATCCCAGCCATCCTGTCCCCCACTCCCTCCCATCCCTCTCCTTATCCCCAGGCTCCAGCAACTAGTAGACCTTCCCACGGAGGGAAACGCATGGCATGCGGATCATAAAGCTGCAGTGGTGGAGGGAGGCGGCGAGTGAGGGGTGGAGAATCTCTGACCCCATTCCCCTCCCCCATCCTTCACCCCACCCCCTCAGGCTGCAGCGACTGGTAGACCTTCCCACGGAAGGCAACGCATGGCACGCTGACCATAAAGTGGCCGTGGCAGAGGGGGGCGGCGAGTGCGGAGTGGAGAATCTTCCTCTCCTTCCCATCACCATCCCATTCCCCTCCCATCCCCATTCTCCTCCCCGCCCACCTTGCTGCAGTGGCTGGTGGATGTCCCCACAGAGGGCAACGCGTGGCATGCGGATCATAAAGTGGCCGTGGTAGAGGGGGGAGGGGAGTGCGGAGTGGAGAATCTGCGCACTCTCTGTGTGGCGTGCCACCTGTCGCACACTAACTCCCCTCCCCTCCCATTCTTTTTCCCAATGCCTCTCTCTCCTCCCTGTGTTTGCACCTCATATCCCTGCCATCCTGCTCCCCACTTCCTCCCCCTGCCCACTCCCCAGGCTGCAACGTCTAATAGACATACCCACAGAGGGCAACGCGTGGCATGCGGATCATAAAGTGGCCGTGGTAGAGGGGGGAGGGGAGTGCGGAGTGGAGAATCTGCGCACTCTCTGTGTGGCGTGCCACCTGTCGCACACTAACTCCCCTCCCCTCCCATTCTTTTTCCCAATGCCTCTCTCTCCTCCCTGTGTTTACACCTCATATCCCTGCCATCCTGCTCCCCACTTCCTCCCCCTGCCCACTCCCCAGGCTGCAACGTCTAATAGACATTCCCACAGAGGGCAACGTGTGGCATGCGGATCATAAAGTAGCGGTGGCGGAGGGGGGAGGGGAGTGCGGAGTGGAGAATCTGCGCACGCTCTGTGTGGCGTGCCACCTGTCGCACACTAACTTCCAAAAACGCCAGTGGGCTGAGGAGAGGAGGAGAGCGAGGGCTGCGGTGGTGGCTTTGGAGGCTAAGAAGAGAGGAGAGGGGGGGGGGAAGGAAGGGGGAGAGGGAGGGGAAGGGTGTGAGAAGAAGGGAGGTGGGAAGAGAAGGGGTGATAAGAAGGCTGGTGGTGGTCTGGGTGTGGGCAAGGGGGGTGTGAAAGGAAGGAAGAGAATGAGAGAGGCGGAGGAGGGTGAGGGGGATGGGGAGGGAGGGAAGCAGGTGCAAGCGACAGGAAGGAGGTGCAAGGAAGGAAGGAGCACAGAAGGAGAGCGAGCGACAGGGATGTCTGATGGCGATGGAATCAAGAGGGAAAGGTGGGAGAGGGCAGAAGAGGGGCAGATGGAGGTAGAGGAAAGGAGAGACGAGGCAGACGAAGGGAGCGAGGAGGCGAGGGAGGCAGGGAGGGAGGAAGCAGCAGACTGTCACAAACCTAGAAAAGGGTTGACTCTTTTTGACTGCTTTAAGAGAGTGGAAGTGGGTGGTGGCTCGAGAAAGGGTGACAGGCTGAGAGGAGGTGGAGAGTCACGAACATCAAGAGAGGCAAGAGATTCACGAGGGCGAGAGGAAACAAGATTTGGTGAGGGATTGGGAGGGCGAGACGAATCAAGGCTGGAGGGGAAGTCGAGCACGCTTGGAGGGAGCAGTGGCGTAGCAAGGAATAGCAGTGCAGTGGCAGGAGGAGGGAGCAGCAGTGCAGCCAGAGGCAGCAGAGATGCAGAGGGAGGGAAGGTTGCAGTGGCAGCACCAAATGCTGCTGTGGTAGGCATGCGTCCACCTGTGGACGCGCCAACAGGCGTGTCTCCTCATTCAGGCTCACTGACAGGCACGCTTCCACCTGTGGACGGCCTGATAAGCGTGGGCGTGGTGAAGGAGGATGGGGAGATGGACGCCTTGCGGCGGCTCTTTCGACCGGTTGTGAGAGCTGTGTGCTCGCCTCGCCCCGCGATTCCAGAGGCGTCGCCTCGCCCCGCGATTCCAGAGGCGTCGCATGCAACGGCCCCAAACCAGGAGCGTTCACCTCGCTCCACACACTGCCCAGTCTTGCCACACAATGTCACAAGGGATGGGATGGCAGGTGTGAGAGTAGGCGGCGACTGCGCATCCACAAATCCGGGAGAAGGTGGGGGGGGGAGTGGAGGAGTGGTAGGTGGTGGAAATGGTGATGGGGGCAAGCGAGGAGTTATCACGGAGGGTGGGGGTGGCAGGGACGGCAGGGGGGAGAGGAGGCATGAGGAGCAGGTGGGCGTGTGGGAGGTAGTGGGGATAGATGAGGAAGGTGGGGTAGGAGAGCCTTACGTAGATGTGGTTGATCTGACAGGGCAGGAGGATGATGAGGAGGGAGAGGACGTTGAAGAGGGGGAGGATGGTGGAGACGAAGGAAGTTTGAAAAGCAAGGGAGGTTTGGAAGGCAAGGGAGGTCTGAGAAGCAGGAAAGGTTCGGGAAGCAAGGGAGGTTTGGGAAGCAAGGGAGGTTTGGGAAGCAAGGGAGGTTTGGGAAGCAAGGGAGGTCTGGGAAGCAGGAAAGGTTTGGGAAGCAAGGGAGGTTGGGGAAGCAAGGAAGATTTGGAAAGCTTTGGACTGGGTGAGGAGTGGAGGGCAGAGGGCAAGGAGGTGAGGCTTGGGGAGGACGTGGATGATGATGTTGCTGACGTGGCAGATGGGGAGCACGTGGCAGGTGATAAGGAGGAGGGGGATACAGGTTCACAGAATGAGGCTGGAGGAGGAGGTGGTGCTGGTGCACGCAAGGAGATGGGAGGAGGAGCAGGAGAAGCTGAGAGTCGGGCTTTAGACTTGGACTACAGGGTGGGAGGGGGTACACGAGGGGTGTGTGGGGAGCGTGTGGGGGTAAGGCAAGAAGCAGGAAAAGGCGGGGTTTGCTTTGACGCGTATGCACACAAGTCAGGTGATAGGGTGTACCTCAAGGGAGGTGATAGGCAGGGGAGAGTGAAAAATGGGAAGGTCAAAGCGAAAGTGAAGGTGCAATTACACAAGGAGTTTTTGACGGGTGTGAGGGAACCTGATAGGGCTTCTTTGCCTGATAAGATTGCGATCGATGTGGGTGGAATTGATTTACAAAGGAAAAGGAGGCGGGGCGGTGATTGTGTGAGAGAAGGGGAGCTAGATGGCGAGAAAGCATCGCTATGTCAGCTGATTTCTGACAAGAAGACTGTTGTTTCTGGAACCTCTGAGAGGCAGAATTTCACGAGAAAGGCTGGTTCGCGGGCGAGAAAGGCGAATGGTGATTGTGAAGGGAAACCCTTCAATGCACTTCAAGGTGGGATCAGTGCTTGCGGGTCAAATGAGTTGGCGTCTGATTTTGCTGTTGAGAGGTTGGGTCTGCATAGAGTTACTGCCCCTGAGGCAGCACAAGTTGATAGGGCTAACCCTGTTATTTCTGGGCAGGTTAGAGAAGAACCAAGTTTTGACGGGCTTATGAAGATGTGGAACCATATTGCCAAAATATCAAGAGGATCATATGTTTAAGATGAAGCTCTGTCTAACTTTGTCATTTACGGTGAACTGAAACTCGGTCAAGAAAGTTTCGAGAGTTTCGAGGCTCTAATATCGATGCAAGAAATTGTGTGGCCGTGTGGTGGCAAGTGGTGCGGGTCGTGGCGACCAGAGGTCAGTTGTTGAGTTTGGCGATATTGACGAGTTACATTTGCGAAACGATATGGTCCACAGGGCACGCCGCTGGAACTCACTGCTGGTGCACGCGAACAAGATCCACAGGTAGCAGCACGTCTGCGCGAACACGGTAGCGAAAGTAACAACGCTCGCCAATGGACTGAAAGGGTGCCGTCGTTTGGCACGGTGTTCCCAGAATCAGTGTGGGATTGGCGGTCTCAAGGGAATAAATAAACGGAAGCCATGGTTTTGAGAATGAATAAACGACAGCCATAGCGATCAGAGCAGGAGGCATTTAGTGTGGAGTAGTATAGTTGGTCTTTACCAGTTGTTGACTTTGTTGAAATAGAGCAACATTTTTATCGACAGAATTGGTAAAGCTTCGTTTCTTGACGGCAAGATAGACGACAGAGGCGTGGTGTGGGTGCGGTTTGAGTTACCATTAGAATGACCTGACAATTTGTTGTCAACTAGTTAGGGGTGAAGCGGTTTCTGCAGTATAAACACAGCGGAGCGCAGGGCGCAAGTAACGGCAACGGCGAAAAGCACTGCTGGCGGAGGAAAGCACGACCGGCGGAGGCGGAAGCGGAGGCGGAGGGGGGAGCTTCCGCATCCTCCCGTCGTCTCTGCTCTCCTTCGCCGCGCCCCCTGCTGATTCCCGGGTTTCCCGGGACTCCCGGGCTAGTG
Source organism: Closterium sp. Naga37s-1 (assembly GCA_947471745.1). Classification (NCBI taxonomy): domain Eukaryota; kingdom Viridiplantae; phylum Streptophyta; class Zygnematophyceae; order Desmidiales; family Closteriaceae; genus Closterium; species Closterium sp. Naga37s-1. Next base: position 552,104 of record CANJKZ010000511.1, read on the forward strand.
GCAGAAGCAGCGGAAGAGTCCCGTCGTGCATCAGTCTCAGCAGTGGGAGCGGCAGCAGCAGCAGACATCTAAGCGGGCGGTTCGGCAGTCAACGCAGTCAACGCGGTCAACGCGAAGCCATGGACGGATTTTCGTCATCGGAGGAGGAGATGGAAGAGGAGGAGTTGGATGATCTCGCGAATGAGCTTACAAACGGACCGAACGCTAAACGGGACAGCGCGGCTGCTTATAGCGGGGGTGGTGCTTCTAGCGGTGCGAAGGCTAAGTTCTTTTCGTATTCCACTGCCGTTGCGAGTCGCGTTACGACGCACGTCAGGCGGCTTAGTCAGGTGCGCTTCGGCGGGGGTAAGGATCGGGAGAGCGAACCCGGTGCCACGTCAGCGGCTTCGCCGTCCGCAACCGCGGCCGCTCAATCAAACTCTGGAGCAAACAATCTGTCGCGGATTTTCCGCCGTGTTTTCCGGCGTCCTTTCGGCGCATCCTCCTCCTCCTCTTCCGCGTACGAAATCGAGCTCCCCCCTCTTCCTTCCGACATTCCCCCGCAAATGAACGGCGGATACGCGACGCTGGACGATCCGACGGCTGAGAACGCTCCGATCGCGTATCTGACGGACGACCTGCTTTTGGAGTGCCTGGCTCGGGCGGATCGGCGCGCTTTAGGGCCAATGCAGCACGTGTGCCGCACGTGGCGCGGTATCATTCGCACAGACGCGTTCCGAGAATACAGGGAGGCGTTAGGACAGATGGACAATCACTTAGTGGTGATTAGTAAAGGACAGACCGCGCAGTCGAAGGTTCTAATTCAGACATTTAATCCGAAGTTAAATTCCTGGTCGTGGGTTGTGTTTCCAAACGAAGCCTTAGCTATAGATGATTTCTCCCAGTGCTGTGCTGTATCGAATCGGATTTTCCTGTTCGGAGGCATACTCGCTAAAGGCCGCCCCCCTTTTGTGTATGACGCGTGGACGAATTCCCTCTCCTCTGCTCCGCCACTGCAAATCCCGCGGTTCAAGTTCGTTTGCGGGCAGTGGAAGGGGAAAATTTTCGTCGCGGGCGGGGTTCGGCAGCAGCCATTGGAGGAGGGCGAGGAGAAGGACCTCCGGGCAGCTGAAGTTTTCATTCCGGAGGGGCAAGGGCGAATGATAGAAGAAGAGGGGGGGAACGTGGGGGGAAAGGGAGAGACAGAGGCTGCTGCAGAGGCTGGGGAAGACGTAGGGGAGTGGGAGAGGAGAAGGCGCAGAAAAAGAGGGGTTTATTGGGAATTAGCCCCTGAAATGAACAGGGTGCGTGTGGGAGCGGTAGGGGGGTGTGTGGGGGGGAGATTGCACGTGATTGGTGGAACCAGGAGCAGTCTTCAATTCAGGGCCGGGGCTGAGGCGCTAAGTTTGGAGGTTTTCCACCCCAGGGCCCGAACCTGGGAGGTTCGGGAGCCGATTCCGAAGCTGGGGGTCGTGCTGGACTCGGCGGTCGTTGGTCGCTACATTTTCATTCTCAGGTATGTCTTTCCTATTGGCCTCGTGTGACTGTCCCATACTTGGTTTTTGTTTTCTTTCTAGCTCTTTGATTTGTTTAATCACTTTGATCTTAGTCTACTCTTGTGCTTGCGCATTTCTCTCCACATTCCCATACCCACATCTGACTCTACGCATACTTCACCTCTGCCTGCATTTCCACTCTCACATTTCCCTCTTACACATCGCTTACTCACTCCCATGCGCTTCCCTTGCTCCTCTCGCCACCACCTCCTTGCTCACGCACTGATGAACAAACGACATGCGCGAGCATACTTACAAGCAAAGCTATCTTGTGAACCCGGCCGAACGCGTGTAAATGCGTTATTTTTTTTTGCACAGGTGCATCGAATCCGGACAGATTTCATTCGTGCGGTATGACACCCGCGGCAACGAGTGGAAGGACATGCACAGTATGCCATACGCCCCCCCCGCTGACCCGATGATACTTAGCAAAGTGTCGTTTAGGTGTGTTGCCACGCGAACCAGGGTGATGGTAGTGCAGGTGCGAGGCACGTGTGAAGACATGGGAGTCGCTTCTTTTGCTGCTGGGATGCGTGAGGGGAGGAGGGGAGGGGAGGGAGGGAGAGGTGGGGGAGAGGGGGCGAGGGGTGGGGGAAGAAGAGGCGAAAGAGGGGCAGAGGCGGTAGGAGAGGGAGCAGGAGTGACGGCAGGAGGGACGGCAGAGGGGGAGGCTGGAGGGGCAGTGGAGGAAACAACAAGAGAGGTAGCAGCAGAAGGAGCAGAAGAGGTAACAGGCGATGTGACAGGGGAAGCAACAGGAGGGGCAGCAGAAGGAGCAGGGAGATTGGCAGCAGAAGGAGCAGGTGGAGAGGCAGGAGAAGGATCTATAGGTGGGGCAGCAGAAGAGGCAGGGGGAGAGGAAGCAGGTGAGGAGGCAGGAGAGGTAGCAGAAGGTAACACTGACAATGATGAGCCAGCACCTGAGACTGCACCTGAGACTGCACCTGAGACCGCACCTGAGACTGCACCTGAGACTACACCTGAGACCGCACCTGAGACTGCACCTGAGACTGCACCTGAGACCGCACCTGAGACCGCACCTGAGACTGCACCTGAGCCAACACCTGAGCCCGTACCTGAGCCTGAGCGTACAAGGGAGTTGCCGCATGAAGGTCCGAGGGAAAGGGGAAGAGGAAGAGGAGCAAGAGGAGGAACGGGAGGGAGAGGTGGTGGGAGAGGGGTAGGAGGCAGGGCAGGGAGAGGGAATGTTGGAGGAGGGAGAGGGGGAGTGGGGGGGAGAGGAGGGAGGGGAGGAGGGAGAGGAGGAAGGGGCCGAGGGGTGGCTGGAGTGGCGATTGGTGCGGTCAGCATGGTGGGATATAGGTTCGGCGCCCTGGCCCTCATGTACGAACCTGAGGCCGAGGCTCGGGGAGGTTTGGTTTGGCGGCGGCTGCCGGACATGCCGTATGAGACACCTGGTGCAGTCTGTGCTATGCTTCGGTGTTGATCCTGGTTGTCGCATCTGTTTTGAGTACTGCGCACGTTTGGTGTGTGTTGTTACCGTAGATAGAAATGGTACCGGTACTGCCCTTCGGGTTAAACATGATTTTCTTATGATGTCTAGCGTATCTATGGCAAATTGTTAGAAGAAAATTGTTTTTCCTCAATTTTGTAATTGCACGTACATAGTGCAGCTCTCATAGCTCAGTTGGTTAGAGCGTATGGCTGTTAAAACCAGGGTACACATTCAACGCGACTCCAGGCTAAATTTTGGGCGGCATGTTTGCGGGAACTGCTGATTGGTTGACGAGTAGCGAATAAATAGTTGAGAATGGGCGAGCATGGGGCTTTTCGTCCGTGAGAGATGAGGCTTGGCAGGGGAGAAATTGATAACACTTGGATCTAGAAATTGGGGATCAAGGGGAGGGCAACTGGGTTGGCGGAAAGGGGAAAGGGGGTGAGACGATATTGTGGGGGAAGGGGAAACAATTTCGGTGGGAGCGGAATAGGTATGGGGAGGGGGGAAACGAATTGGCGGAAGCACATTCGATGACTTCGGTATACAGTTGCCAAATCTCGAGGGTTCAAATGTTCACCTGCTGAAGCGAACACCCCCCCCAGATATTCCTAAATCACTGAGTAACCCCGAGGTCAAAGGTTAACCTTGACAGAAATCCAATTGAATGTGCACCCTGGTTTTAACCACAAGGTTGGTGGTTTAAGCCCACCTGGGAGCGGAATTTCTTGTTTTGTATCATGTGTGTATCCTTTTTGGAATGTTTCTTCACTCCCTGTGCCACTTGTGAAGGAATTAAACAAAGCCGGATAATTGTGTAACCTTTGATAAATATACGTGGATTTTATGGATCAAACCAGGTGCAGTCCTTTTTATTCCCCCCCCAGTTTATGCGGAAAATAGCCAAAAAATGATCAGACTTGGGTCAGAATATGTGTGAGCATAGCCAAAAAATCTGCTGCACGTGCCCTTTCTGCCCTCAAACCAGGAAAGATATTCATTCTGACCCTATCCGGGACAAAATTCCCTGGTTTGCCGCAGCAAAATTATGACAAGCTATTGCTGGCCACAAATCGGAGATGAAAACTTTGATGAGCTCACAGGATTTCCGTTCCCCTTCTTTTTGCGGCCTGAAATTTTCCCTCACCCCAGCAAGCGGGAAAGCTTTTGCCGCTTACTTTCTTCGTCCCCCTCACTTCGTCAGAAGCTGCCCGAACTTGGCAGGCCACAAATCGCATTTGCGAAAGAAGGGGTTTGGGAGAGAGCGAAGTTGACGCGGTATGACTGGCGGAAATCTGCGGCTCGGCTCACCATCCGCGACTCGTCTGTCATGTGGGGCTGAGAAGACAAAAGCGACTCGACGGAGCTGAGAATGTGAGTGTGAGAGGTGTGTGCTCTCGAACACATTCGAGGGGCGAATTCGAAGTGAATTCAACACATCCCACCATCCTCTATGCACCCCATACCCTTCTGCCTCTACTAACAACCAAACCTCCTTCGTCACCACTAATCCTCGTACCCATCCACAGCTTGGAGACTGAATGCCCATAGGAAACCCCAAAGCGCGTCGTCACATCTGTGTGATACTGCCATGCATGACCATTTACTCTCGCACGCTTCCTCGGAATTCTCCCGAAAGTGGTCGTGCTTTGAATTCCACGACCACCTCATAATCTCGAATTCAGGGGACATCGTCAGTACGCCCAGGGCATTTGCAGCGACTGCGGGCCTAGGGAACTCCGGCACGCATAGTTGCGTGCACTCGCGTCGAGCTAAATGCGACGCGAGTAAGCTTCCCATGACTGTGAATACAGTCTCTACCCCAGGATTCGTCGGCGCGATCCGGCGGCGAGACACATTTGAAAGCACGATAGAGCTCTCGTAGACACACACATTGTGAGCACTCGTCGCAGAGTGGCCCACGCGATAACTGCATGAGCTGTCGCATACTGTCGCATACGGAGTCTCACTCGGAGCGCGCCTCTATGCGACGACCACATCATGTACCGTTTATCGTCGCAAATCCACCCACCGCCCTACATAAACGTCGCAAACCATCTTCGACATACATCAATCGATTCTCCCTGCCTGTGGATTGACGACGCTCGAAAACTGGCAAGCTTTCCCAAGGGGCTAATTCCGAGACATCATCATCAGGTCTCTTCTGCTAGTAAGCTAGACGAAACTAGTCCTAGGTTGGGTAACTTCTGACATTACACCTCACCGAGAGGCCATTACTACTGAGTAGTAGCAAAATTAGTATCAGTTTGCTGCGCTTCTGACCGCACCAGCCCCTCAAGTAGCGTCCTCTGAAGCCTCGCGTCGCTGCAAAGCTACGGCATTTCCCAAGAATATCCATCAGGCTGCTTTCCAGTCGGTAGTCTGAACTCACGTTTCCACTGCTGTTTCTTTGTAACAAGCGTTGTCACATTTGTTACGGCCCCGCGCGACGTGACACAAGCGAATCAGGATGAACGGCTGGTTCACGCCGAACCTTGGCTCTTCGCCGTCGTCCCCGGGACTAGCGAGACTCTCGTCTTCCACCAGCGATGGCGAATTGTAAGCTGAGCTGGAGTTTATATTATCCACCGCATAGCGAATTTCAACCCCAGACTTGCAATTGAACAAGTTTTCTCTTACAATTTATGGCAAATCAAGCGTGTACGTTACCGTTGCGTCTGTCTCTCCCTCTTCCGTGCTCTGCGTCTGGGTTCCCACCATCTCCGTCTACGTCAGCTATTTGGCGGATCTAATCGCTGAGCGAAAGAAACTTACTCCGTTCAAGCTCGTTCTACCGCACTGCTCCCGACTCTTGGAGGAAGGTACGCAGGGGCAGAATGCGATTCAGCATTGCTGAAATAGTTTGGATTCCTGATTGGAGGAAGGTACGCTTGAGTTATATTTTGTTTCGTCTCAAGTGATTCATTGATTAATATTGTGTTTCTTGAGACGTCTCAAAGTACGCTTGAGTTATATTTTGTTTCGTCTCAAGTGATTAATTGTTTTAAGTTGTGTTGTTTATTGCAGAGATTGCGCGGCTCACATCGCTCAACTGTTCTTCATCTGCAACGGACAACGACAGCATATCAAACCCTGAGCAGCTGTTACCCGACCAACTGACTTCGCCAAAGTCGCAAAACGGGCTTTCGCCTGGTCCCTCGCCTTTCGATGGGGGCACGTGGTCGCCACTCCCTAACGAGATCGAGGTACGCGGAAAAGAGTATCCGCGTTAGTACCAGCAGAATCTAAACCACACCCATCAATTCGAACGCTATCTTGCAATAAACGCCAGTGAATAAGTATCCGCGAAAGCGGCCCTTTCCTTTGTCAAAACCAACACCCTCGCTCGGTCTCCCGTTTCCCGTTTCCCGTTTCTCGCACCCCTCACAGCCCTCGTTTTCCCCGCTGGTGATGCTCCCGCCGCCTCCGCCAATCCCTCAGTCTCTTCCGCCGCTCCCCAGCTGGGCCTCTCCACCAGCACCGGGGGGAGGCGCAGGGGGAATGGGGGCGGGAGGAGCAGGTAGAACAGGGAACGGAATGGGAGGCGGAATGGGGGGCGGAATGGGGGCCGGGATGGGAGGAGGAATGGGAGGCGGAATGGGGGGCGGAATGGGAGGGGGAGTTGCGCCGATAGTGAAGAAGATGCAGCGCGTGAACGTGCCGGTCGAACGCTTCCCCGCGTACAACTTCGTGGGGCGCCTGTTGGGGCCGCGCGGAAACTCCCTTAAGCGCGTGGAGGCGCAAACGGGCTGCCGCGTGCTGATCCGCGGACGCGGATCGATCAAGGATCCGTGCAGGGTACGTATACTGGGTTAAAGGAAGAATATTTGAGACGGGTCAGAAGCAATGCAGGGTGCATATGCGGAGAGAGAGGCGAGTTGACTGAAAGTTTTGCCCGAGGGCGAGGATTGGTGAAGTGGCAGCGCAGGGTACGTGTTGAGAGAGGGGACGGGGGGGAGCTAAGTAAAGGCCGCGTTACGGGGAGAAGAGGGGGGGGGGGGGGGGGGGGGGGGGTTTGGGGGAGAGGGGGCGCGGGGGTTGAGATCGGTGGAGAACTTGAGGGAGGGAAAAGGAGAGACACTTTCTAGAGCAACGGAGGGGGCGCGGGTTCTATAAGACCGTGCTGACACATTCAACTTGACAGAGAATGTGACGGAGGAGTCGACAACTCCTAACCTGGCTCTAATACACTTTGTGATAATGGTTCTGCGCTAGGCTCAAAACCTTCCGCTACCTGATACCTGGCGTTGCGCCCAGACGTTTTTAACTCTCCGCGTTTATTCAATCTCCTATCTCGCGACGCCCTCCTACACCACTTTTGAGGCGCCTCAAAAGTCGTTCTCCGTGTTTATTCAATTTCCTGTTTCGCAACGCCCTCCCGCACCACACAACAGGAAGAGCGCCTACGTGGCAAGCCTGGCTACGAGCACCTCTTCGACCCTCTCCACGTGGTCGTCGTTGCGGAATTACCGGCGGATATCGTGGACATGCAACTGGGGGAGGCGTGCGAAATAGTCCACGAGCTACTGAAACCCGTGGTACGTATTAAATGGAAGCAAATCCGAGGAGCCAATTTACTTATCATCCGAGGTTCCGCCGAAAATCAAGCTGTCAGGTGAATGCGAGGATGGATCTACTTTCCTAGGTGGGGATTTTGCGAGCTGGATCTGCTTTCTTTCGCGCCTAATGTGGCGAAGTGCGAATTGTGGTACTTTCGCAGCCTGCGGGCTAGGCAAATCTGAATCTTCAATACGACGGAAGTTACAAATGTGGTTTTGTTGTCAAACTTTTCGTCCCCCACCTCAGGACGACTCTTACGACTTGCTGAAGCGGGCACAGCTTCGCGAGCTGGCAGTGCTGAATGGGATGCCCGAACACGGCCCTGGTGGGTGGCGAGCGGGACCTGGTTACCCGCCTCGCTCATCCCCGTTTTCAGATACAGCTTCCTCTGGACTTAAAGGAGTCTGCCATTAGTGCGGTGGCGCTACATTTAGGGAAGATTACGCGTAAGTCATGGATGACATGACCTTGCTTTTAGTGTATCTATTCAGCTTCGTCAGAAAGGACTTATGATTGATGAGATAGAATTTGTGCTAATAACTGTGTTTTTATTGCAACATTGGTCAATATATATTTCCTCTAGAAGGAATAATGGTTGGTTCACAAGTTTCAGCCTAACCTTGCTTAGTCTGAAATCCCCCACGGAGCACTTGAAGGGTTTCAATCTGCAGGACGACAAACCCATCCAAACATCAGAAAACGTCATCCTCATTACAACTAATAGATACACCCCCCCACAAAACTTCACCCTTCTCACCTTAGATCGGAAAAAGCTGTTCTGCTCCTGAAGCTGCTTACAAGCAGATCGCAACTCGTCATAGTTCTTCCGCGCCAATCTACACTCCGTTTCCAGCTTCTGAAAACTTTCTCTCAATCCATCCACCAATCTCTCCTCCCCCAACCTGCTGTTCGCCTCCTCCCCTCCCTCCACATCACTTTCGCACTCCTCCCACCAGCTCTCGTCATAGTCACTGCTACAGTCACCATCGTTCTCATCCCCGTCCTCATCCTCGTCATAATCATCCTCATCCTCATCATTCTCCTCTTCCTCCTCCTCTTCATCCTCTTCTTCCTCCTCCTCGTCGTCCTCCTCCCCCTCATCCTCCTCCTCAACCTCACCATCTTCATCTGGCTGAATCGACCTGTCATGCTGAGGCCCCCTGCGGATCCGCATACGTGCGCACCCTTCCCTCTCCACTCTGTTTCCCTGCTGGTCATTTTCGCCTTCATCCCCATCCTCTTCGCTCCTTGCCACCTCATCATTCTCATCATCCACCTCACCCTCCTCTTCTAACTCCTCCTCCCCTCCCTCCTCATCGTCCTCACTATTCTCCTCCTCATCCTCCTCCTCCTCCCATCCCTCTTCATCCTTTTCTCCCTCTCCCTGCCTGCCTCTCCACCCGGCCCTCCACTGCCCGTCCATCCCTCCTTGCCTCCTCCGTTTGGCTTCCGCCCCAATGCCACCTGCCTCTTCCGCCTCTTCCGCCTCTGCCGCTTCCCCCGGTCTCCCCTCCCCCGCGCTCACTTCCGCTCCCCCCAAACCAGCGCCCCCCTCCCCCAGCCGCCGTTTCCGCCATCTTCCTCCGCCATCAGGAGCAACTCGCAGCTCCGAGCGCGCAATACCAGCAAAGCCCGCGCCCACAGTCGCACGCTCCTCAGAAGATTCGCCCATGGTCGCCCGGTCCTCAGCAAGAGTTTCCGCACGCGCGGGCGCCCTCGCGCGTGCCGCCTCCTGCGCGGTTTCCACTTCACTCGCTGCCGCGCTTTCTCCGACCAGGGGGAAAAACAACCGTCTCCTTTTCTGTCTGTCGCCCCAATCTCCCGCCGTCAACCCGTCCGCGCCTCCAAAACGGGCGCTCACTGCACCGACCGCGGTTCCCCCTGCCTCTGCCGCGAGACCGGCGGAACATGGATAGGCATCAGGAAGATGGTTCAGCGGAGGGGAGCGGAGAACAGGCGAGACGGCGGGTTCAGCGGGGCTGGCGAGCGGAAGCAGAACTGGCGGAAGAGGGCGCTTTAGCGAAACTTGCGCCAGAGCGGACGAGATTGAGTTGCGGGTGTTACCACCATTTCGTCGGCAAATTCGTGAAGAGTCCGGGAAGTATGCATTGGCTAGCTCGGGTTGGGGTTGTATGTACACCCGATTTGATGTTTGAGTTGATGCAGAAGTCATCTCGGGTTGTCTACACACTCTGTTGGGGGACCCAAATTGCTCCATGGAGTTCCCAAGGGCCTCGAAGTTGCTTCGGTGTAGCGTCCAAGGGATTCGAAACGGTATTGTTGCGGCGCTGGGTCTACCAGCAGAAAGCTGGGTTTCGTCGCAATGAGAAAATGAAGGACGAGTACGATTGACAGGGAAAAGAACCGGTCGAGCTTATCTGCTGGATTCTTGCTTGAATCTGTGCTGTCGCAGTGCTTGGTTACCAGCAGAAAGCAGCGCTCTGTCGCAATGGAGAGATGAACGGATGAGCTTCGAGACGTCTCAGAAGTCGTTGGGTTCTCACAAATTACTGCGGAGGCTTATTACAGCGTCCAGTAAAATACTCAGAGAATTATTATTTTTCTTTGGACAGGACCGATGAGGCCGGAGATTCCAGAATCTGGGGTCGAGAATGGGAGAGGCGCAGAAGAAGGTTGGTGGCCGAAGGTGGTTACCCAAGTAACAATGCGAGTTGCGATGGGCTTTCCAATAATTGAGAGAGAAGGGCCTCTGGGTGCGGACTGATAACGGAAGCCGCGTCTGATTGCGCTGGATGCGGAAGAATTTGGATCACTTGGGGAAGCAGACTCCGCACGGATATTTTTTCCAGTCGCCTCGAAAAGAAAGTTGTGTAATTGCGGGTGAGAATGGAGGCCCTCTCTGTGTGAGTTATATACGAGGCTAAGCCCGGGCCTTCCGCTCGTTCTAAGAGAAAGGGTCCCAACGCACAGAGTCGCGAGGTCGGATGCGCGTACCGGACGATTAAGGAAACACATGCGGTCTGCTCGGCCAGAACGAGGATTTATTGGTTCAGAAGGCCAAGTTGCTGGTTCGCGAAGCGAGTCTGTTGGTTCGGAAAGCCTAGTTGGTTCTACTAATCTCAGGCGTGCCCCCGCCATTGCCTGTATCTTTCGCGGCGTAAGGGGCCTAGCGTGTGAAGCGGCGATTGCGGTCGAGAACCCAAAGCTCAACGCAAGTTGCTCCAGCGACAATTAGTCGTCTCGCGTTCCAAATCGTCCGCTATATCGTACAGCTTTCGTCATCAATTTTTTAGCTGCTGCGAAGTAGCTATTTTTTTCCACCAGCAACTAGCGTGGTTGGCCTCATGTTATTGGATGCAGAAACTCAATTATTGAGAAGGGATGGCCTGTGGCTAGTTGGAAGTAGGGACATCCGATAGGTGGGGGAATGGGCCAAGTCAGTGCTACACACAAGGCGTGGTGGTGGTGGTCGGTTTGGTGTGGAACTGTGCGAGTCGCAACGCGGCGCGAAATGTCGATACAGTATGCGGCGTCCCGCAACTCACGGCGACGCATTATTGATGTCCTGGGTTGACATAATGCACTGGACAGGTTTGGTCGACCTCGACAACCGTCCAGCGCGGTGTGGGTTTCGCGCGCTGAGTCCGAATTCCGAGCCTGTCCTTTGTGCTTAAGAACCAATCACGCTCGCTTTTAACAGAAGTTCGGACCAAACGTGCAGGCACGGTTTCACCAAACCAGATATAACGTCAGAAAAGGCCTGACATGACGTACGTGATACAGTACACTTTATCCCATCCAATTGATTGGTATTGGCGGTGGTATGGAATGAATAAGGGGTTGTCCAGCTCGTACATTTACTGTTCGTAAATCCCCTCAGTTACCACATTTTTTGTGGTAAGCCTTTATTGAACGTGTCCAGCGGACACAATCAGCTTTTGTTCACAAGACGGCACGCCCCCTGCACGTACCTAGAGTCGTCTGACTCACGTTACTGGAATCAGCAGGGACGCGAACAAGGGGAAGCACCGCATCCTGGCCACTACAGTTCGTGTCCCTTGTATCGCTTGCACGATTTCGTGTGGTTCGCTCTACTCGCCAACGCCCCCTGCGCCTGCACAAAACTTTGTTGGAGATTACGTGTGTTGGAAGCAAGGTGGTGGTGGGGCGTTTGTATGCCCCCAACCCACCGAATGTGTGACTTGTGCTCACCTTCGAGTGAGTTGCAGGTTTGCGTGGGGTTGAGGATTGACTTCGGAAGACCCATTCGATTCGGTGCCACATGGCAGCACCAGGAACATTCGAGACCCAAGGAGAATTCGGATCGGTGAAATTCGAGAGTCGAATTTCACCCTTTCGATGTTACTCGAACATTCGCGAGTGTAGCGGTTCGAGGTTACTTGTGCGATTCGATCTTGTTTGCATGCTATAAATCTGTTTTCTTTGTATTGCATGCCATCATAGTGAAACTCAGAGTTCTTTGTACAAGGTACATTCGAACACAAATTCTAGAGAGCTTCTTTACTTGCATTCAAGAGCACCACCTAGCACGTGAATGCCTATATCTCGGAGAATACTTAGGCGATCGACGTGTTTGACGGCTCGTTGGAAAGCTAAGACAGAGCTCTATCGTTTAGAACAACTCCCAGTTCCTGCAAAGTAGAGGAGAGTCCTCTATAACAGTGGTATCAGAGCTGGTCGGAGGAGTCTACGCGCGCGACAAGGAGCACGCATGATGACTTCAAGCGAGGCCTCCCGCACTTCCTTGGATGGTGTCGTTGTAAATTCCGGCGAACCCTGGGCAACCGCGACGATGTTCGACACGTCGGCGGTACCGATTTTCACGGGACAAAACTACTCCGCGTGGAAGTTTAAGTTCCAAGTGCTCATGATGGAGCGGGGACTTTGAGGTTTCTTCGATGGAACAGAGAAGAAGCCGGACGATGAGAGCGGCATCGCGGCATGGAAGAAGAAGGACCAAAAGGCGTTCGCTACGTTGATTTCGCGCATCGGCATCAATCTCGTGAGCTCGGTGCGCATGTGCATCAAGCTCGAAGCGTCGGCGCATGAAGCGTGGAAGCGGCTCGAGACCATCCACGTGAACAAGACTCTCCACGGCAAGATTCTAGCCCGGAATGCGTTCTACACGGTGAAGATGCGCGCGGGCGAATCGATGCACGAGTTTGCGACTCGTGTGGAGGAACTCGGGGAAACGTTCATGGACCTCGGTGGAACGGTCACGGAGGAGGATTGGATTCTCACCTTGCTTTGCGGCCTTCCGGAAGAGTGGTCGACGGTGATTACGACACTCGATAGCGTGCAAGACACTTGGACGAAGGAAATGGTGGTTGGTCGGCTTCTCCATGAAGAATCGCGTCGCCGACAATTCGCTAATGAGAGCGAGGGTGCCGCCATGTACTCCGGAGGGAGTTCCGGAAAGAAGTCCAAGTGGAGCAAGGACGCAACGAAGGAATCGTCCGGTGGGAGCGAGCATCGCGGCAAGTGTCACTATTGCCGCAAACCGGGACACTTTTGGCGTGAGTGTCGAAAGCGGCCGAGCGATTGGACTCCATCGATGGCGCGGGACCAAGAGGGCAACGCGCACACGGCATCCGGCGAGGCCGATGATTCAAAGGAGTCACTCGTGTTAGTGGCCGGCAACGGGAACAAAACTCCAAGCGACGCGTGGTTCCTCGATACCGGCGCAACGCAGCACATGACGCACTCGGCGTCGCTCCTCAACAACATTGGCGCTCCGGGAGACGTCACGAGCATCGTGTTCGGAAACAACGAATCGCTACCGGTGGTCGGAGTTAGGAGTACGCGCCTCATCGTCGATAGCGGTCCGGTGGACGTGACGAACGTGTTTCACGTCCCGGGGGTGAAGGTGAACCTTCTATCCGTCCCGCAACTTGCGAAGAAGGGAGTGATCGCCACGATCGACGGCGCGAACATGAACCTTTTTTGGAAGGGGAAGCAATTCGCACAAGGCGTTCTCAACGGAGAACTCTACCAACTCAAGACGCACCCGGGAGCGGCTTCATCCAACGTGGCACAAGGTTCCAAGGCGACTCTCAAGGCGTGGCATAATCGACTTGCGCACGCCAACTACGACTCGGTCAAGGAGTTAGCCAACAAAGGACTCGCGAAGGGAGTCGACGTGATCGCCGGCGACGACGAGAAGGGCGTGTGCGCGGCGTGTGTCGAAGGAAAGATGGCTCGCAAGCCATTTGGGAGCCGAACGTCACCCCTCGCTAAGGACCCGCTTGCGCTTGTTCACATGGACGTGTGTGGACCGATGCGGCATGCATCAAAGGGAGGAGCGCGGTTCCTCTTGGTAATGCTCGACGATGCGACGCGGATGTGTTGGACCCGACTTTTGAAGGCTAAGGGAGATGCGGCCAAGGCGATTCAAGAGTGGGCGCTCGAAGTTTGCGACGATGACAAGAAGCGGATCAAGTGTATTCGCACCGATGGTGGTGGCGAATTCGTGAATGCGGAGCTCGAGAAATGGATGAAGTGCAAGGGCATTAAGCACGACGTCACAACACCCTACACACCCCAACAAAATGGAGCGGCAGAGCGGCTTAATCGCACGTTGGTGGAAGCCGTTCATTCTCTTCTTCAACACTCCAAGCTTGGGAAAGAGTGGTGGGGCGAGGCGAGTTCGCTAGCGGCGTGGATTCGCAACCGTTTGCCGACGAAGGTGCTCCCGGGAATGACTCCGTTCGAAGCATGGACCGGAACGAAGCCGAACCTATCCCGCCTTCGCACCTTTGGGTGCCTTTGCTACTACCATGTACCGGATCCCCTTCGCCACAAGTTGCAACCGAAGGCTCGTGCGGCGATCTACTTGGGAATTTCGGCGAACGAGCGTGCGTGGCGAGTGTGGGACTTGGGCGACAAGTGCGTCGTCACGTCTCGGGACGTGGTCTTCATCGAAGACAAGTTCCCGTCGAAGGAGAAACCCACTCAACAACTCACCTTCATCCTTCCGCCACGAGAGGAGGTTGAAGAGAGTGAGACTCCACCTCAAGTGGAGAAGGAAGCCGATGGAGGGGGAGCGAACAACGAGGAGAGCATTGATGATGTCGTGGAGGTGTCACCAACCGAGGCGGCAACTACCTCCACACCTTCCTCCCTACCATTGGCCTTGACCCGCGAGCGTCGTGAGGTTCGTCCTCCCTCCAAGTACAACGACTACGCTACGGTAGCCGTTGGGGAGACGGATAAGGAGGGCGCGGCATTTTGCTTCGCAACCAACGGTGATGATGAACACGCGAAATCTCTCATGGAACCACCCTCTAAAGATTCATCCCGTGCATGCTATGAGCATGTTGGTTTGCACACCTAGTGGATTGGGTGCAAGGGGGAGTGTTGGAGATTACGTGTGTTGGAAGCAAGGTGGTGGTGGGGCGTTTGTATGCCCCCAACCCACCGAATGTGTGACTTGTGCTCACCTTCGAGTGAGTTGCAGGTTTGCGTGGGGTTGAGGATTGACTTCGGAAGACCCATTCGATTCGGTGCCACATGGCAGCACCAGGAACATTCGAGACCCAAGGAGAATTCGGATCGGTGAAATTCGAGAGTCGAATTTCACCCTTTCGATGTTACTCGAACATTCGCGAGTGTAGCGGTTCGAGGTTACTTGTGCGATTCGATCTTGTTTGCATGCTATAAATCTGTTTTCTTTGTATTGCATGCCATCATAGTGAAACTCAGAGTTCTTTGTACAAGGTACATTCGAACACAAATTCTAGAGAGCTTCTTTACTTGCATTCAAGAGCACCACCTAGCACGTGAACGCCTATATCTCGGAGAATACTTAGGCGATCGACGTGTTTGACGGCTCGTTGGAAAGCTAAGACAGAGCTCTATCGTTTAGAACAACTCCCAGTTCCTGCAAAGTAGAGGAGAGTCCTCTACAACAAACTTTTCAAGCTATGATTGACGAGGGAAACTGTTTGTAACAAGATGGGATTCCCGATGCCAGCGTGCAAGGGAATACCCGAACGGTTGGAACCTCCCTTTGCCTAGTTGGCTCCGAATAGAGATAGGTGCTAACCTCGGAGCGTATTCCCTTATCCTCGTCAGTGATTAGATGTTACTAGAATCCAGCAGGGCATGGCATCGAGGCGCTATGCCAAGATGCCATGCTAGATAAAGTGGCGACGCGGTTTTCCTCCCAAGTCGCCATCTCTCTTCCTAGCATAAATATCTCTTCCTAGTTCTTGTTGTATCATCTCATCCTTGGACCTACTTTCTATTCTAACTTCTTGAATCTCTTCTCAACTCTCTCGTCGACGAATCTGGAGCTAGACTCTCGTCTAACTTTCTCTTATTCCGCTGCTGTGACAACTCTTCTCTTTATCTCGCTACGGCGCAGGCTCTCTAGTCGTCATGGCCGGTCAGACCAGCCGCGCCATGCGGACTGCGCCGTAGTCCTGTTTCATTGGTATCCGAGCTGGTTACGATCCTATCATTCTATTCTATCTTCTTGCCATCTCGGATCCCACCTTCTACATCTAGCTTAGCTCTTCCGCTGCCTCTACTCGTTCTCCTTTTTTCTCTTTATCTCGCTACGGCGCAGCTCTCTAGTCGGCATGGCCGGCCAGGCCAGCCGCGCCATGCGGACTGCGCCGTAGCCTGTTTCACTGTTACCTCGTTTTCAACGTGGTCAGAGCACTGTTGATTCGTGTCACACAAGGGCGCCTACCATAGTTCTCTCCGACATGGCTAGTCGCCGTCACTCTTGTCAAGGACTTTCAATACTAACAATGTCAGCCTCAACAGTGTCAGTATCAGGATCTGAATCTATTTTTGGGATCTACGCATCAGAAACTTTATCAAGACACCAACATTGTGCTCACACAGAGAGCATTGGGTCAAGTATTTTCCTGCGTGATCCTGTTCTTCAGTCAATGAAATGCACGTGCTTATCAAGACATTGCTCTGTTCGTCCTTACGAAGTTAAGACGGTTCCAGCACTATTTCCAAGGGAGCAGGAAGAGAACGACACTCATGCAAATCAAGGCTGCAAGATCAAGTGCAGGATAATTACCAACCGAAATGTCTTCAGATTATCGTCGTTTTCTGCCATTCAACATAAATCAAGACGACAGCAGCATCGCAAGTCTCAACGAAAGAAACGGATTGAAGTTTTTTCGTCATGGCAAAGCATGTCGGGGGTGCATCGAGATTTTCCTATTTTAAGCTTGTCTACTGAAGGTTTCGAGGTCGAAGATGCTTTTCGTAGTACAACTCTGGTCGACGCTATGACATCAAAAGCCAGATCAAGGGAGCTGCAGATGAAGAGAGTGGAAGGCTACTCTGATTTAATGAGCAAGGAAAACAGGAGATCAAAAGTGGAAGCTTCCGACGCTGTGAATTTCCCTTAGCTACAAGAGGCATTTTTTCATTTCGAAGATACCGACGTAATCATCAGAACGTTTCGGCGCCATGAATCAGGGCGAGCTGCTGGAGGTGCTTTTTTCTCTGAAGGTGTTTTGCTCTCTGCTGCTCCCACCACTCACACAATCGACTCGAATGGGTGCAATGAGAGGAAGCACTCGTTCCCAAGGCCCTGCCAGGCAGCAACTTCAAAGCAGGGCAATTCCTGCTGTAACCCAACTCAACCAATCTCGACAATGCAGGGTCGGAGCCAACCGAGCAAGGCTGAAGTGTCAAATCAGTCACCAAGGCCCCGTTCGGCAGCAACGAACCAGAGCTGTTTTTGTTGCAGACAAACCCCACCATACCAGACAAGGCAGGTTCGGAGGCAATTGTTCAAGGTTGAAGCGACATACTCAGCAGCTGGTTACAAGGGTGTTTATGGAGGTGCTGAAGTGTGCCAACAGGCAAAAAAGTGTCAACATATTTCTACCTGATCTGAAGTGTGGCAACTCTACAAAGAGAGCCCCAAACGGGCAAGACAAAGTGTTTAGGCACTTGACTTTTAAGACTCCATAGGAATCTGGGAGGGTACGGTAGACACTTAAGCTACCTATGCCCTCTAGCTCCGGTTACGACCGACGGTGTTTTGCGTTGTACGTTGTATAATGCTATTTCACCTTAAAAAAAAAAAAAACTGTTGATTCGTGTGGCGGGGAATGTGTCCGCGCTTCTGAAATTACAGGAGGTTGGACTCCACTCACAATGCATTCGTTTCTAGGTACGGTGGTCATTTTACAACCTCGATACGTGCGTTGGCACGAAAAATCCCGAAATGAACGAACTGGACACGCCCTAAAAACGCAGCAAAAAGGCGGCAGCGGAGCTGTATGGCTCAACTTCGACCGAAGCTGTGACCGTGAAATGCGTAAAACAAACAACCTGGTTATTGAGTTAGCATTTGGAGAATCACAAGGACTCGTAAAAAGAAATGGAAACAAACTTTTTATAAACCCAACACCACCAGATTCAATCGCACAGCACATATTTGCATCCTCTAGTTACTCGTGTAGATGAACAAAATACCGTGCCTGCTTTATGTACGCAAACTAACAGGGAACACGCGTACTGACAATGTAATAGATGTACAAAACAGTTAGCTAGGCGTCATCTTCGTCATCCTTGCCTAGGAAAGCAAGCATAGGGTCATCGGCATGGATTCGCTTCATTCGGTATGCCTCCATGTCCTCCTCCGTCACCTGCAAGTGGGAGCAAGCAGGGAAGGGAAAGCAGGATTAGGCAGCAAGTAGGAGGAGAATGCGGGGTGGGGCATGAGCATGGGGTCATTGGCATGGATTCGCTTCATTCGGTATGCCTCCATGTCCTCCTCCGTCACCTGCAAGTGGGAGCAAGCAGGGAAGGGAAAGCAGGATTAGGCAGCAAGTAGGAGGAGAATGCGGGGTGGGGCATGAGCATGGGGTCATCGGCATGGATTCGCTTCATTCGGTATGCCTCCATGTCCTCCTCCGTCACCTGCAAGTGGGAGCAAGCAGGGAAGGGAAAGCAGGATTAGGCAGCAAGTAGGAGGAGAATGCGGGGTGGGGCATGAGCATGGGGTCATCGGCATGGATTCGCTTCATTCGGTATGCCTCCATGTCCTCCTCCGTCACCTGCAAGTGGGAGCAAGCAGGGAAGGGAAAGCAGGATTAGGCAGCAAGTAGGAGGAGAATGTGGGGTGGGGCATGAGCATGGGGTCATCGGCATGGATTCGCTTCATTCGGTATGCCTCCATGTCCTCCTCCGTCACCTGCAAGTGGGAGCAAGCAGGGAAGGGAAAGCAGGATTAGGCAGCAAGTAGGAGGAGAATGCGGGGTGGGGCATGAGCATGGGGTCATCGGCATGGATTCGCTTCATTCGGTATGCCTCCATGTCCTCCTCCGTCACCTGCAAGTGGGAGCAAGCAGGGAAGGGAAAGCAGGATTAGGCAGGAAGTAGGAGGAGAATGCGGGGTGGGGCATGAGCATGGGGTCATCGGCATGGATTCGCTTCATTCGGTATGCCTCCATATCCTCCTCCGTCACCTGTAAATAGGAGCAAGCACGGAAGGGCAACAGAGTACCCAAAGGGGGTGTGGCAGGAAGAATGGGGGGAGGAAAGAGGGGTGGGAGGGGTTAAGGGGGGTGGGGTACATGAAAGGTTCATGAGATGGGGAATCTGCATAAGGTCATCACAAAGGATTTGCTGCTTTGTCCAGTATGCGAATAGCTGTAAGTGTAACTAGGAACCTTTTCTCCAAACAGATGTAACCAATAGATCAATTTCGAGTGGGCAAACAGACAAAACCACTCACATCGTTGGAATATGTGACTTTGTACTTGTATCCCGTTCTCCGAATACCGGAAACTAGATAGATTTCGAGTGGACGAACAGACAAAACCACTCACATCATCGGAGTATGTGACATTGTACTTGCGCTTGCGCTCGTCCTTCTCCTCCCGAGCCAGCTCATCCTCCTGCCATGGCAATCAAGAGGCACGGGAAAGCACACATTGAGATCCATCCATCTACCCCTTGAGTACCGCCCTGAGCTCCTTCTTGTCCAGCTTAAGATCCATATCCGCGTCTGTGCCCCATGCCACTGGCTTCTTCTCCCCCTTAGTACCCTCGCCCCACAGTCACTCACATGCAGCACACCCACTCTTCTTACCCTCTTCAGTGCCGCCCTGAGCTTCTTCTTGTCCAGTTTGACACATCCATATCCGCGTCTGTGCCCCATGCCACTGGCTTCTTCTCCCCCTTAGTACCCTCGCCCCACAGTCACTCACAAGCAACACACACAACATACCCTCTTAAGAGCCGCCCTGAGCTTCTTCTTATCCAGCTTGATATCCATATCCGCGTCTGTGCCCCACGCCACTCCTTTCTTCTCCTCAATCTGCTTCGCCTTGCCCGCTCCCTCCTCATCCTCCTCCTCCCTCTCACCAGCTTCTGTGACAAAAGCAACCAGTCAAGGGAAGGGAGAACGGGAGGAAGGAAAGGAGCATGAAGGGGAGAAAGCTGAGATCCATATCCGCGTCTCCTTTCCTTTCCTCTGTCTGCTTCGCTTTGCCCGCTCCCTCCTCTGCCTCTTCCTCATCAGCAGAAGCAATGCCCCTAGAGCAGAAGAGTGGCTGTTCAGTGCCTTCCTTTCCCCTCACTACCCACCTTTCGCTGCCTTCAGCTGTTCATGCCTCTCCATATTCGCTTGCATCAGATTCGCTGAAGCCCCAACCCAGCAAATCCCTCTCTACCCGGTATCCTAAACCACACCTTTCGCTGCCTTCATCTGCTCCCGCCTCTCCATGTTCGCCTGCATCAGACTGGCCGACGCCTCAGCAGCAGCAACCCAGCAATGCACACACCCCACTAACTCACTCATTACCCACCTTTCGCTGCCTTCATCTGCTCGCGCCTCTCCATGTTCGCCTGCATCAGATTCGCCGACGCCTCAGCAGCAGCAATGCCGCTGGCACCCGTGCGTGTAGTCTGGTGGCAGCATGCGTAGCCCCACAAACCCCCGCTCCCCCTCTAAAGAAACCCAATCTCCTTTTCACCAATGCACGCACCTTTCGCTGCCTTCAGCTGCTCCCGCCTCTCCATGTTCGCTTGCATCAGATTGGCTGAAGCCTCGGCAGCAGCAATGCCGCTGGCACCCGTGCAGCAGCAATGCACATACCTCCGACAACTCGCTCTCTACCCTGTGCCCTAAACCTCACCTTTCGCTGCCTTCAGCTGCTCCCTCCTCTCCATGTTCGCTTGCATCAGATTCGCTGATGCATCAACCCACCCCTCCACTGCACCAGTGCACCACCACCCACATGCAGCGAACCACTATGGCCTATGCACCCAGAACGCACCTTTCGCTGCCTTCAGCTGCTCCCTCCTCTCCATGTTCGCTTGCATCAGATTAGCCGACGCCTCAGCAGCAGCGATGCATGCACGCACCCCAGTACCTCCCACTCTACGCACCACACACCTTTCGCTGCCTTCAGCTGCTCCCTCCTCTCCATGTTCGCTTGCATCAGATTCGCCGATGCATCAACCCACCCCTCCACTGCACCAGTGCACCACCACCCACATGCAGCGAACCACTATGGCCAATGCACTCAAAACGCACCTTTCGCTGCCTTCAGCTGCTCCCTCCTCTCCATGTTCGCTTGCATCAGATTCGCTGATGACTCAGCAGCAGCAATGCCGCTGGCACCCGTGCAGTAGCAATGCACACACCCCAGTACCGCCCTCTCTGCCCACTACCCATCTTTCGCTGCCTTCAGCAGCTCGCGCCTCTCCATGTTGGCTTGCATCAAATTCGCCGACGCCTCAGCAGCAGCAATGCCGCTGGCACCCGTGCAGTAGCTCATGCGAGTGGTCTGGTGGCAGCACGCGTAGCCCCACACGCCCCCACCCCGCCGGCTCCCACCAGCATGCGTAGCCTCACAAACCCCCGCTCCCCCTACCACCACCAGCTTCCCCACGCTCCTCCTAACACACGCACCTTCAGTGCTTCTGTTCTCACTACCCACCTTTCGCTGCCTTCAGCTGCTCGCGCCTCTCCATGTTGGCTTGCATAAGATTCGCCGATGCCTCAGCAGCAGCAATGCCGCTGGCACCCGTGCAGTAGCTCATGCGAGTGGTTTGGTGGCAGCACGCGTACCCCCACACGCCCCCGCCCCACCAGCTGCCACCAACTGCCACCAGCTGCCCCCTAACACACGCACCTTTAGCTGCCTTCATCTGCTCGCGCCTTTCCATGTTCGCTTGCATAAGATTGGCTGAAGCCTCAGCAGCAGCAATGCCGCTGGCACCCGTGCAGTAGCTCATGCGCGTGGTCTGGTGGCAGCACGCGTACCCCCACACGCCCCCGCCCCACCAGCTGCCCCACACAGCCGTGTGGTTGTTGACCAACACGTCCTCTTCGTACCGACTGCACGGTACGGCCTTGTCCTGGCAAGGTGGGGAGGGATTGCATTGCAGCAAGGGGGAAAGAGGAGAAAAGATAGGCCAATTGAGGATTGTTCAGCAGCACGCGCACGTACCCCCACACGCCCCCGCCCCACCAGCTGCCCCACACAGCCGTGTGGTTGTTCACCAATACATCCTCCTCATAGCGACTGCACGGTACGGCCTTGTCCTGAGAGAAGGGAGGGAGAAGAAACACTAAGGTCATTAGCAGCACAAATAAGCCCCACACGCCCCCGCCCCACCAGCTGCCCCACACAGCCGTGTGGTTGTTGACCAACACGTCCTCTTCGTACCGACTGCACGGTACGGCCTTGTCCTGGCAAGGTGGGGAGGGATTGCAGCAAAGGGAGAAAGACTGTTAATAGCTGCAGCAGCACGCGTACTTCCACACGTCCCCGCCCCACCAGCTGCCCCACACCGCCGTGTGATTGTTCACCAGAACACCTCCGACTGCTGTGGTGTCACTTACCACACCTCTCAACGGCTGTCCCGCACGGTCATACTCCACTTGCACCTCCATCTGCCCCAGCAGCAGCTGCCGCAGCTCTAACGGAATCCCTTCATCTCCAGAAAAAAGTAAGAACAGCAACTGTGGCACCACAGAACATACCATACCCACCGTTATAAGCCAGAACATACGGCTACTTACCACGCCTCTCAACGGCTGTCCCTCGCGGTAATACTCCACTTGCACCTCCGTCTGCCCCAGAAACAGCCGCCGCAGCAGCAGAAACAGCTATGGGAGGTAATGCACCACAGTACACACCATACCCGTTATAAGCAAAAGCATTGTGCCACTTACCACTCCTCTCAGGGGTCGTCCTGCCCGGTCATACTCCACTTGCACCTCCGACTGCCCCAGCAGCAGCTCCTCTAGAATCCCCTCTGGCTCCGGGACTAGACAGAGACGCAACTGTAGTACCACAGAGCATACCATACCCATTACAAAGCGAAAGTCTTGCACTACTTACCACTCCTCTGAGTGGTCTTCCCGCGCGGTCATACTCCACTTGCACCTCCGTCTGCCCCAGCAGCAGCTCCTCCGGAATCCCCTCCTCCTCTGCCCCCTTATTGCTCGCCGCGTTCCCATACTTGGCCAGCACCGACTCCTTACTCGCGCCCTTCAGCTTCTCCTTTTTTACCTTAAACTCCCGGTGCAGCAGCTCAGCCTGGCTCGGCTCCGCTTGACTCACCTCTGCCTGGCTCGGCGCGCCCTGTAAATCAACTCACCCATAACAAGCATACCTGCAGCAGAGCAGTGCCACTCACCACGCCTCTGAGGGGTCGTCCCGCCCGGTCATACTCCACTTGCACCTCAGTCTGCCCCAGCAGCAGCTCCTCCGGAATCCCCTCCTCCTCCTCCCCCTCCCCACCAACCCCTCTCCCCTTATTACTCGCCGCGTTCCCATACTTGGCCAGCACCGACTCCTTACTCGCCCCCTTCAGCTTCTCCTTTTTGACCTTAAACTCCCGGTGCAGCAGCTCTGCCTGGCTCGGCGCACCCTGTAAGTGCACGTCCACGTTGACCTTCTCCATGGCTTCCCACGCGTGGACTGTGAGCTGACGGAACTCCAGGGCCTGCCCGCTGATGCGGTTGTGGTTGTCTCCTAGGTAAAACTTGTCTTTCGCGTCGCCCTCTGGGTTGGGATCTTCGCGCATGGAGCGGGTCTTCGGGTCGTAATAAGCCGAATCCACGTCCAGATTCAACAGGTATTTGGCCGTGTCTTCGCGAATACGCAGGTTTCTGTCACCGGCAGGGGCGGAGGGGCGGGAGGGAAAGGGGTCAGAAATCAGGTGAAGGAAGCGAGTGCACGTCCACGTTGACCTTCTCCATGGCCTCCCACGCTTTAAGCGGTAAGTTGGCGGAACTCCAGAGCCTGCCCGCTGATGCGGTTATGGTTGTCTCCAAGATAAAATTTGTCTTTCGCATCGCCCTCTGGGTTGGGATCTTCTCGCATGGAGCGCGTCTTTGGATCGTAGTAAGCTGAGTCTACATCCAGGTTGAGAAGGTATTTCGCCGTGTCCTCACGAATACGGAGGTTTCTGTCACGGGCAGGGGCGGAGGGGCGGGAGGGAAAGGGGTCGGAAATAGGGTGAAGGAAGCGAGTGCACGTCCAGATTCAACAGGTATTTCGCCGTGTCCTCACGAATACGGAGGTTTCTGTCACCGGCAGGGACGGAGGGGCGGGAGGGAAAGGGGTCGGAAATAGGGTGAAGGGAGTGAGTGAACGTCCACGTTGACCTTCTCCATGGCCTCCCACGCGTGCACGGTGAGCTGCCGGAAGCCCAGCGCCTGCTTGGAGTATGGGTGAGGGAGTAAGTGAAGGGAGTGAGTGCACGTCCACGTTGACCTTCTCCATGGCCTCCCACGCTTTAAGCGGTGAGTTGGCGGAACTCCAGTGCCTGCCCGCTGATGCGGTTGTGGTTGTCTCCCAGGTAGAACTTGTCCTTGGCGTCGCCCTCTGGGTTGGGGTCCTCCCTCATAGACCGCGTCTTGGGGTCGTAGTAAGCCGAATCCACATCCAGATTCAGGAGGTACTTGGCTGTATCTTCATGAATACGCAGGTTTCTGTGAGGGAGGGGAGGGGCGGGAGGGGTGGGAGGGGCAGGGTGGACACGAGAGGCAGCAGGGGCAGGAGGGAATATTGCCCATGTAGTAACACTGACTGTACAAACCGCACTGATCCTCACACGCACCATTCTGTAACGGAGCTTATCTTTCTGCACCTTTCTACACACCATCGAAAAATGGACTTACCGCACTGAACCTGTGCTGCCACCACCGGTCGTCCTCACACGCTTCTCCACCTTCCCGAAATCCATCTGCCTGCTCTCATCAACCTTCGCATCATCCTCTTCCTCACACGCTTCTCCACCCCTTTGCACCTTCCTACACCTTCCCACACCATCACGTACCGCACTGAACCTGTGCTGCCACCACCAGTCGTCCTCACACGCTTCTCCACCTTCCCGAAATCCATCTGCCTGCTCTCATCAACCTTCGCATCATCCTCCTCCTCCTCCTCCTCTTCATCCTCTCCCCCCTCCCCTCCCTCTCCCTCCTTCCCTCCTCCCTCCTTCCCCCCTCCCTCCCCATCACCCCCCTTCCCAGCAAGCTTCTTTAACTGCTGCTCCTTCTGAAACTTCTTCCTCGCTTCGGCCCGAATATCATACGAATCCATGGTTCGCTTGTACGTGGCAGCATCAAACCCGTTCCAGCGGTCCCGTTTGCCCTCGTAGTTGAGTTCAATCGATTGGATCTTCTCATCAGGCGCAATGCTCTGACTCGTCCACTTGGCACCCACCTTCCTCGGCCGCTCCACACACAGTTTTGCAGTGTGGGTCATGGCGCCACAGCTGGTGGGGTGGATGGGCAGGGCAGGGAGCCAAAGGGGGAAAAAGGGGAGGGGAGGGGGAGGGGAGAGGGGGTCCGGGCAGAATGGGGTGAAGGGAGAGTATCAATGAGTCCATCCCCCTTGCCCTCGTAGTTGAGTTCGATCGATTGGATCTTCTCGTCTGCTGCGATGCTCTGGCTCGTCCACTTGGCGCCCACCTTCCTTGGCCGCTCCACGCACAGCTTGGCCGTATGGGTCATGGCGCCACAGCTGGTGGTTGGAAGAGGGGTGAGGAGCAAGGAGGGGTGAGGGACAAGGAGCAAGGAGCAAGTGGGGACGAATATACTCTCAGTAATGCTCTGGCTCGTCCACTTGGCGCCCACCTTCCTTGGTCGCTCCACACACAGCTTAGCTGGCGGTATGGATAATGGCGCCACAGCTGGTGGGTCGAAAGACAAGGGAGGAGATAAAGCCAAACGCGAGAAGAGAGGGTGGGTGGGAGAGGGGGGGTGGGGGGGGAGATGGCACTGCGCACATAGAGTTGGCATGAGCAAACGACTCAATTGGCTGAATATTCACAGGGGAAACCACATGCATTAAGCTGAGGGCACGCACTTAGAAGTTCGTAGCTCCTCGGTCGTACCACAGGTTTGTGTAGTTCCCCTCGCCCTATACTAGACTAGAGCACCACAGAGAGTGACGCACAAGCAGTGGAGGTAAGATAACGTAGTTGATGCCTTTAGACTAGAACTAAACCAACCTATGGTACTTGCGATACTTCTCAGCCTGAAAGCCTGAAAGCCTTTAGCTCCTCGGCCGTACCATAGGTTGGTGTAGTTCCCCTCGCCTCCAGGCTATACTAGATATACTAGACTAGAGCACCACAGAGTGTTAGGCACAAACAGGGAGGGCGGTGAGGCATGGAACGTACTTGGTGCAGGCGCCCTTGCGGTATTTCTCGGCTTGAAAGCCCTTGGCCCCTCTATCATACCACAGGTTGGTGTAGTTCCCCTCGCCCTTCCAGTTCCGTTGATGCTTCAAACTCTGCTCAGACGCACGACAGGTGGATACAGACAGACAGGAGGGTGGCGTTACCACGGCGCAGGGTGACTCTTGAGTCGACTTAAAAGTCACCTCGTTACCATGGCGCAGGGGACATGTACTGGGGGATATGCGGATTGATCTCGTTGCTGCTCTTTGCACTCATTTTTTTACCCCAACCCACCAAACCCACCCCCTCCCCCCCCCCTCTCCCCTTCCCCCCGCTTTCCCCGACTCCCTGATTCCCCAAAATCCCACGTTTCCCCCCCACACACGTTCCCCCTCAGAAGCAGGCTACTCACGGGTCGTTCGGCGTTGAGGTACCAGGGCGCGGAGGACATGTACTGCGGGATATGCGGATTGATCTCGTTGCCATCCTCCCTCTTTCCCCTCTTCCTCTCCTTTCTACCACTACCCCCACCCACCCAAAAAACCACCTCAGCAGCAGGCTACTCACGGGTCGCTCGGCGTTGAGGTACCAGGGCGCGGACGACATGTACTGCAGCAACGAACCCCACCCTAGACCAACTCAACCATACACCTACCATCCCAACCTC
This sequence comes from Closterium sp. Naga37s-1, assembly GCA_947471745.1. Classification (NCBI taxonomy): domain Eukaryota; kingdom Viridiplantae; phylum Streptophyta; class Zygnematophyceae; order Desmidiales; family Closteriaceae; genus Closterium; species Closterium sp. Naga37s-1. Next base: position 578,940 of record CANJKZ010000511.1, read on the forward strand.
CAACCCTACCCCACCCCCTCAACCCCTCCCCCCTCTACTCACGGGTCGCTCGGCGTTGAGGTACCAGGGCGCGGACGACATGTACTGCAGCAACGAACCCCACCCTAGACCAACTCAACCATACACCTACCATCCCAACCTCCAACCCTACCCCACCCCCTCAACCCCTCCCCCCTCTACTCACGGGTCGTTCGACGTTGAGGTACCAGGGCGCGGACGACATGTACTGAGGGTCCGGGATATGCGGGTTGATCTCGTTGCCATCCCCCTACCCCCTACTCCTCCCTTCAACTCTTACTCTCCCCCACACATTCAGAAGCGGACTACTCACGGGTCGTTCGGCGTTGAGGTACCAGGGCGCGGACGACATGTTCTGCGGCAACGAGCCTCGCCCATACCACCACCATCCCCAACACCCACCCCCATCCCCGCCCCAAGCCCCTTCCCCCGCTACTCACGGGTCGTTCGGCGTTGAGGTACCAGGGCGCGGACGACATGTACTGCGGGATATGCGGGTTGATCTCGTTGCCATCCTCGTCCAACTCTGCTGGCGCCAACCCCGCCTTACGCGCCTCCTCGAGCTCCTGCTGCTTCCTGTGGTCCTCGCGCGACTTGAACGTGGCTGGATAAGGCACAATAGTAGGACGAAAGAAAGGGGAAAATATCAGAAAATAGGAGATCTTAGAAAGATGCAAGACCGCCTTACGAGCCCCCTCGAGCTCTTGCTGCTTCCTGTGATCCTCGCGCGACTTGAATGTGGCTGGATAGACAATAAACGGACAAGAGGGGAGGAAGGAGATTTTAGAAGGATAAGGAAAGTGAAATCTCGCCTTACGCGCCTCCTCCAGCTCCTGCTGCTTCCTGTGGTCCTCCAGGAAGGGGACTTAAACGTCGCTGCTAAAGAGTAAGGGGGGCGGAGGGAGAGGAGAAGTACGAACAGAGGATGAGACAGGTCGTCTTGCAGTCACAACGCGAAGGGCACGAACTAGAGACAAATCTCTCCAAGGCACGCAAGCTAACAATCTGGGTCCTCGTAAGTCCCGAGGAGGGAAACGGGTGAGACGCATGTCATTCTGTGAAGAACGTAAGGAGAAACGCTGAACGGCCGCACGATGCAGCAGAAAAAATAATATTAGGTGGCTCACGCAGGTGATGCTTATCGAACCATAGCCTAATAACAAATGGTTCCATAAAGAAGACCCTCAAACGCTAAAGCTGTTGCACGAGGAGACGAAAATTGATCAACGAGAGCTCTTGGTACTGAGATTCGACGATTAAAACGGATGTAATCGAGTTTAAAGACAACACCTAACTAGCTCAGAATGTGTACAACGCTCCTTGATTATACAGACTACGTTGCATCCATTCTTAAGACGTCTCCAAGCTAGGTCGGAAAAAAAAAGGCATCGAACAAAAGCATCTGACGAACGTTCGTCGAGTATTACAGACTAGGCTTCATCCGTTCTCGAGATGGCTCGACAAACTACACAACATCCGTGAATCTTCTGACAGTCATATAGCATCTCGGTGGCGAAAAGGCCTCACCTGAAGCCGTGGCCATGGTTCTGAATTGAAAACGCTCAGCACCACAAATCGGCAGTCGCTGGCAAGTTACTAAGCGAAAGGCACAAAAGCTCCTAGGTACGGGATGACTACCGCAGTTATCAAATTCGCTTAGAAGAGAGAGGCGGAGCAAGCAAACCCTAACAATGGAGGGTAAACGGATGAGGGATATGCAACCAAGTTCTATCGACTCCAAGAAGCAAGAATCAACGGACAGAACCGTGAAGCAGAATGACTGGCGCTTCACGTTTCGCAGTAAAAAAACCAGTGAAGCAAACCTCGAGGTAGGAAAACAAATCCCAAGGAGGCAGCGAGTGGGCCTTCTGAGGCCGCGTTCCTGCTACAGGTTGCGTTGAGTGAACGCGTACTGGCGTTTGACACGAGGGCCTAACGAAGTTCGCTGACGTCATTTGCGATCGCATGCAGGGCTTACGACATGAAAGTGAACACGTGATATATTTGTTGGCTCTTGGTCCAGGGCCTGGCAGCGATTCGGATATTGATGCGCTGGCAGCAGGGCAAAACAAAATTCGCGACATTATACACACAGCCCACTTACCAGTTTTATGTCTAAGACAATATATTAGCTAGTTGTGAAGGTTCATGAAGCTCGAATGAAGGATGCAGCTAGTAAGTGCAAGGAATTTTCTCGAATTCCTTATCGGGGTTGACTGCTTCGCGTACAGCCCCGATTTTCGGAATTTGCACGTTCGGCCGATTTCAACGCTGCCGAGGCTCCTCGCGTCGCCTTCGGCATTTCCCATCGCCAAACCTGCACCCAACCTCACTCGTCCGAGGTTCCCTCCTAGCTAGGCTAGCTCCTACATTAGTCTGTGCCTTCATTGTATTCTCAGTTCGTTCAATCACAGTCTCGTTATTCGTTTACCTGCGCACTCTCTCTTACAACTCATAACACCTGGTATCAGAGCTACTTTCCTAGTTCACCCCGCTTTTCCGAGGGTAGTTTGGTGGCACGGGTGTGGTTGGTTTAGTGACTACACGACGGTTGGCTGCAGGGATTGTTAATTCAATCCTGCCCAACTCCGATAGTTCGTGTTTTCACTTGCCTGAAGGCCACGGAGACCCGATTGCTTACCAGACGTAGCGCTAGGCACATGGATCAGGAGGCGGTTAACATGCTGATGGTGCAAGTGGCAGAAATGCAGAAGGGCATGGAGTCGTTAATGGCGGAAGTGACAACGTTACGAGAGGAAAACGCCGAGCTACGCCAGACGCGAGGTGAAGCGCATCAGGAGTCGCCCGTCGAAGAAGGCGAGGGCAACAGTCAGGCGGTGAGCAATCCGTTGGATGCGCTCACACGTGACTTCGAAGAGGAAGGCAGGCAGCGAGCAGCAGCAGCACCAGTTGCAGTAACGACGATCAAGATTAAACCCGTTAACCCGCCCCCGTTCAATCCTACGGACAAGACAACTACAGTGAAGGGGTGGCTGTTCGGTGTTGAAGTCTTCTTCACTGCAGCAGGAGTTAATGACGATGACACGCGTATTAATTACGCGGCTTTGATTCTTCGAGGCGCAGCGCTTGAATGGTGGCGCCGAACCTTGGAAACGGGGACTCCGACAGATGTGACGCATGCGGCAGACGGGACCTCAACAGTGACTAATCAAGTGGCAGAATCGATCTTCGGAGTGACCAAGATACGCACGTGGAAGGAGTGGGGCGCAACCTTACGAGATCGCTTCGAGCACGTATCCGCCTCGGAGCAAGCTCGCATGAAGCTGCATGCCTGGTCGCAGATGGCATCTGTCCAAGACTACACGGCGTCATTTATGGGCCTCGCCGACCAAGTGGATGATATGTCGGAAGCAGAACGGTTGGATAAATACATCAGCGGCCTCAAATACAAGATACAGTACGAGGTTCGCAGGGGCCGCCCGACATCATTCCTAGAATCAGTACGGCTGTCGGAGTCTACCGATGCGCTGATGCAGTACGCGAGAGCAGCTTCCAGGGATGGAAACCACTTTCGTGGCTAGACCCATTGCGCCACGATCAACGCCGTCCATACACCCGACCGCCCTCCTAAGGGACCGTGTCACCGGTGTGGGAAGACGGGTCACTACATGAAAGACTGCCACGAGAAAACGCCGCTGACGGGGAACGACAGGAAGGAGCAGGGAAATGGGAAGAGTCAGTAATTAGCGGACCCTTTACTGACTGTGCTCCGTCGCCCGAACCCCACCATCCCCGCCGAGTCGTGGTTCCGATTCATGCAATCGATTGCACTCGACCGAATAACGGGGATAATCATGTGGATCACCTTGTGCTGGTCGCTGGCAAGGTGTTAAAAAATAACTTGAAAATGTTCGTCGATGGGGGGGCCAGCCATAGCCTCTTCAACTTGGCGACAGCAAAAAAATGCAAGCTGCAACTTGACAGGTGTCTGCCCGAAATCGACGCTCGCCTCGTGGATGGGACGCCTCTGGCGATAACGGAAGAAACACGTGTTAGAATGTAGAACTGAACGAGAATGTGTGAAACTAGGCAGCAGGGTGATACAAGTAGGAAACCCTAGCAATGTTGTACCCCCTAAGGCTAAACCCACTATAGCCTACACAATATGAACATGTATAATGTTTGACACACCCCCATAGGCTAAGTGGGAGACAACCAGATGGTCACAAGACCAGTCAAAGCAAAGCAAAGCAAGCTCAGGGTGGATCTCAAGGAAACCACACAAATTCCGAGCACAAGCAAGTGGTCACAAGACCAGTTCACATGTAGTTTGATAATATAACAAGAGGTACAGTGATCACAACCTAACAAGAGTAAACATGCAGGTATATATATATAGAGATCACAGTACAAGCAGAGTCAAGAAGTGAGCAAGTGAGGGAGAGTAGGCACAAGGCCTAGAACAGTACAGAAACGCTGATGGTCACAAGGCTGAAGCGCCTTGGTGAACACATCAGCAGTGTTGGCCCGAGTGGCCACGTAACGCAGACGAAGCTGACCACGCTGCTGCAGCTCTCGAGCAAGGAAGTAGCGCAGAGCGATGTGCTTCGTCCTGTGCTCCAGTCTGTGCTCCTCACACAAGGCAATGGCGGCCTTGTTGTCAACGTACAGCACTGGAGGAGAACGAGGCCGCTCTCCCAGGTCGGTCAGCAGGTAGGTGAGCCAGCGTAACTCCTGTGCAGCCATGGCTGTGGCGTAGATCTCAGCCTCACAACTGGAGCTGAGAACAGAAGAAGAGCGAGTAGAACGCCAAGAAACTGAACCAGAGCCAAGGCTGAAGGTGTAACCCTGAGACGACCGCTGCGTAGCCTGGTCGTCAGCCCAAGAAGCGTCTGAGTGACCCGTGAGGACAACGTCGCTCCGACCTCCAAGCACGAGCCCCATGCCCGACGTACTGCACAAGTAGCGCAACACCCTCTTAGCGGCATCCATGTGCTCCTTCCGGTGACGGCCGGGAGCGACATAGCGTGCTAGGATGCTAAGAGGGTATGCCAGGTCAGGTCGAGTGCAGGTCATCAGGTACATGAGGCAGCCCACAAGCTCTGGATACGGGCCACTCGGCTCTACGGACTCATCCGAAGGCAGAGCTGAGAGCGAGTGACCGGTAGGCAGAGGAGTGGGCTGAGGCGAGGAGTACGTGAAGCGGAAGCGCTGAAGGACCTGCTGCACCATGTGTGACTGAGTCAAGGTGATGGTGCGCTGTGCTCTGTCCCGGGTGATCCGCAAGCCAAGATAGCTTGTCAGCTCACCCAGGTCTGTGCACGTGTGTCTCTTCTGCAGCTCCGACTTCACGTGGGCGAGTGCCTCAGTGTCAGCAGTAGCAAAGACCAAGTCGTCTACGTAAACAAGAACGTAGAACGGCGGCAGAGTGGTGTCGGTGCGTAGAAACAGCGACGGGTCAGCAGTAGAAGGAGCAAACCCAAGAGCAGCAAGAGTAGTCCTCAGTGTGTCGTGCCACTCACGGGGTGCCTGGCGGAGACCGTAGACTGGCCGCCGGAGGCTCCACTGGGTACCAGGAGGGAACGACCCAGTGAAGCCAGGTGGGCGGCGCAGCCAGATCTCCTCGTGCAGGCTGCCCTGTAAGAACGCAGTGCTGAAGTCAAGAGAGTGGAGCTCGTAGTCACGCTGAGCAGCGACGTGCAGCAGAACCCGAAGAGTGGTCATCTTCGGGGTCGGGGAGAAGGTCTGGAAGAAGTCAACTCCCTCTCGCTGACTGAAGCCTCGTGCAACGTAACGCGCCTTGAAGACAGGCGGAGAACCCGGCGGCCGCTTCACCCTGAAAATCCACATGCCACTGACGATGTTCGCCCCAGGTGGGGGAACCTCGTCGACGTAGGTGCCTGTGGACTTCCAGGATGCCATCTCTGCGTCCATGGCTGTTTGCCACTGAGAGGAGTAGGGACCCTCCATCGCCTCTGCGTAGGAGCGTGGGGTCGGGATGTCTGGTGCATCCGGGTCTCCCTCAGGGGCAACTAGCATGGACACGAGATGAGGCAAAGCAGCGGCAAAGCACTCAAACTCCTCCTGTCTGTCCTCAAGGACGTCCGTGCCAAGAGCACACTCACCCCCGACAGACGGAGGACAGACAGACTCAGACTCAGACTCAGCAACAAGGCTAGCAGCGTAGTCTAGACGACAGGCAGCAGCAAAGTCAACAAGCTCAGCGACTAGAGCAGACGCAGCAGAGGACTCAAAGGAAGGGTCAATGACAGCAGTGGCAAGGAGACGCGTGACAGTAGGACTGGCAGCACGAAGAGAGTCAGACTCCGGGTCAGCAAGAGCAGGAAGAGAGGACGCTGGTGGAGACGGCAGTGGGACATGCTGTGGAGCAGTAGAGGGACGCAGGGTCATATAGTGAGTGCCAAGGACAGGAGGAGGACGCTGACGTGGAACACGACGACCAGCGCGGACAGCGCGGACAGGCGACTCTGGACGCGTCTCAGGCGACGGAGGACGAGACTCAGGCTCACGACGCTCCGTAAGACCTCCCGTCGGCGCAGTGTAGGGAGAAGGACCAGGAAGTGGAGAGACTGGCTGTAACTGTGACTGCGACTGGACAAGCGGTGGACTCAGTAGGGGAGGAGTAGGACCAGGAGAGGGCGGAAGGCCAAGAACCTGCTGAAGGAGCGGAACGTAGTACGGCCGTGGCCGCTCAGCACCTCCAGCTCCAACCCCCTCAGCAGGGCCAGTCCCAGCAGCTCCAGCAGCACCGCCAGCAGCAGCAGGGTCCCCAGCAGCTCCAGTACCAGCAGCACCTCCAGCAGTGCCAGCAGCACCACCAGCAGCAGCAGCACCTCCAGCAGCTCCAGCAGCACCAGTACCAGCAGCACCTCCAGCAGCGCCAGCAGCACCGCCAGCAGCAGCAGTACCACCAGCAGCTCCAGTAGCTCCAGCACCAGTAGCACCTCCAGCAGCGCCAGCAGCACCAGCAGCACCTCCAGCAGCGCCAGCCGCACCGGAACCAGTAGTACCTCCAGCAGCGCCAGCAGCACCTCCAGCAGCAGCAGTACCTCCAGCAGCTCCAGCAGCACCAGCAGCACCTCCAGCAGCGCCAGCCGCACCGCCAGCAGCAGCAGCACCTCCAGTAACTCCAGAAGCTCCAGAGTCCACGACACCGGGAGCGCCACTCCGGAGACTGCAGCGCCTAGCGTACCACTCTCGGAGCTGCTGGGGAGAGGGCAGCTCCCGCCTAGGAGGGGAAGCACTAGCACCAGCTCCGGCACCACTCCGAGCTCCAGAAGCACCTCTCCTGAGGCTGCAGTACTGTAAGTACCACTCACGCAGCTGCTGCGAGGAGAGGCCTCCCCCAGGTGCAGCACGCTCAGGCTCAGTACTCTCAGACGTAGCACTCCCAGGCTCAGCACCCCCAGGCTCAGCACCTCCAGACTCAGCACCCGCAGGCTCCGCACCCCCAGGCTCAGCACCCCCAGACTCAGCACCCGCAGGCTCCGCACCCCCAGACCCCGCACCCCCAGGCTCAGCACCCCCAGACTCCGCAACCCCAGGCTCCGCACGCTCAGGCTCAGCACCCCTGGCAGGACGAGAGTCGACAGCTACCTCGACAGGCTCAACCGGGTCTACCTGGGACACACCTGAGGGAGCGGCACCCTGAGGGGGGAGGGGGTCTACCACAGCAGCACCTGGCGCGAGGAAGAGAGGCGGGGGGGGGAGCGGGGCAGTGCGGTAGGGGAAGAGGCGGTAGTAGGGCACGGACTCGTCAAAAGTGACGTCCTGAGAGGGCAGGACACGGCGCGAGGTGGCGTGGTAAAACTGCCAACCAGACGCGTCCGGGACAAAGCCAAGGAAGACACAGGGAACAGCGCGGGAGGAGAGCTTGTCCGCGAACGTATCGCGAACAAAAGCTCGGGACCCCCAGACCCGAAAACGCGACGCATCGCCAACCTCTCCCGTCCAACGCAGTGTCGGCGAAGTCTCCGGAACGGAGACACGGGGCCAGAGGTTGAGCTGATGCGCAGCGTATCGGACCGCAAACGGCCACAGAAAGTGGGGGGCAGCCGCATGGATCAAGGAGGTACGAGCGACCTCCATGACCAAACCAATGCGGCGCTCAGCAACCCCATTCTGCTGTGGAGAGGCCGGAAGCGTGAATGACTGGCGGATGCCGTGCTCCGCACAGTAGGCTGCCAAGAGGTCAGAGGAGAACTCACCACCTCTGTCAGAGTGCAGACGCAGGACAGGAAAGTCCGAGTGGAACCGCTCACTGAGCTGGAGACGAGCAGCGCGGATCCAAGGGATCAAAACATCAGGGACCTCACCCTTGGTGCGCAAGGGGAAGACCGTGGTGTAGCGCGAGTAGTCGTCAACAACGATCAGGAAGTACCTCTCCTGACCCTGACCACGGACGCGGGCTGGGCCCCACACGTCCATGTGGAGCGTCTGCAAGGGAGCAGTCGTCGGGGGAAACGAGGAGGAGTGAGGAGCGGCGCGCTGCCGCCCCTCGACACAGGGAAGGCAGGGAGGAGCAGGCGAGGGTGGGAGTGGAGGGAGAACCCTGGGAAGACCAGAGACAAGGTACCGGTTGTGCATGGCACGAAGGCGCTGCACTGACGGGTGACCAAGACGGTGGTGCCAGAGGACAGTCTCGTGTGCCAGAGAGCGACACGAGCAGGGGGCAGACAGCTGACCCGACGCAGACGCAGACGCAGCTACCTGTGGGGACTCAGTGGTCAGTGTGTACAGGTCCGACCCCGGCTGCCGAGTGAAGGTAGCCAGGTGGCGGCCCGTCCGAGCGCTCGTAGGCAGGGGTAAACTGGTGGACACCCCCGTCCTGGAGCGCACTACCCGCCACCAAGTTCGTAGAGAACGAGGGGAGGTAGAGACCTGACAGAGTGCCCGACGGGACCGCAGGACAAGGGAGAACAGTAGAGGAGGTCGCAATGACCGGACCCCCAGAGGGGTCAGCGAGGGAGACTGCAACCGGCCGAGCAAGCTGCTCAAGGGCAGTGCGGTCACGAAAGAAACAGCGGGAAGCGCCTGAGTCCAGTGTGAAGGTGTGCAGTGCCTCAGTAGACGCAGTACCAGAGGGCGCAGACTCACGAGTACCTAGAGCAGCAGCCTCACCAGCACCTGGGGCAACAGACACACGAGCACCTAGTGCAGCAGCCTCACCAGTACCTAGAGCAGCAGACTGGATACCGGGGTCAGGCGGCACACACAGGTGACAGGCACTCTCAGCACTAGTAGGAAATGCATACATGGCAGTGAGGATAGCATCATAGTCAAGAGCATAGATATCTACCCTCTGCCTAAGCAGCTCCACCCAGTCGGGGAGCTCAGCCGCGTCGCCAAACTCTGTACGCCAGGCGTCGCTCAGACGGGCGAAGCAGCGGGACTCTGTGTGACCGCAAGGCTGACCAGTCCGAGCACCAGTGCGAATGACGTACGGGCAGCGAGCAGTACCCCGTGACCCTCCACGCTGAGCGTACCACTCACGAAGCTGCTGGGGCGTGAGGGACTCACTCGGACGTCGCGGGAGCTGCATCTGGCCACCGCCAGGAGCAGCAGTAGCAGTAGTAGTAGCAGCAGCGCGGCCACCCCTACAACCCCAACCAGCATACCACTCACGAAGCTGTTGGGGCGTGAGGGACTCACGCGGACGGCGCTGGAGCTGCATCTGGCCACGCCAGGAGCAGCAGTAGAAGTAGAAAGAGCAGTAGCAGCAGGAGCAGCAGTAACAGCAATACGGGCAGGGCAGTGCTCACCAGTGGCGAGAAGAGCAGGCGTACGACGGTGGTAACGGCGAGGCCGCTACCACTGCAGGGCGAGGGCTCCGCGGCAGCTGCAGGGGCGGCTGCTCCAGGGGCCAGGGGCGGCTGCAGAGGTCCAGGGGCGGCTGCTGCAGGGGCAGCTGCTGCAGGGGCGGCTGCTGCAGGGGCGGCTGCTCCAGGGGCGGCTGCTCCAGGGGCCAGGGGCAGCTGCTCCCTTTTTTTTTTTTTTTTTTTTTTTTTTAATAATTAATTATTTATTTTAGGGTTTGGCAGAGCGCACTCGGCGCTGTAGAGGCGGCTCGCGGGCTGCAGGGTGGCTCGGGCAGCAGCGAGGGGGGGGGGGGGGGGGGGGGGGGGGGGGGGCGCGGCTCCCCAGGGCGCCGCGACGGGGCAGCGGGGGGGGGGGGGGGGGGGGGCGCGCGCGGCTCCCTAGGGCGTCGCGACGGGGCAGCGGGGGGTCGCGCGCGGCTCCCTAGGGCGTCGCGACGGGTCAGCGGGGGCCGAGCGCGGCTCCCCAGGACGTCGCGACAGGGCAGCGGGGGCCGAGCGCGGCTCCCCAGGGCGTCGCGACGGGGCAGCGGGGGCCGAGCGCGGCTCCCCAGGGCGACGCGACGGGATAGCGGGGGTCGCGCGCGGCTCCTCAGGGCAGCGCGACGGGGCAGAGGCAGCGCCCACGGGCGACACGCGGCTCGGCAGGGCAGCGCGCTGGCTGCAGGGGCGGCTCTCGGGCCTGACGGGCCTGCAGAGGCGGCTCGGGGGGGCCTGACGGGTCTGCAGAGGCGGCTCGGGGGCCTGACGGACCTGCAGGGGCGGCTCGAGGGCCGTACTAGCTTGCAGGAGGCAGCGCGAGGGCTGCAGGACGGCACGCGGGCAGACCGAAGGGCAGGTCGCACGGGGGCGCACGAGGGCGCACGTAAGGTAGGGCGCACGAGGGCGCACGAGGGCGCACGAGTATAGAAAGGCGCACGAGGGCGCACGTAAGGTAGGGCGCACGAGGGCGCTTCTAGCGGAATAGTGGGCCCGTAGGAGAAAGCGGTCCTAGGTAGCAACCTAGGCTCGTGATACCATGTTAGAATGTAGAACTGAACGAGAATGTGTGAAACTAGGCAGCAGGGTGATACAAGTAGGAAACCCTAGCAATGTTGTACCCCCTAAGGCTAAACCCACTATAGCCTACACAATATGAACATGTATAATGTTTGACAACACGGACGGTCAGGATCGAATGTGGCGACGTTTTCGGCTTCTTCATGAAGTTCCTCGCGACAACACTGGATAGTTGCGACGTGCTGCTGGGACGTGATTGGCTGCGACGGCACAACCCCGTCATCAACTGGACAACGGGATCGTGCAGCATCAACAAGCACGAGGGGCTAATTAAACTGCCTGCATGGACACCTGACTACATCCAAGCCCCGTGCGTCCAAGCTATCACTATAGCTCGCCACTTCAACAGGGGCGCGCAGCTGTTCGCTGTTTGCTTACGCGAGTTGGCAGTTGACACCGACGGAAAGGACATCGAGAAGTTGTGTGCAACAGTACCGCCGGATTTAGCGGAGCTGATTCGAAGGTACCCCGACATTTTCCCTGACGATCTGCCACCTGGCCTACCACCAGAGAGACCTGAGGACCACAAAATCCAGCTGGAACCTGGCGCGCAGCCGACTGTTCGGACACAGTGGCGGTTGACCCAGCCGGAACTCGAGGAGCTGCGAAGTCAAATTGATGCCCTGTTGGAGAAATGATTCATCCGGGCCAGCACATCTCCCTTCGCAGCACCGATCCTGTTCACTCCGAAGAAAGACGGTGGGCTTCGCATGTGCATCGACTATCGCGCGTTGAACCGGGCGACCATCAAGTCTCGCTACCCAATCCCATGAACCGACGACCTCCTCGACCAACTTCGCGGCGCTCGCTATTTCTCGAAGATTGACTTACGTGGCGGTTACCACCAGATTCGAGTCTTCGCCGACGATTGTCACAAGACTGTGTTTCGCACACGCTACAGGAGTTACGAATTCACGGTGATGCCTTTTGGCCTCACGAACGCGCCTTCGACATTTCAGTTAACAATGAATAGGGTTTTTCGGGATCTTCTAGACCGATGTGCCATCGTCTACTTGGACGATATCCTCATTTTTAGCAAGACACGATAGCGGCATCTCCGCGACCTTGACGCTGTGTTTAAGCGGTTGCAGGAGAATCGACTCATCACCAAGGGCTCTAAGTGCAAGTTTTTTAAGCAGGAGTTGGAGTTTTGGGGCCACGTCATCTCACACGGCGGTATTAAAATCGACCCGGCGAAAATCAAAACCATACAGGAGTGGAAGTCCCCGACGAACGTCACGGAACTATAGAGTTTTCTGGGGTTTGTGAACTACGTCAGGCGGTTTATCCCGAATATGGCGGGGATAACCGGCCCGCTGACCGACCTGCTGCACAAGGACAGGAATTTTGTGTGGGGGGAGGAGGCCGAGGCGGCTTTCCAGGAACTCAAGAATTTTCTCGTTTCCCCTCCTGTGCTGCGCATCGCCGACCCATCGAAGCCGTTCGAAGTCGTCACCGACGCCTCTGATTTCGCCATCGGAGCTGTGCTACTCCAAGATTTCGGGAACGGATTGCAGCCGATAGCATACGAATCACGCAAACTGTCATAGGTGCACTGGAGTTCCCCGATTGATCCTAGGGAAGGGTTACAGGCATGTTGGCCTGGGGGGTTATGCGCGCACTCACCCGCTACACAAACAAGCCATTTTATCCCAGTGGTAAGTGGTTGAGATTCTGACATGCTATCAGAGCGAAGGTCTCGGGTTCGAATCCCAGTGTGCACTTCGGGCATCCCAGTGCGGGGGGGTGTCAGAGGTGCATTGGAGTTCCCCGATTGATCTTAGGGAAGGGTTACAGGTACGTTGGCCTGGGGGGTTATGGGCCACTCACCCGCTACACAAACAATCCCTTTTATCCCAGTGGTTTGTGGTTGGGATTCTGACACAAACTGCGGGCAACTGAGCGCAACTACCCGATCCACGACAAGGAGATGCTCGCCATTATTCATGCGTTCAAACAGTGGCGCTGCTATTTAGTGAGCGCCGACGTCACTGTTCGCACGGACCACAAATCCCTACAGTACCTGCGAGCCCAGCCCAACCTCAACCCGCGACAAATTCGGTGGCTGGACTACATGGAGAGCCACTTCACCTACCGCATCACGTACAAGAAGGGGGCAAATAACACCGCCGACGCCCTGACCCGACCGACAGTACAATCCGCTGCAGTACTCATCACCCACTCGAACCCGCTACTTACAGGACTATTCACCCATGGCTACACTACGGACCCGTTCTTCACGACATGAAATCATCAGCAGGCCACAACGCATAAAGGGGATTATTACCTAAAAGCCGGAACCGACCGGATTTGGGTTCCCGCTTACAGGCTGCTGCGTGAACTCCTTATCCAGGAGGTCCACGATTCGAACTTCTCCGGACACTTCGGGGTTGATAAAACCCAGAAATTACTGCACCGTCAATATTACTGGCCTGACTCCTCTAACGACGTGCAGCGATATGTGTCCTCATGCAGGGTGTGCCAAGCCATGAAATCGACACGTCGACGACCAGCTGGGCTGCTGCAACCCCTCGAGCCACCCGAACGACCGTAGTAGCAAGTGACAATGGATTTGTCACGAGGATGCCAGCTGGGCCGTCCGGCAACGACGCTGTTTTTGTCGTCGTCGATCGCCTCACGAAAATGGCGCACTTCGCACCGTGTCGTACGACAATCACAGCCGAGGAAACTGCTCGCCTATTCATCTCAACGGTCGTGCGACTGCACGGGATCCCCTCGGCGATCATCAGCGACCGAGATCCGAAGTTCACGTCGAAATTTTGGAAGGAGACGTGGGCGCAGTACGGCACGAAACTACAGTTCTCCTCAGCATACTACCCGCAAACGGACGGCCAGACCGAGCGGACCAATCAGACCATGGAGCAGTTGATCAGAACAAACAGCCCCGACCCTGCCCGCTGGGAAGACTCACTAGCCATGTTGGAGTTCGCCTTCAACAACGCCCCGTCCAGCACGACTAATCACTCCCCGTTTTTCCTTAATTACGGGATGAACCCGACGGTACCTACAGCGACTACTCCCGACAACCCGGTCCCAAGGTCACAAACATTTGTGACGGAACTTCAAGAAGTTCGCGAAAAGGCTGCGGACGCAATTCGCAAGGCGAATATCACTTCCCGAAAATACACCGACCTTCTACGACGGGAACTCGTCTTGACAGCTGGGCAACTAGTGCTCCTTGACACGAAGAACCGCACCTGCCCGGCCCGTCGAAACTACGGCCACGATTTTGTGGGCCTTTGCTACATTAGTCTGTGCCTTCATTGTATTCTCAGTTCGTTTAATCACCGTCTCGTTATTCGTTTACCTGCGCACTCTCTCTTACATCTCATAACAGTCAGTGTATGCTAATCCCTCCTCCTTACCTCCTGCATATCTAACATCAATACAATTTTGCTTGATGTCTCTCAAATATGCATGATAATACAATTTCCCCGAATTCCTCCAACAATGGGGCTATAGAAAAATTTATTGGCTGTTCTCATTATTAGCTCATATCGTTTGTGCATGGATATCTGAACCATAAGGCAAATCTCAATACTAGATACTGGGTGTTGTTTTCATCACAACATATGTATAATGTAATACTCCCCTTCTAGTGATCGCCTTGTAAAGGGGAAATCCTGAACCTGGCATAGCCTTCCCTTGTCGGCAGCCACATTCATTGTTCTGATCTCTGCCTCATTTATTTTCAAAGGATGTTCATGGTCGGATTGAGAGGAGAGGGTGAGCAGGCCGAGTAGGATTTTCTTCGTCGCCGTAGGTTCCGGAACAGGAATGAATCATGCAGCCGTTCAGATCTGCCGCTTCCGCAGCGCGAGATAGGTTTTGTCGTAATTCCTGGTCGTTAAATCCGAGCGACTGAATTGTCTCTTCCTTGTTCATTGGTCTAGCAGGTCCTTATCACTGTTCGAACAACCCTGTCATTTGTCATAATACTTCGTTGAACTCGTCCTGTCCGTGACGTCATTCTGCCATAGATATTCGTTTATCCGACCACATATTTGTTTTTAGAAAATGGCGTCAGGCGGTTCGCACCGTGATCCGCTTCCGTTCTTCGGTCCATCCACATCCATCCCCGAGCTTACCCGACTCTCGCGCCTCTCCAGCCAATCGGCTCCCGCCAGCTGTCACTGGAAGCTGTTCGACCGTCAGACTCGCTCTGAGTTGCTGTACCCGCCGGGAGACGATCGCGGACGGGTAGCCGTCTGGTCGCTTAAGATCTCGCCGTCAGGCAAACGGCTAGCCGTCATCTGGGGTTCGACAGTCACTATTCTGTCGCATTATGATGGATATTCGGCTCCCGTCGGCAGCTTCAGCATTCCGTCAGGTACTATTCCGTCAGGTCTGTCTATGTTGTAACCATTCCGTCAGTTCTATTGAAGTGTTAGTTTTCCGTCAGTTCAGTTGTGCTTAATCAGTCTGGTAATGATTTCTAGTGCATGACTTCCTGCAATGCGTGATGCTGTCTTTTTGCATTGGCATGAACGTCTGAGATCGCACTATTTCGTGTCAGGTTGTGTTTATGGTGACTACGACAGTAGTTCCTTGGTGTATATTTGTCGTAGATTCTCGTAGCTTTGTCCACTTTCCAGCACACCGTTTTGAATGTTTCATGATCATGTTGTTTTCGTTCCATTTCGTTATGACGCATGATCAGGCAAAGAAAGGGTTACCACAACGACCAGTGTAACCGCGGAGTGGAGCGACGACGAGAGGGTCCTCGCTGTGATTGGTCCCCACGCTCTCTGGTTGCTGGATGCACAGGGGCTGCTGCTTGGCGAATTGCACGCTGCCACGTGGCAGCCTCGGGGATCCATTGTTGCAGGCTGTGTCCTTCGATCTGCACACGACTTGGAGCCTGACAGTGGAGTGAAATCGTTCAGGTAAGCTTGCGAGTGCATTACCAGAGCAGTGAAATCTTCAAGGTAAGGGGTCGGGTCCCTTTCTCATATTTACACTTGAGGAGCCTCAGAAGGCTGTGTCTTAGGATCCGCACACGATTCGGAACCTGACAGTGGAGTGAAATTTCTTAGGTAAGAAGTCCGTTTTCTGACACACGCTTGTTCCCCTAACCTTCCCCCCCCCCCCCCGTTTTGCCCTCAAATGCCATAAAAATCCAATCCGTTACCCATTGTTCCAAACTCTAGGTCGACTCATTTCATGTCTCTCCTCCCTCCCATCCCCTCCTCTCCCTTCCCTTCCTCCCAACCCCCCACTCTCCCAACTACAATGCCTATAACATCGTTTTGGTCTTGTCCCACCGTCACCCCGCCGTTAGTTAGCCACAATCCCGCTCCCACTGATTCATGCTGTCTTTTTCGCTCCTCCCAAGCACAATCCCCCCCCCCCCCCAACCACAGTGCCTATGAAATCGTTCTGCTCCTGTCCCACCCTCGCCCGCGCCTCTGGCGAGCTACAGGCTCCCACTCTGAGTCACCCTATTTTCCTCTTTCCTCCCAACCACTCCCCCTCCCCTCTCCCCCCTTTCTCCCAACCACAGTGCCTATGAAATCATTCTGCTCCTGTCCCACCCTCGCCCGCGCCTTTGGCGAGCTACAGTCTCCCTCCCACTGCCTCCCTCTGGCGAGCACGGGGCGAGTTCAGGAGTTTCAGGTGTTTCTTCAGGTGCTGCGTCAGGAGCCTGGGGTGCGCGATCAATGAGGGTGAAGGCGAGGGGGAGGGCGTATCTGCTGGAGGGCAGGCATCAGGGGAGCGTGGTTCGCTCGGACTTTCATCCAGTGCTGAGTCTCCTTGCAGTGGCCGGCATTTGCCCCTCTGGTAAGATCCTGTCTGTCAGGACAAAGCGTATTCGCGTCCTCTTCAACTCCTTCTCCCCGAGACTTCCACCCAGTGGTGAGTCTCCTTGCAGTGGCCGGCATTTGCCCCTCTGGTAAGACCCTGTCTGTCAGGACAAAGCGTATTCGCGTCCTCTTCAACTCCTTCTCCCCGAGACTTCCACCCAGTGGTGAGTCTCCTTGCAGTGGCCGGCATTTGCCCCTCTGGTAAGACCCTGTCTGTCAGGACAAAGCGTATTCGCGTCCTCTTCAACTCCTTCTCCCCGAGACTTCCACCCAGTGGTGAGTCTCCTTGCAGTGGCCGGCATTTGCCCCTCTGGTAAGACCCTGTCTGTCAGGACAAAGCGTATTCGCGTCCTCTTCAACTCCTTCTCCCCGAGACTTCCACCCAGTGGTGAGTCTCCTTGCAGTGGCCGGCATTTGCCCCTCTGGTAAGACCCTGTCTGTGGCGAGCATGCGTCCCTCCTCCTGTCCATCCGGCATATATGATACCCTGTATGCTAGATGACTTTTGAGGCGCCTCAAAAGTCGTCTCCTCCTGTCCATCCGGCATATATGATACCCTGTATGCTAGATGACTTTTGAGGCGCCTCAAAAGTCGTCTCCTCCTGTCCATCTGGCGTATATGATACCCTGTATGCTAGATGGACCCCCACCTCCCCCTTCTCCCGCCCTCCTTCCACTTCCACCTGCGCTTCCCCCTTCCCATCCCCTTTTTCGTTCCTTTTCCAGCCCTGGTCCGCCCTGCTCTCCCTTCCACCCACCTGCGCTCTGCTCGTCTGTGCTTCTCTTCCCCCCCCCCTTTCTTCCCGTGCAGTTGGCAAACCGTCCCCCACGCGCTCCCCCACGTCCCTCCTCCTGTCCATATGGCACATCCCCGACCCGCACCACCCCCTCCTCCCGCCCTCTTTCCTCTGGCCCGTGCGTCACCACTTATAAGTTCCCCTCTCATTTCCCTTTCTCCCTTTCCCGGCCCTGTTCGCCCCTGCCCAACCCTCTGCTCCCCTGCCCTCTTCTCGTCTGCCCCTTCCCCTTTCTTCCCGTGCAGTTGGCAAACCGTCCCCCACGCGCCCCCCCACGTCCCTCCTCCTGTCCATATGGCACATCCCGGACCCGCACCACCCCCTCCTCCCGCCCTCCTTCCTCTGCCTCCTCCGCTTCTCCGATCCTCATTTCCCCTTCTCGTTTCTTTTCCTCCCCTGTTCTCCCCTGCCCTCCCTTTCACCCCCCTGTCCACTGCTCGTCTGTGCATCTCTCCCCTCTTCCTGATTTTTTCCATGCAGTTGGTAAACCGTCCCCAACACGCCCCCCCACGTCCCTCCTCCTGTCCATATGGCACATCCCTGATCCGTACCACCCCCTGCTCCCGCCCTCCTTCCTCTGCCTCCTCCGCTTCGCCCCTCCTCCCCTCCACCCTCCCCAATCCAAACCCTCTCGCTCCAGAACCCCAGGCTCGGGCTCCTCTCTAGGGTTTTGGGACGAGGGTTTAGAGGGGGAGGAGGATGAGGAGGACGACGAGGAAGGGGAGGAGGCGGTAGCAGAAGTGAGATTCTCCCCTGATGGGGGGTCACTAGCGGTGGTACACCACCGGGGGGCTTTGTCTCTTATGCGGATGTCGGCTAAGGATTCTGAGCTCATGCTGCTGCCTAGGAGTGTGGGGAGAACTGTGGGTGTTCCCTCTGGGGCTGCGGTGGAGGAGGAAGGGAGTGTGGTGGAGAGGGGTGTGGAGGAGTGGGGTGTGATGAAGGACGGGACGGAAGAAAAGGACGGAGAGGAGGGGGTGAAGGAGAAGGGAGAGGAAGGGACACAGCAGAGGAAAGCAGTGCGGTTCCGAATGGTGCAAGGCGGTGTGGTGGATTGCGTCACCAGTGTGACATGGCTCAGCACAGATACCATAGCAGTATCCCATCGCTCAGGGAGAGTAGCCATAGCCACTGTGCACGATCTAAGCAATCTCACCGGCCCGTTCCCTCTAGTCTTTGGCCCCCGGGCGGTCCTCTGCTCGTCCAATCTCCTCACGCCACGTGGCAGCAGCAGGTCTGGAGTGTACCCGCGAGGGGTGATTGTTCTAGAGCCGGTCGCGAGACAGGTGTCGGTTCCTGATTGGTCGAGAGGGACTTTTGGAAACGTGGCCGATTCCCGTGGGGAGGGGGTGCGGGAGAGCGGGTGGCGGGTTTTGTCTCTTGTGGAGCAGCCGGCGGCGGTTATGGTGCGGGTGTTAACTGAGGAAGGTAGACTAGGGGATGCGCTGGGGATGGCCCGGGCGGCAGGGTTGCATTCAGATGTGGTGTTTAAGGCTGCTTGGACGAGCATGGGTGTGGGAATTTCCGCAGGAGAAGCAGCAGGGGAAGGAAGAGGAGGAAGAGGAGGAGGAGGAGGAGCAGGAGAAGGGGAGAGTGGGAGGTTGTTGGGAGGAGACAGGGGGCTTGCTGGTAGCGAGGAGGAAGGGAAAGAGGCCGGGAATGACGATGCTGAGGGGAGTGAGGAGGAGAGAGAGGAGGAGGAAGAGGAGGAGGTATCAGCAATCACAGACTACTTGTCTCGAGTGTCTGACATCCCGTGGGTGGTGAGGGAGTGTGTGAGTGTGGTGTGCCGTACTGCAAAGGGCATGGATTTGCTGTTAAGTCTGGGACTTAGAGCCACAAGCAGTCTCAAGGAGGAAACCCTAAAAGCAGCAGCAGCAGCAGGAAACCCTGATGTGACGCTATCAGGTGTAAAGCTGGCTCTGGTACGATCCAGGTTGCAGCTTGTGTCCTTTCGTGACCGCCTACAGAGCTACCTAGCCCTCAACATGGGCCGGTACGATCCCCAACAGTACGGCATCTTTCGTCTTCTTCCCCTCCACTCTGCCGCCCAGCGGTTCGCCTCCGCCGGCCGGATCTCAGCCGTCCACATTCTGCTGCAGAGGCATCCCTTCTCACTCTCCCCTCACCTCCTCTCCCTCCTATCCTCTCTTCCAGAAACCCTCCCTCCTCACTCCTATAGAGCAATTCTCCCTGGTGCCACCCCCCCGCCTGTGTCCCGGACCAGAGGGGCCGATTGGGTGGAAGGGCGAGGGGTGCTGCAGATGATTGGAGCAGGGTCGGCTGTAGCAGCTGCAGATTCAGCTGCTGCTGTAGCTGTTGCTGCTGGTAGTGGCGGCGGCGGTGGTGCTGCCACTGTAGCATTTGCTACAGAAGAGGTGGTGTTTCTGTCTCAGGGCTTTAAGTTCCCGTCCAAGCCTGCCGTTGAGGCTTGGTACCTCTCCCGAGCCAGGGAGATTGAGGAACGGACGGGCCTGCTGCAGCACTCACTCGCGCTGCTGGATCTAGGTTTGGCAGCAGGCTTGGCAGAGGTTCGGAATGCTATGGAGGATTATGCTGAGCTGAACAGAGTAGTATATGGGGCATGCGGGGCTGATAATAAGGGGGATGAGGGGGTTAATGAGGGAGGGGAGGGTGGGGAGGACAGGCAAGAGCAGGAGGGAATGGAGGAAGTAAAAGAGGAAGGGAGTGGGGAGGGTGATGAGCAGAGGAGGGAAGGAGAGGGTCAGGGTCAATTGCAGCAGCAGCTGCAGCAGCAGCAATCTGCTTCTGTCTCTACGGCTGTCGCCCCAATCGCCCTAAAATGCGCCGAGCTCACTCTCTCCATCTGGCTACAGCTTCCCATAATCCAACGGTTCAGATTCGTTCTCGGGCGGCCTCGCCCCGCATCCATCGTCTCACGCCTGCACGAGCGCGCTCTGCCAATCCTGTTCCGCCACCTGGCGTCGCCGCAGCAGGTCTGGAGCCTGCTGGAAAAATGGCTAAGGGAAGAAATCGCCCCTGTCAAAGGCAGAATGGCTGTTTTCTCCTCCGTTGTGGCTGAAATGGCTAAGGGAAAACACGGCTGTCTCTCTCTCTCAACCTCCATTCCCGCCTCTCTCTCCTCCCCTCCCATTCCCTCCGCTTCCTCCTCCCAACCCTCGTCCTCATCTTCCCCTCTTCCGTTCTCTCTCTCTGATCTCGCCTCTCTCTCCCTCCACTGCCTCCCACTCTCTGCCTCTACTGATGAATGGAGCTCTATGGCTTTCCTACTCAGAGCCATTCTAGACTCTCACAAGACTGCTGCTCTAGAGGAGCAACACAGGGTTAATTCTCCTGCTTCTTTTGCTGCTGCTGGTGCGGGTGGGGGGAGGGGCAGGCGTGGGGGAGCTTCGGCCCGAGCCTCCGGCGCATGCTTGGAGCCGCTAGGTTCGGAGCAGCAGGAGGCAGTGGCGAGTGCGCTGCTATTGGTGGAAGCAGGAGCCGTTCTTGCCACGTATGAGCTCCCCACACCCTACACCGCCCTCGTCCAATCACGCAGCGACACGTCAGCAGCCCTCCACCTGCTCCGCAGCCTCCTCTCCGCCTTCGCCCGCCGCCAGCCGCCCCCGGAGGATCCCGATTGGCTGGATCTCTTCCACCACGTCAGCACTTTGAAGCACTCCGCGTTCCTCCCTCTTTCCCCCGACTCCCTCCCTTCGGAAATGGCCAGAGTGCTGCTAAGGGAAGGGAGATTCGCGCTAGCCAGGCAGTTTCTGAGAAGCGGGGGAAGCGGGGGGACTGGGGGGAGTGGGAGAGGAAGAGGGGGAGGGGAGGACGTGTGGTTGGAGGAAGATGCGGTGTTGAGTGAGGATCGGGTTGAAGCGCTGGTGATTGGTGCTGCCAGGAACTTCTTCTACTCCTCCCCGACACTCGACTCCCCAGATGTAAGAGTTTGCTGATTTGCTCGTGGCGTCCCGTCAATCATTCCGGCCCACCTCCCTCCCGCACCTGCTGCCCCTGCACCTGTTCCATGCAACCCACCCAACCTCCTTCACCAACCACCCGACCGTCTTCACCGACCACTCAAACTCTCCCATTTTCCCCTCCCTCTTGTGTTCCCCTCCTTTGCCTCCTTCCCTCTCCTCCCCCCCCCCTCCCCCTCCTCCTCCCCTGCCTCTCCCCTCCCCTTCCCACACACCGCAGATCCACAGTGCATTCGCCTATCTGGACATACTCCCACGCAACCCAGCAGCAGCAGCGGAGAGGCAGCTCTTCTCAGCCCTTGTCATCGACCTCCCAGCGTGTGGCCTCCACCTGCTCCCAACCCGCGATCGCCTCGATACTATACACCAAGTGCTCAACCTCTGCCTCTCTGTTTCTCCACCCCTCTCTTCCACTTCCTCTGGTGTTCCCTTCCCCCCCCCTTCCCCCCCACCACCCGCAGATCCACAGCGCATTCGCCTGTCTCGACATACTCCCGCGCAACCCAGCAGCAGCAGCGGAGAGGCAGCTCTTCTCAGCTCTAGTCATCGACCTCCCAGCCTGTGGCCTCCACCTCCTCCCCCTCCACCTGCGCCAAACCCGCGACCGACTCGATATTATACACCAAGTGCTCAACCTCTGCCCGTTCCCTCCTATCACCCCCCTCACCACCACCGCCACCACCACCTCCTCCTCTTACTCCTCCTATTCCTCCTCTTCTTACCCTTCCTCTCACGCCTCCCCTTATTCCCCCTCCTCGGCGTCCTCTCCCTTCGCTCCGGTCTTTTCCGTCGATCTCGCGAACACAGGAGCTCCTGAGGTTCTCACCCTGGCCTGGAAATTAGGGCTGACGTCAGCAGCGGATGAAGGGAGGGTGCTAGAAGCGGTGGCACGAGCAGCGGCAGCAAGGGCGGATATAAGAACGGCTAGAAAGGTTGTTCAGGAGCTTATGAGTAGGAGCTATGGAGGTATATGGGATTTGTGCGCTGCTTTGGCTAGGGGACCGGCTAGTAAGGGGGGAAGGGGAGGGTTGGGAGGAGGAGGCAGGGGCGGAGGGATGGGCGGGTTGGGGAGGCAGGGAGGGAGGCTAGGGAGTGGGATGCAGGGGCAGCTGCAAAAGGGGAAGCTGTCGCGATCGGCTGTGGAGCTGGGTGCGGGTGAGGGGAGAAGGGTTGGTGTGAGTGGGAGAGGGAGAGGCGGAGCGGGATTTGAGAGGGTGGATGGGAGTGAGGATGGGGCGATGGGTAGTGATGTTGGTAGTGTGAGCGATAGCAGCAGCAGCAGCACGAGCCTGAGCACTATGATTGGCCGAACAGTTGCTTCTGCAACTGATCTGTCTGCTGATGTCAGCGTAGATGAATCCGCCGGCAGTGCAGCAAGCACCACTGCTGACGTGGACGCTGATGTGGATGCTGACGTGGATGATGGATCCGATGACATCAGCATGCCAATTCGGCGGGAGTTTCTGGGGTTTGCTCTGGCTCATTGCGACGAAGCTTCCCTCCCGGACCTACTAGCCTCGTGGCAAGGCTTGGATGCCACGGAACGGTGCGTGGCGCTAGGTGCGGCGACAGGCTTGGTAGTCCCGGGCCTGCGAGAGCAGGAGGCGCTTCTCCCGGACCTAGCTGCTGGCCGAGCCTCGGGCAAGTGGGAAGGCACGGAAGTGCTGGTGGTTCCCGAAGCTGCTACAGCCCCTGCTACAGCCGGTGCTACAGCCGGCAGTAGCAGCAGCAGCAGTATCAAAACCCGAGGGAAGGGAGGGAGCTCTGGTCTTACCACCAGCACTGGCAGAAAACTGGTTAGTCTGGGTGGGGGCCGGGGGGCGATTGGGAGGGATGTGGGGCGGAGGGCGTTGGCGCTGGTATCGAGTGATGGGGAGGCATGGGGGGATAAGCAGTGGGAGGAGGTGCCACGACTGCTGCTGCCGTTTGCCTGCCTGCACTTGCCCTGGATGCTACAGGTGAAAACCCGCCGTGCTGCTGCTGCTGCCGCCGCTGCTGCTGCTGCTGGGGCTGCTGCAAAAACTGGAGGGACAGCATCAGCAGCAGCAGCAGCAGCAGGCGGAGGGGGAGTGGCAGACGCAGCAGCAGCAGCGGATCCCATAGTCGAGCAGATAGTGGTGCTGATTCTCCACGTGCTCGCGTCCTGCCAGGTGTCGCCCTCTGATAAGCTCCTGACCGAAGCTGCCCGGAGCGCCCTAACTGCCGGGGACATAGTCTCTGCTGCGGCAGCTGCGGCCGGTCTGTGGGGGGTACCTGGAGCAGGAGTAAGGCGAGTGGGTGGCTTGTCAGGTGCTGCGTCAGGTGCTGCGTCAGGTGGTGGATCAGGTGGTAGATCAGGTGCTGCCGAGTCAGGTGCCGGGCCAGGTGGAGGGGTAAGTGCTGGTGGTTCTGGGGAAGCGGAAGGGAAAGAAGTTAGCCCTACAGCCGCTGTTGCATCTGCTGAGGTGGCGGCGTGTGATTCGCTGGCTATGGCGTTTCTGATGCAGGCTGGGGATTCAGTGCGGGCGGCAGGGGTGATCGACGCTGAGATGGCGAAGCGGGACGGGGCGGACGCAAAGAGGCGGTTCGTGTTGCTGCTGCTGCAGTTCTCGTCGCTCCATGCCACACTCTTCCTGCTAGCTGCGCAGGTGAGCAAACGGCTTTGCATTCAGGCAGGTGGGATGGCAAAGCGGGATGGGGCGGATGCAAAGAGGCGGTTCGTGCTTCTGCTGCTGCAGTTCTCGTCACTCCATGCAACTCTCTTCCTGCTGGCTGCTCAGGTAAGGCTTGGGCATCTAAGGGGCATTTTGAGTGAGGCGTTGGGAGTTGAGCTGAGCTGAGCAGTTGGTAAGATGGCGAAGCGGGACGGGGCGGATGCAAAGCAGCGGTTCGTGTTGCTGCTGCTGCAAATCTCGTCTCTTCACGCCACGCTCTTCCTGCTAGCTGCTCAGGTGAGTGCGCAAAGAGCATCCCAGGGGTGGGTGGGGGTGATTGATGCTGAGATGGCGAAGCGGGACGGGGCGGATGCGAAGAGGAGATTCGTGCTGCTGCTGCTGCGATTCTCTCTCCCTCTCTCTCTCTCTCTCTCTCTCTCTCTCTCTCTCTCTCTCTCTCTCTCTCTCTCTCTCTCTCTCTCTCTCTCTCTCTCTCTCTCTCTCTCTCTCTCTCTCTCCGCTTTCTGCCCCCACACACGTTATTCCCCCTTTCAGGCCAATGAAGCAGCGTTTGTGGGGTCGCTGCTGCTGTTGCCGCCAGTGCTGCTCGCGCGCGTGGCAGGGGAAGCTTCCAGGAAGGAGGAGCAGCTGGGGGAGACCGGAGCCCTGGGGTCCAGGCCGGCAGTCAAGAGTTCAGGTGAGTGTAGCTGTGCAAGCGGTGGTGTGCGGCGCTGTGAGGTGGTGCTGACGATTTAGCCAGACACATCTGCAACCCAACTCTACACTCTCCTTACCCAATCCCCCAAACCACTTCGTCACTCTTGCAGCCTGCACGTGCCAGCTGTGCAAGCGGTGGTGTGAGGTGCTGTGAGGTGGTGTGTGGTGCGGTGGCACTGACTGACTGCTCTGCCGCTCCCATCCTCCCTCTCTAACACTCAACTCCCTTCTCTCTCACTCACTCATCCCCTTACTCTGTCTTATCCCCTTACCACGTCACAGCCCGCGCGCGCCAGCTGTGCAAGCGGTGGTGTGAGGTGGCGCTGACGATGCAGGGGCGGCTGCGAGTGGTGGAGGACACACGGGCGCTGCGCGCGCTGCTGCCCCGCGCTGACGTGGCGCGCTTCGTGGCGCGTGACGTGGCGTACATGGAGGCTGCTATCGCCTCATTGGTCGACGAGACCGATTCTGCTGCTGCTACTGCTGCTACTGGAGGGGCCTTGGCAGAGGCAGTGGGACCGATGCCTCACGCCCTCGCCTCTGCCCTCTCACTCGCTCAGCTCTACCACGTGGACTCCTGGCAGGTGAGGGTTGTTGGTGCTGTTGTGACCAGTGCTGCTGGTAGGTATTGCAGCCAGCACAACAGAATCTGCTGCTGCTGATGCTGCTGCTGCCGGGGGAGGAGGCATGACTGAGGCAGCAGGGCCGATGCCTCACGCCCTCGCCTCTGCCCTCTCACTCGCTCAACTCTACCACGTAGATGCCTGGCAGGTGAGTGTAGAATTGGCTGCTGGGTTGTTGGCTGCTGTTGTGACCAGTGCTGCTGGTAGGTATTGCAGCGAGCACAACAGAATGTGCTGCTGGTAGGTATTGCAGCGAGCACAACAGAATGTGCTGCTGCTGCTGGGGGAGGGGCCATGGCAGAGGCAGTGGGGCCGATGCCTCACGCCCTCGCCTCTGCCCACTCTCTAGCCCAGCTCTACCACGTGGACTCCTGGAAGATGAGCATAGGATTGGCTGCTGTGTTGTTGACTTGACAGCTGGCAGGTGAGCGTTTAGGTCGAATGCTGTGCTGTTGACGGCCGGCGAGAGGAAATTGGTGGCGATACTTGCAACAGGTACTGCTCACTTTCGCTTCTTCTGAAACAACAGAGAATCCTGAAGAACAGGTTCTTCTGGTGTAACATGGTTCTGAGTTATCAGCTCTTTTTTCGTCTCATGTGGTGCAGGTTCATCTGACGTACGTCCGCTCTGTGCTGCTCTCTGATTGGCCGGAGCAAGATATTGTCACTGAGGTGGAGGCACACAAAGCCGCCATCTGTACCCGTCCCACGTCAGCCTTCTCCTTCCTCTGGACCTCCGTGCTCCCCCGCTTTCTCACTCAAATACAGACAAAAACCCACACTGACACAGGGTTACATGCTCAGAAACACCCCCCCACACTCCCCACCCTCGCTCCCTACCTCCTCCGCCTCCTCTCCCACTGCCTCCTCTCCTCGCTCTCCCCTCCCCCTCCTCCCTCCTCCCCTCTCACCCCCTCCCCTCCTCTCTCCCGCCCGCTCTCGCTCCCGCTCCCACCAACCCCTCTCACCGCACTCAACTCCTTTGTATCATCCGCACAGAGCGCAGCATCCCTTGCTTCCAGGCTCTCCCTTCTAGGAGAGCAGCTTGAGAAGGCAGGGGGCCTTCAGCCTTCACTGGATGGGTGGGTGCTTCTGGGGGCGGCTGTTGCTGGTGCAGGCACAGCAGGAGCAGTTGGAGGAGCAGAAAATAAGGACAGTGCTGGTGTTATGGAGGTGGAGAGAGCGGTTGAGAGGGAGATAGAGCGGTGCTTCGACGGATCCTCTGTGCTGGCTGCTGCTGAGATCATCTTGTCTCTTTCTGCCGCTTCTACTGCCACTGCTGCAACAACAACTGTGCCACATGCTGTAGCAGGAGCAGCTGCTGGGTTGCCTGCTTCGTCAGGAGTTTCCACAGATCCAGCCTTCCAGGACCGCTTTAACCAGTGTCACTTTCTCTGGCTCTTTGCTAAGTGCCAGTTGAGACAGGCTGGCGTGCTTGCCGACTCATATTCCCCAAAGGTTGATATGGAAGAGAGGAGGAGTGACGGGGTGGCAATTGGTGACAATCAAGGCAGCAAGGAAGGCGAGAAGGAAACCGGGAAGGGAAAGAGGTTGAGTCTGGAGGGGTTGCAGTCAGCCCGTGTAGCCATGGCTGGATCTCTCTCCCTGCTCTCAGAGGAAAAGCGGCGGGAATTTACGCTCCTGCTGCTGCAGGGATGTGAGCGGTGGGTTCTAGAAGCGTGCTCTGCAGGGGAAGGCAGTGGAGCGAAGAGAAGCGGGGTGAGAGGAGGTGGTCGTGGGAAGAATGGGAGGGAGCGGAGGGGTGGGAGAGGGAGGGAGGGAGGAGAGGTGCGGAGGGGTGTGGAGCTTTGGCTAGATGTTGTGGGGGATTGGATGGGGTGTCGCGGTGGGAGGTTGGACGGGGGAGAAGGGAAGGAGGATAGGGAGGAGAGGGAGGAGAGGGAGGAGAAAGAAGAGTCTGTGGTGGAGTGCGGGAGATGCATTCAGAAGCTGCTGACCAATGGGGTCGTGACACGTCAGCAAGGTGTGCTACTCCTCCGGTTCCTCTCGGACTCGTTGCTGAAGACCCAATTGTCCTCGGATGAGAACAAGTCAGCTGCCACGTCAGCTGCCAGGTCAGCAGCCAGGTCAGCAGTCCATTCAGCACAAGAGACGGACCTTCAATTTCAGGGTAATTCACCCCTGAATGGAGGCAAAATCTCTCCTGCACACGCTTTAACCCAGGCTTTAATGCGTCAGATGGTTCTCGTGGGGTGCCCCTTACTCGCCCTAGTCGCCCTAGCCCAGGCCACACACGGCCGTGACAGCTGGCAGCTGCCTATTGGTGCAAACCAGCGGCGGCGTGTGCTGACGTCAGCAAGGTCAGCAGGAGCCAATCAGGGAGCGGGACGAGCAGGCGGGAAGATCGGGAGAGGAAGGGAGGTAGGAGTAACGGCAAGTGGTGCTTCCAGGAAGCTTCCTGGTGATGCGGGCAGCGAGACGGGGAGCACGGGCGGCGAACAGGAGGAGTTTGCCATGGGTGACGTCAGCATGGCGGCTGGTGACGCCAGCAGGGGAGGCAGGAAGGCGGAGAGAGGAGTGCGCGGGCGGGGAGGGAGGGCTGGTAGGACTAGTAGGGGAGGAGGGGGGCGAAGGGGAGAGGAGGAGGAGGAGGGAGAAGGAAAGAGTGAGAAAGAGAAGGAGGAAGACCCTATGGACCTATTTGCTTCTATGGGCTTAGTTTCATCTGCTCCCCGTGCCGCTGCTGCTGGTGCTAGCAGCATTGGCAAGCCTGAAGCTTCCAAGAAGAAGCCTCTGGTAGTCTCCAAGGCTGGTGGTAGGCTCGGGGCGGTGAAAAAGGGAGGCTCGGCAGCTTCGGCACCAGCTTCGGTAGAGCCAGAAGGTTTAGCCCCAGGCTCAATGCTTGGTTCGGTTGAATCACTCCCGGATATGGCTGCAACCGCTGCCTCAGGTGCCGTTTCAGGTGATTCTTCAGGTGCCCTGTCTGTTGCAGTTTCACCTGGGGAGGGCGGGCAGATGACAATGGACTTTGCAGCAGGGGCTGCTGGAGAGGAAAAATCCGTTTCCTCCCCACAGCCGAAACCCCTGACACCAATAGTTTCTCCTGCTGCTACTCCTGCTACTCCTGCCTCTGCTGCGACTACTGGTGACTGTAATATGGCTGGTGCTGGTGCTGAAGCTGCTGCAGCTGTTGCCTCTCGTCCTGAGATCAGTATTGTGGATCTGTACTTGTCGGTATTGCGAGAGCTTATGGGAGAAGGACCGGAGCTTCATATGCATGCTTGTCCTGACCGGTTAGCTCAGGCGATTATGAGAGTGATTCTTTCACTGGTGGAGGCGAGGGAAGGGGAGGTACAGCAGGTACTGAGTGAGAGAGATGGGGGAAGTGAGAGAGAAGAGGAGGAGGAGGAGAGTGGGTGGGGGCTTGATTTATCAGGGAATGAGGAGGAAGAGGATGGGGGGGAGGATGAGGAGAGTGGGTGGGGGCATTTTGAGGTTCTTGTTTCATCTGTGCGCTCTGCTGTGTGGAGGCTGCTGGTGCGCGTGGGAACGCAGGAGGGGGAATCAGCACTGACCCTAAGTGCCACACTTAGCAGCGACACTGCTGCACACTCCCCTGTGGTGCAAAGTGCCACACTTAGAGCGGCTGTTTTGGATGCTGTGAAGGCTGTAGCTCCAGCCTCGTCTGACCTATCAGCACCTGCCACGTGGCTCTCTGGGAGAGGGTTCTTTGTGGATGCTGTAGGGCTCGGGGTGATGAGCGGTGTAGAGGGGTGCTGGGGGGTGTGGGATCTGGAAGAGGTGGGAGAGGAGGAAAGATGGGTGGGAGGGGATCAGAAGGATGACGTGGCACTGGACAGGTGGCGCTGGGCGGCGCTGCGTTCCCGCGCGATCGTGCAGTCTGACTGGCCGGGAGAGCTCGCTGACGTGGCGCCACTGCTGGACGACGTGGCAGCGGACGGCAGCTTCGGCAGCATAGGTTCGGCAGTGGAGTCGTTCAAACGAGCCTTCTTCATTCTGGATAGCGGCGCAAGGGGGAGGCAAACGAATGCAGCAGATACTCAAAAGCAGCAGCAGCAGCAGCAGCAGCAGCAGCGTGAGCTATCCCTCCTGGCTCTTCTTGCCTTATGGGACCCTCTCCTCGCTCCCAAGTGGTGCCATTCCGCTGCCACCCCTGCCACCACAGCTGCTGCTGCCAATGCTGCTGGCACTGCTGGTGCTTCTGCCGCCACTGCTGCAGCTGGGCTGCATCCGCTGCACGAGTGCTGGTTCCTGCCTCTCCGCCATTGTGCTCTCTCGCTCCCTGCTGCAGCAACAGCAACCGGAGTAGCAACAGCAGCATCAGCAGCTGCGACACAAGCCAGTCTCCTCGTGCCGTCGCTGCTGCTGTCTGCTCTTGACGCGGCTGCCTTCCTGCCATCCGGTAAAAGGGCAGCAGGGCGGATGCTGCTCTCACGAGACGAAGCAGAGCAACTTCTGGCAGACACCGCTGCTGCTGGGAACAGTAACAGCGGTAACAGGGTTACCAGCGGTATCAGCGGTAGTGGCAATGGTAACAGTGGTAACAGCAGTGCCCTAACAGCGGCCTCTCAAGCGGCTCTTTTTATGCTTAAAGTGGCTCTGTTGCTGCCGTACCCCCAGGTATGGCTTCAGTCCATGCAGCTAGTGAAAGTGGCTGCTGCTGCTGCCGCTGATGCTGCTGCAGAGGCTGGTGGTGGGGGTAGAGGGAGAGGAAGAGGCGGGTGGGGTGATGGGTGGGGGGGAGAGGAGGAGGAAGAGGAAGAGGAGGAGGAGGAGGAGGAAGAGGAAGAGGAGGATGAGGATTCGTTTTACGATGAGGAATATAGTGATTATGATGGTGGGAGGGTGGGAGGGGGGAGGAGGGGTGGGTGGAGGGCGGGTAGGAGAGGAGGGAGGAGAGGAGGAAAGGGAGGGAAGGATCGAGGACCGTCATTGGATAATGAAGCTCTAACGCTGCTGTTAGCAGCTGATATCGTGCGCCAGATGGCGGATGCTCATTCGGCGGTGGTTCGGCCGCTGCTGGGAGCCATGGCTAGGGTTATCCCCCCTCTAGCGGTTCAGTTGCAAGAGGAGCGGAGGAGGGAGAGAGAGCGGGAGGAGAGAGGGGGGGTGGAGAGCGAGGAGGGGGAGGGAGGAGAGCCGGCGAGGAGGAACGGAGGTGAAGGGAGTGAGCAGGTGGAGAGTGGAGTGGGGTTTGGAGAGAGGAGGGGTGGTGGGGGTTGGAATGGGGAAGAGGATAGAGAGGAGGATGAATTGAGAGAGGACGGTGATAAGTTTCAGATGAGAAGTGAGCAGCAGCAGGGACAGAGCGAGCAGCAGGGGGGACAGAGGAGAGGTATGCTGGGCTCGCTTCTCTCTCATATCAGCGCACTCGCACCGTTGCCAACCGGGGATGATGACGATGTTGGTAAAAGTGATGATGATGGTGATGGGATTGGTAACAATGACAAGGAAGTGCATGGTAGGGAGTATGGCAATTACAGCAGCAGCAGGGCTGGCGGTAGCAATAAGGGTAATACCAGCAGGGAGGAAGACAGCAGCAGCAGCAGGGGAGACAGCAGCAGCAGGAATTGCGATAGCAGCACGGTGGGGCCTCCGCCTCTCTATCGCACAGCCTTCCCCCATTTCGTCGCCTCTCTCACTGCCGCCCGGCAGTACGAGCTTGCCGCCCCTCTTGCCCTGCAGTTTCTGGGCAGGCCGACGTTTTCCCGCAACTGGGCAGCTTCTCGGGCAGCTCTGAAGGAATTTCTTGTGAGCGAGCTGAGGGCTGCGGAAGCAGCAGGATTTGGGAAGATGGGGAAAGGAGATTCCGGTATATCTAACGGGAGACGTTGGGAAGCTGAGGTTTCAAGGGGTGATAGTAAAGAGAGCGGTGGTGGTGGTGGTGGTTGTGCTAATGGTGAAGGGGAGTTGGTGTATCTGTCTGGAGCGTTGTTTCACATCGGTGTGAATCTTCCAGACGTCTTGCTACTCGCTCTGCAAATGCTACAGATTGATGCCTAAGTTGGATTTCAATTCAAGAGATAGTACAGTACCGTAGCTACAGGTACTTGGGGACCTGGTTAGCCAAGACTACCAAGTTTCCTATATCAAGTGGAGTGGAGGCTTTGAAAATGTGATGTCAGTGCTCCATCCAGTCATGTTGCTTAGATGTAAGATCATTTCAGCGGAAGGACAGCAATGATGAGTATTGAGTTTTACGGGGTACAAAGGTTATAATAATTATACCCCACTCTGCATCAAAAACCTAAAAGCTGGGTCCAACAAAGACTGGAGAAATACCACAAAACTCAATCAATACAGACATGCATTCAATAGACATTCCACAGGTAGCAAAAACTAGTGGGCCTGTGTAACCAATCACTTGCAGCCATCTGTCAGACCAGCAACCCGAATAATATTTTCTGATGCTGCGACAGCAACCAGTCACATCACATGTAGCTACCACATGCCAGATCAGACAGCTGAGGAGGCGAATGAGATGCTGCAAGTGAGTGAGTGAGGGAGATGAGGAGTGAGTGGGTGGGGGAGATGAGGGCGTGAGAAGCACTGAATCGACTGACATGAGCAGCAGTCACATCACATGTAGCTACCACATGCCAGATCAGACAGCTGAGGAGGCGAATGAGATGCTGCAAGTGAGTGAGTGAGGGAGATGAGGAGTGAGTGGGTGGGGGAGATGAGGGCGTGAGAAGCACTGAATCGACTGACATGAGCAGCAGTCACATCACATGTAGCTACCACATGCCAATCAGACAGCTGAGGAGGCGAATGAGATGCTGCAAGTGAGTGAGTGAGGGAGATGAGGAGTGAGTGGGTGGGGGAGATGAGGGCGTGAGAAGCACTGAATCGACTGACATGAGCAGCAGTCACATCACATGTAGCTACCACATGCCAGATCAGACAGCTGAGGAGGCGAATGAGATGCTGCAAGTGAGTGAGTGAGGGAGATGAGGAGTGAGTGGGTGGGGGAGATGAGGGCGTGAGAAGCACTGAATCGACTGACATGAGCAGCAGTCACATCACATGTAGCTACCACATGCCAGATCAGACAGCTGAGGAGGCGAATGAGATGCTGCAAGTGAGTGAGTGAGGGAGATGAGGAGTGAGTGGGTGGGGGAGATGAGGGCGTGAGAAGCACTGAATCGACTGACATGAGCAGCAGTCACATCACATGTAGCTACCACATGCCAGATCAGACAGCTGAGGAGGCGAATGAGATGCTGCAAGTGAGTGAGTGAGGGAGATGAGGAGTGAGTGGGTGGGGGAGATGAGGAGTGAGTGGGTGGGGGAGATGAGAGGAGTGAGTGGGTGGGGGAGATGAGGGAATGACAAGCACTGAATCGATTGACATGAGCAGCAGTCACATCACATTAGCTACATGCCAGATCAGGCAGCTGAGACGAATGAGATGCTTCAAGTGAGTGGGTGGGGAAGATGAGGAGTGAGTGGGTGGGGGAGATGAGGAGCGAGTGGGTGGGGGAGATGAGGAGCGAGTGGGTGGGGGAGATGAGGAGCGAGTGGGTGGGGAAGTTGAGGAGTGAGTGGGTGGGGAAGTTGAGGAGTGAGTGGGTGGGGAAGTTGAGGAGTGAGTGGGTGGGGAAGATGAGGGGTGAGAGGGGAAAGGTCAGAGGGGGGCGGGGAGGGGGGGGGGGGGAGGGGGATGTGGGGTGGTTAGAGAGAGGGAGACTAGGGTTGATGAGGCGGTGGTAGGGGAGGGGAGGGAGATGAGGGGTGAATGATTGTAAGTGTTGTGCATGATGTTGCTGTGACTGATATTGCAGCGGGGAGAAAGGACGAGGGTAAATGGGGAGCGGGGGTTGAGCAGTGAGTGTGGGGGGAATGGGGGGAGAAGGGGGGAGGGAGAGAGGATATGCTGATAAGGGGGACAAGTGTGGGGAAGGCAGGGGCGCGAGGGAGGAGGGAAGGAGGGGAAGGGAAGAGAGGGAGGAGCAGAGATGGGAGAAGAGATGGGTAGCAGCACTACGAACAGAAGGGGATGGGAGCAGGAGAGGAGGTTTGGGTTACGTCGGGTAGGTAGGTAGGTACGGCACATGAGAGGTAGGTTCGGGTTACCTCGGGTAGGTACGGCACATGAGAGGTAGGTTCGGGTTACCTCGGGTAGGTACGGCACATGAGAGGTAGGATTTGATTACCTTGGGGAGGTACGGCTTCTCCTCATCAGCAAAGGCTCGTCAAATGACCCAGACATAGCTCAGTGAGCTGCGTGCGGGCAGTAGGCTTAAGCAAAGGCTCGTCAAATGACCCGCTTTTCAATGCTGGTCAGGGGAGAGACTAGCGGAGTGATAAGAATGTGTATTTTGTGATAAGAAAGAATGAGGCTTTAATTTACCTTGGGAAGGTATGGCTTCTCCTCGTCGTCGAAGGCTCGTCGGATGACCCACTTCTCAATGCGGCCGTCCTCTTTGCGAATCATCTTATACTGAGGATCAATGCTCATTGCCACGTCAAGGAACTCCTTATCCAGGAAGGGAACGCGCGCCTCCAGCCCCCATGCTGACGTGGCCTTGTTGGCCCTCAGGCAATCGTACATGTGAAGTGCCTTGAGCTGGTTGGAGCGATGGGGTTGGGTTGAGAGCGGTGCAGGGGTGGGAAGTCTTTAGTTGGTGGTCAGGACAGGGGCAGACAAGAAACAAGCAGTGAAATGAATGGATTACGGCATAGGCACACCCACCCACCCACCCACCCACACCCACACCCACCCACACACCCAACCCTAACAACAAACTCACACACACTCACACAGACCCCACACATTCTCCCCCACCTTATGACACGTCTCCACGTGAAATTTCTCCTTGCTGGGCGCCTTGTGAAAGTACAGGTAACCCCCAAACACCTCGTCGCTGCCTTCCCCAGATAGCACCATCTTCACCCCCAGCGCCTTGATCTTGCGGCTCAGCAGAAACATGGGCGTGCTGGCGCGGATGGTGGTGACGTCATAGGTCTCCGTGTGGTAAATCACTTCGGAAATCGCGTCTATGCCCTCTTGTACAGTGAAGTGTAGCTCGTGATGGTTTGTTCCGATGTAGTCGGCTACTTCTTTCGCTGCCCGCAGGTCAGGGGCATTCTGAAAATGGGAAGAAGTGGAAGGATGGAAAATGATGTAGGACAAAAAGAATGAATACAAGGTGTAGAGTTGACGTAGCAACGATTGTTGAAGAAAAAAAAAAAAAAAAAAAAAAATCAGATGTCCTACCTCCAGACCGATGCAGTAGGAGTGAAGCTGAGGGCCTCACTGCTTCCCTGCTTCCGTAGACGCCAAATGGCGTTGCGCGACGGCGGCGACGAGCGAGGAGTCGAGGCCCCCCGATAGAAGCACGCCGAACGGCACGTCCGTCATGAGCCGCTTCACGACGGCCTTCTCGAACGCGGCATGCAGCGCGAGCGGGTCGTACGGCGCCGAGGGGATGTGCTCGTCGTACCACGCGGGGTTGTACCAGCGACGGAGGGTGTCTGGCGGTCAAGAACAGAGAAACAGGAAATTAGGAG
Organism: Closterium sp. Naga37s-1; assembly: GCA_947471745.1. Taxonomy (NCBI): domain Eukaryota; kingdom Viridiplantae; phylum Streptophyta; class Zygnematophyceae; order Desmidiales; family Closteriaceae; genus Closterium; species Closterium sp. Naga37s-1. The sequence continues at coordinate 613,848 of CANJKZ010000511.1, forward strand.
CTACAAAAAAAGAGAGTACAAAATGGTTATATAAACAGGAGAAATTTCAGGAAAGAAGCGAACAAAAAAAAAAAAAAAAAAAAAAAAAAAAAAAAAAAAACAGCTTGGAGGCAGAAGACTCACGGTCTTTGCTGGAGTAGATATGGCCGGGCGGGAACGTCTCGAAGCGCTCGCAGTCGTCTTTAAGAGCCTTCATTTCCGACGCTAACCACATGGAACCGTCGCGACCCCAGCCGATGTAGAGCGGACACACGCCGATGGGGTCGCGCGCCGCGATGTACGAGCCGTCCTTTGTGTTGAGCAGCACGAACGCGAAGATTCCGTCCAGCTTCTGAACCGCCGCTTCGCCCACGTCTTCATACTGGAAAAAGGTGGTGATGGAATGATAGATATCGCATATTGTTAGGAGCTTACTATGTTGAGCAGCGTGAATGTTTCGGCCCGACGGACTTCGATGTGCTGACAGGGGAGTCTCGTTTCTGCACAACGTGGGCTTTGCGAAACTATCGAAAGAGATTGTACGGGAGATTTGGGTATTGAAAGAGGGAGTTTGAGTGGAAAAGTGTAATAACGGGGATGCCCAAATCACGCAAATTTATATACGAGAAAACGAAAAACGCAAAAGCCAATTTGCAAACCGGAGGTTTCAACAAATAGTGAGCAGTAAAAAGGTCCGAAACGATACTAAAATAGTGCACTCATCCAATCATTACGCACGAGATGCGCGATGACTTCGCAGTCGCTGCCGGTGTTGAACGTGTGGCAGTCCTGGAGCTCGTCCCTCAGCTGCTGGTAGTTGTAGATCTCGCCGTTGACGGCCACCACGATGCTGCCGTCCTCGTTGCGTAACGGCTGGTGGCCAGACGCCGGGTCGATGACGGCTAGCCGTTCGTGCGCGAGGAAGTTGTTACCGAACGTGTGCACGCCGCTCCAGTCGGGCCCACGGTGGCGCAGCCTGCGGGAGACACGTGGCATCGGGCCATTGACGGGAGAAGCGAAATGGGACTTCGAATTACGCGCGAAAGTCCATGAAAAAGCGTGGCTTTGCGATGCGCGCGATTGAGCGCACTAAGAAATCCTAGCTCTTTTTGAAATTAAGACTCGGCCGTGTGACTGATAGAAGCCGAGATAGAGATAGTTAATCGACAATTACATTGTGAGAATCATGGGAGGGTGGAAAAGGAGCAGGATTTCTTGCAATCGATTATTTGGGTAAATGCGGGCCTACCTGGCAGTGCACTCGAGGACCTTCGCTCGGGTGCGAGCCGAAGCATCAGCAGCTCCAAGAACCGCGAGAATTCCGCACATCTTGACGGTTGTCTGGACCGGATTGACGCCGGTTGTCGTCAAGTTCGCGAACGGACACGGCAGGCACGCGATTTAGCGAAGCTCTTGCGTTGATGTCGCTGGAGGCGAGAGCAAACGAGGAGAGAGAGCTAGTAAGAACTTCCGTACAGTGACGGAAGCAAATGCCTCGAAAACCACTCGCAGGAAGGAAGTAATCGAAGGAAAGCGCAGGAAGATGGTACTCGTGAGGAATAGAAGAGGTATTTTATAGACTTCCAGCGCTGAGTTGCACGCCTCGACATTCACTCAGACATTGCTTGCCAACTTTCAAATCTCCAGCTGTGGGGCGAATTGCGAAGAAGGGTGCGACGGTGTGGTTGAGTCGCTCATGCAAATGTGCCTTCGATTGGGTGCCAAGATGTTTCTTGGCTTTTCGTCAGTTTCGTATACAGGTAACCAGGGCTCGCAGGAATTCTCCCTGTCAAGCTGGCTGCAGAATTTTCCAGCAGTTTCTTGGGGGTTACTTCTCTTGCGAAGTCAGGAAGAATTTGCAGTCGCAGAGATTCGCACAAACATTTGACTGTGGGATGTGCGCGCTGGAATTTCGGGCCGCATTCATGTTGTGGCGCGGTCCACGAAGGCAATTTCGAAGTGAAATCGCGATCACTTCGTGATTGGCTAATCATCGTAATTACCGGAACAGTTTGGCATTCTTCCGCACATCAGCGCGCAATGCTCCGATGCTGCCTCAGCTGCGCCTTGGCGCAGGAAATGGCTGAGGCAGCAGGTAACCAAGGCAGTGCCTGCCTGCCTGTACAGTATGGCCGAAAGCTTTCCCTTCCGGCGCCGCCCTCAAAGTTATCCACAAGCCAGTTCACAGCACTGTACAGTGCGTGCGAAGTCTCCAGAAAACCACGTGGTTTTGTTAATTTCCACGAAGGATTAGCCACGTGATTGGATAAGCCAATTGTTATGGCTAGCCTCCAGCAAAGCTAGGAGGGTGTAGACTCACGGTCAAGATTAGGATCACCTATTCAGGTGTAGCATATAACAAGCGATACTACCTCAAATCATAAGTATATTCCACTTTATTCCACATTAATTCAAAAATGCACTTAAACTTGTGAATGGGAAGTGCAAGCCAGGCAATATGGGGGTGTAATTTATATAGACGGACACTACCTTAAACATGAGCGGTGAGCATGTTCATCCACCCAATAGCTAATTTACGAGCTAGATTTATCACTCAAATTGGCATTTTCACTCACAATAACCTCAACCTGCGAGATGGCTTGAGTCAACGACTGATTCGGCACTGCAGGCTCCTCTTCAAACATCACCGTGCCATACTTGAACAGCTCCTCCTTAATCCCTTCAAGATCCGCCACTATCTTGACCATCCGGGGCCGGGACATGGCTGGAGTGGCTGTGCATGTCATGGCGAGCCGTGCAAGCCGTAGAATGACATCGTCAGGAGCATCCAGATGAGGATCCTTGAAGGCTGCTACATCGCCACGTTCCACTAACGGGGCAGCCTGTATGGAAGCGTAAAAAAAGCCAAACGGAAATGAAATACTGATATGTAAGGAGGATGCAACATCGGAGGTCTGAACAGGTGAAACCGTGATTGGATGAACACTGCATCATGGAATGCAATTTCACATGTATTTGTATGTTTATTATTGGTGAAGCCATACCCATTTGCTGATGTTGATCGGGTCTTCGTATTTAGACACAGATACAATGGCCCTTTGCCCCGTCAGAAGCTCTAGCATCACAATGCCGAAGCTGCCAAGAGGAAAAGTGGGAGCACAGGGGGAGAAAAAAGGCAGGGGGAGAGAGAGTTTTTGTTCAGACGTTCTCAGAACTAAAATCTTTAGACACTGGCACAATGGCCCTTTGCCCCGTCAGAAGCTCCAGCATCACAATGCCGAAGCTGCCAAGAGAGAAAACTTTGGAGATGGTGGGAGATTGGAAGCAAGGGGGAAGAATAACATGAGGCATGCCATGGTGGAGTGGTGGTGGAGTGGTGGTGGAGTGGTGGTGGAGTGGTGGTGGAGTGGTGGTGGAGTGGTGGTGGAGTGGTGGTGGAGTGGTGGTGGAGTGGTGGTGGAGTGGTGGTGGAGTGGTGGTGGAGTGGTGGTGGAGTGGTGGTGGAGTGGTGGTGGAGTGGTGGTGGAGTGGTGGTGGAGTGGTGGTGGAGTGGTGGTGGAGTGGTGGTGGAGTGGTGGTGGAGTGGTGGTGGAGTGGTGGTGGAGTGGTGGTGGAGTGGTGGTGGAGTGGTGGTGGAGTGGTGGTGGAGTGGTGGTGGAGTGGTGGTGGAGTGGTGGTGGAGTGGTGGTGGAGTGGTGGTGGAGTGGTGGTGGAGTGGTGGTGGAGTGGTGGTGGAGTGGTGGTGGAGTGGTGGTGGAGTGGTGGTGGAGTGGTGGTGGAGTGGTGGTGGAGTGGTGGTGGAGTGGTGGTGGAGTGGTGGTGGAGTGGTGGTGGAGTGGTGGTGGAGTGGTGGTGGAGTGGTGGTGGAGTGGTGGTGGAGTGGTGGTGGAGTGGTGGTGGAGTGGTGGTGGAGTGGTGGTGGAGTGGTGGTGGAGTGGTGGTGGAGTGGTGGTGGAGTGGTGGTGGAGTGGTGGTGGAGTGGTGGTGGAGTGGTGGTGGAGTGGTGGTGGAGTGGTGGTGGAGTGGTGGTGGAGTGGTGGTGGAGTGGTGGTGGAGTGGTGGTGGAGTGGTGGTGGAGTGGTGGTGGAGTGGTGGTGGGAGTGGTGGTGGGAGTGGTGGGAGTGTGACATTTGAAAACTGGTCCATATCACCTAACGGACCAACGAATTAACCTGAACCCACCTGAACACGTCGTTTTCAGGGGTGACATTGCGTGTGCGCCCATACACAGGGTCAACATAGCCCGGTGTGCCAAACACTCTCTGCATGCTCTGATGCTCCTCAAACAACAAGGCATACGCGCATCCCACATCACACATCGTTCCCACCTGAACACGTCGTTCGCAGGGGTGGCCTTGAGTGTGCGCCCATACACAGGGTCCACATAGCCCGGTGTGCCGAGTAATCTACACTTACTCTATTGACCCCAAAAAGCAAAGCGTACATCACAAATCACACAACACAAACATCCCACAGCACAGTTCTCCCCACCTGAATACGTCGTTTGCGGGGGTGGCCTTGCGTGTGCGCCCATACACAGGGTCAACATAGCCTGGCGTGCCCAGCACTCGAGTAGAATCTTGAGGGTTGTATGCGTTGCCCTCTCCCATCTTGGTCAGCCCGAAATCAGCTATCTTGGCCTGTGGAAGGGCAAGGGCAGGGAGAAATCGGAAGAGGAAACATAAGGTAAGAATCACGAGTCGGCAGTCATCACTTCCCCTGAGGGCTGTGGTGTGTATGGTATTGCCTATTGCCCCCATACACAGGGTCAACATATCCTGGCGTGCCTAACACCCGGGTGGAGTCCTGAGGGTTGTATGCGTTGCCCTCTCCCATCTTGGTCAGCCCGAAATCAGCTATCTTGGCCTTTAGGAGGGAAAGAGCAGAGGGGTGGGCAGAAACAGAAGAGAAAAGATGCAAGATAAGTTAGCATCACGAGGAGTCAGACCCGAGTGGAGTCCTGAGGGCTGCAGGTTAGAAGGGTTTTTCAGATCTGCGTTTTTTCACTTGAATTTGCGTTTGTCACTGTTGTTCCTTTGCTTAAGCGTTCATTCAACCACTGCAGCCCTTCGAACATGAGTCAAGTCAGACCCGAGTGGAGCCCTGAGGGCTGCAGGTTGTACGCATTGCCCTCTCCCATCTTGGTCACTTTTGAGACGTCTCAAAAGAGGGCTGCAGGTTGTACGCATTGCCCTCTCCCATCTTGGTCACTTCTGAGACGTCTCAAAAGAGGGCTGCAGGTTGTACGCATTGCCCTCTCCCATCTTGGTCACTTTTGAGACGTCTCAAAAGAGGGCTGCAGGTTGTACGCATTGCCCTCTCCCATCTTGGTCACTTTTGAGACGTCTCAAAAGAGGGCTGCAGGTTGTACGCATTGCCCTCTCCCGTCTTGGTCAGCCCGAAATCAGCAACCTTGGCCTTCGGAGGGAACGGGATGGAGAAAACAGAGGGGAAGCTGTGCGGATAGCTGCTGGGTGTTATGAAAGTCGCACACACGCACACACGCACCCACACCACACATACACACATACCTGCCAGTTGCCGTCCAGCAGTATGTTGGCTGGTTTCACGTCCCGATGCACCATGGAGAAGCTATGAAGGTACTCCAGGCCCCTCGCTGCTCCAATCATCATCTCCAGCCGCTGCTGCAGGCTCACTGGCTTGGAGGCAAGATCTGGAAAATGGGAGGAGTGGGAGACGTTAGGCATGAAGCTGTGAAAGCACATGCACATAAGCACATGCACTCATGCATGCTGCTGCTGTACTCACTTCTCAGCAGATCCCCATTTTCCATGAACTCATAGATCCCCATTTTCCATGAACTCATAGATGATGATCTGCTCCTGCTCGTGCCCCTATGTAGTAATTGTCACTGTTGAGATGCCTTGAAACATATACACACATACACATGCACAGTGTTACTCACTTCGTAAAACTCGTTCCAGGTCCCCATTCTCCATGAGCTCGTCGATGATGATCTGCTCCTGCTGCTCCCATTGACCACTGTTGCGACGCCTCGAAACACATCCACCGTACTACTCACTTCTCAAAACTCGTTCCAGGTCCCCATTCTCCATGAACTCGTCGATGATGATCTGCTCCTGCTCGTGCTGCTCCTGAGAATTCTCAAAAGTGTACCCACGACTAGTTTGAAGCCTCAAAACACATGCATACAGACACATTCACATGCAGTGTGCTACTCACTTCTCAAAACTCGTTCCAAATCCCCATTCTCCATGAACTCATAGATGATGATCTGCTCCTGCTCGTGCGTCTTGGCGTCTGTTGTAACACAGTACCCCAGCAGACGGACGAGATGGGGGTGATGCTTGCTCGCCATCAGCTCTACCTGTGAAGGGGGACACAGATACACGGTGAGGGGCACATGGGACCGGATTCGAGACTCTAAACGGCACACGTGGTCTGCTCCTGCTCGTGCGACTTGGCGTCCGTTGCGACGCAGTACCCCAGCAGGCGCACCAGGTGTGGGTGATGCTTGCTCGCCATCAGCTCTACCTGTGCAGGAGGAGCGGGGGAAGGAGGGGAGCGGGAGGAGAGAGGGGGGAGTGTTTGGGGGCAGGTGGTAAGGAGTGAGTCTTGGTGTCTGTTGTGACGCAGTACCCCAGCAGACGGACGAGATGTGGGTGATGCTTGCTCGCCATCAGCTCTACCTGTTAAATGGATGAGAGGGGGGGAGAACAAAGGGGGAGCGGTAAGGATGCAAGAGACCAAGAAACACACGAGGCCTGAGCATCCCTTTCCTCCCCACCCATCCACTTTTTCTTTAGGCGCCTCAAACGTCAACACACGTGGTCTGAGGATCCCTTTCCTTTCCTCTTTTGAGGCGCCTCAAAAGCCCTCCCCACCCACCCACTCTTTCTTTAGGCGCCTCAAAAGTCAACACACGTGGTCTGAGCATCCCTTTCCTCCCCACCCACTGCAATCCCCACCCTGCCCCTCGTCCGTTCCTCTCCCTACGCCGCTCCGATTGCTGACTCACCTCCTTGTGGAAGTCGTTGGTTCGTATCTTGGCTCGCTTCACCGCCCACACCTGACGCTCCCCGGCCTCCTAGGGTTTGAGGTCTAGTGTCTAACGTCTAGGCACTGAGGTCTAGGTTGCAAGGTCTGGGACTTGAGGTCTAGCGAGCTCACCTCCTTGTGGAAATCGTTGGTGCGTATCTTGGCTCGCTTCACCGCCCACACCTGTGGCTCTCCCGCGTCCACTGTAATCCCCACCTCCCCCTCTCCACCCCCTCCTCTCTTACTCCCCCACACACTTCCCCTCCCACTTCCCCTCCCACTCCCTCTCACGTTCACACTCGCCCCTGTCACACCTGCTTCGCCACTATCTCCCCCCACTCCCCCCATTCCGCCCACTCCGCCCCCTCCGCCGCCCACTCTCGCACTGGGCGGAACCCCCTTGTACACGTCCCCATAGCCTCCGCTGCCCAGGTGGTTGTAGCTCGCCCAGTTGTCCGTCGCCTGTAGCACCTCATTCAGGCTGTAGCGCCGAAACAAGCCTGGGACTGAGGCAGGGGGACATGGTAGGGAAACGAAGAGGCATGGTTTGACTCATAAGCGGTTGACTGGGGGGAGGAACCCCCTTGTACACGTCCCCATAGCCTCCGCTGCCCAGGTGGTTGTAGCTCGCCCAGCTGTCCGTCGCCTGTAGCACCTCGCTCAGGCTGTAGCGCCGGAACAGGCCTGGGACTGGGGGGGTGGGGAAAAGGGAGATGCAAAGTACAAGAGGAGAGAAGGTTGTAGCACCGGAACATGCCTGGGACTGGGGAACATCATATATGGGGCGAACGGGGGGGTCGTCGTCGGCTCGGTTATGCCCTCTATCGGATCTGCCTTTATTGAGGATGACCATCAGGGGGAGACACGCGATAACAAGCACCCATGCTCCATTAGAAACGCCCACAATCACTCCGAGCGAGAAAGACTCACCAGCTGAGTTGGGCCCAGTAGCGGGTCTGCCTTTGACGAGGATGGCAAGACAGGCTATGACAAGAGACCCTGCTCCATTAGCAACACCCACAATCACTCCAAGCGAGAGACAAGAGGAGGAGAGGTGAAAGAGGTCTGGGAAACTCACCAGCTGAGTTGGGCCCTGTAGCGGGTCTGCCTTTAACGAGGATGCAAATCAGGGCGAGACATGCAATGACAAGCGCCCCTGCTCCAATCGCTACACCCACAATCACACCAAACGAGAGAGAAGAGGAGGAGGCGGAGGAAGGAGGAGAGGGAGGAGAGGAAGAAGGGGGGGCTTCAGTGAGAGGGGAAGGAGAGGGGGAGGTTGCAGGGGAGGGGGATGGAGAGGAGGGAGGGGAAGGAGAGGTGGGAGGAGGGGACGGGGAGGAGGGTGGGGAAGGTGAGATGGTCTTGGGGACACAGGTGGCACTGCCGTCAGGGAGGGTGCCTGGGTAGGTGGTTGCTGGGCAGGTGCAGGTGTAACCCGTAGGGTTACCACTGCTGCTGCTGGCCCTGATACTGCTGCTGCTGCTGCTGCTGCCGCCGCTGCTGGTTATGATGCCACTGCTACTGCTCCTGACATTTCGGCTGCTGCTACTGCCAATGCTGCTGCTGCTGCCGCTGCTGCTGCTGCTGCTGCCGTCGCTGCTGCTGTTGCTTGGTTTTGAAACACAAGTGCCCAGGCCACAGGGGTTGACAGGGAACGTGCTGCAGACATCCGCTGGGGAAAAGTGGGACAGACAAACAAGACAGACTTTTGAGGCGCCTCAAAACCCTTCTTCAATCACGTGACTTTTGAGGCGCCTCAAAAGTCGCAGGGGTTGACAGGGAACGTGCTGCAGACATCCGCTGGGGAAAAGTGGGACAGACAAACAAGACAGGTGGACCAGAAACAATGAAAACAAAGGTAAAGAGTCCAACACATTCTCCCCTGCAATACTATCTGCTCGCCTGTGTAGGAGGAGCAGAGCCTGCAGCAGCCAGGGCAGAGCTGGTAGAAGACCGACTGGGGGGTGTGCTCCAATACTCATGCCTGGATCACTGCCTGACTAGAGCTCTTGCTCGCCTGTGTAGGAGGAGCAGAGCTGGCAGAAGCCAGGGCAGAGCTGGCAGAAGCCAGGGCAGAGCTGGCAGAAGGCCGTGTGAGGAGTGAGCGTGTTCCATTCCGGTCTTTTACGATTGAATGTCTGCTCTGTGTGTGCTTACCCGCATAGGAGCTGCACTCTCTGCAGAAGCCGGGGCAGAGCTGGCAGAAGGCCGAGTGAGTGAGTGCCTAGGACTGTCTGTCACGAGTAACCAACTGGACAACCAGTTTATGTGCTGTGCTGTGCTGTGCTGTGCTGTGCTGTGCTGTGCTGTGCTGTGCTGTGCTGTGCTGTGCTGTGCTGTGCTGTGCTGTGCGGTGCTGTGCTGTGCTGTGCTGTGCTGTGCTGTGCTGTGCTGTGCTGTGCTGTGCTGTGCTGTGCTGTGCTGTGCTGTGCTGTGCTTTCAGCACACATGGGACTTACCCGCATAGGCGCTGCACTCTCTGCAGAAGCCCGAGCAGAGCTGGCAGAAGGCCGAGTGGGGAGTCTGATCCACCCCGCATGGTTGGTTGGTGGGACACTCAAGCCATGTACCATAGAGAGACCTGCGAGATGGATGGGGAGAATGGTCAGCACAAAGGGGAGTTCGAAGTTGGACGCACGGAGAGGAGCCAGGGACAGAGAGGAACCAAACCAATGGGTCTGCTCCTCCCCGCATGGTTGGTTGGTGGGACACTCAAGCCATGTGCCATAGAGAGACCTGACGAGAGGGGTAGAGAGGAGAGTGGCGGAAAGGAGAGGGTTGGACAGGTGATGAGAACTGTGGCCCTATGTTACACAAACATTTAAAAAAGAAACACATGTGCATTTGTTCTTTCTAGAAGAAAGGAATATGCTCTCACTCACAAGAGTGTATTATTTTCTTATGCGTGCGGTTCTTATGCAGGAGCTCACTTAGCCCCTTATAAGGGAACTCACATACGAGCACATAATGGAACTCACATACGAGCACATAATGGAACTCACAAACTCTGATAAGGAAAGTCACATACGCGCATAAAAGGGAGCTCACATGTTTGCAAGGCTGCTCAATGCGCCAAAGGCAGGAGGGAGGGAGCCCTTGAGCGGATTCTTTGAAAAGTCCCTGGGAAAAGGGGGATGAGTGTAATGGGGGCGGGGATGGCGGTGAGAGGAGGGATGGCTATGGAAGCAAAAAATGCTTGTGAGGGTTTTGAAGCGAGTTAAGGATGAGGGGAGAATGGTTGGAGGACTGGAAACAGGAGTTGTTGAAAGAGTGGATATAGTGAGTTGATTCTAAGGTCACTGCGAAATGAGTCTACGCGAAAAGAGTCGTGTCGACTTAAACTTCACCTCGCAATATTCCCACTCACAGAACGGTGGCTCGAGTGAGGCTCGCAAGAGATGATGGGGCCACCGTGTGATAAAAGTGTTGTTTTGAGATGTCTCAAAACTTCACCTCGCAGTATTCCCACTCACAGAACGGTGGCTCGAGTGAGGTTCGCGAGGGATGGGGGCACCGTGTGATAAAAGAACGCAAGTGAGGCTCGCGAGGGATGGGGGCACCGTGTGATAAAAGAACGCAAGTGAGGCTCGCGAGGGATGGGGGCACCGTGTGATAAAAGAACGCAAGTGAGGTTCGCGAGGGATGGGGGCAAGTGTTGTTTTGAGATGTCTCAAAACTTCACCTCGCAGTATTCCCACTCACAGAACGGTGGCTCTAGTGAGGTTCGCAAGAGATGATGGCACGGAGCCAGTGAGATGGTTGGCGCTTAGGTTACTGAGAGTGAGGATGGGTGGAGGGAATGGAGGGAGAGGATGGGGAATGGGATGGGTGGGGGGAGCGGATGGTGGGCGGAGATAGGGGAGGAGGTGAGCAAAGGATGAAGGCACAATGCAAGTGAGATGGTTGGCGCTTAGGTTACTGAGAGTGAGGATGGGTGGAGGGATTGGGAAAGAAGGATGGGGGATGGGATGGGTGGGGGGAGCGGATGGTGGGTGGAGATAGGGGAGGAGGTGAGCAAAGGATGAAGGCACAATGCCAGTGAGATGGTTGGCGCTTAGGTTACTGAGAGTGAGGATGGGTGGAGGGATTGGGGAAGAAGGATGGGGGATGGGATGGGTGGGGGGAGCGGATGGTGGGTGGAGATAGGGGAGGAGGTGAGCAAAGGATGAAGGCACAATGCCAGTGAGATGGTTGGCGCTTAGGTTACTGAGAGTGAGGATGGGTGGAAGGATTGGGGAAGAAGGATGGGGGATGGGATGGGTGGGGGGAGCGGATGGTGGGTGGAGATAGGGGAGGAGGTGAGCAAAGGATGAAGGCACAATGCCAGTGAGATGGTTGGCGCTTAGGTTACTGAGAGTGAGGATGGGTGGAGGGATTGGGGAAGAAGGATGGGGGATGGGATGGGTGGGGGGAGCGGATGGTGGGTGGAGATAGGGGAGGAGGTGAGCAAAGGATGAAGGCACAATGCCAGTGAGATGGTTGGCGCTTAGGTTACTGAGAGTGAGGATGGGTGGAAGGATTGGGGAAGAAGGATGGGGGATGGGATGGGGGTAGGGGATGGGGGGTGGAGATGGGGGGTGGAGATGGGGGGTGGAGATGGGGGAGGAGGTTAGCAGGGGATGGCGGAACAGTGCTGAGTGCTGGTGAGATGGTTGGCGCTTAGGTTACTGTGCGAGGGAATGGGTAGAATGGATGGTGGAGGGGATCGGGTGTGGGGAGGGGACGGGGGGGTTGGAACTTGGAGGTTGAGGCGAGATAAGCAAGGGATGGCGGGTCGGAAAGGAAATGGACACGCAATTTACAAAGCACTTGAGGAATGGATAAGCAGGGGCTTGGCTTCAAAGAAAGGAGCAACGGCGACCTGATTGATTAGGAGAGCTAGGGGAGTCGTTGATATATCTTGAGACGATTTTTGAGTCGACTCAAAAATCGACTCACTACACGCGAAAGGAACAACGGCGACCTGATTAGGAGAGCTAGGAGAGTCGTCGATACATTTTGAGACGACTCTATTATTTTCGGGTAAGTAATCGGAGGACGTACAATTTGGTTACGAGGGCGAGATTGCCAAGAGCTGTTGGTATGGTTCCGTTGAAGCTGTTGTCATCGAGCTCACTGGGGGGGATTGGTGGGCGTGGGGGATGGGGAATTGTGGGGGAGTGTGGGGAATGGGGATTGGGAAGTGGCAATTGAGAGTAGGAATGAGCTGCTGGTATGGTTCCGTTGAAGCTGTTGTCATCGAGCTCACTGGGGGGGATTGGTGGGCGTGGGGGATGGGGAATTGTGGGGGAGTGCGGGGAATGGGGATTGGGAAGTGGCAATTGAGAGTAGGAATGAGCTGCTGGTATGGTTCCGTTGAAGCTGTTGTCATCGAGCTCACTGGGGGGGATTGGTGGGCGTGGGGGATGGGGAATTGTGGGGGAGTGTGGGGAATGGGGATTGGGAAGTGGCAATTGAGAGTAGGAATGAGCTGCTGGTATGGTTCCGTTGAAGCTGTTGTCATCGAGCTCACTGGAGGGATTGGGAGGCATGGTGGGGAGTGGGTGGTGGTAGGGGTACGGTGGATGGGGTATGGTGGATGGGGTATGGGGATTACGTGTGGGGAACGGAGAATTCAGTATGGAATGTGGCTTGTCCGGTGTGGGGAATGGAAGAAGGAGGAATAATCGTTTATGGTACGAGGGCGGTCGGTCGGTCACAGAAGAATGGGGCAATGGACGAATGGATGGTATGCGGAATGGGGAACGGTGTGAGTGAGGCAACGAAAATGGGGATAGGAGAAAGGGACGGTGTACAGTGATTGTGTGCCAAGTGGTAACTGTGGAAGGGGCATAAGAGAAATGGGAATGAGAACGGGAGGTGCATGTTCCCCACACTACTCACAGTCGTACGAGAGCAGTCAATCGACCGAGAGTGGATGGTATGGGGATCAGGGAGTGGTGTGGGGGAAACGGGAGATTAAATCAGCACTGTTGGAAGCCTGGAGGGTATACTCACAGTCGTACGAGGGCAGTCAATCGACCGAGAGTGGATGGGATGCGGCCTGACAGACGGTTCCTGTGCACCCCACTGGAGGAAAGATGGTGGGGGGGATGCAAGGAGAAAGTGGAATGGGGGGAAAGGAAACGGGGATGGGGAAGAGATGGATTGTCGAGCTAGTTGCTCTCAAATCGCTAAACCGAGAGTTGATGGGAAGGGGCCCGACAGAGAGTCACTTCCTGTGCATCCCACGGGAGCCACAAATGGTGGGGCCGGGACAATGAGAGTGGATTTTTGAGTCGACTAAAAAAGAGAGTCACTTCCTGTGCATCCCACGGGAGCCACAAATGATGGGGCCGGGACAATGAGAGTGGAGAGTGGAGGACAAAGAAACATGGATGGCAAAGAGACGAAATGTTGAATCGATTGCTCTCAGCTCAATTGAGGGGGAATGGATGGTATGGGGCCCGACGGACAGACGGTTCTGTGCAATTCACTGAGGGGACAGGGGGGACAGCTTTGCCCTTACACACGCAGATTCACAATGCTTACAAGTTGCTCAGCTTGGTCAGGTCGCCGATTCCTTCCGGCAGCGAGCCATGCAGGCCTGTTAGACCCAAATGGCTGCAAGGGAAAGGAAGCAACCGGCAGATAGGACGGCACGGGAGGAAAGGGGAGGAAAACGGGAAGAAGAGAGTGGGAAGTCAAGAGTGGGCTTCAGGGTAACCCTAAACGTCTCACCCTGAAGCAAAGGGCAGAAGCACCAACAGAACCTAGTTTTGAGTCGACTCAAAACTAGGCTCATCACACACGGATTTTGAGTCGACTAAAAAAAGAGAGTGGGAAGTCAAGAGTGGAGTAACCCTAAACATCTCACCCTGAAGCAAGGGCAGAAGCACCAACAGAAACGGAGGTCCTGGATTTCATAAACCCATGCTTACAAGAGTTCCAGGTTGGTGAGTTGGGTGACGGACTCTGGGAAGGGCCCATCCATGTCCGCCCCTTGCAGCTCCCTGGGGGAGAAGAGGCAAGGGGAAGGGGGGAGAGGGAGGGGGTGAGAGGGGGGCAGTGACAAGGTTGGTGAGTCGAGTGACGGACTCTGGGAAGGGCCCATCCATATCCGCCCCTTGCAGCTCACTGGAGTGGGGAAGAAGGGAGAAGGGGGAAGGGGGGAGAGGGTGGGAAGAGGGTGGGGAGAGGATGATTGGCGTTTAAAGGTTGGAGAGTTGCGTGACGGAGTCTGGAAAGGGCCCGTCCATGTTCGCCCCTTGTAGCTCACTGGAGGGGGGAACGGGAGGAAGAGAGGGGGTGGAAGGAAGGGGTGAGCAGGTACAAAGCATTGGGTGTGCGGCTGGGTGACAGAGTCTGGAAAGGGCCCGTCCATGTTCGCCCCTTGTAGTTCACTGGAGGGGGGAACGGGAGGAAGAGAGGGGGTGGAAGGAAGGGGTGAGCAGGTACAAAGCATTGGGTGTGCGGCTGGGTGACAGAGTCTGGAAAGGGCCCGTCCATGTTCGCCCCTTGTAGCTCACTGGAGGGGGGAACGGGAGGAAGAGAGGGGGTGGAAGGAAGGGGTGAGCAGGTACAAAGCATTGGGTGTGCGGCTGGGTGACAGAGTCTGGAAAGGGCCCGTCCATGTTCGCCCCTTGTAGCTCACTGGAGGGGGGAGAGGCAGGGGGAAGGGGGGAGAGGGAGGGAGTGAGAGGGGGACAGTGATTGGCTTTCAAGGTTGGTGAGTTGAGTGACGGACTCTGGAAAGGGCCCATCCATATCCGCCCCTTGCAGCTCGCTGGGGATCAATGGGGGGAAGAAGGGAGAGGGGGGAAGGGGTGGTGGAGAAGAGGATGGGGAGAAGTGAGTTGGGTTGTGTTGGACTTAGGTGAGCAGGAACAGAGCAGTGGGTAGGAGTAGAAAGTAGAAACCAGCTGCCAATCTCGCCCCTCCCACCCTCACCCACCCCTCTCCACCCCTCCCCACCCCTCTTCCCCCTCCCCCGAATCCACCCCAATCTCCCTTCCTTCACCCCTCCCAACCCCTTTTTATCCCAGCAAACCCCTGCGCACGGGAAAGTGACCGCCTTCAAGTTGCCTAAATCACCGCGAATTGACCTATTGAGGTGGCAGTTGCCTATCTTGCCCCTCCATCCCTCTCCAACCCTTTCCATCCCTCCCCACCCTTCCCCACTTCCCCCGCACCACTCTTCATCCCTGCAAACCCATGCTTACAGGAAAGTGAGCGCCTTCAGGTTGCCTATATCACCGGGAATAGACCCGTTGAGGTGCCAGTTGCCTATCTTGCTGACAATAGAATCAAGGAAGGGAGAGATGGGTCATGGAGGTATGGAGGGATGGAAGATGAGTGATGGGGAGTCTTTCGGGACGCGGATTTCCCACCTATATCACCAGGAATAGACCCGTTGAGGTGCCAGTTGCCTATCTTGCTGACAATAGCACGAAGAGAGCGAGAGATGGGTCATAGAGGTATGGGGGGATGGAAGATGAGTGATGGGAGGCGTGGCTTTCCTTGTACTCACAAAGGAAAACAAAGTTGGGTAGTAGAGTGAGTGAGCGTGAAGGGTGTAGGGACGGAGAGCAGACGACCTTGTGTGAAGTAGAGGCAAAGGCTTCACTTGTACTCACAGAAGGACGAGGCTGGTGAGTAGAGTGAGCGTGTCAGGGATGGGCCCTTCAGAGGCGATGATGAGAGATGGGAAGTGGATGGATGCAAGATGAACGATGGGAAATGAGTGATATGTAGGGCGCGGTTTCCCCTAGACTCACAGCAGGACGAGGCTGGTGAGTAGAGTGAGCGTGTCAGGGATGGGTCCTTCAAAGGCGTTGGAAAACACGTCCCTGCAGGGATGGGTGGGAGGTATGTATGCACGTGGATCAATGGATGGATGAGCTGTTGCGAGCGCACACAGACATGCGTAATGTGAGGCATGGTAGAAGCAACATGCACATGTGTTTTTGCATGTGCATGTGCATGTGCATGTGCATGTGCATGCCAATGTGCGTTTATGCCAACCAAGAAATTTGCTCCTACCAGGCTCATTCCCCTCACCCTCATTCCACTGTCAGCCTTGGCACTCACAGGAAAGAAAGGTCGGATAGCGAGCCCAGGTAGTCAGGAATGGTACCGGAGAACTTGTTATAGGGTATGGAACTGGGAGAGGGGTGGGGTGAGATGAGGAGAGGTGGGTGGTCATTGCGGCTATTGAAAGCAAGGTACTCAGGAATGGTAATGGGGATCTTGTTATAGGGTATGGAGGACTTTTGAGGCGCCTCAAAAGTAGGGTATGGAGGTGAGAACGGGGAGGCATGCATGGGGTGGGGTGGGGGTGAACAAGAGATGGGTGGACATTGGGGATAGGTGTTGAGGGGGAGTGCAGTGCGGTAGACAGATTACATGCAAGGGGTGACAAGGATTGACAGTTGAGTCGCGCCAAAGATAAGGAGGGGACTGACAGGTACTGAAACGCTGAGAGAAACTGGAGTCCGGTAGGGGTAATTAGGAGCGACTTTTAGGTCGCGCCAAAGATAAGGAGAAGTGGACTGACAGGTACTGAAGCGCTGAGAGAGACTGCAGTGCAGATGGGAGAGGACCCGCCAGGGTGGTGTTGCGTATGGTGCTGGGGAGGGGAGGGAGGGGTGGGAGGGAGGGATGGGAGGGAGGTATGGGAGGGAGGGATGGGAGGGCAGCAGGGCAAGGGGGGAGTAAGGTGCTTGGCAAGGCCAAGAAAAGGCCACAATGGGCAGTGTTGCGGATTGGGGTGAGGGGAGGGAGTACGAAAAATCGGGGTGGCAGGAGGGACGGGAGGGGAGGGAGGGAGGGATGGGAGGGAGAGATGAGAGGGGGGATGGGAGGGAGGGATAGGAGGGCGGCAGGGCAAGGGGGGAGTAAGGTGCTTGGCAAGGCCAAGAAAAGGCCACAATGGGCAGTGTTGCGGATTGGGGTGAGGGGAGGGAGTACGAAAAAGCGGGGTGACAGGAGGGACGGGGGGGGCGGGAGGGAGGGATGGGAGGGAGGGATGAGAGGGAGGGATGGGAGGTAGGGATGGGAGGGAGGGATGGGAGGGAGGGATGGGAGGGAGGGATGGGAGGGCAGCAGGGCAAGGGGGAAGTAAGTGCTTGACAAGGCCAAGACAATGTCACAAAGGGCGGTGTTGCGAATCGGGGTGAGGATTGGGGGAGGGAGAAGACCCTTACAGTGCTGTGAAGGAGGAGAGGGCACTGAAGGCATCTGGAAGAGAGCCGGTGATGGGCGTGTCTGTGATGGTCCTGAAAGGGTTGAAGGGGGGGAATGGTTGGAGGAAGTTTTGAGAGTCGCCTAGGGCCCTTACAGCGCTGTGAGGGAGGAGAGGGCGCTGAAGGCGTCTGGAAGAGACCCTGTGATGGGCGTGTCAATGATAGTCCTGGGGTGCGAAGAAGAGGGAGAGAGATGGTTGGTTGGGGGGCCGGGAAAGAGGTGGGGAAGGAAATCGGGTTTGAGGGAGGAGAGCGGGTTGATGGCATTTCAACGGAACCCGCTGATGGGCGTGTCTGTGATGGCCCTGGGGTGGATAGAAGAGGAGGGTGAGGAGGAGAGGGTAGAGAGGGCGCTGAAGGCGTCTGAAAGAGACCCGCTGATGGGCGTGTCAGTGATGGCCCTGGCCCCTGGGGAGATGGAGGATACACAGGAGGTTGAATTTTCGCCCTGTTTACATGATTGGATTTGTTTTCACAATCTTGCACGTTGCTGACTGTCCATTCATATGTACTTCGCACATCCTAATAGTGTAGTGTAGTGTAGTGCAGTACAGTGCAGAGATGTGCATCACATGGTTCAAGATTATAACGAGTCAAGAGTACATCAGTCTCACATGCTTGTAACGAAGCCATCCGCGGTGCATGAGAGCCACGTGGCGTTTCTACAGTCCCATCCAGCCGTTCCTCCCCCAGGGGACTCAACACCCCACTCCAGCAAGATCTGCTCCAATGCAAGCGCTGAAAAAAAAAAGGAGATACAAACATAACTCTCAGGTCAGCTCAGAAACTATCTCCCAGGGGAGTCAACACCCCACTCCAGCAAGATCTGCTCCAATGCAAGTGCTGCAGGAAGGAGGGGGAGATACAAATAAACCTAACAATTTAAGGTAAATTCTGGTAAGCTCAGAAACCCTCCCCCAGGGGACCCAACACCCCACTCCAGCAAGATCTGCTCCAATGCAAGTGCTGCAGGACGGGGGGGGGGGAGAGAAACACCGAAAACTTTTTGAGATGACTTTCAGTCAACTCAGAAACCGTCCCCCAGGGGAGTCAACAACACCCCACTACAGCAAGAGTTGATCCCGTTTGGTGAAAAGGGAGATGCGAACGAAACATCAACATATCTCTTCTCAAGGCGCGTTGTGCAAAATTCGGTCCTGCCTTTTCAAGGAGTTGCCTTTACTGAAGGACAAGGTTCAACACATGGTTCTAATGCATGGTTGCACCCATCCCATGCATAGTTGCACCCATCCCATGCATGGTTGCACCCATCCCATGCATGATTGCACCCATCCCATGCATGATTGCACCCATCCATGCATGGTTGCACCCATCCCATGCATGGTTGCACCCATCCCATGCATGGTTGCACCCATCCCATGCATGGTTGCACCCATCCCATGCATGGTTGCACCCACCCATGCATGATTCAATGCATTTAGTTCAGTACAGTACATCGTCGCGGTTTTAGAGATCCTCAATACTCATTCCGCTCGTTATTACATCGTCGAGCTCGTACCCTGTGAGTTATCAAGCGGTTGCGCGTTTGCCGCCGTCAAGTGCGGCGGGCCGAACCAGCCTGCCATATGGAAAAACAGCGCGAGAAACAGAATCGTCGCCGGAGCCATCCGTTTCTCGATATTGCCGCCGGGAATTACGCGATTAGTCGTGGTACTCGACGAACCCCTTGAAGAGGATTTTGCGATTGCGCGTCGGAGCGCGCTGGTTGGATGGTCAACGAGAATTCTGAAGTATTCAATTGCTTGTTCAACGTCTCTTGAGGACGTCAACGGTATATGCAGGGAATTATCCTGCTTGTTCACGCATACAGGAATACCTAGTATTGCCTCGTCTCAGAAGAAGCCTTAAAGATTATTGCGAATATTAGGAAATCACTTTCGGCATTACGAAGGCAAAGTGACTGAACGTCATGCCAGGGTTGGAAGGGGAAGTCAAGATGGAGTCTATAATGCTGTAGGTAGGAGTGGCCGAGAAACCAGAAGTGCACGGGCAATGTTGAACGACAGAGCTGCTAAGCTCTTTGAGAGCTATGCGTCTGCTTGAACCAATCTTGCGACAGCCAAGGCATGGCGTCGCCATTGCTGAAATCAGCCTTCGCAATGCTGGCAATGGAGACATGGTGTGACTCTGACGAACGTGACACAGTTCTACAAATGAAGCCTTTCTGGGGGAAAATGAGGTGGTGTATGAAAGACTTCTTCTGAAGGTGAGCTGGAGGCGAGCTGGAGACAAGGCGGAGGCAAGATGGAGGCGAGGTGGACGTGAGTGGGATAGGAGAGCCAATGCTTTGATGTTGCGGAATTGGCAGGGGTCGCCTGGAGTCTTCGAGGTCAGAGCTTACAGAGAGTATGGTTTGGTCTGAAGTTGATACACGATTATTTTGTAGTGATAAATCAAAATATTGGTACTATCATGACAGTACAGGCTGTTGCTAAAACAAGACATAACATTGAAACATGTCACACAATTAATGAACATGATTTTTTGTAGAAATAATATATTACCATCAGCTCTTTGAAAAAACTAGTTCTGCAAAGAATGTTGGAATAACCGAAAGGTTATCACTAGCATTCCCGAAGACTCTCCACCATCGCGTCTCTCCATAGCGAAGCAGACGCCTGTACCAGTACCGCATGAGCTCATATAGAGCACACGGAAGATCGAGGGTCACCCGAAGGTCAACAGTCGAAGACAAGTCAACGGTCGTGACCCTTGACTGCCCAGTAACCGCACAAGGCAGTTACAACATGATAACTGTCTTGAATAGCAATAGTCGTGGGTTACTGTAGCAATGCAATTCAGTTAATAAGGGAATGTACCCCTCAGAGTACATGGCTAGCTAGGCTTGCTATTTATACCCTTGTACTCTTATCTTATATTCATCTTGTTCTCTTTCAAATTATCAACAATGTCATTACAGAGACTTTACAAGCTCTCTTCTATACTTAGCAGCTTTATTCTATCCACTACGATCTTTCGGTTATAACATCAAAGAACATTCATGAGATGTGGAAATCCTTCAGTTTCAGTGCAGAATTGAGTTTTCATAACAATCTAAAAATGATAGACGTAGATTGATTTAAAATCAGCACAGAATTTGCGGCTGCAAATTGTAAGGCTACCTGTTTCATTAGGTGAATCAAACAGGAATAACAGTTCATTGTCTGAGTCTAAGAAAACATGTAAGAAATGTGATGTATTCAGGTGTGTGTGCTATTTTTAATGCGGATTTAGCAAAAACAGCGTTTCTGTTTGTTCATGAACAAGTGACACGACAATCTCCGATCGGGTGGTGCCGCAATGCTACTTGAGGCCAGCCACAAATTGCAATGCAATTATGTACATCACAGCAAAGGGAATTGGTATGGAAGTGGTTGGTGTGGTCGCCACAGCGACGCTCAAGGCGCGGTGCCGCTAGTCAATAGGCGGTGTGGATTCGTGGAACTGACCTGCCCCAACCTGACTTCCTGAGACAGCTGTCGACGTGGCACTTTCTGCATGGTATCGGACGCAGCGTCCCTGCTGGGCTCATGGAGGTGGTTGAACATGCCAGTGAGAATTTCGCTCTGCGTTCGCTAACGTCTCCGGCTGGTTTGGAATCTGCGAGATGTGCGCGATGCGAAGCGCATATTCTCCGCATCCTTTCGCGGAAGTACCCATGCTTAGCGAAGACACACACACAGCATGCACACCAAATCGTGTGGAGCTGTGTATTGATCGAGATTAGACCTGCGAAACTCAAAGCTTGATCCAAGGGCTAAAAACGAGCCACGATTTTCTTGCGACGTCGTTAACCATACCGCTACCGCGTGGTTCGTATGCATCCGAACCACCTAGCCCCTGTTTTGACGGAACCTCAGCCTCGATCTCCGTCACTTGTTTTGATCACGGCCTTTGAACGAATCATCGTTTGCCACCTAGTCTCATGGTCGAGTGCTCACCCCTGGTTCCATCTTCCCGTCATCCACTTCCCACCTTCCTCCTCCCAGCCGCACAACCAACAGCTCCCGCATCTTTGGTTTCTCCCCGACATTCCCGAGCGCTTTCCCCTCACCACCTCCGCTCATCGACCTGCTTTCCCCTTTCTGCTTCCGCCGCCCTGAAGTCAGTCTGCGACTCTGCGCTCTCGCTCCGGCGCACTCCCCTCCCTCCCTGCGCCATCCGCCACCCCTGAACCGCCAGCCACTATTGTCAATCTCCCTGCGCCTCTCCGCTCCAATCCCTCTTCGGTCTCAGCGGACAACGGACTCCCTCCAGGGAGCTTGCTGCCCGGGTACGAAAAGCATGCGACATAGGGACAAGGTGTCTAGGAATGTTGCCCCGCCCGACGAGGGAAATGTCAACTCACAAACAATCCCGCCCAGGAAAACCGCTGCCCGGAGCAGAAAAAAACTAAACCCGTTGAGATTTTCCGCACTAAGCTGCGCTGTCTATTAAATACCAATCCAGCTTCGTGTGTGTTTGTCGACGAGGCTTTGCAAAGTCTGCTTGCTATTCCGCTTTCTGAGGTCCATCAAATTTCAGACCGTCACGCTCGAGCTTGCTCGACTCGCCAGTCAATTTCCTGAGCCTCAGCCCACTCGCCTGTTTTGCAGCAATTGGAGTGAGACTCCAGCCTCAAGTGCTTGTGCTTATTCTAGTCACCAATTGGAGCTGAAGACTCTGATCTGTGTATAACGCAACGAGCTTTCGGTCACATTCCAATTCTGTGGCTGGTGCAGACGCTTCAGTCAGAATCCTTCCCTTTTACTTGAGCAACCAAACATCGCTCGTGTGGCCGCGATTCTCGTCGCCGTGATTCGCGCTCCTTGTAATCCCCACGCGACCGCACTGGCCAGTCCCTCGGGGTCTGGTCCGTGCAAACACATTGGCCACCACGGCGTTTACGGCGGGTAACGCGGGAAACCGATACGCACACACGTTCCAGCTGGAGACCGCGGGAAAGCTGTGCCTGGGCGCCGTTTCCGCGCACGGTGGTAGGGGAGCTCTTCCGTCTGAGGGGGGAAGTCCCTCGGACCTCCTTTTTCTGGCAGGAGGAGGAAGCGTCACTCCCGTGTTCGTCGCAGACTGAACCGCGGCTGTAGTTATATTTTTCTGCTCGAGTCGCTGTTTAGCCTGCTTAGGGTTCCCTGAGGTACATTTAGGGAGGGAAACTGCGAAGAAACCCGCAATCGTTTTCAGTGGAGGGAAGTGTTAGACGCTTTCTGAAGCAGCTTAAGTTCCTCGGAGATTCTCCGACACTCTTTCGTCGTCACGATGCTGACGATTAAGAAGGTTCCGACAGTGGTCTCCCTGAACCAGGAGGAGGACCAGCCCGCGGGTTGCGGTCGCCGCTGTCTGAATACCTGCTGCACTATTGGTACGTCCCACCTCTGGATCCCACTTTCCTATCCCACTTCCCGATCCCACCTCCCGATCCCCCCTTTCGATCCCACCTTCAGACCCACGTTCAAACCACCCCCTGCTGTCTTTTATTACGGTTTGCTGGTTCAATCACACACTCGGTTTCCGGACCACTTTGGACCACGCGTGTGACTCCTATACTTAGAACCCATTCTCAATTCGCTAACCCTATATTGCCACTTCAACATTCTTGCATCCTCCTTCTATATCGCCAACTTCAGGTGCCCGCATGCCTCTGTACGCTTACGCGAAGCGTCCCTGCACCAAGCCGGAGCGCATTCAGTCCTTCACGGAGCTGGACGGAGTTCCAGGCTTCCAGCCCGGGTTTCTCGGGAACACCACGAGCTTCGCGTCGTACGACGACCTGCTGTCGATCCGCGAGTCGCTGTCGTCGTCCGACGAGGACTCGCTGTCGTCCGGCGGCGCGAGCGACATTCAGGACGATGACGCCTTCTCGCTGCGCAAGCACATCACATCCGAGGTAAGGCGCTCATCGTTCTTGGTGGTCACTGTTGCGAAGCTTGGATCCTTTTTTTAAGCGGGATGCGACCGAGCGCTTGGAGTTTCGCGTAGCATGCTGGGTGTTCTCTTCTGTCCTGATATTGTTTTTCCACCCTTCCTTTCCCCTGTTATTCTGATTTGTTTTCCAGTGGGAGAAGAAGTTCCAGGAGGGGCTGTTCCGCTATGACGTGACAGCATGCGAGTCAAAGGTACGTCTTAAAGAATAAGCAGATCAGAGCATTCATTCTAAAAATGCACACTGAGGTGTACTGGGGAACATAAAGTGAAAGTACAGGGGGCGTGTATCGATTCAATAATGACGGAACCAAAATTTGCACAATAACAGAGAATGCGGTCCTTTCTCGTACATTGTGCAGGTTATCGAGGGTCGACTGGGCTTCATTGCACAGCTGAACGAGGGGAGGCACTCCAAGAAGCGTCCCACCGAGTTTCGCGTGGACAAGGTGCTGCAGGCGTTTGACGCTGGCAAGTTCAACTTCACCAAGGTCGGGCAGAACGAGGTGCTCTTCCGCTTCGAGGAAGGCAAGGACGAGGAGAGCCGCTTCTATGAGGCAGCTGTTGTGGAGGAGAGCCCCAGCCTCATGGTCATTAATGTAAGCTCAGCTTGCACTATAACCCATGCAAATTTCTTTTCAGGGTTTCTTCTCCCGGATTGTAAGGTTTGTTGAGTTCAGATCCATGGGTCCAGAGTAAGTAGCCTCTCAGTTGAAGTTTTGGACTTTTTACCAGTGACTTGCTTCTTTGTGCTCTTTCTTGCTTCCCCCATTGACTATGGCAATGTGCTTCTGGTTACACTTGTGCTTCACAAATCCCCCCAGCCTCCTCATGTCTTTTGGTAGAGTTGATTATTCTAACCTTTGCTCACTCCATTTTGCTCTTTCCTCCTACCCTCAGGTGTCTCCCATTGACTATGGCCACGTGCTGCTGGTTCCCCGCGTGCTCGACAAGATTCCCCAGCGCATGGACGAATCCAGCCTCCTCATGGCTCTCCGTCTAGCCGCGGAGGTCAACGACCCTGCCTTCAGGATCGGGTACAACAGCCTCGGCGCCTTTGCAACAATCAACCACCTGCACTTCCAGGCCTACTTTCTCGACCTACCCTTTGCTATCGAGCGCGCATCTTCGAAGGAGATCGCGGCTTCGACGAATGAGGTCAAGGTTGGGGAGCTCGTGAATTATCCAGTGAAGACGCTGGTGTTCCAGGCGGGTGCTTGCCTCGAGCAGATGGCATCGGCTGCTGCAGCTGCGTGCTGCAAGCTCCAGGAAGGAAATATTCCCTTCAACTTGTTTATTGTGGACAGGGGCACCCGGCTGTTCCTCATTCCACAGGTACATTTCTCAAGTTCTCCTTGATCATTGCCTCCTGTGCTTCAACTTTCAAGGCTTTGGGCTTACTAGTGTTATCTGTGAGAGCTCTATCACTGGTTAAAACCTGGCCTGATCCCTCTCTTTCTCCCTTCCCTATTGCAGAGGTACGCCGAGAGGCAGGCAAGGGGTGAGATAAGCCAAGAGCTTCTTGACACTCAGGTGAACCCTGCAGTGTTTGAAATTTCCGGCCACATTGTGTGCAAGCGCCGGGAGGATTACGATAATGCTTCTGAGGAATGGACCTGGAAGCTTCTGGAAGCAACGTCCCTCACCGAGGAGGGGTTTGAAGTCGTCAGGAAGATTTCTGTGGAAGCGCTGGCAGCGACTGCTGCCGAGTTTGCTGAGATTGGGATGGGTGGTGTGGTTGGGAAGGGAAAGGTGGAGTTTGTGAGTGAGGCTGGTGCTTGGGTTGATTTTGCGGCTAAGAAGGGTGGTGTGGTTCAGCAAGCTCTTCAGCTTGCATAGGCTGTGTTGCATACTTTCATGTACTATTACATTCTGTTTACCTTATTCGTTTGACCATTTTATCCCCTAGCTCATGCTCTGGTACCGGTATTGTACAAAGCGGGCATCTCTCAGCTGAGAAATGAAAGTGGAGAAGCTTCTCTGGTAATTACCAAAACTCCTGATTTGGCGCATGGTTATATTCGCCAATCCACATGGGCCATGTACTTGGCGCAGAGCAGGACATTGAACCAATCACCAACCAACAGTCCAGATGCTCGGTTTCTTCAGCGACATTAAACTGCTATAGACATTTTTGTATCTTCTCAAACCGCAAAGAACCATTCTAAACTCCAAGGAAACATCTGCCAGCCAGGACAACATTCCTTCTCTCAATCGACCTGTAGATTCATCAAACTCGGCCCGGAAATGAGATTCATCAACAAGCTGTGGTGGCTGTCGTGTCGAACGAACCTTTCAAAGCTTTGTCTCGGTAATTCCGTTGTCAGCCTGGATTTGTTTTTTTGTTTTTTTTGTTTTTTTTTTTTTAATCATGCTTCGTTACATTTCAACAAGCATACAGACATGCATAAACCCTTCCTAGAAGTGTCTTACTACCTCAAACATCAAAAGACCATCGCCAAAACCCGAAACAAAGTATTGCTTCCTAAGACATCTACAGCCGCATGTCGACCAAGTAGGGCACGTCCACCCATGGTGCTCCCTCTCCAAACTCCTGCTCCCCACCCCCTCGCTCTACCCACTCCGCCTCGGACTGACCCAACGTGTATGCCGCCCGCAAAAGAATCACCCGAGCCTGTGCCTTCTGCAAAGCTACCCCTACCGCGGCTGTCAAGGACCCCACCAAGTATTCCGAGAAACCCGAGCTGTTGCCCCTTCCCACACCTTTGTTAAGAGCCACCTTTACTTGAACCTCCCCCTGCTGCCGTAACCACTGTCGAAAGCTTCCCCCCAAGCAACCCCAAGTCTCAAGAATCAACGGGAAGAAACGAATCCCCCTGTGCTGCCGCAGAAAAGGTTGATAATCCGTCGCCTTCCTCTTCTCTCGCTCCTTGGCAGCAAAACCTACTGTCCGCCCACACTGCCCATGCTGCTGCACCGGTAGCGAAACCGGATCCACGACGCTCACCTCGAGCGCATGTTTTTCCCCGTCCATTGGTTTCCTAACCGCCACATCCACTCTCTTCCCCGGCAGAAGCGTGTCATCCTCGATCGTAACCACCCCACCTGATGCCTTGGCTATCTTAGCAACAACGAGCTTCACTGCATCATGAACACGAGACGGGGCGTACTGGTACTTGCACCGAAGAGCATGGTGCGGATTTGACGGGTCCTTGAACTCCACCCCGCAAACACACTTGCCAGCAACCAGAAGCTGGTGGACGGGAAGGCCCAAACGGATTGCCGCCGAAATGCCCCACTCCACAGGGGTGAAAGTTGCGTCATCATGCGCTGGAACTGCGGACACCCATGCTGCCGAACCCGGGCCCTGAAGGGAAGTCAAACGGGCCAAGGTAGCATCATCGCGGGCCATGCGCCGCAGAGACTGAAGACTTTCAACCGCCAAGCGACGCTGCTGCGCTGGGAAAAGCTGGAGGGGGGGATTTGTAGTGCAGAGCCCCAAACTCGGCAATTCCTGCGTGACAACAGGCGGGAGCTGGTCAACAGGCGGGACTGGATTTGTTGTGATTTCTGTCCTTCAGTTGTGCATTTATGTTCAGAATCCAGCTCGCTCCATTACGAAAGATAACGTACTAAGTGGTTCATGCCTGTGTGCGTGCGAGCTTTCTATTGTGCTTCCGTTCTCTCGGGTAGCAGGCACATCAATCCAGGTCGTGCTCTAGTTAACTCTAGATTCACCAGTTACTTTTCAAGGAGACTCAGTCAGCCTCATCGATTAAACATCCCCGCATTGGTGGGAAGAAAGTTTCGCGCAAGCAGGACGCCTGCCGTACGGATCGCTTCCACCAGTGTCAGGCCCTTACAGTCCGTACGATTTAGAATGGCGGCGTGTCAGGATCCCGTACGTATGCAAGTCGATGTCGATTTCCGTCCTGCTGACGTCATTGAGATCGCAGAAGCGGCGGGACGCGCTATCCTTGAAGTTTACAACAGCCACAAAGAGTGAGTGGGGTAGCAATAGTTGCTGGTCTGGCGGATTTGCGGAAGAAGTGGAAGGAAGCGAGCGAGAAACAGCAGGGGTGCGAACCAGAGCCGAAAGGACAGGTGACAAGGCCGTGAGAAGCTCGCTATTGAACCGATAGAGTGGGGGGGTGACGGGGAGTAGAAACAGATAAGTAGGAGGAGATGTAGCGTCGCTGCATCCCTTCATTCTCGCATTTCCCCCTCTCCCAGCAGACCAACTTGCGACCCTTCCCATGTTTCTCATCATCCATCCCCTCCCCCCCCGTGCTTCCCCTGATCGTTGTGATCCTCTGTTTGTGTGTACCAGCGACTGGGGAGTGAGCGTGAAGTCGGACCACTCTCCGCTGACTGACGCTGACTAGAAGGCCAACACGTTAATATGCAGCGAGCTAGCGCGGATCACGCCGCACGTGCCGATCGTCAGCGAAGAGACCAAGCTGGTGCCGTATTCTGTCAGGAAGGAGTACCAGCTGTGGTGGTGTGTGGATCCGTTAGACGGCACGAAAGAATTCATCAAGCGGAATGGACAGGTGAGCTAGTAACGCGGACAAAGACCGAGCTGGTGTTCTATCCTGTGAGGAAGGAGTACCCGCTGTAGTGGTGCGTCGAGTCGTTAAATGGCACGAAAGGATTTATTACGAGTAAAGGGGATATGTTGATATGGATTCAGTTCAGGAGGCAAATGTGGATTCAGACTGAACTGATTGAATGGTGATTGTTTGAGCAATGGGATGGTGTGCATTTCAGAACCATCATTCTTCGTCCCTATCACACCTCCTACATGTGCAACGTAACTCAACCTTCTCTTTTCTTTTTTTGTTGAAACATGAAACCGGTGATTATTGCCCTAGTCACATAGAGCCACTCGATCAGAGAGCAATTCTCTCTGCATCAGCCGAAGTGTGCTCCAGCAGTGCTGCACTTCCAGTATGAATGAACAAGACCTTCCAGCAGACCCTTGGAATACCACTGATCTGTCTTCCAGGTCCTGAATTCCGAGCCTCTGGTCACATTTCTGATTTCTCGTTCCCCATTTTCCCCTCCTTATCCCTTCCGTTTCCCCCTCCTTTTCCATTTTCCCTCCCTCTTTCCCAATGTGCAACGCAGTTCACAGTGAACATTGCTCTGGTGAAAGGCGATCGTCCCATTCTAAGGGTGGTCCACACGCCCTGCCTTAAGAAGACGCACTGGGCCGTTGCTGGTAAAGGAGCTTTCCTGCGGGACCATTCTAGCCAATCAGATTCATCGTCTCTGCCCGAGGATAAGCCGATCCGGGCAGCTGAATATACAGATGCCGACCCGGGGCTGGTGATCATGGGGTCGCTGTCTCACAGCACGCCCGAGACAGAGAATTTTATTGGGCAGTTTAAGGACCCGAAAGTGGAGGCTATGGGCAGCTCGTTGAAATTTATGAGGGTTGCAGAGGGTTCAGCTCACGTGTACCCAAGACTGGCTCCTACATCAGAATGGGACACCTGTGCTTCTCAGGTACCGTACCTCACTATGCACTCCTCTCTTCCCCTCTCTGAATGTAATCATTTGTACCCAAGACTGGCTCAACATCAGTGTGGGACACTTGTGCTTCTCAGGTATTTCCAATACACTCCTCCTTTCTCCCTGCCTGCTCTCATTTCTGATTTCACTCATCCCCGCATGTAATCATTTGTAACCGTGACTGGCTCTTACATCAGAATGGGACACCTGTGCTTTACGGGTATTTCCATTACACTCCTCTTTTCTCCCTTCCCGCTCCCACTTCCTTTCTCCCACCTAATCTTGTGTAAGCACGGCTGGATCTTACATCAGAATGGGAAGCATGTGCACCTTGGGCACCCAGTACACCATTCCCTTCTATGCTCACCCTCCTCCCCGCTTTTCCCCCTCTTCTCACCACGTTACTTCAATCCCTACATCTTCTAAGCCGAATGCGTCCTGAAAATGAGGTTGGAAGCATTGCCTTGCTATGAGTGTCTCTGGGTTGAGTGATGTCCCGTAATTCCCGCTCATCCTTCACCCGTTCTCTTTCCTCATTCTCCTTTTCCAGATCATCGTTGAAGAGGCTGGAGGGAAGGTGCTGCAATGGCCCTCAAAGGAACCTGTAGTATACCGAAAGGAAAACATTCTGAACCCTCACTTTGTTGTTTTTGGTGCTCGGAAAGAGGCTCAGTGAGAAGGATGCTGTTGTACGAATGTAGGTGCACATTGTAGCTCGTTGCACATGTGCACCTACAATGTGCACGTTGTGAAACACAAGGTCCGTTGTTCATTATACAATGATATGTATGTGTTCTGCTATTGTACTGAACCCACCTACCCTGTAGTTTTCAGCAATATCAAAAGCAAGAGTATAGGTGTCTGCAGCAGTCCAAGGCTGGAAACGTATGATCCAAGGCTTCCAGTAGTGGATTGTATGGCTGAACTGTGATTCCCGGTGCTAAGCTTCGCGCCACAGTCAACAAATATGCTAAAAACGCAACATTCGCGGTCGGTAAAAAACAGCGTGTCAGAATAGCCATGTTTCCTTCTTGCAAGTCAGCTCCCTATTGTCAAGGGTCAACAAATTATCTCCTT
Source organism: Closterium sp. Naga37s-1 (assembly GCA_947471745.1). Classification (NCBI taxonomy): domain Eukaryota; kingdom Viridiplantae; phylum Streptophyta; class Zygnematophyceae; order Desmidiales; family Closteriaceae; genus Closterium; species Closterium sp. Naga37s-1. The sequence goes on from CANJKZ010000511.1 coordinate 643,529, forward strand.
AGCAATGTCCCCTCCCCTCACCCATACCTCAATTTCTCCCTTCCCATGCACCCCCATCTCGCGCCCCTTCCCGCCCATCACCATCCCCCGACCACACCTCATCTTTCTCAACCCCGTCCCCTTTCCCACAACCCACCCCTCATCTCCCCTTGGTCTATCAGTACATTCCTTTTGGTCTCATGCCGCACTCAATCTGGCTGCTTGCTAATACCTCACTCCCCAGCTGCTGTCTGTGTCTTGTGGCTGCTTGCAAATACCTCGCTCTTGAACTGCTTTCTGAGTGACTGCTTGCCTGGCTCTCTCTATGTGAGTGCTTGCATTGCAGCATCTCATTTGACTCCTCAGCTGCCTGATCTGGCACGTGGCTGCATGTGATGTGAATGCTGCTCGTGTCAGTCAGAACAGATCATATTAGGTCAGATTAGATCCAGTCAGTGAGTCCCTTTGGTCTCTAAATCTGCGTCTCTCCTCTTCTCTCCCATGATCTCCTGTCATAACCGACACGGGTCGTCAGCGTAAAGTCGGACCACTAATTTAAATGCTTCGATCCTCCGACCCTGCTCATACTTACTTCTATCCTGTGATCCCCCTATTGTCTCTCTCCTCTCTCCTGTCCAACCAGCGACTGCATCGCGAGCGTGAAATTCGGATCACTCTCCGCCGATCGACGCTGGCTCAAAGCGACGCGTTAATCCGCAGCGAGCTAGCGCGGATCACGCCGCGCGTGCCGGCTCCATTCGTCGGCGAGGAGACTAAGCTGCTGTGGTAATTCGTCAGGAAGGAGTGCGCGAATCCGTTAAACCCGATGTCTAAGAACAAGTACTTTGAAGCTGCAAGTAAAAAATAATATTACTCTACGGCGAAGAAGAGGATTGTTTGGCGATTCAGTGAATGGCGTTGCTGGACTTCGCATGAACAGGGTTTGTTATCTTCTTAGCTGCAGTTATTGAGAGGAGTAATTTTCGTTGCCTGCCAGAAACTTGTAGCTGTAAAGTACAAGCCATAGTTATAACGCGAAGTCCGCGAAAAACAACTGTATTTGGATGAAGATTAACAAGTCCTAGCTGAGAATGTCTAAAAGTAGTCAACCGCGACGCTAACTTGTAGAAGTATAATCTTCAGATCCTCAGCTGCTCGTCCTTCGGATGCTTGAAACGGCTTCTAAGTCCTTCAGATCCAAAGCTGCTCGCCCGTCTTCTTGACCCCTCTTGGCCGCTAGAGGCAAATGCCTCTAGCGTTACACCCGCACACCACGTTGAGGTGAGGGCCATTCGTGCGGGATCTGTTTGGGAAGGGGAAACACGTAAAATGCTTGAAAAGGGGGGAGACGGTTAGGTTTACGGCCATGGGCAGATATAAAAAGAATTAGCTCAAGCAGAAGCTCCTCGGTTGTCAGAAGTTGCCAGGTTGAGCGGTGGGAGGGAATCGAGGAGGAGGAGGGTGGCCCAGAAAATTCCCCCAAAACCCAAAAACCGTCCCAAAAAATCTACCCAAAAAAACCCAACCAGCCCAAAAAATCCCAAAAGTCCCAAAGATGTAGGTGGCCGATGCGAAAGCTGCGGAAGGGACGGGGACAGGGGGAGGGGGGATGGTTGGGGGGGGGGGGGAGTCAAACACGTTGCTCGCTCGCTCCTATCTCCGGCTCAAGCTCCGCGCTTCAACTCCGCGCTCAGGCACCGTGCTCCTGCACCGCGCTCGCCCCGGCCTCTCTGCTCTGCACCACAGACGACAGACAAAAAACGTTAGATACTTCGGAAAACAAAAACGAGTACAGTGAAAGCGACGACACCTTACAAGGACAGGGCCGCTAGTGATGCCGTCAGCTACCGTTGACGTCGGCGTAGACGTTGCCAGGTTGACCAGCGGGAGGGAATCAAGGAGGAGAGCGGCCCGGCGAAATGACGCGTGTTGGCGGAAATCTGGGTTCTTCTAATTTTATCGACACAAATTAACGCGATCTCTCCACGACGGCGTATCTCTGAATTTGATGGACCTTGTTTCCGCGCGTCCTATCCGAGCGATTTTCCTCCCTTCTTCTCCGAATTTCGGGCAGCCGATGGGAATTTGCGTGAAACCACAAACAGTCATGAATACAATGTTTTACGGTACATTCAAAATATCGCCGCGCGTAACGATATTTTCAAGGTACCGTAAAACAATGTCATCGTGACTGTTTGTGATAGTACGCAAATTCCCAAGGGTTGCCCGAAATCTGGAAAGGAAGGGCGGGAAAATCGCGCGGAAAGGGCGAGCGCAAACGCCGTCCATCGAAGTCAGAGAAAAGCCGACGTGGCGAGGTCGCGATAATTTGAGTCGATGAAATTGACAGAAACAAAACTTTCGCCGACGCGTGTCATTTCGCCACCGCGCTCGCTCCAGCCTCTCTGCACCACATACGACGACAAAAATCGTCAGATATTTCGGAAAACAAAAACGAGGAGTAAAAGCGACGACACCATTACCATGACCGCGCTGCTGATGACGTTGACGTCGGCGTAGACGTTGACGTTGACGCCGGAAGGGTCAGTGGGAAGCGAGAGGGGGCGGCGGAAGAGGGTACACCTAACCACCGCTATTTTCAACTCCGAACCCTTGCACTGTTCCCGCGTTTCGAAGATACCCTGCACGCATTCGACTAATTCAGTTGGGCACTTGGGGAACTTGGGCTACGAAGCACCCCGATTTTCAATGTTAAGAAACGCATGAAAGCAAATCTGAGAAGGGGCGCTTTTGCTGTTGCGAATTCCCTTGTGCCACCTCTACTCTTTTTGGGTGCCTGGAACCAACCCACTGTGAAATCAGTGTGAAAATTCCGACTCCCACACAACCCTCGCTCAAAGATTCTAGAAAGGGTGCATACCCACTTGCACAAGTGGGGATGAAAATAGACGGAAAGAAAATAGCGGTGGTTAGGTGTATCCAGGCGGGGGCTGCCCTTCACCACCCTCTCCGCCACCCCCTGCCCCCCTCGCTCCCACAACCCCGCCGGTTCTTCCCCGAAAGCCTCTGACAGCTGAAGCACAGGGCGAAGCAACGGCATCACGGTACCACGGCGGAGAGAATCTCAAAACTGGAAAGCGACGACGAGAAATGGAAGCGACGAGAGAAGCGCCGGGAGAATCGCCGGGAGAATTGCCGGGAGAAGCGCCGGGAAGCAACGCGTCATGCGTCCGCATGCGCCGTGCGCCATTCTCCGTGCGCCATCCGCCGTTGGCCATCGCCGTGCGCCGTGCGCCTGAAGAATCGCCACGCGACGCGCCATGATACACCCGCGTATGCCAACGCGCCATATGCGCACCCCGTGTGACGCGCCATCGTAGCCGTGCGTCGCCGTCCGCCGTTCTGCAGGAAGCGAGGAACGCCGTTAGAATAAATTCGTTAAAAACTACGAGTAGAATGAAAACGAGGAAACAAGAAACCAAAGCGAGTGAGGAAACAACCCGAGCGAGGAGCTGCCGTCGGAGAATCCGGTGAAGGAGCATCCGCTTGCGACGTGAGACTCGCCGTCGCCGTCCGCCGCTTGCGAAAGCATGATGCCTTTCGTGCCTCCATGCGTCGCCATGTGCCTGCATGAAATCAGTAAAAATAATATCCGTTAAAAAACCGCCAAGAGGAAGGAACAACAGAATGAAATTAAACGAAACGGTCAACTTTCGAGAGACACGTTACCTCAGCCCACGTGTGTCGGCGCCGCTGGTGAGCCATCAGCCGTCAGCGAACGAAAGGCCCATCAGCCGTCGCCGTTCGTTTGCGACGCGAGCCATGTCGTCGCCGTCCGCTTGCGACGCGAGACACGCCTGTCGTCAACGCCGCCGTCAACGTCAACGTCCGCCGTCATTTGTCGTCAACGTCTGCGCGGCCGGAGAAAGAGGTCGGCGAGGTCTGCAGGAAGACAAGGACACACGTTAGTACTAGTATTGGGAAAAAAACATGAATAAAGGATATAGAACAGAAAGATCTATTGGCGAAATGCTCTTGAAAGTCAACTCACCTCGCTATCATCGGCGCTTTCATGTCCACCGGCGAGTGCGACCGTGAGGCATCCTCTCACAGGCGAAAGCTCCGCAGGCGGCGAACTTGGCAGCGAAAGCTCCGCAATCACGACGGGGAAAGCACCAGTCGGCGGCGATTGTTCCGCGATTACGACGGGGAAAGCACCAGTCGGCGGCGATTGTTCCGCGATTACGGCGGCGATTGTTCCGCGATCACGACGGGGAATGCTCCAGTCGGCGGCGATCGTTCCGCGATTACGACGGGGAAAGCTCCAGTCGGCGGCGATTGTTCCGCGAAAACGATGGGGAAAGCTCCAGTCGGCGGCGATTGTTCCGCGATTACGACGGGGAAAGCACCAGTCGGCGGCGATTGTTCCGCAATTACGATGGGGAAAGCTCCAGCCGGAGTTCTTGAATTAGGCTTCAAGGAAACTTGACTTGCATGCTCCAATCGGCGGCGAAAGCTCCAGTTGTCTGCAGGAAAACGAGGATGGAGTTAGAGCCACCTCAAACGGAAAAATCAAGTATGAAGCGGATCGATTCAGAGCATAACGGGCGAAAAACGGTTCATGAACGAAATAAAAAAACAACTGCTTACCTCCACTCGAGCGACGATAAAGGTTGCGCCAGCAGCCACTCGAGCCATCGGAGCGCCATCGGAGCGCCATCGGAGCGCCTTCATAGACTTCCAGGTCTTCGGGAGCAAGGAGAACACCTTCGAAGACTTCGAGGGAACTTCGGCGTAGCAGGGAACTCCGGCGTTAAGACTTTGCCGCGTAGAAACTCCGGCCATTGAAGCTCGTGCAGCAACTCTTGCAATTTTCCATCCACTCTGTATCGAGCCAGCCGCCCTCCTCCCTCCACCTTCTCCCCCTGCTCCTTGATCCGCTGCCATACCTGCTGACCCGCCTCCTTGAGAGTTATGCTGTCACGCTACAGGAAAAGTAGAGGGAGGGGGTATACGGATGACGGATGGATAGATCATAGGGCAGATGGATGGATGGATGATGGATGGATGGATGATGGATGGATGCACAGAGAGTGATGATGGATGAATGATGGATGATTGATGGATGGATGGATGATGGATGGGTGCACATAGAGAGTGATGATGGATGAAATGTACGGCATGCATCCACGTCAAACTCCTTATGAGGTGCCTCAAAAAAGCATACTGTTGCAGCGCCTAAAGATAACATAGAGAGTGATGATGGATGAAATGTACGGCATGCATCCACGTCAAACTCCTTATGAGGTGCCTCAAAAAAGCATACTGTTGCAGCGCCTAAAGATAACATAGAGAGTGATGATGGATGAAATGTATGGCATGCATCCACGTCAAACCTACTAACTCCATTCCTTCCCCTCGGGTCCTCTGTCCTCACCTCAAGTCTTTTGAGGCGCCTCAAAAGGTGTATTTTGAGGCGCCAATTAACTCCATTCCTTCCCCTCGGGTCCTCCGTCCTCACCTCAAGTCTTTTGAGGCGCCTCAAAAGGTGTATTTTGAGGCGCCAATTAACTCCATTCCTTCCCCTCGGGTCCTCCGTCCTCACCTCAAGTCTTTTGAGGCGCCTCAAAAGGTGTATTTTGAGGCGCCAATTAACTCCATTCCTTCCCCTCGGGTCCTCCGTCCTCACCTCAAGTCTTTTGAGGCGCCTCAAAAGGTGTATTTTGAGGCGCCAATTAACTCCATTCCTTCCCCTCGGGTCCTCCGTCCTCACCTCAAGTCTTTTGAGGCGCCTCAAAAGGTGTATTTTGAGGCGCCAATTAACTCCATTCCTTCCCCTCGGGTCCTCCGTCCTCACCTCAAGTCCCAAAAACTGCTTGAGCATTGGGGATGGTTCTCTAGCAGGGGCCTCTCCTTTCCCTGAGCTACTACCAGCCTCGTTTCCATCACCTCCTACCCAACCTAATTGGTTGAATGGATCAATCCCCAAACCCCTGTGCCCTCACCTCAAGTGCCAGAAACTGCTTGAGCATCGGGGATGGTTGTCTAGCAGGGGCCTCTCCTTTCCCTGAGCTACTACCAGCCTCGTTTCCATCACCTCCTGCTGTGGCCTTCACTGTTGCTCCTTTTTGTTTTGCTGCTCGACCTGCTCCCACTGCTCCTGCTGCTCCCGCTGCTTCTGCTGCCCCTGTTCCTGCCCCTGCTACTCTTGCTGTTTTTTTTGCTGCTCCTCCTCCTTTTCCTGCTGAGTCCTGCCCTGCTTCGTCCTGCTTAGACCTGTCCCCCTCACTATCAACAATCTGCATATGCTGCGATACAAGCTTCTGGAGGCCAAAGAAATGAGCCTCATCAACCCCAAAGAGGGTTCTCAGCTTGTCATCAAAGGCTGCTGAGTTGGGTCCAGCCTGAAGGTTGTTGGCTTTAATGTAGTTCCACACAAGGGTCGTTGCTTCGAGGATGCTCAGCTGCTCGTGCTGTGAGATGGGGAATGGAGGGAGGGAGGGAGGGAGGGAGGGAGGGAGGGAGGGAGGGAGGGAGGGAGGGAGGGAGGGAGGGAGGGAGGGAGGGAGGGAGGGAGGGAGGGAGGGAGGGAGGGGGGGGGGGGGGAAGGGAGGGAGGGAGGGAGGGAGGGAGGGAGGGAGGGAGGGAGGGAGGAAGGGAGGGAGGGAGGGAGGGAGGGAGGGAGGGAGGGAGGGAGGGAGGGAGGGAGGGAGTGAGGGAGGGAGTGAGGCAAGTAGCACAGGGAAGCCTCAGCTTGCCGTCAAACGCTGCTGAGTTGGGCCCGGCTTGAAGGTTGCTGGCCTTGACGTAGTTTTACACGAGGCTCGTTGCTTCAAGGATGCTCAGGTGCTCGCGCTGTAGGAGGGGGGGTCTGGAGAGGAGGGGAGGGGAGAGGGGGAAAAGAAATGGGGAGAACTCCAGTTGCTCCCTTGCGTCCTTGAAATTCCTAGAATTTGGTACCAACCATGTTCAACCGATCTCAAACGATCTCAACCGTTCCCAACCATTCTCCACCCAAACTGCTCTCACTCACCTTCCCAATGATCTCTTTCAGTTGCTCGGATGGCCGTCTAGGAAGCGGCCTTCCCAGAAGCCTGTCTGAGAAGGCCGGGTCAGACGCACCAGCTCAGTTGCTTTGCTGCTCGACCTACTCCCGCTGCTCCTGCTGCTCCCGCTGCTTCTGCTGCCCCTGCTCCCGTCTAGGAAGCGGCCTTCCCAGAAGCCCGTCTGAGAAGGCCGGGTCAGACGCACCAGCTCAGTTGCTTCCTCGCCTGATGAAGGTTTTCTTACCAATTCCTATATTCCATACCAACCATTTTCAACTGCTTTGAATCGTTCTTATCTCCTTCAGTTGCTCAGACAACCTTCTGGGAAGCTGCTTCCGCTGTGCAAGCTCCTTAATCAACCCTCCTCAACCGTTTTCAACCTAATTAAAATTCACTCACCTCCTTCCCGATGATCTCCTTCAGTTGCGCAGACGGCCTTCTGGGAAGCTGCTTCAGACGAATAAGCTCCGATCCTCCCTTGCTTGCTCTGACATAATTGCTCTGTTTCCCTACTTTAGCAGTTTCCTTGCCCAGTTTAGAAGCTTCGTTTTCCACTTGAGAAGCTTCCTTCCCCACTTGAGAAGCACCACTTGAGCAGCTTCCTTCCCCGCTTCAGAAGCTTCCTTTCCCACTTTGGAAGCTTTCTTCCCCACATGAGAAACTTTCCTCCCCGCTTCAGCAACTTCCTGCATGTGTGGTAGCAGCAGCCCCGGCACTTTCGTGGAATGTGCCCCGTCAACCCCAAAGGGAGCCCCATCAAGGCTTTCAGAAATCAGAGCACCGTCAGAACTCTCAACTTCCTTCATGTGCGGCAGCAGCAGTCCCGGCACTTTAGTGGAATGCGCCGAGTCAACCCCAAAGAGCGCCCTCAGCTTGTCGTCAAAGGCTGCTGTGCGGCTTCCGGTCTTGAGGTTGTGTGCTTTCACATAGTCCCACACTAGCCGTGTTGCTTCGAATATGCTCAGCTGCTCGTGCTGTGGGAAGGGGGGGGGTGGGAAGGGAGGCCAGTAGAACAGGGAGGGGAAGGGACTGGTCTTGAGGTTGTGTGCTTTCACATGGTCCCACACTAGCCGTGTTGCTTCGAATATGCTCAGCTGCTCGTGCTGTGGGATGGGGGGGGGTGGGGAGAGGGGAGTGGGGAGGGGAGGGGGTGGGGAGGGGAGAGGGGAGTGGGGAGGGGAGGAGGTGGGGAGGGGAGAGGGGAGTGGGGAGGGGAGGGGGTGGGGAGGGGAGAGGGGAGTGGGGAGGGGAGGGGGTGGGGAGGAGAGAGAGGACATGAGGCAAGTTGCACAGGGAGGGGATGAGAGGCAAGTCAGCCCTCCTCTACCATTCTCAACCGTTTTCAACCCAGATCAATCTCACTCACCTCCTTCCCAATGATCTCCTGTAGCTGTTCCAATGGCCTCCTGGGAAGGCGGTTCTGCTGGGGAAGCCATTCTCAACCACACTCTACCGTTCTCAACCCAACTCAATCTCACTCACCTCCTTCCCAATGATCTCTTGTAGTTGTTCCAATGGCCTCCTGGGAAGGCGGTTCTGCTGGGGAAGCCATTCTCAACCACACTCTACCGTTCTCAACCCAACTCAATCTCTCTCACCTCCTTCCCAATGATCTCTTGTAGCTGTTCCAATGGCCTCCTGGGAAGGCGGTTCCGCCGTGCAAGCTCTGCTCCTCCTTGGCTTCCATCCCTGGCTTCCTTGTTGCACTGCTCCTACTCACCAACCAACCCATCTCAACCACTCTCAACCGTTCTCAACGCACGCTCACCTCCTTCCCAACGATCTCATTTAGCTGTTCCGACGGCCTTCTGGAAAGCAGGTTCCGCAGTGCAGCTCCATTATCAACCCTCTTCAACCGATTTCAACCCGAATCAATCCCTCTTACCTCCTTCCCAACGATCTCCTTTAGCTGTTCCGATGGCCTTCTGGAAAGCAGGTTCCGCCGTGCAGCTCCGCTCCTCCTTTGTGCCTTCCGGTTCTCGACCGCTCTTAACCGCTCTTGACCGTTATCTATCCAAATTAATCTCACTCACCTCTTTCCCAATAACCTCGTTTAGCTGTTCCGATGGCCTTCTAGGAAGCAGGTTCCTCCGTGCAAGCTCTGCTCCTCCTTTACGCCCTCTGGTTCGCGACCATTCTCACCTCCTCCCCAACCCTTCTCAACCGTTCTCAGCCCACACTACAAACTCTCTCACCTCTTTCCCAATAATCTCCTTCATCTGTTCCGATGGCCTTCTGGGAAGCCGGTTCCTCCGTGCAATCTCTCAACCACTCTCAACCGTTCTCAACCCGCACTCACCTCCTTCCCAATGATCTCCTTCAGCTGTTCCGATGGCCTTCTGGGAAGCCGGTTCCTCCGTGCAATCTCTGCTCCTCCAAGGCTTGCCAGAACTTTCATGCGCTGCTGCTCCAGCCGAAGCTTAACCTCTTGAGCTGTCTCCCCCTTCCCCCTCTCCCCTCCTCAGTATCCCCTCGCTCCTGGTCCTCCTCCCCTCCTTCCCTGGCCGCTTTTCCCTCCTTTCCAGCCTCTTCTCCAGCCTCCACATCTGTTGTCACCTTGCTCCTCCCAACTGCCTTGCTTTCTTGCTTTCTAGGCCCTTTCAGCTTGCTTGTTTCTTGACCACGCTCCTTCCCTCCTTCCCTGGCCGATTCTCCCTCCTTTCCAGATCCCTCTTCAGCCTGAGCAACTTCCTTTCCCACTTCAGAAGCTTCCTTCCCCGCTTCAGCAACTTCCTGCATGTGCGGCAGCAGCAGCCCTGGCACTTTGGTGGAATGCGCCTCGTCAACTCCAAAGAGCTCCCTTAGCCTCTCGTCAAACGCTGCTGTGTTTTTTCCGGTCTTGAGATTATTGGCTTTCACATAGTCCCACACTAGCCGTGCTGCTTCGAATATGCTCAGTTGCTCGTGCTGTGGGATGGGGGAGAGTATTAGGAAGGAAGGGGAGTGGAGGAGAGGTAAGTGAGGAGTTTTTTACCTCAGCTTGCTGTTAGGAATCCTGAGAAATTGCTTCTCTCACGACCATGTTTCAGCACTATTCTCAACCGTTCTTAACTGCTCTCAACAATTTTCAACCGCTCTTAATCCACACCACACAGACCTGCTTCCCGATTAGCCCCTTCAGCTATTCCCAACTGTTAGTTAATCCACACTCGCCTCCGTCTGCAAAGCCGCTAAGAACATGCAATATCTGCTCCTCTTGAGTCGACTTTTGAGTCAATTAAAAAGAAAACCGCTAAGAACATGCAAGCTCTGCTCCTCTTGAGTCGACTCAAAAGCGAACATGCAATCTCTGCTCCTCTTGAGTCGACTTTCGAGTCGACTTTTGAGTCGACTCAAAAGAAAGTCGTTATGAACGTGCAAGCTCTGCTCCTCTTGAGTCGACTCAAAAGCGAACGTGCAAGCTCTGCTCCTCTTGAGTCGACTCAAAAGCGAACGTGCAAGCTCTGCTCCTCTTGAGTCGACGCAAAAGCGAACATTTTGAGTCGACTCAAAAGCGAACGTTTTGAGTCGACTCAAAGCTCTGCTCCTCCTCCATGCGTCCTCTCAATCGCTAGATTTGTTCCACTGCTCCTGCTCAACCGTTTCGAGCCGTTCTCAACCCCCACTCACCCACTCACCTCCTTCCCAATTATGTCCTTCAGCTGTTCCGACGGCCTTCTAGGAAGCCGGTTCCGCTGGGGAAGCCATTCTTGACCACACTCTACTGTTCTCAACCCCCCGCTCACCTCCTTTCCAATGATCTACTTCAGCTGTTCCGACGGCCTTCTAAAAAGCCGGTTCTGACGAGCAAGCTCCATTATCAACCCTCTTCAACCGTTCTCAACCGATTTCAACCCGAATCAATCCCTCTTACCTCCTTCCCAATGATCTCCTTTAGCTGTTCCGACGGCCTTCTAAAAAGCCGGTTCCGCTGTGCTGTAAGGTTCTGCTTTAGTGAAAGGGTTTTACGAGTTCTACTGAGCAATTTTCCAGGAAGTTTTTTTTCTAAGTTTCGATCCTGTTGCTTTAAGCGTTTTCCAATCTTCAGAGTTGCAGCTCTTCCGCTATGAGTGAAGTTCCTCCATGCAACCTCCGCTCCTCCCTTGCTTCCTCTCGATCCCTCAATTCATTGTTCCACTGCTCCCACTCACCATTCCCAACCGTTCTGATATGTTCACAACCCATGCTTACCTCCTTCCCAATAATATCCTTTAGCTGTTCCGACGGCCTTCTGGGAAGCCGGTTCCGACGAGCAAGCTCCATAATCAACCCTCCTCAACCGTTCTCAACCGTTCTCAACCGATTTCAACCCAGATCAATCCCTCTTACCTCCTTCCCAATGATGTCCTTCAGCTGGTCCGACGGCCTTCTAGGAAGCCGGTTCCGCTGGGGAAGCCATTATCGACCACACTCTACTGTTCTCAACCCCCCGCTCACCTCCTTTCCAATGATCTACTTCAGCTGTTCCGACGGCCTTCTAAAAAGCCGGTTCTGACGAGCAAGCTCCATTATCAACCCTCTTCAACCGTTCTCAACCGATTTCAACCCGAATCAATCCCTCTTACCTCCTTCCCAATGATCTCCTTCAGCTGTTCCGACGGCCTTCTAGGAAGCCGGTTCCGCCGTGCAACCTCTGCTCCTCCCTTGCTTCCTCTCCGTTCCTGCTGCTCCTCACGTGTAAACTCTTGAGCCGTTCCCCCCCTCCCCTCCCTCTCCTCCGCCTCCTTGCCCCTTTTCACTCTCACTGCCTTCCCTCCTGTCCCTGCGCCACCAGCTCCCATCCCTTCCCCTTTCACCTGTTCCTGCTGCAACTGCTCTCCCTTCTTGTCCTTCCCTGCATTCTTGCTCGCCTTTTTACCCGCCTCTTTGCTTGCTCTTTTTCTCGCCTCTTTGGTCGCCTCTTTCTCTCCCCCTTTCCCAGCCTCTGTGCTTGTTTCTGCTGAGCCCGCCTTGCTCCCCTTGCCCGTCTTTGCAGCCTTGGCAGCCTTCTTTGCAGCGGCCCTCTCTGCCCGTGCCTGCTTCACCTGTAAGCGCTCGATGGCGCTCTCTAGAGTCACATCGTCTATACTCACGTTCTGGTGAGGGTGGCAGGGAGGAAGAGAGGGAGGGAAGGAAGGAGAGAAGGGAAGAAGGGGGGAAAAGGGCGGAAAGAAAGAAGAGAGAGAGAAGGGGATGGGAAGAAGGGAAGGAGGGAGCTTGAGTGTGTGAGGGTATGGAGTGGTCTCAGCAGCCTGTCTTTGCAGCCTTAGCAGCCTTCTTTGCAGCTGCCCTCTCTGCCCGTGCCTGCTTCACCTGTAAACGCTCGATTGCGCTCTCTAGAGTCACATCGTCGATACTCACGTTCTGGTGACGAAGGGAGGGAGGGAGGGAGGGAAGAAAAACGGGAGATGAGAGGTTGGGTGTGAGGGTATAGATTGATCTCAGCATCCCTTCCTCCTCGCAGCAGCTTTTGAGTCGACTCAAAAGTCACCTCGTTTTGAGTCGACTAAAAAAACGGGAGAAGAGAGATTGGGAGTGAGGGTATAGAATAGAGTGATCTCAGCATAAAAGCCAAAGGGACCATTGCAGAGCAGCACAGTACATGGTAAACGCTGTTACAGCAAGCAAGTCTCTCTCTCACCGTGCCCAGAGATGCTCTGATGAGCCCGATGCTGGGGTGATCATGCTCCACATAGAAGCAAAAGGAGCCATCATGGAATCACAGTACATGGTAAGTAACTCTTTCTCTCACCGTGCCCAATGATGCTCTGATGAGCCCGATGTTGGGGTGATCATGCTCCACATAGAAGCAAAAGGAGCCATCATGGAATCACAGTACATGGTAAGTAACTCTTTCTCTCACCGTGCCCAATGTTGCTCTGATGAGTCGATTTTTGACTCGACTAAATAATCGACTCATCACACGCCGATTCCGGGGTGATCATGCTCCACATAGAAGCAAAAGGAGCCATCATGGAATCACAGTACATGGTAAGTAACTATTTCTCTCACCGTGCCTAATGAAGCTCTGATGAGCCCGATTCCGGGGTAATCATGCTCTACACAGAAGCCAAAGGTACCGTTGCAGAGCAGAACAGTACAAGGTAAACGCTGTTACAGCAAGCAGGTCTCTCTCTCACCGTGCCTAATGAAGCTCTGATGAGCCCGATTCCGGGGTAATCATGCTCCACGTAAAAGCCAAAGGGACCGTTGCAGAGAAGCACGGTTCCCCCCTCTGGGTGTGGCCCCTGTGTATGTGAATGTGCAGGAAAGAAGGAGAGAGGGTAAAAGCACACGTTGAGTGGGATGAGAAAGAAGCGATTTAGAGAGTAAGAAGGCAAGAAGTTCACGTTGGCCTGAGGGAGGGCAAGGAGAAGTTTTTGAGTCGACTCAAAAACAGAAAAAAACATAAAAAAAAAAGGTCGACTAAAAAACAGAGAAGTTCAAACAGGAAGAGTCACAGCGGTCTGAGGGAGGGCAAGGAGAAAGATTGTTTCAGAGGGAGCAGCCGCGCAGTGAAGGAACGGGGTGTGTTTTGAGATGTGTTGAACGAAAGGCACTCCACAAGGCGACCCAAACAAGACTTACGATGGTCCGAGGAAATGCGAGAAGCTCAAGGGCCTTGGGAAGGTCAACCGAGTCGGGATGGGTGCCCTGGGAAAAAGAGGAGGGGATAGGACAGGACAGGCAGGGAAGGCAGAGTGAGAGGCATGCTCATAAGAAGGTGCGTGGAATATTCTGGCATACTCTGACTGACAGGATGCTCTGGAGACTCCGGTCTTCTGTAAGTTCTTATTTTGTGAGAGGCTCTGGAGACGTGTTTTGAGTCGACTCAAAACACAGAGTGAGAGGCATGCTCATAAGAAGGTGCGTGGAATATTCTGGCATACTCTGACTGACAGGATGATGCTCTGGAGACTCCGGTCTTCTGTAACTTCTTATTTCGTGAGACCGGAGAGGCTCTGTAAGTTCTTGTTCCGACAGGATGCTCTGGAGAGTTTATTCTGTGAGAGGCTCTGGGAGCCTCTCACTCTGCTGTGTGGCGATTGTTGAGCATACGAGGGGGTTTTTGAGGCGCCTCAAAAACGACTCCTCCTGTGCGGCGATTGTTGAGCATACGAGGGAGTTTTTGAAGCGCCTCAAAAACGACTCCTCCTGTGTGGCGATTGTTCAGCATACGAGGGAGTTTTTGAAGCGCCTCAAAAACGACTCCTCCTGTGTGGCGATTGTTCAGCATACGAGGGAGTTTTTGAAGCGCCTCAAAAACGACTCCTCCTGTGTGGCGATTGTTCAGCATATGAGGGAGCAGGACAGGTAAGGAAAGGTTGGTTGGGTAGGCACTTACCGGGGGCAGGGAGGCTCGGTTGACTTTGGAGACCTTGCCGTATGACGACCGTTCAACATAGGGGGGAGGGACGGGTAGGGGAAGGCTCAGGAGGTGGTATCTGGGGAAGGTTGGTTGGGTAGGCTATTACTGGCGGCAAGGACGCTCTGTTGACTTTGGAGACCTTGCCGTATGACGATCGCTCGAAGTACGCACCATAGGGACCCACTTTGAGCCAGATCTATGTGCGATACCTGAAGCTTGGGTGGGTGATACCTGGTGTAGTAAGGTTCTTACCGGCGGCAGGGACGCTCGGTTGACTTTGGAGACTTTGCCGTACGACGATCGCTCGACGTACGCACCATAGGGACCCACTTTAAGCCAGATCTGTGCGGGTAGGACAGGACAGGAGGAGATGAAGAGCAGATGAAGGGGAGATGGAGGGGAGATGAAGGAGAGATGAAGAGGCGACATGAACAGCAAAGAGATCACAAAACCTAACCCTGTTTGCTGTTATTGCAAATCTGAATGGAGGGTATCTCACTCAATCGCTACTCATCTTGGCCCATGTGCTTGGGTCCCCCCTTACAATGTGTGTCACAGGGTCGATCGATCACCACAGCTAGGGTACGTACCATGTGTGTGTGAGAGAGCTATTTCACAAGTGGTGTGGGGATTCTCAACTCAAAACACTCGCCTTGGCCCCTGTGCTTGGGTCCGCCCCTCCCCTAGTATGTGCGCCACAGGCTGGTTTTTGAGAATTCTCAAAAACCAATTCTCAAAACTTCTCAAAAACCAGCTTGGGTCCGCCCCTAGTATGTGCGCCACAAGGCCGATTGCCATGCCACTGCTAGAGTTCTGCTAGTCCCACCCTTCCCATATATCCCATGTCCCAACAGCTCACCTTAGCCCCTGTGCTTGGATCCGCCCCTAGTTTGTGAGCCACAGGGCCGATTGCCATGCCACTGCTAAAGTGCAGTGCTGTTAGCCCCACTGCCCATGAAATCCCTCATTCCCATCTTCCTTCTCACCTCCCCCCACCAAGCACTCGTACTGGGGTCCTCCCCTATTATGTGTGCCACTGGGTCGATTGCCACAGCCATGATCCACCCACCCCCACTTCCCATTCCCTCCCTCCCCCCTCTTCCCTTCTCACCTTCGCCCCTGTGCTTGGGTCCTCCCCTATAATGTGTGCCACTGGGTCGATTGCCACAGCTAGGGTACCCGCCTTCCCCTCCTGCTCCACCACTCGGGCTTTAAAGCTGCAGCAGGCAGGGGGGTGAGCAATCAAAGGGAGCGAAAAGAGTGGTGAGTTGTCTTTGGAGTCGACTCAAAAGTCGATGCCAACGGCTAGAGTACCCGCCTTCCCCTCCTGCTCCACCACCCGTGCTTTAAAGCTGCAGGCAGGGGAGGGTAGGGAAGGGTGCGATCAAACAGAGTGGCGAGATATTCGCTTCACTCCACTCAATAGTCGATCGCCACGGCTAGAGTACCCGCTTTTCCCTCCTGCTCCACCACCCGTGCTTTAAAGCCGCAGACAGGGGAGGGTAGGGAAGGGTGCGATCAAACAGAGTGGCGAGATATTCGCTTCACTCCACTCAATAGTCGATCGCCACGGCTAGAGTACCCGCCTTTCCCTCCTGCTCCACCACCCGTGCTTTAAAGCTGCAGGCAGGGGAGGGTAGGGAAGGGTGCAATCAAACAGAGTGGCGAGATATTCGCTTCACTCCACTCAATAGTCGATCGCCACTGCTAGAGTATCCGCTTTTCCCTCCTGCTCCACCACCCGTGCTTTAAAGCCGCAGACAGGGGAGGGTAGGGAAGGGTGCGATCAAACAGAGTGGCGAGTGTTCGCTTCACTCCACTCAATAGTCGATTGCCACAGCCAGAGTTCCTGCCTTCCCCTCCTGCTCCACCACCCGGGCTTTAAAGCTTCAAGCGGGATAGAAGAAAGCGGAAAGAATGAGTGGCGCATTGCTGTATAGAGAAATGAAAGAGAAGAGAGCGCACGTGAGTTGCGCGCATAGATTAGGCGGGGGCATGGATCCGAGCAAAGCACATAGAAAACTCTTTTGAGGCGCCTCAAAATACACCTCACTGCACATAGATTAGGCGGGGGCATGGATCCGAGCAAAGCACATAGAAAACTCTTTTGAGGCGCCTCAAAATACACCTCACTGCACATAGATTAGGCGGGGGCATGGATCCGAGCAAAGCACATAGAGTGATAAGAGCAAAGCACATAGAAAACTCTTGACGTCTCAAAAGTGGTGTTGGTTTGTTGCTTGCTTGCTATATAGAGTGATAAGAACAGCGCAGGATGACTGAACTGAATCACAGAGCAGAGGAGATAGACCGAGTCATCAACAGGTTCCGCCATGTTGACTGAATGACGGACTGAATCAACAGCGCAGGATGACTGAATCACAGAGCAGAGCAGATGGACCTTCTGGCAGAGCAGAGGAGATAGACCGAATCACAAAGCGGAGATAGCTGACAAAGTGGTTCAGTACAGAAGAAGCGGCACCTTCGAGGATTTTCAAAGGTTTTTTTTTCTACACAGAGTTTGTGCATGAGAGCACAGCGAAAAAAAGAAGAGTTCCAAGTTTGGGACATCTCAAAACTCTACACAGAGTTTGTGCATGAGAGCACAATCCTCCACATGCCAGTCAGTGCCACTATCCTCCGCCTGTCAGTGCATGAGAGCACAGCGAAAAAGGCACTGACTGGCATGTGGGATAGGCGGAGCAGGCCACAAAGAGAAAAACGACTTTTGAGGCGCCTCAAGAGCAGCCCACAATGGAATAAAGTGAAACGAACAGGCGGAGGATAGTGGCACTGACTGGCATGTGGGATAGGCGGAGCAGCCCACAAAGAGACCCACTCCTCGGCTTGAGTTGTATTCCAGCTCTCCGCTGCCACAGCTGGAAAGGGGAGGGCGGTTGAGGGGGGTTTACAGGAGTGAGGTGGGGTGTGGGGGGTTGGGAGAACCAAGCCACGCCCCGGCTTGAGAAGTTGTATTCCAACTCTCCGCTGCCACAGCTGTGTGGTTTTGAAGCATGTGTATGGGGGGAAGGGATGGATGGGGAGTGAGGCATGGTGTAGGCACACGACAAAGAGGCCCTTCCCGGCTGGACTCGCCGCTGTCACAGCTGAAAGAAGGGGAGAGGGGGGAGTTGAGACGGGTGGGGTATTTTCAGAAGTTAGGTTGGGTGCGGAGGAGTTGGGAGCTCCACGCCATGCCCTCACTGGAAAAGCTGTGTTGCAACTAGTTTCTGCCACAGCTGGGGGAAGGCGCGCGAGAGAAAAAATAACAATACCATTCACTTGCCTGTTCCTGTTCCTAGCAAGGGTGCACATTCCTGGGGGTGGGTTTTGGGTGTAATGTTAGTGCACACCCTCTGGCGCTTGCTGATTCGAGGGCGAATTTTGCAGGGGGTGTAAGGCTGGTGCGAGGGATTGAAACAAGGCAGGCGATGCCTACCTATTTCGGTCGAGTTTTTGGCTGGGGGAAGGGCGGAAATCAATCGCGGAAGTGAGAAGCAAGCGGGCATGAAGTGAGTCGATCAACCAAGCGAGTGATAAACCAGCCAAGGCTTCAACACCAAAGCGTAGAAACATCACAACTCAAGTGATGGCAGCTAAGCAAGCACTTTCTAAGCGCCACAGCGACATCGCCCGCACGTAGGAGGTTCGTTCTTCCACGTGTACATGGTAGTGCCTTTCTTCGCACGTGAATGGCGTCATCGCCGCCTGCGCGTGACGTCGTCGCCTGCGCGGCGCGTCGTTTTCCTGTCCTCGCTGCCTCCTCGTCCTTTCGCCACGTCACATCCTCTACAGCCTCTCGCCTCCCCGCCTATCTCGCCTCCCCGCTGCTTCGTGTCCTGGCCGAACGACGCCTCGCCAGCTCGTCGGCGCGTCGTCGCCAGATCGTCGCTGACTCGCCGCCACGCCTCGATTGGTGCCTCATCTTCGCCGCCACATCGCCGCCCAGCCGCCTCTTCGCCGTCACACAGCCGCCCCGCTACCTCGCCTCCTCATCGCCTATACATTGCTGACCCGCTGCTAACTCTCCTCAAGATCTGCATTTAGCGAAATGCTTGCCGCCCTAGTGCTCCAGCGCCTAACTCCTTAGCTCGTCTGAAATCGCAAAACTTGCCGCCACCTGTTCCCGATCCCTACTCGCATGCCATCCGGAAAATACACCACCATGCCGTCGTGGCACGCAGATCTTCCACACCTTTCTCCATGAGCTTCCCAAGCTTAGGGGTTTCCGTAGAACTCTGTTGCCGTCCGTTTCCTCTGAACTAGTTCTACCGCGTGTCTAGTCCCTGCTATGGGCGTATCGTCCTTAGCCGCCCCACCTCCCACATCGATGTCTCGAGCTCCTCCTATGCACCCCTGCCTCACGCGTTCAGTTCCCCATGCGCCGCCCCTACCCTCCCCTGCCTCCTTCCCCCTCACCCCGCCCTCTCTCCCCTCCCCGCCTTCCCCTCTCCCCATGCCCGTGTTCGCCACGCTCCCGCAGGTCGCGTCGTGCCTCTTTCTCGTCCGGGCCGTGCACTACCCCGCGCCGCAGGTGCACTTTCCTGGGTCTCAGGTGTTCCATACACTGCACCAGGTGGTCAAAGCATGTGCATCAGGTGCTTTACCGTGTTCCCGAGGGGGACATGCGCCTAACACGTCCTCTCCTCTCTCATCCCGTCCTCCCCTCTCTCATCCCCCCCTCCGCTCTCTCATCCCCTCCTTCCCAATACTCAGCCCCTCCTCCCATCGCTCCTCCCCTCCTTCCTTCTCTCATCCCCTCCTTCCTTCTCTCATCCCCTCCTTCCTTCTCTCATCCCCTCCTTCCTTCTCTCATCGCTCCTCCCATCTCACCATCTCTCATCCCGTCCTCCACTCTCCCATTCCCACCCTCCTTCTCTCATCCCCGCCTACCCTCGATCCTCCACTCCGTCCTTCTCTCATCCCGTCCTTCCCTCTATCATCCCATCCCTCCTCTCATCCCCTCCTTCCCTCACTCATCCCCTCCTCCCATCGCTCCTCCCCACTTTCCATCTCACATACCCTCCCCCCTTTCCCCAGGTCGCTCCTCCCCTTTCCCCCAGGTCGCACCTCCCCTTCCCTCCTTCCTCCAGGTCGCTCCTCCCTTTTCCCCCAGGTAGCACCTCCCCTTCCCCCCAGGTCGCACCTCCCTTCCCCCTTTTCCCCAGGTCGCACCTCCCTTCCCCCTTTTCCCCAGGTAGCACCTCCCCTTCCCCCCAGGTCGCACCTCCCTTCCCCCTTTTCCCCAGGTCGCACCTCCCCTTCCCCTCTTTCCCCCAGGTCGATTTTCCCCTTTCCCCCAGGTCGCACCTCCTCTTTCCCCCAGGTCGCACTTCCCTCCCCCCTTTCCCCGAGGTCGCACCTCCCCTTCCTCCCTCAACGCTCCTCCCCTTTCCCCCAGGTCGCTCCTCCCCTTCCAACCAGCTCGCACCTCCCTGTTCCCCTTCACAGAGCACCTTCTCACTCTTTCACAATGCACTACCCCTCCCCTCCCTTTGCTTCCATTCCCCTCAAATCGCTTCTATGCCCCTCTTCTCCCTCCCCTTTCCTTCCCTTCTTATGTCTTCCCTGCACTTCCCTTTCCCTATTCTCCCTTCCCTTTCCTTCCCTTCTTTTGTCCTCCCTGCACTTCCTCCCTGCACTTCCTCCCTGCACTTCCCTTCCCCTCTTCTCCCTTCCCTTTCCTTCCCTTCATTTGTCCTCCCTGCACTTCCCTTCCCCTCTTCTTTTTTCTCCCTTCCTCCCCTTTTTTCACCATGCCTCCCCTTTTTTCTCCCTGCCTCCCTTTTTTTCTCCGTGCCCCCCTTTTTTAACCCTGCATGTCCATGTGAATGTGCTACCTCCTCTAGTCTCTTGCTATGTGCAGGGCAAAGCCGTGTCTTCACAAGTTTGGTGGCGCAGGGTGCAGCAGCGACGCAAGAGCACACATGAGGCACTAAGAGGAGTGGTGGCATACTGTTTTGTACATCGAGATATTTGTAAAACATTACTAGTACGGGAGTTTTGTACTTTTCATAGGGTAAAGAGTTGTTGAAAATACCCGAAAACTTGCACAAAACCACAAACATCACCAATGCCATCTTTTTTGGCTATACTGATTCCTAGTGTGGATGTATTTTCTGTTGTGAATAACTTCATTCGACGATTCTCGACATGGAGAGGGTCCACACTATCCTAGGTTCAACAAATTGTCATCTTGGGTGCTTCATGCTCGACGACCTGCACCACTGAAGGGAGAGGGAAGGTGTGAATGAGCAGACAGGGGAGCATAAACAGATTGTAAGATAAAGAGTGGCATAGAGACAAGGACGGTGAGAGAAAGAGCATGGGGAAAAGAAATGAGTGAGCAGGGGGGAACAAAGGGTAAGCAGGGGAAAAGAAAGAGAGAGAAGGGGAAGGAATGGTAAGCCGGGGGAAAAGAAAGAGTGAGCAGGGAGGGGAGAAATGACAGGGCGGGGGGGGGGGGGGGGGGGGGGAGAGGAGAAATGACAAGGAGGGGTGAGATGTCAGGGTGGGGAGAAATGACAGGGAGGGGAGAAATGGCTGACAGTGAGGGAAGAACTGACAGGGCGGGGAGACAGGGGGGATAGGACAGGGCGCAGACCAACGTGAGGTGACCCAGTCAAGAGCGCGGTCACCTCAGCTGGTCAAGAGAGGGAAAGAAGGGTGGGGGAGAGGGGCAGCTTGAGAAGGGTGGGGGAGAGGGGTAGGGAGAGAAGGGTGGGGGAAAGGGGTGGAGGGGAAGGTGGGGTAGAGAGGTGAGGGAGCAGAGTAGGGGAGACGGGTGGGGGGAAAGATGGAGTGCCTCGGGAGAGGGGTCCAGGAGAGGCGTATGGGAGAGGGGTTGGGGAGAGAAGGGTGGGGAGAGGGGTAACAGAAAACGGAGTAGGAAAACCAAACTTTTTGTTTCGTAGACCTCACCTTCCCCCTTTCCCCCTCCTCCCACTTCCCCTCCTCCCCATTTCCCCGTTCTCCCACTTCCCCTCCTCCCCATTTCCCCCTTCACCCACTTCCCCTCCTCCCCTTCCCCTCTCACCCGCCTTCTCCCCCTTCTCCCCCCCTCCACCTCACTCACCCGCAGGCGCGGCCACTCGCGCATGGCCTGCGCCAGCTTGCGCAGCACCATGCGGTCTGCCGGCATACGGTCCTAACACACCTGGGGGGAGGGGAGGAAGGAGAGGGGCGGAAAGGGCACGGTGAGAGGGAAAAAAGAGAAATGTTCTGAGTTGTCTCAAAATAAGCAAGGAGCCAGCGACTCATAGTGAGTTGGCAGGTGACATCATCGGGACAGCTTCTTGGAGGGGGGCTGGCGGAAGCTTGTCACAAAAAATCACAACCTGACCGAGGCCGCATAGGATGCAAGGGCAGGGAGAATGGGAAGGAAGGGGAGGTCGGTGCTAGAGGGGGAAAGCGGAAAGATAGGGAAGGTTGGGGATAGATGGTGAGGGGAGAGGGCGGAGTATGATATAAAGGGGAAGGGGAGTTAGGCAGAGACGGGAGAAAGGGAGAGAGAGGGATATGGCCAGAGTGGCGAGAGAGGGGAGTCAGGCAGCGTGCTGAATCTAGGAGAGAGGGGAAAGAGGGGAGAAAAGCGAGATGAGAGAATAGAGAGAGCAGAGCAGGCAGGGTGTGGAATACGTGCGAGAGGTGAGAAAGGGACAAGGGAGAAGGGCTGATGGGGGGCACGGGAAAATGCTTTGAGGAACGCAGAGAGGGGAGTACGGCCGAGCGAACAGTAAGAAAGAATGGGGGAAGGGATGGGATGCTGTGGCGTGTGGAGAAATGTACATATATGAAAGAGATCAAAGATGCGAAGTTATATCAGAGTGTGGCGAGAGGGAATATGACAGGGCAGAGAGTGGGGATATGACAGGGCAGAGAGTGGGGATATGACAGGGCAGAGAGTGGGGATATGACAGGGCAGAGAGTGAGGATATGACAGGGCAGAGAGGGGAGACGGGAGGGGAGGGGAGATATGACGATTGATTATGCGTGGGGGTCGCTCGGAGTTATGTTGCGTAGGTTCCGCGCCAGGTAAGACAGGGAATGAGACTCGTGGCGCGACGGAAGGCATCTGCGCATAATTGCTAGGAAATAAAATGCTTCTCACCGCGACTTGGCGGCGCGGTCGTCTCGCCGCGTGCCTCTGAATATCGCGATTGGAGTGCTGGGTCACGGAGCTCTGCGCGCTCGATCGCGGCGTTGTGCGAACGCCCACCGCGTATCGTGCGGCAGCGGACGCGACGTCGTGCGGGCGCGGGAGCTGGCGATGTGCAGGCGCGGAAGCTGTGTTGTGATAGCCTGTGGGTTGCGATGCGAATGCAATCTAGACTGTTGTCCGTACATCGAGGTGATACGGAACAGGGGAGGTAGATGCGCAGCGACGGGGAAGGCGCTGTGACATCGAGGGGAGAGGCACCGCGACGGTGAGGAGAGAGGCACGGCGACGTGACAGGAGGCGATGCGACGGCGAGTGGTGTCTACGCATCCGACGGTGAGGAGAAAGGGGCGGCGAGGGCGACGGGAGTAGCGCTAAGACCGCTCAGACGCGTTGCTCACTGAGGGGCGTATGCGCTGTCCCAACGTAGGGCATGCGCTGTTTCGAGTGGCGGGAGATGCACTGGTGGTGTGTGGGGCGGGATCCTGTCAGAGCGAGTATAAGCGCAGAGAGATGGCTTCTTCCGTCCGCGTGATATAACAATATGTTTACTGATAACAATAGGTTTTAGTCTGTTTAGACGATTAGGATATCCCAGCTCTAACTATGGATCTCTCTTGCCAAGGCTAATGCGCGCTGATGGCCCAACTCTAACCAGTGTGAGAGTACTTTGCTGGTTGATCGTAGTCGAGTGAGTTGCTTGCTGGGTTTTGGTACACAAACTCCAGTGCGGTCCCTCCAAGTTCCCAACCCTGCTTTCTTCGCGCAGCACTAACAGGGGGAACACCTCGTCAATCTCCGCAGGGGTTGGCGCAAAAAATTGTCGCCTCCAACGCCCAACCACAAACCCGGTAACCAGGTGGAGGCAAGTGATAAACCTTTGCCTCCACCCCCCCCGAAGTGCACCCTTGCTTTAACAAAGAGGACATGTTCTTCTACACAGAGGAAAGGGAGGTGGCACAAGTGTGGGCACTAGAACGAGCTAAGTCTGGAGATCTGGGTCGAATCTAGTATTGTCGCAGACAAGAGGAAAGGGAGGTAGCATTAGTGTAGGGTGGAGAGGCTGGCTGGCAAAGAGGGGAGCAGCATCGATGAGCATGGATACCAGTGTGTGTTACATTGTAAGAAGTGAGTTTTTGAGACGTCTCAAAAACTCACTTTATACACATGGATACCAACCAGTGTGTGTTACACTGTTTTGGGTTTCTTTTACACCTCTGCTTTTTACGCTGATTCAAATTGTCATTTCAAAGACTTCGAACCTTGGGCATGTCTTGGAGTGTGAGGCTGTTGACAACGACGATGCTGGTGATGATGGTGACGATACATGCGTTTCAGCAAGGGCTGATGGCTCTGACGAAGGGGAGACTAAGGAGGCAGAGGAGGCAGAGGAGGAGGAGGAGGCAGAAAGAGCAGGAGCGCGGGCTTTGGCCAGTACTTCAGAGTACGTCTCTGCTGCCTCCACCAGCAGCCCATCGCCTAGTGTGACTTGCACTGCTGACCCAACCTGCAGGGATGAAATACACAGAGGACAGCACACAGGAGCGCGGGCTTTGGCCAGTACTTCAGAGTACGTCTCTGCTGCCTCCACCAGCAGCCCATCGCCTAGTGTGACTTGCACTGCTGACCCAACCTGCAGGGATGAAATACACAGAGGACAGCACACAGGAGCGCGGGCTTTGGCCAGTACTTCAGAGTACGTCTCTGCTGCCTCCACCAGCAGCCCATCGCCTAGTGTGACTTGCACTGCTGACCCAACCTGCAGGGATGAAATACACAGAGGACAGCACACAGGAGCGCGGGCTTTGGCCAGTACTTCAGAGTACGTCTCTGCTGCCTCCACCAGCAGCCCATCGCCTAGTGTGACTTGCACTGCTGACCCAACCTGCAGGGATGAAATACACAGAGGACAGCACACAGGAGCGCGGGCTTTGGCCAGTACTTCAGAGTACGTCTCTGCTGCCTCCACCAGCAGCCCATCACCCAGGGTCACCTGCACTGCCGACCCCACCTGTAAGGGCAGACACGGGCAGGAAGAGAGCACGTAAACAAGGAAGTGTTCAGCAATCGCTTTGGCCAGTACTTCTGAGTAGGTCTGTCCTGCTTCCACCAGCAGCCCATCACCCAGAGTCACCTGCACTGCCGACCCCACCTGTAAGGGCAGAGGCGGTACAGAGGGTAAGGCATGGGGGGGTAGGCTTTGAGACAGGCACTTGGGAGCACTTGGGAGGAGTAGGACTATGCTGCTTCCACCAGCAGCCCACGCATCTGCCAGATGGGTGACTTGTACCGCGGAACGAGTGTTTTTTTGAGAATTCTCAAAAAACACTCTATGCTGCTTCCACCAGCAGCCCACCCATCTGCCAGATGGGTGACTTGTACCGCGGAACCGACCTGCCAAAGGAGTTACATGGTACGGAAGGAAGGGAGTAAGCTGTTCAGCAAAGGTTTTTTAGGTGCCTCAAAGTCTACCTGATAAAAGGGGGCTTTTGAGACGTCTCAAACACTCGCTTTTATCACTTGTCGACCTGCCAAAGGAGTTACAAGGTCCGGAAGAAAGGGAGTAAGCTGCTCAACAAAGCATTTGCCATGTAGTGAGTCTGTTTTTGAGTCGACTCAAAAATAGACTCACTACACAGGGAGTAAGCTGTTCAGCAAAGCACTTGCCACGTACCTACTCCTCACCCCCCGCATCAAGTGGTCCTTCGTTGAGTGTGCGAGTCTGTTTTTGAGTCGACCCAAAAAAGTGGGCACATCACACGATCACACTGCTTGAACACGAAACAATTCACACTGGTTGTCTTAGTCCGTATCCTCCTCTCTCCCCTGCTAACTCCCTCCTACACCTCTCGCCCCTCCACCACTCACCGCTTGTGGAGACAGCTTGTGCATTTCCTCCACAATGCACCCTGCCAGTTCATGCCAGCTTCCGAACAAGGGCTGTGTCCACACGCCTCCACTTTTCTCTCCTCTCGCCTCTCCACCACTCACGGCTTGCGGAGACAGCTTGTGCATTTCCTCCACTCTCGGCGTACTACCAAATACCGGCAGCACTATCCCTCTCCTCTAATCCTCCCTCCCCTCCTCTTGCCACTTCTCCACCACTCACCGCTTGCGGAGACAGCTTGTGCATTTCCTCCACTCTCGACGTACTACCAAATACCGGCAGCACTCTCCCTCTCCTCTAATCCTCCCTCCCCTCCTCTCGCCACTTCTCCACCACTCACCGCTTGCGGAGACAGCTTGTGCATTTCCTCCACTCTCGGCGTACTACCAAATACCGGCAGCACTATCCCTCTCCTCTAATCCTCCCTCCCCTCCTCTTGCCACTTCTCCACCACTCACCGCTTGCGGAGACAGCTTGTGCATTTCCTCCACTCTCGGCGTACTACCAAATACCGGCAGCACTCTCCCTCTCCTCTAATCCTCCCTCCCCTCCTCTCGCCACTTCTCCACCACTCACCGCTTGCGGAGACAGCTTGTGCATTTCCTCCACTCTCGGCGTACTACCAAATACCGGCAGCACTCTCCCTCTCCTCTAATCCTCCCTCCCCTCCTCTTGCCACTTCTCCACCACTCACCGCTCGCGGAGACAGCTTGTGCATTTCCTCCACTCTCGGCTTACTACCAAATACCGGCAGCACTCTCCCTCTCCTCTAATCCTCCCTCCCCTCCTCTTGCCACTTCTCCACCACTCACCGCTCGCGGAGACAGCTTGTGCATTTCCTCCACTCTCGGCGTACTACCAAATACCGGCAGCACTCTCCCTCTCCTCTAATCCTCTCTCCCCTCCTCTTGCCACTTCTCGACCACTCACCGCTCGCGGAGACAGCTTGTGCATTTCCTCCACTCTCGGCGTACTACCAAATACCGGCAGCACTCTCCCTCTCCTCTAATCCTCTTTCCCCTCCTCTCGCCACTTCTCCACCACTCACCGCTCGCGGAGACAGCTTGTGCATTTCCTCCACTCTCGGCTTACTACCAAATACCGGCAGCACTCT